>CM022299.1:311661961-312303476 GCA_011799875.1 Thinopyrum elongatum | reverse complement strand
TCCTCGGGAGCGCTTTGCTTTATATAAGAGTTTGTCTAGGCTTGTCCTTTGCTACAAAAAGGATTGGGCCACCTTGTTGCACCTTAGTTACTTTTGTTACTTGTTACCCGTTACGAATTATCTTATCGCACAACTATCTATTACTGATAATTTCAGTGCTTGCAGAGAATACCTTGCTGAAAACCGCTTGTCATTTCCTTCTGCTCCTCATTGGGTTCGACACTCTTACTTATCGAAAGGACTACGATAGATTCCCTATACTTGTGGGTCATCAACGTATCATTTTCCTACTGTTATTTATAGTGTTTCCATTCAATATAACACTTTGTGGAGTAATTCTAATGCCTTTTCTCTCATAATATGCAAGGTTTACACAAAGAGCAAGATTACCGGCAGCTGAAATTCTGGACCTGAAAAAGCTATATCAGATATACCTATTCTGCACATCTCCAAATGAGCTGAATTTTACGGAGATTTATTTTGGAATATATAATTGGAGAAAAGAAATACCATAGGGGGCCACCCAGGTGCCCACTAGGCACCAGGGCGGGCCTACCCCCCTAGCGCGCCATGGTGGGTAGTGGGACCCCTGGCCAGCCTCCGGTGCCCATCTTCTAGTATATAAGCCCATTTGCCCTAGAAAAAAAAGGAGGACTTTCGGGATGGAGCGCCACCGTCTCGAGGCGGAACTTGGGCACGAGCACTTTTGCTCTCCGACGGAGCGATTCCACCGGGGATACTTCCTCTGGGAGGGGGAAATCGAAGCCATCGTCATCACCAAAAACCCTCTCACCTTGGGAGGACCAATCTTCATCAACATCTTCACTAGCACCATCTCATCTCAAAACCCTAGTTCATCTCTTGTGTTCAATCTTTGTATCAAAACCTCAGATTGGTACTTGTGGGTGACTAGTAGTGTTGATTACATCTTGTAGTTGATGCTAGTTGGTTTATTTGGTGGAAGATTATATGTTCAGATCCATTATGCTATTTATTATACCTCTGATCTTGAGCATGAACATGATTTGTGAGTAGTTGCTTTTGTTCTTGAGGACATGGGAGAAGTCTTGTCATAAGTAATCATGTGAATTTGGTATTCGTTCGATATTTTGATGATGTGTATATTGTGATTCCCTTAGTGGTGTTATGTGAATGTCGGCTACATGACACGTCACCATCTTTGGGCCTAAGGGAATGTATTGTGGAGTAGTTATTAGATGATGGGTTGCTAGAGTGACAGAAGCTTAAACCCTAGTTTATGCGCTATTCCGTAAGGGGCTGATTTGGATCCATATGTTTAATGCTATGGTTAGATTTTATCTTAATTCTTCTTTCGTAGTTGCGGATGCTTACGAGAGGGGTTAATCATAAGTGGGAGGCTTATTCAAGTAAGAACATCACCCAAGCACCCGTCCACCCACATATCAAATTATCAATGTAGCGAACACGAATCGAACCAACATGATGAAAGTGACCAGATGAAATTCCCGTGTGTCCTCAAGAACGTTTTACTTACTATCAGAGACTGTTTCGGCCTGTCCTTTGCTACAAAAAAGATTGGGCTACCTTGCTGCACTTTTGTTACTGTTACTGTTACTATTACTATTACTTGCTCGTTACAAATTATCTTGCTATCAAACTATCTGTTACCGACAATTTTAGTGCCTGCAGAAAATACCTTGCTGAAAACCACTTGTCATTTCCTTCTGCTCCTCGTTGGGTTCAACACTCTTACTTATCGAAAGGACTAGAATTGATCCCCTATACTTGTGGGTCATTAGTTCATCAGCAAAAAGCCTCTACAATCATTTAATCGCTAATCAAGCCACTAATAGAGTCCCCAACTTATGAAATTAGGTGAAAGAAAGGCAACAGTGCAAAGGACTCCTTTATTGGGTTTTTGATAAAAGAACATGGCAATGTTTTTCAGAAGATAACAAGATTCCCACAAGCTAATTAAGTCAAACAAGTGCAAAGCAAGCATGTCAAAACAGCCAGAGACACTAATGCATAGAAACCATATGATGAAGAGCATTGCACACGACACTACACATGCAAAAGTAATGTCCCCACGCTTAGAACTTTGCAATACTAAACTAGAGAAGATTACAAAAGTAAAGAGAAAGTTCAGTTATTAAAAGAGAGCGTGAGAAGTGGTTACCTCCCCTATGCTTAGTTAAGAAAAGGGTTAGAAACATTTACCGTTGAGGCACATATGACCTCTCTTCTGATAGACATGGACCTTGCTTCAATAGATCTCCTTGTTGTGGTCTGGTGGCTGCCCTCTGATAGAACCTACTAAAAACAAACTAAATATAAACCAAAATATTTTTGTGCTTTTGTGGTTTTTCATTTTTTATAGCATAAAGGATTAGCAACACAAGTGATAAAAATATTTGTCTCAATAAGATCGGTTCATCAACCTAAGCACCTCGCTTAAGATGATAAACTAGGTATAGGAATTCGCAAGTATCCCTAGCTTTGAATGAAGTGTGTGTGAGATAGGATAAAAACATAAGTCTACATCTCCTAGGTGCCTATTTAAAGAGAGATCCTCACATAAGGTGAGAGACTCTATACAAAGCAACTTTTATTTGAGCAAGGTCCGTATTGGAAAACTTTACCGGCCACTTGTTGTTGAAATTTATCATGATGAAGCAACCAAGTGGCTTGTATGGATCTTTTATACCGTTGCCACGATACCGTACATGTCACCACATAATATCCAAGCCCCTGTGAAAATAACACAAGAAATAAAAACATCGATTCGGTATACGAAATACCCAACCGGCAAAAAGAAATAAAGGAAAACATAGTTGCTAAAGAGAATTATTGGTTACTGAGCTTTAGAGGTAATTAGCACTAATTAAAAATAAAATATTTGTTTAGAAAACAACTCGTCAACCTCAAACATCGAAGAAGAATCAGTTGGAGGTGTTTTTGCCCTCATACGGGCGCTCAAACGACCAGTTGTGGTCATATAGAACGCCGTTGTTCGCTCTATGGAGATGCTTATTGTGGACACCAGGTGAAATGACTGCTCATACAGGCCCAAGCGCTCGTACGGTAGGTCATCTTTTGCTCTGGTCTTCTTCTCTCTAGCGGCCACGAGCTCATACGGGTGCTCGAACGACCGGGGCGGTCGTATGGAACGCCGTCTTTTCTCCTGGAGCTGCAGAACTGCATGAAAATTTTTGTGCTTTCTCCTCACGTTAGGAACATAGCAATATTGCAAAAAAAAATAGGAGGCACGCAACAAAAATAGGCTACCAACATGCTAAAATTTTCACTAATGAAAACAACAATAAAACCAACTCAAATAGCAATGACTCAAAATAAAACAAAAGTGCCAATGCAACATGAATGCAACTAGACTCAAGACACAAAGCTAAGAAAGACACCTAAAGACTTCCAGCTTACCTCCCAGACAGTGCTTTCTTTATAGCCATATAGCTAGGCTTTGGTGCTCCATAAGATCATCCACCCGGATCCCAAGGGATATCAACCCCGAGTGTGAGACCAGACTCCCACCAAGATTTGGAGCACCTCATAGCAGGGCTCGTCGGAGTCGCACTCGCTTATGGTGCATCGACATCATATATGTAAATTCATACTCGCTCTTTCGCGAGTACCGATGCACACAGTTTAGCTGAGATGCCTGAAAGGTCAGTAGCTATAATTTGATAGTATTTTTAGAGCAAAGAGGATATGGAGCAGCAAGGAAATTATAACCTTCTTCTTCATCTTGAGTGTACCTGGAAATGTTAGTATCCAAATTTGCAAATTCAATATCTAGGCTATTATCATCTATAAAACTTTACAATTTACTCTCCAAAGGAGGTCTATGGAGAGCCTGCAGAAAATCAGCCCATATATAATCAAGATCAATTTCTGAATGTGCAATTTGGGGTTTGTCCAATATTGACAAATCCACATGTAACAAGGAATGATCAGCCACCATGGTGGTTGCATCACTTTGTGATATTTCTCGTAATGCAAGCAACTCACCCTCCTTTTGTGCTATCTCATCCTTAAGGAGAATGCCAATTGGCATTTCATCAAAGGGAGTCATTGAAGCCACATCGGGAACAATGGCAATATCTAGTTCAGGCACAACAAATAACTTTGAAACATCAACTCTCACAATATCCTCTGGAGGAGAACATTCAACAATTGTTTCAATAGGTTCCATGAAAGCTCTAACAGAACATAGATATGATAAATGATTATCGAGATGGGCATTAATTGTGTCTAGGAAGTTGCCATGATCAGTAGGAGTTGTCGGAAGGCGACCTTTCCCTCCTTCATCTCCATGTTCATTTTCCTTTTGGTCTCCTAGACATAGTCCCTGGAATGTAGCTTCAAGTGTATTTTTCTTCCACCGCTCAAGTATTTCCTCGGTTTCTTTCTTGAGGTTATTTTCCTGCAAATGAGAGCCTTGGGAGATCGTGGCGAATCACTTCTAATATTCCATGAAAGAATTATTTCTATTAAAATTATTAGTAATGCAATAGTCAGGGACAATCTCCAAGTCCTCCATATATGTAGAGACCTCTGGATAATACTGAGTAAGCTCCTTTACCCTTCTCATGAGTTCAGAGGTTCTCAAGAATAGCACTTGCTCCTTAATCGATTCAACATAATCAAAAGGATAATCATCACGATTTTATGACAGTAAAATAAGGCATGGGTGGAACTTGCAGCTAAAGCTCATATGTTCATTGGACTTGCAATAATCACAAAAGGTAGGGAATTTAAATATACCTTCAGTGCAGTAATCAAATAACTCTAAATTTTGTTCCACATCAAGACCTTTAAAAGAATACCAGTAATGGGCATACGTCATTCCTCTTTTCTCAGCTTTTTCTAACGCAACATATGCAGAAGACATCTCAGGGTAAGATATATTTTTGGTATTTTTGGGTTAAGATAAAAAAAGTAAGATAAATAGCAACAAACAAAATAAACTAAGTGTGATCGGGTAAGTAATAACCAAGCGCTATGCTCCCCGGAAATGGCGCCATAAAATGCTTGATGGCCTGAAAGTGCACAGGGCTGTTGTAGCACTTTCGTTGTGATAAGTAGAGTGTCGAACCCACAGGGAGTTGATAGGAAGGCACCACAAACCCCGCAACTACGTTGTCACTTTCACGCAGCCACTAGATAAAAAGGGGTGTTTACTAAACTACTAACAAGAAGAGTAAAAACGGGAAATAAAAGATGCAAAGTTAGCGGTGAAGGTGCTTGAGTAATAAAGTGTTCTCGAGGGTTCCGGAATCACTACCACATATGAACTGTTGTATCCTCTAATAACTGGTCAAATGCATTAAGTGGGCAGAGCCGGGTACAGTACACGTTCTACTCTAGATATACTTCGTGCCACGCACGCCATTATCATGGGTACAGTACACGTCCTACTCTAGGTAGACTTCATTGTGACGCCCCCGACTTAATCGTGCACTAATCATACACGCAAACATGCACGATCAAGCACAGGGACTCACGGGAAGATATCGCAACACAACTCTAACACAAATAAACGGAGATCCACAATATTACAGACCAGGGATCCGAAGATCCGAATACATAAGACAGTCATACAAATATTATCTGAGTACAGACATAGTTAGACAAGTTTTGCCTTAAGAAGGCTAGCACAAACAATGACTCTAGATCGAAAGGCGTTGGCCTCCTGGTAGTAAGCCCCGGCTGGGACATCTGGCTCCTGGACTCCATCGTCTGATGTATCATCAAGGTGGGGTATGGGGAAAAGAGAAAGTAAAGCAACCGTGAGTACTCATCCGAAGTACTCAGCAAGCAAGGATCTATACTACATATGCAACATTATCATTGGAGAAAAGGCTGTATATGTGGACTGGGCTGCAGAAATGCCAGAATAGAGAGAAGGCCTAGTCCTATCGAAGACTAGCATCTTCAAACATCTTCACGAAGCCATCATCTTGCAGCAGTAGAAGAGAGTAGAAAAGCATTTTATTTAGCAAACATGTTGAAGCAAGCCTAGAGATCCTTCCTCGACTCCCAGCGAGAAAGCGATCCCGAAGCTTCAATTAAGTAACAAGTATCCAGTTCAAGTACTAGATCGGGATACACAAACTGAGCGTCCTTTACTGTAGGACCGGCTATCGATAGATCATTCATCCCTGCAGGGGTGCACTACTGTTACCCAACACGCTCGATCACCTCTGGCCGGACACACTTGCTGGGTAATGCCCGGCCTCGGGAGATCAACACGAAGCAGCGCCCTTCCTAGGCTCGGTAGAGAGGTCAGCACGCCGGACTAACCTATGCACCCAGAGGTCTTGGGCCATCGCCCTGGGTACCCTGCGCGTTGCGAGACTGGCCGGGGTGCAGGCGCGACACTGAACTCGTTAGTGAAGTATCCAGCCCAATCCCGACAATCAGCCCGCACAGTGAATCGTGACGTCTGACGAGCTTTCGGGAGAAACGTATATCGCAGAGGGCCCCATAACCATTATCCCGCGTGGTGGTAGTGCGTATAGGGCACGTCGACCCACTCAGATCACACACCCAAATCCAATAAGCTCATTTAGTATCACGCGGAGACAATCAGAGTTTCTGAAGCTCCGCCACAATATCACACTCGAGTGCCCTTCTGGCACACCCGATAACATAGATCCCCAGCGGGTACCCACCAGGGTGGACCCGCCTGTAACAAAGGTCAAGTAACCATGTGGTCATAACATCAAGGGGGAAACCCGAGGAATCACCCTCGGAGGATTCCACTCGATGAAATCATCAGGGTGAACGTGTGAGGCATCACCCTCGAGGTTCACACTGCGGGTTGCACGACAGAGTCGTATCGGAAGTGGAGAAGGAGGAATCACCCTCGATGACCACGACCGAACAGCTACGCTGCAGAGTATTCATCAGGTGTGCGTTACGAGGTATCACCCTCGGCACTCGAGAGTAACTATGCAGAGTCGTACAACTAAGGGGGGGTGAAGTGATGTGTCGGTCTCTGGTCGACGATCGCATTGATCGAGTCGTCGACGATCAAGCAGGGGCGACAAGGGTAAGGTGGTGGGGTCACTGATGGTTCACTACCAACCTATACTAAACAGTTTATCATAGGCAGGTAAGGTAACAATGAACAGGTTACAACAGCAGGCTATGCATCAGAATAGGAGCATACATTAACAGTAGCAAAATCTAATGCAAGCAGGAGAAATGGAATGGGCGATATCTGGATGCTCAGGGGGGGCTTGCCTAGTTGCTCTGGCAAGAGAGAGGGATCGTCAACGGGCTGCTCGTGTGTAGCATAGTCGTACTTAGCGGCAACGTCATCGGTCTCGGCGTCTATCGAGAGAGAAGGAGGGGGAGAGAAACAATAAATTCTCGGCAATAATGCAAACAATATGTATGACATGCCTAAATTTTATGCCGGGGTGCTCTACTGCCTAACTAAATGATTTAGTTAATTTAGGATTTTATCTGGATTTATTTAATTAAAGTTAGGCACTATTCATTTATCGAAATTGGTCTAAAAGTTCCATGTTCATCTAGCTAGGGGCATCTGACAGGAATACGGAGGGCGTATTCGGGTTCGTATCGAAATTCTGAGCAAGTTTCATGTATAAAGTATTTTCATCGGAGTTACGGATTATTTAATATGATTTTCTAAAGTTTTTATTAATTTCTGGAATTTAATTATTTATTTAAATTCAACATTATCCGAAACAGTGTATGCTGACATCATCATGACATCAGCATGACATCAGCAGTCAACCTGACAGGTGGGGTCCACCTGTCATTGACTGTTTAGTCTAATTAGGGTTTAGCTAACTAATTACTGTTTAATTAAACTAACTAATTAATTAGATTAACTTAATCAGAGTTAATTAACTTAATTAATTCACTAATTAATTATTAATTTTAATAATTTCGTTTTTATTTTCTTTTATTTTTCTAAAACATTCTGGGCCGTGGAGCCCCCTAGTCAGTGTCACAGGGGCGTCGGGCCCCACTGGGCAGTGGCCTAGGAGGCCGACCGGGGCAGACGCGTGCGCGCGGGCACTGCGCTGGCCGAGGAGGGCGAGGCCAGGGCCGGAGCGCGGCGGGGCGAGGCCGGCGGAGCAGAGCAGCAGCGGCAGCGGGGTGGAGGCAGGGCGGCGCGGCAGCAACGACCAGAGGGAGCGGCGGGCGCCAGCGGCCGCAGCAGGAGCGGCAAGCTGCGCGGGGCTCAGGGCGGCCGGAGCTCAACGGGAGCTGGGCGAGCGGAGGGCCGCGGATGGAGCGGTGCAAGGCATGCCCCGGGCGTGTGGGGAACCGCGACGGGGCGCGGCCACGCAAAGGCGGCGAGGTGAGGCGCGCGCGCGGTGAGTGCGCGGGCGAGGCCAGCGCGGGGCGGCGCGAGTGGGCGGACAGGCGCAGCAGCGCGGCGGGACAGGCGCGCGGCGAGCAAGGCCGCGGTGAGCGTGGGGCGAGCAGAGAAGCAGCTGCAGCAGGGGGGCAGCGTCGCAGCGGCGGGCAGGGGCGAGGTGGCTGGGCGCGGTGACCACCGGGGGAGGGAACAGAGAGGGAGCACGGGGCGGCGCTCACGTGCGTTGGAGGGGAGTGGGGCGACGAGGCTTGGTGAAGCTGCTCGGGGGGGAGATGAGGACGACGGCGGTGACGGTTGACGGCTCCGGCGAGGTGGTGGTGGTGACGGGGCGGCGAGCGGCGGGCTCTCCCTGGATCTCGATCCAGAGGAGAGGGAGAGAGTGGATCGGGAGGGGGGAAGTGGGGAGTGGGCTTGGGTTTACTGGGGGTCTCCAGGGCGGTATAGGCCAGGGGATGGGCCGAGGCCCAGTTGGGCCGGGGGGAGGGGTTTTGCTTTTTATTTTTTTTGTTTTGTTTTGTTTTGTCTTTTTCTTTTTACTTATTCCTATTTTTCATTTTGGCAATTAGTTAGGCCTCAAAATGACTTTTGTAAAACATGGCACTTGTTCCATTAAATGCTAGGCATTATCTACTACTGCCAAAAATTGGTTTGGAGACAATTGGAGCTAAGACGAATTTTATAAAAATAAAATGCATTAAACCTTGCTGTTTTGATAATGTTAGAGCCACCTAATTAATTTATTAATTGTTGGTTACAATTTTAGAATAGTCTCTGCAATATTTGCTATTTATTGAACATTTTAGTTTCTATGTTGAACAACTTTTATTTTCCACTTTCATTTAAATTTGAATTTTGACTTAGGAGTTGAAATGCAATATGATGCAAACGATGATTAGGCACTGTTAAACTTGCTGACTTGTCATTATCAAAAGTGATTATTGTGGCTAATGACAGGGGGTGTTACATTCATGCCACGCACGCCACCGTCATAGTCTCCCCCATAGGGTTACAACTCATGACAATTAAGGGTTGCCCCGTGGACGCGGCCTCTCCAAGGATTCTCCGTAATCCCTAATCCTTTGCAAAGGCGAGGAACCGAGGCTTTTACTATCACCTCAAATTACCCCCAATATCCCCAACCAATACAAGGACCGTAACATACTTCACGGCACAAGGCACAAATGTGAGTGAGCTCTCCTCTCAACATTCACGAAGGCTACTAACTTGAATCATGAACAGGTAATATATTGGATCGCAACAAATAACTGATAACCCACAAGTATAGGGGATCGCAACAGTTTTCGAGGGTAGAGTATTCAACCCAAATTTATTGATTCGGCACAAGGGGAGCCAAAGAATATTTTCAAGTATTAGCAGTTGAGTTGTCAATTCAACCACACCAGGAGATTAATTATCTACGGCAAAGTGATCAGTAGCAAAGTAATATGATAGTTTTGATAGTAGTAGCAACAGCAATAGTAACAGTAACAGTGATAGCAATGCTTTTGTAGCAAGTGTAACAGTAATGGTGGCAGTAATAACTTAGCAAGAACAATATGAGAGAAATTCGTAGGCATTGGATCGGTGAATTCGTAGCATGATATTCATCATATAACAGTCATAACCTAGGGCGACACGGCACTAGCTCCAGTTCATAAATAGAATGTAGGCATGTATTCCGTAAATAGTCATACATGCTTATGGAAAGAACTTGCATGACATCTTTTGTCCTACCCTCCCGTGGCAGCGGAGGTCCATATGGAAACTAAGGGATATTAAGGCCTCTTTTTAATAGAGAACTGGAACAAAGCATTAACACATAATGAATACATGAACTCCTCAAACTACGGTCATCACCGGGAAGTGTCCCGACTTCTGTCACTCTGGGGTTGCCGGATCATAACACGTAGTAGGTGACTATAACTTGCAAGATCGGATCTAGAACATAGATATAATGGTGATAACATAAACGGTTCAGATCTGAAATCATGGCACCCGGGCCCAAAGTGACAAGCATTAAGCATGGCAAAGTCATAGCAACATCAATCTCAGAACATAATGGATACTAGGGATCAAGCCCTAACAAAACTAACTCGATTACATGATGAATCTCATCCAACTCCTCACCGACCAGCGAGCCTACGAAGGAATTACTCACTCCCGGTGGGGAGCATCATGGAATTGGCGATGGAGAAGGGTTGGTGATGATGAAGATCGAAGATCCCCATCTCCGGAGCCCCAAATGGACTCCAGATATGGCCTCCCGATGAAGAACAGGAGGTGGCGGCGGCTCCGTCTCGCGAAACGCGATAATTCTTTCTCCTTGATTTTTTTCCAAAAAATGTGAATTTATAGTGTCAGGGTTGAGGTTTGTGGGGCCACCAGGTGGGGACAACCCACCTGGGCGCGCCAGGAGGGGGAGCGCGCCCTGGTGGGTTGTGCCCACCCAGGTGCCCCTCTCCGGTGGTTCTTGGCTCCAGAAATTCTCTTTTATTGTATAAAAAATCCTCGCAAAGTTTCGTCCCAATCCGAGAACTTTTATTTCTGCACAAAAACAACACCATAGTAGTTCTGCTGAAAACAGCGTCAGACTGGGTTAGTTTCATTCAAATCATGCAAATTAGAGTCCAAAACAAGAGGAAAAGCGTTAGGAAAATTAGATACGAC
Source organism: Thinopyrum elongatum (assembly GCA_011799875.1). Lineage (NCBI taxonomy): Eukaryota > Viridiplantae > Streptophyta > Magnoliopsida > Poales > Poaceae > Thinopyrum > Thinopyrum elongatum. The sequence continues at coordinate 312,292,447 of CM022299.1, read as the reverse complement.
AGAGACGTATCAACTCCCCCAAGCTTAAACCTTTGCTTGTCCTCAAGCAATTCAGTTGATAAACTGAAAGTGGAAAAGAAAAACTTTTACGAACTCTTTTGCTCTTGTTTACATAAATAAGCTTAAGTAGCACCCAGGTTTTCAGCCAAGATCATGACTAACCATGTCGACAATAACTCTTAAAAGTTATATTAACTCATATCAATGGCATAATCAACTAGCGAGCAATAATAAGTTATCTCAAATGGCAACACTTTGTCAAAGCAGCCATGATATAATATGACAATAGTGGTATCTCGCTAGCCCTTTCTGAGACTGCAAAACATAAATGCAGAGCACCCCCAAAGTTCAAGCAGCGACTAAACATTATAATTCATGGTAGAAAAGATATAGTCATGATTCACCCAACATTAGCTACACACAATGCATGAGGATGACAATAGTGCTCTCAGGATCTGGTGCTTATTTGAGAAGGTGATGACACAACATAAAAGTAAATAGATAGTCCCTTCGTAGAGGGAAGCAGTGATTTGCAGCGGTGCCAGAGCTCAAGTTTTTAAAACAGAGGTAAATGAAATTTTGAGAAATGCACCCTTCTTGTTTACTTCGCGACCATTAGTTATCGGTATCTTCCATGCTAAACACATTAGTGGCGGTTCCCAAGCGATAAAAGTAAAGGTTTACTCCCCCTCCACCAATCAATCACACTCCACGGCTGATCCGAAACAACGGGTACCGTCCATACCAACAACAGTCCTGGGGGAGTTTTGTTTAATTATTTGCAATTTGATTTTGGGACTGGGAATCCCTATTACCGCCCCTCTCGTGCAAGGATGAGTGAATAAACACTCATCATGAGAATAACCCGCTTAGCATGGAAGATACTGACTACCTCCTGTCGCTCTATGAACAATCCAGGCACACAAAAAGGATATTTATTTGAAGTTTTTAGAGGTGGCACACGTAAATTTACTTTGGACAGCAGGGTAATACCGCATATAGGTAGGTATGGTGGGCTCATCTGGAATAACTTGGGTTTTAGGATTTTGATGCACAAGCAGTATTCCCGCTTAGTACAGGCGAAGGCTAGCAAATAGATTGAAAAGCGGCCAGCTAGAGAGCAAAAACGGTCATGAACATGCATTATGCATAAGTAACATTGGATACTAGCATGAGTAGGATATGAACACCATGAACATAAATATCATAGAGGCTATGTTGGTTTTGATTCAACTACATGCATGAACATGTGCCAAGTCAAGCCACTCGAACATTCAGAGGAGGATACCATATCATCAGACTACATCACAATCATTTTAACACAATGTTGGCATCCAAGATAAATCATTATCCACTCCTAGCTACTTAAGCAAAGCATGAGAAACTATAATCTCTAATTGTCATTGCAAACATGTTTGATCATAATAGGCTGAATCATGGATACTAGGTTAAACATATTTACAAAAATAGAACAAGTCAAGTTCATACCCATTTCTCTCTGCCACAGCCGGTTCACCAAATATCGTCATTATTGCCTTTCACTTGCATGACCGAACGATATGAAAATGATAATAGTGCAAGAATGCCCTGGACTAAGCTGAGATCTGCAAACATTTTATTCAAGAGGAGATGACAAGGCAATTTGAGCTCTTTGTTAGATTAACAGTTATGCATATGAGAGTCACTCAACATTTTCATCATGGCTTTCTCCTCGGTGTGACTCAATAAAAGGAAAAGAAATTCAGAGAAACACATTGAAATATTTTTGGAGTTTTTAGTTTTTCTTGAAGAAAGCAAATTAAAGACAAGGAAAAACAAAAACGAGAAAAACTATTTACACGGGAGAGCTCCCAACAAGCAAAAGAAGAACGAGGAAATATTTTTGGGTTTTCTTTTAATACTACAACTAACTACACTAGAAAGAAAAACCGAAAAGAAACAAGAAACAAATTTTTTTTTGTTTTCTCGAAGTTTTTCGAACACACTAGAAGAAGGCGAGAAAATAAATTTAGCATGGATAATACAATGAAAAAGTGTGAACACCGACAACTGGAATGAAATGTGTAAACATGAATGTAATGTCGGTGGGCATACGTACTCCCCCAAGCTTAGGCTTTTGGCCTAGCTTGGTAATCACCACACGTAGTAACCATCGAGTCCCACCTCTAAGTGCTGTGGAGCGGGCACCTGAGGGTCCCACTCCTGAGGCTCCTCCTCTGCTGCGGCCTAGTTGTTTTGGTAGGCGATGATGTCATCTGGCATGATCCTGTATCCGCCCCTGGCAATAGAATCAAACAAAGCAGGTGCAGGCAACGAAATAATATCACGGGTGTTCTGGCTGAAAACCAGGTTGTAGGGAATATCTATAGTGATGTTCTCGCCATCAATAAAGTGATGATGTGCCATAGCCTGGCGATCTAAATAAACCTTGGGCAAGGGATAGTCATGCTGGCGTAGCTGGATGTTAAAGTGACTTGCTAAGCGAGTAGCATAAATACCGCCATGAATTTTACCCTTGGACCTGTTAAGGAGAAGGCGATGTGCCACAATAGCTCCCAAGCTATAAGTGTCATCGCCGTGAAGTGCACGACGTAAAACAAAAAAATTAGGGGCACTAAGTGCGCCGACCTTCTCTCTAGCAAGTAAACACTTCGTAATAAATAGAGCAAAATAATGCACAGAAGGAAACTGCAAGCTAGTGGCGGTGACACTTGACACCCCTCTCTCATCTCCAACTGATAGAGTGTGGTAGAAACCATCAAATTCCGCGGGCCTAGGCTCTCTTAAAGCCCCATCAGAGGGAATCAAACATATGTCACAGAATTCAGTAAGTGGTATCTGATGAGTTTCAGCATATAAATTAAATTGCACCTTAGGGGGGTTATTCCTACTCAGCAAATGGAAACTTTGCACAAAGGAATTTGTAAGGAGATGATACTGTTCACACTCAGCTGCGATGAAGTCGGTGAGGCCGGCATTAGCAACAAATTGTGCAAACTCGTGACGGATTCCAGCTCCATCCAAGAATGGGTTGTGCGGCCATTCACACAGCCGCAACTCCGCGATTCTCCGGGTGCGGAGGTCATTGTCCGATGACTCCCCAATAACCCCCTTGGAGTTCTTCTTGGAAGCAAACTTCCTAAATATATTCATCCTTTTCCTATGAATAAAAATCTGAAATTTTTAGCCCACATAAATTATCTCAACAAAACTTCACAAGATTGATAGCAACTACTCATAGGGATGCACAGAGGCCATAACAAGCATTCAAACTACTTAGAACTCTAAGAATTCAACATGCAAGCTCATCTACAGCAACACCAAGAGTAGCTAATTATTCAAAATATAAACCACTAAAGCAAAAACTAATTGGACCAATGGAGGAGTCACATACCAAGTAGCAATCCCCCAAAACAGTTTCGGAAACGGAGCTTCGAGCAAAGAGATCAAAATCCGCGGGTTTGAGAGCAAGAACACGAAAGAGAGAGCAATGGTGATTTTTTTCTGGAGGTAGGTGATGACATGGGCTAAAAAGATAAGTGAGGGGCCCACGTGGGGACCACAACCCACCAGGGCACGCTTGGGGGTGCTGGCGGGGCCCACGTGGGGACCACAACCCACCAGGGCGCGCCTGGGGGTGTTGGCATGCCCAGGTGGGTTGTGCCCACCTGGTGCACCCCCCTCTGATGTTATTTGCACCAAAAATTCTTAAATAATCAGAAAAAATCGTATTAAATTTTCAGAGTATTCTGAGATCTTTTATTTTCGGGTCATTTTTTATTGCACGAAAAATTCAGAAAACAGACTAAGCATGGCATTTTATTTCATTTAACTAAGAAAAACAGAAAATAAAAATAAAAGAACAAAAAGCAGTGCTCACTAAATTCATCAACTTCATACTTCCCAAAAATGATTCATTAATAAGGTTGATCAAGTCTTATTAACAACCACCATCGGTTAGCATGAAACCGAAGAACTTTCGTAAAACACTAAGTTACCTCAACGGGGATATGAATGTCCCCAACAATAAGCATTTCATATTTCTTTTTGACAGTAGGTAGAGGTAGTTGAAAACTTCCAATAGTGATTGTCGTAGATTTTTCAATAACATTAATACCATTCACTTGGAATTGTTTCTTCGGAAAGTGCACCGTATGCTCATTACCATTGATATGAAAAGTGACCTTGCTTTTATTGGAATCAATAACAGCCCCTGCAGTATTCAAGAAGGGTCTACCAAGGATAATCGACATGTTGTCGTCCTCAGGCATCTCAAGAATAACAAAGTCAGTTAAGATAGTAACATTAGCAACAACAATGGGCACATCCTCACAAAAACCGATAGGTATGGCAGTTGATTTGTCGGCCATTTGGAAAGATATTTTAGTAGGTGTGAGCTTATTCAAGTCAAGTCTTTTATAAAGAGAGAAAGGCATAACACTAACACCAGCTCCTAAATCACACAAAGCAGTTTTCACATAATTTCTCTTAATGGAGCAGGGTATAGTTGGTATTCCTGGATCTTCAAGTTTTTTAGGTACTCCACCCTTAAAAGTATAATTAGCAAGCATGGTGGAGATTTTAGCTTCCGGTATTTTTCTCTTGTTGGTGATGATGTCTTTCATATATTTTTCATAAGGAGGCATTTTCAGGATATCAGTCAAGCGGGTACACAAAAAGACTGGTCTAAGCATTTTAGCAAAACATTCAAATTCTTCATCATCTTTCTTCTTAGTTGATTTAGGTGGAAAGGGCATAGGTTTTTGAACCCATGGTTCTCTTTCCTTACCATGTTTTCTAGCAACAAAGTCTCTTTTATCATACCTCTTATTATTGAGTTGTGGGTTATCAAGATCAACAGCTAGTTCTATTTCAACATCATTGTCTGGTTCTTTATTATTTGTTTGAGTATCTTCATGAACCTCATCATTATCTTTTTCATTATTAGAAGGTGAGTGTTCATTACCAGACTGAGTTTCAGCATTAGAAATAGGGACTTTATTATCATTATCATTATCAGGAGGTTTTTCTACTTCAGGTTCATTAGAGGCATGCAAAGTCCTACCATTTTTCTTTTTCTTTTTCTTTTTAGAAGGACTAGGTGCATCAGTGTTAACTCTTTGAGAGTCTTGTTCAATTCTTTTAGGGTGCCCCTCAGGATAAAGTGGTTCCTGAGTCATTCTACCTCCTCTAGTCATTACTCTAACAGCATGATCATTGATATTATTATTCATTTCATCAAGCAACTCTCTTTGAGATTTAGCAACTTGTTCTAATTGAGTTTGAACCATAGAGGCATGCTTTCCTACACCTCTGACATCATTTGAGATTCTAAATAACAAGTCACTCAAGCGAGCAATCATATCAGAATTATATTTCAATTGTTTCATAACAGTTGCATTGAAGTGATCTTGCTTTCTAATGTAATTATCAAACTCATATAAGCATTGACTAGGATGTTTATTATAAGGGATATCACCTTCATCGAACTTCAATAAAGAATTTACCTCTACCACCTTGGGTGGTGGTGGTGTTTCAAGCCCATGTATTTCTTCGATAGGTGGTAAATTTTTAACATCCTCTGCTTTAATACCTTTTTCCTTCATAGATTTCTTTGCCTCTTGCATATCTTCAGGTCTGAGATATAAAATACCCCTCTTCTTCGGAGCAGGTTTAAGTGGTGGTTTAGGAAGGACCCAATCATCATAATTTTTCAATATGTTATTCAATAATTCTTCAGCTTGTCCAATAGTTCGTTCCCTGAAAACACAACCAGCACAACTATCTAGGAAATCCCTAGAAGCATTGGTTAGTCCATTATAGAAGATATCAAGTATTTCATTTTTCTTAAGCAGATGATCAGGCAAAGCATTAAGCAATTGGAGAAGCCTCCCCCAAGCTTGTGGGAGACTCTCTTCTTCAATTTGCACAAAGTTAAATATTTCCTGTAAGGCAGCTTATTTCTTATGAGCAGGAAAATATTTTTCAGAGAAGTAGTAAATCATATCCTGGGGACTACGCACACAACCAGGAGCAAGAGTATTATACCAAGCCTTAGCATCACCCCTTAATGAGAACAGAAATAATTTGAGAATATAATAATAGCGAATCTTCTCATCATGAGCAAAAAGGGTGGCTATGTCATTCAACTTAGTAAGGTGTGCCACAACAGTTTCAGTTTCATAACCATAAAAAGGATCAGACTCAACCAAAGTAATCAACTCTGGGTCGACAGAGAATTCATAATCCTTATCATCAACAAAGATAGGTGAAGTAGCAAACTCAGGATCACACTTCATTCTAGCATTCAAAGATTTCTCCTTCAGTTTGCATAATAATTTCTTAAGATCATCCCTATCATTGCAAGCAAGAAAGTCTCTAGTTGTCTCCTCATCCATAACATAACCTTCCGGTATCTCAGGCAATTTATATCTAGGAGAACTAGACCTAATAGGTGTTTCAAAATTTTTAGTTTCATGCTCTTCATCAGTTTCAATAATTTCATCAGTTTCAGCATTCTCAAGAGCTTTAGTTCTAGCAAGTTGTTCATCAAGAAATTCACCTAGTGGCACATTATCATCAAGCAAGGTACTAGCATCATCATGAGTAACATTCATAGCAGAAGTAGCATCATCAATAACTTGCGACATATCAGAATTAATAGCATGTGGTGGTGTTGCAAGTCTACTTATAACAGAAGGTGAATCTAAAGCGGAGCTGGATGGCAGTTCCTCACCTCCCCTCGTCTTAGAGGGAAAAATCTTAGTCTTAGCATCTTTCAGATTCTTCATAGTGATACTTCGACAATAATCCCAAGTGACTCAACAAATATAGCTATGCTCCCCGGCAACGGCACCAGAAAAAGGTCTTGATAACCCACAAGTATAGGGGATCGTAACAGTTTTCGAGGTAGAGTATTCAACCCAAATTTATTGATTCGACAAAGGGGGAGCCAAAGAATATTTGCAAGTATTAGCAGTTGAGTTGTCAATTCAACCACACCTGGAGATTAATTATCTGCGGCAAAGTGATTAGTAGCAAAGTAATATGATAGTTTTGATAGTAGTAGCAACAGCAATAGTAACAGTAACAGTGATAGCAATGATTTTGTAGCAAGTGTAACAGTAATGGTGGTAGTAATAACTTAGCAAGAACAATATGAGAGAAATTCATAGGCATTGGGTCGGTGAATTCATTGGATGATATTCATCATATAACAGTCATAACCTAGGGTAATACGGCACTAGCTCCAGTTCATAAATATAATGTAGGCATGTATTCCATAAATAGTCATACGTGCTTATGGAAAGAACTTGCATGACATCTTTTGTCCAACCCTCCCGTGGCAGCGGGGTCCATATGGAAACTAAGGGATATGAAGGCCTCCTTTTAATAGAGAACCGGAACAAAGCATTAACACATAATGAATACATGAACTCCTCAAACTACGGTCATCACCGGGAAGTGTCCCGACTTCTGTCACTCCGGGGTTGCCGGATCATAACACGTAGTAGGTGACTATAACTTGCAAGATCGGATCTAGAACATAGATATAATGGTGATAACATAAACGGTTCAGATCTGAAATCATGGCACCCGGGCCCAAAGTGACAAGCATTAAGCATGGCAAAGTCATAGCAACATCAATCTCAAAACATAATGGATACTAGGGATCAAGCCCTAACAAAACTAACTTGATTACATGATGAATCTCATCCAACTCCTCACCGACCAGCGAGCCTACGAAGGAATTACTCACTCTCAGTGGGGAGCATCATGGAATTGGCGATGGAGAAGGGTTGGTGATGACGAAGATTGAAGATCCCCCTCTCCGGAGCCCCAAACGGACTCCAGATCTGGCCTCCCGATGAAGAACAGGAGGTGGCGGCGGCTCCGTCTTGCGAAACTCGATAATTCTTTCTCCTTGATTTTTTTCTCCGAAAATGTGAATTTATAGTGTCAGCGTTGAGGTCTGCGGGGCCACCAGGTGGGGACAACCCACCTGGGCGCGCCAGGAGGGGGGCGCGCCCTGGTGGGTTTTTCCCACCCAGGTGCGCCCCTCCGGTGGTTCTTGGCTCCAGAAATTCTCTTTTATTGTATAAAAAAATCCTCACAAAGTTTTGTCCCAATCCGAGAACTTTTATTTCTGCACAAAAACAACACCATGGTAGTTCTGCTAAAAACAGCATCAGTCTGGGTTAGTTTCATTCAAATCATGCAAATTAGAGTCCAAAGCAAGAGGAAAAGCGTTAGGAAAAGTAGATACGACAGAGACGTATCAATAACACATAGAGTTCAACCATATCCTTAAGAACAAGTACAACTACTCAAACATATGCATGAAGGTTAGGGACAAGTTACAAGCCGGCATCATGTTGGTGAAGGGAGAAGGCATGGTCGTAATGGCGGCGGTGCGGTGATATGTCTCCAATGTATCTATAATTTTTTATTGTTGCATGCTATTATATTATCAATCTTGGATGTTTTATATACACTTTCAAGCAATTATATATCATTTTTTGGGACTAACCTATTAACTTAGTGCCCAGTGCCAGTTGCTGCTTTTTGCTTGTTTTTGGTTTCACAGAATATCAGTACCAAACGAAGTCCAAATGCCACGAAACTTTTTGCAGATTTTTTTCTGGACAAAAGAGACACTAGAGCTTCGGGAGAAGGCCAGATGATGAAGCGTGGGCACATGAGGCACCAGGGCGCTCCCTGGTGGCTCGTGGGGCCCATGAGGCTCCATTTGACCTAACTTCGCCTCTATAAATTCTCTAAAACCATGAAACCAACAAAGGAGTCCATGAAATACTTTTCCGCCACCGCAAGTTCCAGAACCACGAGATTCCATCTGGAGGCCTTTTCCGGCAATCTGCCGGAGGAGGATTCGATCACGGAGGGGCTCTACGTCATCTTTGCTACCTCTCTGATGATGCGTGAGTAGTTTACCATGGACCTGTGGGTCCATAGTTAGTAGCTAGATGGCTTCTTCTCTCTATTTGATCTTCAATACAATGTTCTCCTCGGTGTTCTTGGAGATCTTTTCGATGTAATGACTTTTTGCGGTGTGTTTATTGGGATCCGATGAATTGTGAGTTTATGATCAGATCTATCCATGAATATTATTTGAGTTTTCTCTGAACTCTTTTATGCATGATTACTATAGCTTCATGTTTCTTCTGATTTATTGGTTTGGTTTGGCCAACTAGATTAATATCTTGCCATGGTAAGAGGTGTTTTGTAATGGGTTCGATCTTACGGTGCTCAATCCCAGTGATAGAAGGGGACATGACACGTATGTATCGTTGCTGTTAAGGGTAAAAAGATGGGGTTTATTCATACGTGAGTTTATCTTGTCTACATCATGTCGTCTTGCTTAAGTGTTACTCCATTTTTCCATGAACTTAATACACTAGATGCATGCTGGATAGCGGTCGATGTGTGGAGTAATAGTAGTAGATGCAGAATCATTTCGGTCTACTTGTCTCGGACATGATGCCTATGTATGATCATTACCTTGGATATCATCATAATTATTTGCTTTTCTATGAATTGCCCAACAGTAATTTGTTTACCCATTGTATGCTATTTTCTTGAGAGAAGCCTCTAGTGCAAACTATGGCCCCCGGGTCTATCTTTTATCACATATAAAAACCAAAATTACCTTGCTGCAATTTTCTTTTATTTATTTTTATTTTGTATTTTTTTCCAATCTATCTATCAAAAACTATACAATTTAATCTTGCTCATAACCGTCAAGGGATTCACAACCCCTTGTTTGCGTTGGGTTGCAAGTATTTGTTGTTTGTGTGCAGGTGCTGCTTACATAGTGTTGCTTGGTTCTCCTACTGGATTGACAACCTTGGTTTCATAATCGAGGGAAATACTTTTCTCTATTGTACTGCATCATCCTCTCCTCTTCGGGGAAATCCCAACGTAGCTCAAAAGTAGCAGGAAGAATTTCTGGCGCCATTGCCGGGGAGACATCATGAACAACTATCAAGTACCTATGCATAAAATTTCATCTCCTTGCATTTAAATTATTTGCCATTTGCCTCTCGTTTTCATCTCCCCCACTTCTAAAAAGTTTTCAACAAAATACAAAAATATTTTCTGTTTGCCTTTTTTTTCTTCTTTGCTTGTTTGCTTTCCTGTCTACCTTATCATTATGGCCAGTCCTTCCCTTGTTATGTGTACCCCTGAAAATGAAGTTCATAATTTTAATTAAAGGGGGATAATTTAAAAGATGCTTGGTATGGGATTTGTGATGCTCATAATAGATCAACTCGTAAGCAATCTACTACCGTCCTTCTTCGCAATTTTATGTGGGCATTAGTACTTGGTATAGATTTGTTCTTGATACTATTACCGGAGGGAATTTCTTGATTATTCCCCCTTTGGATGCTTTCAATCCCATGGGAAATTTAGTGGGATCGCCACCTATCACTATCAATGAAACAGCTTTAATCTTGGAACGCGTTATGCAAAGACTAGATGTTATTGAAAATAAAATGCCTACCATAGAACATATTGAAATTCTTTATAAAAAGATCCACAATCATGTCACTCAATTCGGATCAAAGGTAGGGATTACTCTTAAAATGCTAAAGGAGAAAGAACCAATAATTAATGAAAGAGTAGAACAAAGTCCCGCTAGAATCGATAAGTTGGAAGAAATTTTTAACAATTTGGAGTCCGCTTTTTCCTTCGTTAAAACTATTGAAAAAACTCCTCCTAGCAAGAATTGCAAGTTTATATATGTTCTGAAAGACAAGGGTGCTACATCTAGTAATGGAAGTGAAGATCTTAAAATGATTAGTGTTCACCCCAACTTTGTTGATTTAATTAAGGAACCAATCTATGAGAATAAATTCCTTAACTTTGTTCCTAAGAGTTTGATTGTTAAGAATATGTATGCTACAGCTCCTAGAAAGTATGGATGTGTGCTTGAGGAGTTGGAGAAGAAACATGACAATACTTGAAACTATGCATTATGCCTAGCTAGGGGCATAAAACAATAGCGCTAGTTGGGAGGCAACCCAATAGTTGTCCTTTAATTTATTGTTTCTTTTCTGTTTTCAATAAGCACAAAATTATGCTACTATTATGATTGTGTTTATTATGTTTTAATTAGTGTTTGTGCCAAGTAAAGCCTTTAGGATGGTTTGGGTGATAGTTGATTTGATTCTGTGAAAAAATAGAAGCTTTTGCTTCCAGTAGAATAACTGTTAAAATTTGCTGGAGCGTGGAAAAATTCTGAATTTTTTACACATAGATGATATACAAATTTCCCACTCCTTCCTAATTTGTAAGAATTTTTGGGGTTACAGAAGTATGAGCATAATTCAGGTTTCTACAGACTCTTCTATTTCTGACATATTCTGTTTTTGATGCATTGTTTTGCTTGTTTTGATGGAACTATGGATTGTATCGAGGGGTATAAGCCATGGAGAAATTAGAATATGGTAGGTATAATGCAAAAATAAAATATGAATGGGTTTGCAACAGTACTTAAGGTAGTGATTTGTTTTCTTATACTAACGGATCTCACAGAGGTTTTGTTAAGTTTTGTGCGATCAAATTTTCAAGTTTTGAGTGAGATCACGATGGATGAAGGAATAAGGAGTGGCAAGAGCCTAAGCTTGGGGATGCTCGAGGCACCCCAAGGTAATATTCAAGGACTCCCATGCAACTAAGCTTGGGATGCCCCAGAAGGTATCCCCTCTTTCTTCTAACGACTATCAGTAATTTTACTTGGAGCTATATTTTTATTCGTCACATATCATGAGTTTTGCTTGGAGCGTCGTGTATTATATGAGTCTTTGCTTTGTTTGCTTTTTAGTTTGTCATAATCATCCTTGCTGAACACACTTGTTTGAGAGAGCCACACGTTTATCATGATTTGCTAGAATGCGCTAAGTGCTTCACTTAAATTTTTTGAGCTAGGCAGTTGCTCTAGTGCTTCACTTAAATCTTTTTTAGCACGGCGGTGATTAAATTTTGAAGAAATACACTCTCATGCATCACTTATATTATTTTTAGGGTTGAAATATTTTGAAGAAATATTTGCACTCTCATGCTTCACTTATATCTTTTTGAGAGTTGAAAATAGTGATGGTAATTTGCACAAGATATGAATTTAGTCCCAATGTGATGGATATACAGGGAGGATATAATAAAAAACGTTCATATAGATCATTGGATATGATAAGCTTGATTCCTTGCAATAGTTTTGCGATATGGAGATAGTAATATGTGAGTCGTGTTGGTGAGTAATTATGCTTTAGTAAGAATATTGGTGTTAAGGTTTGTGATTCCCTATGCATGCACGTAAAGTCAATAGTTATGCAACAAAGTTATATCCTACTTGTGGTGCATTGTTCAGTGTTAGTTATGTTTAATGCGTGTTTATCACCGTTTTTGTTTTTTGTCGCTTCTCAATCTATTTGCTAGCCTTCACTTGTACTAAGCGGAAATGTTGATTGTGCATCCAACTCCTTAAACCCAAAGTTGTGCCAAATGAGTCCACCATACCTACCTATATGCGGTATTTCCATGCCGTTCCAAGTAAATTTGCATGTGCCAACTCTAATTTTTCAAAATGAATTTCCGTTTTGTGTGCCTGTACCGCTCATGTGGCGGTAGGGGGTGGCCGATATCTTCCATGTTAGGTGGGTGATTCTCACGATGAGTGATTATTCACTTGTCATTGCACGAGAGTGTGGTGGGTAATAGGGATGCCCAGTCCCGAAATGAAAAAAATATTACTTTGTTAATAATAAATTCCTTGGAAAGAGTTGGTATGGAAGGCACCCATGGATACGGCTAGCCATGGCTTGTGAAAAGAAAGGTGGAAAGAAAATGAACTTTATTTTCTGTTTGGGAACCACCTATGATTTGTCCAGCATGGAAGATATTGGGAGCTCTTGGTTGTAGCGTTGACAGGAAAAGCATGCCTCTCAAAATAATTTTATCTCTAATTTAAGCTTTGAGCTCTGGCACCTATGCAAATCTCTGCTTCCCTCTGTGAAGGGCCTATCTATTTACTTTTATGCAATTTTTATTTTTAATCTGAGTCTCCATCTTCTCTTACAAAGCACCAACTAGGGAACACTATTGTCATACTTGTGTATTGTATTTAGCTAATATTTGAGTGTGTTTCATGAATGGATCAATGATTGAGCATAATGGGCTAGGGATAGCTTTCTTTAGCGTTGATATTTTTAAAGACATGGTTGCTTGTTGGTATGCTTGAGTATTGATGTCTTCATGTCAAATTATAGACTATTGCTTTGAATGATTCAAGTCCAAATATCCATGCTACAAAAGAAAAGAATATATGATGAATATGTTAGGTAGCATTCCACATCAAAAATCTGTTTTTATCATTTACCTACTGGAGTACGAGCAGGAATTAAGCTTGGGGATGCTTGATACGTCTCCAACATATCTATAATTTTTTATTATTCCATGCTATTATATTATCAATCTTGGATGTTTTATATACACTTTCAAGCAATTATATATCATTTTTGGGACTAACCTATTAACTTAGTGCCCGGTGCCAGTTGCTGTTTTTTGCTTGTTTTTGGTTTCGCAGAATATTAGTACCAAACGAAGTCCAAATGCCACGAAACTTTTTGGAGATTTTTTCTGGACAAAAGAGACACTAGAAGCTTTGGGAGAAGACCAGATGATGAAGCATGGGCCCACGAGGCACCAGGGCGTGCCCTAGGGGGTAGGCGCGCCCTGGTGGCTCTTGGGGCCCATGAGGCTCCGTTTGACAAAACTCTGCCTTGATAAATTCTCTAAAATCATGAAATCAACAGAGAAGTCCACGAAATACTTTGTCCACCGCTACAAGTTCTAGAACCATGAGATCCCGTCTGGAGGCCTTTTCCGGCACTCTGCCGGAGGGGATTCGATCACAGAGGGGCTCTACATCATCCTTGCTGCCTCTCCGATGATGCGTCAGTAGTTTACCACAGACCGATGGGTCCATAGTTAGTAGCTAGATGGCTTCTTATCTCTATTTGATCTTCAATACAATGTTCTCCTCGGTGTTCTTGGAGATCTTTTCGATGTAATGACTTTTTGCGATGTGTTTGTTGGGAACCGATGAATTGTGAGTTTATGATCAGATCTATCCATGAATATTATTTGAGTTTTCTCTGAACTCTTTGATGCATGATTACTATAGCTTCCTATTTCTTCTCTGATTTATTGGTTTGGTTTGGCCAACTAGATTGATTTATCTTGCCAAGGGAAGAGGTGCTTTGTAATGGGTTCGATCTTACGGTGCTCAATCCCAGTGATAGAAGGGGACATGACACGTATGTATCGTCTCTATTGTAAAAAGATGGGGTTTATTCATACGTGAGTTTATCTTGTCTACATCATGTCATCTTGCTTAAGGCGTTACACCATTTTTCCATGAACTTAATACACTAGATGCATGTTGGATAGCGGTCGATGTATGGAGTAATAGTAGTAGATGTAGAATCATTTCGGTCTACTTGTCTCGGACGTGATGCCTATGTATGATAATTGCCTTGGATATTGTCATAATTATTTGCTTTTCTATCAATTTCCCAACAGTAATTTGTTTACCCACTGTATGCTATATTCTTGAGAGAAGCCTCTAGTGAAAACTATGGCCCCCGGGTCTATCTTTTATCATATAGAAAAACCGAAATACCTTGCTGCAATTTTCTTTGATTTAATTTATTTTGTATTTTTGTCCGATCTATCTATAAAAAACTATTCAATCTAACCGTCCTCATAACCTTCAAGGGATTGACAACCCCTTGTTCGCGTTTGGTTGCAAGTATTTGTTGTTTGTGTGCAGGTGTTGCTTACATAGTGTTGCTTGGTTCTCCTACTGGATTGATAACCCTGGTTTGATAACTTAGGGAAATACTTACCTCTACTGTACTACACTCCTCCTTCTTCCCTTGGCTTGGTCCCTTCTTCTCAGGTGTGGAACAATGATGGAGGTGAGATGGATATGTTCTTGGTGAATGGGATGTTGGAGACGGCAGCTAGGGTGTAGATAACATATATAGAGAGAGCCTCCTAGCCTCCTCTCTTGATGGGCTTCATACAAGGGCTTTCCTTGAGCCTTACCCTCTCCCAATCTCTTCTTTACGAGCCAAAGATCCTGTGGGATAAAAAAGGGACGAAATCAGTGAAGAATCCCGTCTGGAAGGGAAACTTTCGCAGCTGTCTGCACGTCAAAGGACCGCTCAAACGACCGTGTGCGGTCGTTCGAAACGTCGTCTTTTACTCTGACCTCCTCTGGTAAAACGGCCGCCAAATCTTCATACGAACTCAGAATTTGATGTTCTTGGGCTCATTGGATTCGCATGTTCAACGTTGGTCCATTTCTAGTATTAGATCTTGATTTGGAGCACTTTGAAAAAATGATTTTTTCTGACCTTCGTAATGGTTTAGTCTGCCCCCCCGGGTGACTCCGTATTAATCCCATCCTTGGTCCTTTCATCGTTCTTGGTCCTAGGTTGCTCCAAAACACATGTACACACAAGAAAATAAAGAAAACTAATAAAGACTAACTAAAATATTAAATGTGCAAGGCTCACAATGATAAGTGCAAATACCGGTACACATGCATAATGGACAAGTATTTGGTTCAATGGGACATGATATATAAAGAGAACATGCAACAAATGAGCTCTAAAAATGTGTAAAATATAGAGCCATCAACCGTCTTGCGGAGAAATAAAATCAGAGAGAAGGAATTATCACATTTTATGATACAGAGCCGCCGCCACATCCTGTTCTTCATCGGGAGCGCTGATCTGGAGTCCGTTCGGGGCTCCGGAGGGTGGAATTCATCACCGTCGTCATCATCAACCCTTTTCCATCAACAATTCCATGATGCTCACCACCGGGGGTGAGTAATTCCTTTGTAGGCTTGTTGTACGGTGATGGAGTTGGATGAGATTTGTCATGTAATCAAGTCAATTTGTTAGGGCTTGATCCCTAGTATCCACTATGTTCTGAGATTGATGTTGCTATGACTTTGCTATGCTTAATGTTTGTCACTAGGGCCCGAGTGCCATGATTTCAGATCTGAACCTATATTTGAGTTCTTGATCCTATATTGCAAGTTGTATGCACCTATTACATGTTATGATCCGCATACCCCAAGGTGACAATTATTGGGATTCTTTTTGGTGACTACCGTAGTATGAGGAGTTCATGTATTCACTATGTGTTAATTCTTTGTTCCGGTTCTCTATTAAAAGGAGGCCTTAATATCCCTTAGATTTCCTTATGGACCCCGCTGCCACGGGAGGATAGGACAAAAGATGTCATGCAAGTTCTTATTATAAGCATGTATGACTATATACGGAATACATGCCTACATTGCATTGATGAATTGGAGCTATTGTGTATCGCTCTAGGTTGTGACTGTTATATGATGAACGTCATCCAACACAAATATCCATCGTTGATCCAGTGCCTATGCTTTTCTCATATTGGTTCTTGTGAAGGTACTTTCGTTATTGCTGCTGTTACAATCACTACAAACTGCTACTATTATTGTTCTTGTTACTATTGTTACTGTGATACTAAACACTTTGTTGCAGAAATATAATTTCCCAGGTGTGGTTGAATTGACAACTCAACCGCTAAGGCTCATAAATATTGTTTGGCTCCCCTTGTGTCGAATCAATAAATTTGGGTGAAATACTACCCTCGATGGCTGTCACTATCCCCTATACATGTGGGTTATCAAGACCTTTTTTTGGCGCCGTTGCCGGGGAGCATAGCTCTATTTATTGAGTTCACTTGGGATTTTACACTATGAAGGATCTGAAAGATACTAGAACCAAGATCGTACCCTCTAAGGCGACGAGAGGTAAGGAACTGCCATCTAGCTACGTACTTGATTCACCTTTTGTTTTGAGTAGGCTTGCAACACCACCACCTGCTATTCAATATGATATGTTGCAAGTAATTGATGATGCTACTTCTACTATGAATGATGCTTATGATGATGCTAGTACTCTGTTAGATGAAACTATGCCACTAGGTGAATTTCTTGATGAACAACTTGCTAAAGCTAAAGAACTTGAAAATGCTGAAATTGATGAAAACTATGATTCACCTATTAGGTCTAGCTCTCCTAGAATTGAAATGCCTAAAGTACCTCAGGGTTTTGTTATGGATGGGGAGATAGCTACAGAATTTCTTGCTTGTAATGATAGAGATAATGTTAATAAATTACTGAGTAAGCTGGAAGGAAAACCTATGATGGAGAGAATGAAATACGATCCTAAGTTTGCTACCTCTCCTATATTTGTTATTGATAAGGATTATAAATTCTCTATCGATCATGAGTTAATTACTTTGGTTGAATCTGATCCTTTCATGGTTATGAAACTGAAACTATTGTGGCACACCTTACCAATTTAAATGATATAGCCACCCTATTTGCTCATGAGGGGAAAATCGCTACTACTATATTCTTAAGTTGTTTCCTTTCTCATTAAAGGGTGATGCTAAGAAATGGTTTAATACAAATGCTCCTAGTTGTGTGCGTAGTCCCTAAGATATGATATATTACTTCTCTTGAAAATATTTTCCTTCTCATAAGAAACAAGATACCTTACAGGAAATATTTAACTTTCTGCGAATTAAAGAAGAGAATCTCCCTCAAGCTTGGGGGAAGCTTCTCTAGTTACTTAATGCTTTGCCTAATCATCCTCTTAAGAAAATGAAATACTTGATATCTTTTATAATGGACTAACCGATGCTTCTAGGGATTACCAGATAGTTCTGCTGGTCGTGTTTTCAGGGAACGAACCATTGAAAAGGCTGAAGAACTATTGAATGATAATTGAGAAATTAAAATGATTGGACACTTCCTAAACCACCACCTAAGCCAACTCCGAAGAAGAGAGGTATTCTATTCCTCGGTCATGAAGATATGCAAGAGGCAAAGTGATACGTCTCCAACGTATCTATAATTTTTGCTTGTTCCATGCTGTTATATTATCATTCTTGGATGTTTTACAATCATTTTATAGCAACTTTATATCATTTTTTGGGACTAACCTATTGACATAATACCCAGTGCCAGTTCCTGTTTTTTCCTTGTTTTTTACTTTGCAGAAAATCAATACCAAACGGAGTCCAAACACAGCGAAACTTTTTGGAGATTTTTCATGGACCAGAAGGAACAACTTGGGCCGAAGAAGTACCAGAGGGGTGCCCCGAGGGGGGCACAACCCACCTGGGCGCGCCTGGGGGCCCAGGCGCGCCCTGGTGGGTTGTGCCCACCTCGGTGGCCTCCCGCACCGCCTCTTTGCTCTATAAATACCCCGAAAATCCAAAAACCCTAGGGGAGCCGACGAAACACAATTCCAGCCGCCGCAAGTTCCGGAACCACCAGATCCAATCCAGACACCATCAAGGAGGGGTTCATCATCCTCATTGGTGCCTCTCCGATGATGCGTGAGTAGTTCATTGTAGACCTACGTGTCCGTAGTTAGTAGCCAGATGGCTTCCTCTCTCTCTCTCTCTCTTTTGATTCTCAATACAATGGTCTCTTGGAGATCTATTTGATGTAACTCTTTTTGCAGTGTGTTTGTTGGGATCCGACGAACTTTGAGTTTATGATCAGATCTATTTTATCCATGAAAGTTATTTGAGTTTTGATCTCTTATATCCATGATTGCTTATAGCCTCGTATTTCTTCTTCGAATCTTTGGTTTAGTTAGGCCGACTAGATCGATTTTTCTTGCCATGGGAAGAGGTGCTTTGTGATGGGTTCGATCGTACGGTGCTCAATCCCAGTGATAGAAGGGGACATGACACGTACGTATCATTGCTATTAAGGATAACAAGATGGGGTCTATTCCTACATGAATAGATCTTGTCTACATCATGTCATCGTTCTTATTACATTACTCCGTTTCTCCATGAACTTAATACACTAGATGCATGCTGGATAGCGGTCGATGTGTGGAGTAATAGTAGTAGATGTAGGCAGGAGTCGGTCTACTAATCTTGGACGTGATGCCTATATAATGATCATTGCCTGGATATCGTCATAATTATTTGAAGTTCTATCAATTGCCAAACAGTAATTTGTTTACCCGCCGTATGCTATTTTTCTCGAGAGAAGCCACTAGTGAAATCTACGGCCCCCGGGTCTATTCTTTATCATATTTGCTTTCCGATCTATTATTTGCCTCTTTTATTTTCAGATCTATTATTCCAAAAACCCAAAAATACCTTCCTGCAATTTTTTGTTAATTATTTTATTTCGTGTTTCCGCGAGATCTATATATCCAATCTGCTACAAATTTATCTATCTTTTACCCAAGAGGGATTGACAACCCCTCTTACGTGTCGGGTTGCAAGTATTTGTTCTTTGTGTACAGGTACCGTTTACATAGTGTTGCTTGGTTCTCCTAATGGTTTGATAACCTTGGTTTCATAACTGAGGGAAATACCTACCGAAGCTATACTGCATCATCCCTTCCTCTTCGGGGAAATACTGACGCGGATACGAGCCATCAAGAAAGGATTTCTGGCGCCATTGCCGGGGAGGATCAAGTCAAGATAGTCTCCCATCCACGTGCCAATTTCTAGCGCCGTTGCCGGGGAGACATCATCAACATCTATCAGGTTCCTAATCACAAATCTCATCTCCTTGCAATTTACATTATTTTCCATTTGCCTCTCGTTTTCATCTCCCCCACTTCACAAAAATTTGCCGTTTTATTCACCCTCCTTTTCGTTCGCCATTTTCTCGTCAGATCTGTTTTTGCGTGCAATTTTGTTTGTCACTTTTTGTCATTATGGATAGTTCTTCCTCTATTGCATGCACCCCTGAGAACGAGGTTCTTAACTTCAAACAAAGGGGAGGGAGAATTTAAAAGATGCTTGGTATAGGATTTGCAATGCTCATAATAGATCTATTCGTAAGCAATCTACCATTGTTCTTCTTTGCTGTTTTTATGTGGGCATCACTACTTGGTATAGATTTGTCCTTGATACAATTATTGGTGGGAATTTCTTGATGTGTCCTTCTCTAGATGCTTTTAATGCTATGGGAAATCTAGTGGGTTCACCGCGCTCTTATGATTAATGAAACAACTTTGACTCTCGAGCATGTTATGGAAAGGCTTGATGCTATTGAAAAGAAAATGCTTACTGAAGAACATATTGAAAACTTGGATAAAAAGATGCATAATCTTGCTAGTAAAATTGGGTCAAAAGCGGGAGAGGTGTTTAAGTTGCTAAAAGAAAAGGGAACCGTAATTCACGAAAGAATTGAAGAAAGCCCTTCTCGGATTGATAAGTTGGAAGAAATTTTAAGTAATTTAAGCTCGGCTTTTGCTTCTATTAAAACTATTGAAAAAACTCCCGTTAAAATTACTAATATTACTCAAATCACTAAAAACAAGGGTGCAACTTCTAATAATAACAAAGAAGATCTTAAGATGATTAGTATTCACCCCGACTTTGTTGAAGTTGTGAGAAACCCTTTTTGCAAGAATGAATTTTTCAATCTCATTCCTAGGAGTATTGTTATCGAAAATCTTTATGCTAAATCTTTAAAGAACATTGATTGTGTGATTGAGGAATTGGGAACTAAAGATGACAATACTTAGATCTATGCTTTATGCCTAGCTAGGGGCGTAAAACGATAGCGCTTGTTGGGAGGCAACCCAATGAATAAAAATTATTTTTACCTTTTTATTTTTGTTCTTGAGTGTTTGCACAATTATGTCTCTGTTATAATTGTGTTTTTTATGTTTTAATTAGTGTTTGTGCCAAGTAAAGCCTTTGGGATAGCTTTGGTGATAGTTGATTTGATCTTGTTGAAAAACAGAAACTTTTGTGTCCAGTAAAATAATTGTCTAGATTTACAGAAGCGACGAAAAATTCTGAAATTTTTACAAAAGATTGACATAAAAATTGTCTCTGTTGTCCTAATGTTTCAGAATTTTTGGAGTTAAATAAATATGAGAACAATTTGTATCTTTACATCCTGTTCTGTTTTTGACAGATTTGGTTTTCTTTGCATTGTGTGCTTATTTTGATGAATCTATGGTTTGTATCAGAGGCTATAAGCCATGGTAAAGTTAGAATATAGTAGATATAATGCAATAACAAAATTTGAATGGGTTTTCTACAGTACTTAAAGTAAAGATTGGTTTTCTTATACTAACGGATCTCACAAAGGTTTTGTTGAGTTTTGTGTGATTGAAGTTTTCAAGTTTTGGGTGAGATCACGATGGATGAAGGAATAAGGAGTAAGAAGAGCCTAAGCTTGGGGATACCCCATGGCACCCCAAGCTATTATCCAAAGAGAAACAAGCAACTAAGCTTGGGGAAGCCCCCGAGTGGCATCCCCTCTTTCTTCTAACCACCATCTGTATTTTACTTGGAGCTATATTTTTATTCGTCACATATCATGAGTTTTGCTTGGAGCGTCTTGTATTATATGAGTCTTTGCTTGTTTTGATTTTTAGTTTGTGTCATCTATCTTTGCTGGACACACCTATTTGAGAGAGCCAAAATTATACTATGATTTGTTAGAATTGCTCTATGTGCTTCACTTAAATTTTTCTTGAGCTATGGAATTGCTCTAGTGCTTCACTTATATATTTTTTAGCACGGTGTGCTTTAATATTTTTGAAGAAATGCTCTCATGCTTCACTTAGATTTATTTGAGAGTTAGTAATTTTTGAAGAAATTCTCTCATGCTTCACTTATATTATTTTGAGAGAAGAAAAAATTTATGCTCATGCTCTTCACTTAGATTCGTTTGAGCTATCAAAAGCAACATATGAAACTAGTCCCAAAGTGATAAATATTCAAGAGGGAGATAATAAAAACTTTCATGAAGATCATTGGACAAAATAAACTTGATTCTTTGTAATAGTTTTGCGATATGATGATAGTGATATGTGAGTCATGTTGATGAGTAATTGTGCTTTAGTAAGAATATTGGTGTTAAGGTTTGTGATTCCCTATGCAAGCACAAAAGTTAATAGTTATGCAATGAAATTACATCCTACTTGTGGTGCATTATTCGGTGTTAGTTATGCTTAATGCTCGCTTATGTGATTTTTCGTTTCTTGGTTGGATGCTTCTCAATCTTTTTGCTATCCTTCCCTTACACTAAGTGGGATTACTACTTGTGCATCCAAAATCCTTAAACCCAGTTTTGCCATATGAGTTCACTATACCTAAATATATGCGGTATTTTCGTGCCATTCTAAGCAAATTTGTATGTGCCATCTCTAATTTTCAAAATAAATTTCCTTTTTGTGTGCTCGTACCGCTCATGAAACGGTAGGGGGTGGCTGATATTTTTCCATGCTAGATGTGTTATTCTCAAGATGAGTGTTTATTCACTTGTCATTGCACGAGAGTACGGCAAAGGTATTAGGGATGCCCAGTCCCGAAATGAAAAATGAATTTACTTTATCTTATCAAATAATAAATTATTTGGAAAGTGTTGGTATGGACGGCACCCGTGGATACGGCTAGCCGTGGAATGTGAAAGTATGGTGGAAAAAGGAATAAACTTTATTTTATGTTTGGGAACCGCCTATAATATATCTAGCATGGAAAGTATTGGGAACTACTCGATCGTTTTCGTTGACAGGAAAAGCATGCCACCCAAAATGTTTTATCTCTATTCTTTTTTGCTTTGAGCTCTGGCACCTCTACAAATCCCTACTTCCCTCTGCGAAGGGCCTTTCTATTTACTTTATGCAATTTTTATTTTTATTTGAGTCTCCATCTTCTCTTATAAAGCACCAACTAAGGGGCACTATGATCGTACTTGAGCATTGGGTATAGCTAATATGCGAGTGTGTTTCATGAATGGATCAATGATTGAGCATAATGGGCTAGGGATAACTTGCTTTAGTGTTGATATTTTGAAAGACATGGCTGCTTGTTGATATGCTTGAGTATTTAAATCTCCATGTCAAAACTAGACTATTGCTTTGAACCATATAAAAGTCCAAATGTCCATGCTGCAAAAGAAAAGAATATGTGATGAACATGTTAGGCGGCATTCCACATAAAAAAATCTGTTTTTATCATTTACCTACTCGAGGATGAGCAGGAATTAAGCTTGGGGATGCTGATACGTCTCCAACGTATCTATAATTTTTGCTTGTTCCATGCTGTTATATTATCATTCTTGGATGTTTTGCAATCATTTTATAGCAACTTTACATCATTTTTTGGGACTAACCTATTGACATAGTGCCCAGTGTCAGCTCCTGTTTTTTCCTTGTTTTTTACTTCACAGAAAATCAATACCAAATAGAGTCCAAACGCAGCGAAACTTTTCGGAGATTTTGTATGGACCAGAAGGAACAACTTGGGCCGAAGAAGTACCAGAGGGGTGCCCCGAGGGGGGCACAACCCACTTGGGCGTGCCTGGGGGCTCAGGCGCACCCTGGTGGGTTGTGCCCACCTCGATGGCCTCCCGCACCGCCTCTTTGCTCTATAAATACCCCAAAAATCCAAAAACCCTGGGGGAGCCGACGAAACACAATTCCAGCCGCCGCAAGTTCCAGAATGTGACGCCCCCGGCTTAATTGTGCACTAATCATACATGCAAATGCACACGATCAAGCCTAAGGACTCACTTGAAGATATCACAACACAACTCTAGACACAAATTTAAAAAAATTACAAGCTTTATATTACAAGCCAGGGGCATCGAGGGCTCGAATACATAAGCTCGCCTACAAGCGTCAGCTGAAGCATCAGATATCTGAGTACAGATATAAAGATAAAACAGACAGGCCTTTAAAAGGCGGGGCAAAACAAAAGCTACGATCGAAAAGGCGCAGGCCTCCTGCCTGGGACCCTCCGAACCTACTCCTGGTCGTCAGCCAACTCGTAGTAGCAACCACCCTCGGGGTAGTAGTAGCAGTCATCAACGGGGGAAGCTGTCTCAGGGGCTCTGTCATCTAGTTGCATCAAACGAATATGGGGAAAAAGAGGAAGCAAAGCAACCATGAGTACTCATCCGAAGTACTCAGCAAGCAAGGATCTACACTACATATGCAACATTATCAAAGAAAGGCTGTATATGTGGACTGGGCTGCAGAAATGCCAGAATAGAGAGAAGGCCTAGTCCTATCGAAGACTAGCATCTTCAGCGGTCTTGCAGCATTAGAAGAGTGTAGATTAGCACAGTATAAAGTAGCAGTAGTGTTATCAACCTCGCATAGAGGTCCTTCCTCGACTCCCTGCGAGAAAGCAATCCCAGAGCCATACTATCCATTTCTCATCACAAGTATCCAGTTCTAGTTGTATCAATCGGGATACAATTCCGAGCGTCCGTTACCGAGGATCCGGCTATGCATACATGTTTTCTTCCCTGCAGGGGTGCACCAACTTACCCACCACACTCGATTAACTCCGGCAGGACACACTTTTCTGGGTCATGCCCGGCCTCGGCAAAACGATGCGCCGCAACCCGACCTAGGCTTAACAGAGAGGTCAGCATGCCGGACTAAACCTATGCTCCCAGGGGTCTTGGGCCATCGCCCCGGGCGCTCCTGCACGTTGCGTGGGCGGCCGGTGAGCAGACCTAGCAGCCTCCATTACAAAGGAGGGTGCTTAACGCGGTCCAACCCGGCGCGCGCTGCTCAGTCAAATGACATCTTTTAAGCTTCGGCTAATGCATACGGCGCAGAGTGCCCATAACTGTTCCCACGTGATGGTTAGTGCTATCAGGCCAAAGGCCTACTCAGATCAAATATCCAAATCGTTAGTGTATTGGTAGCGTGCGGTAACAAGCAGAGACTCACGATTGATGTGACCCCATCGCCCCATCTCGAGGACTTGCTGCAAGGGCTAAGAATGCCCGGCCGCGCCTCGTATTTATCTCTCGGGTACCCTCCAGGTCAACCCGACTCCACATCACTCGCCACTTAGGCTCGCACGGGTACCCCTCAGGGTCGACCCGCCTTTCCAAGTAACAGTTGTAAGGTCCAAGTATCCGTGTGTCCATAACATCAGGGGAATCCGAGCTATCACCCTCGTTGGATTCCTACTCGATGAAACCATCAAGGTGAACTCGGAGGAATCACCCTCGATGGGTTCACACTTGAGGTGTTGCACGACAGCGTCGTTATCGGGAGTGGTGAAGGAGGAACCACCCTCGGCACTCGATAGTAACGCTGCAGTGTCGTACAACTAAGGGGAGTGATGTGCGATGCCGGGGCCTGGTTGTCGATCACGTTGATCGAGTCATCTGATAATCCAGCGGGGCAACTGGGACAAAGTGGAGTCTCTGGTGGGTCTCTATCCAGCTTATACTAAGCAGTTTAGGATAAGCAGGTAGGTATCAACAGCAGTTACAAAAACAGGCTATGCATCAGAAATAGGTTAAACAGTAGTAGCAGCAATTTCTAATGCAAGCATAAGAGAGGAAGAATAGGCGATATAGGCATGCTCAAGGGGGGGTGCTTGCCTGGAAGCTCTGCGGCAAAAGTCTGGTCGTCAGTAGTGTGGCCAATTACCGGAGTTGCGTCGGTCTCAGGGACTACGTCAGTACCGGGATCTACCGAGAGAGAAGAGGGGGAGGAAACAGATAAATACACAGCAAACATATGCAACATAGAGCATGTCATGCTATGGTGCAGTGCAGGGTTGCCTAAAAGCATGTCTAAGTCATATTAGTTATTTTAGGATTTAAGTTGGATTTAT
Organism: Thinopyrum elongatum; assembly: GCA_011799875.1. NCBI lineage: Eukaryota > Viridiplantae > Streptophyta > Magnoliopsida > Poales > Poaceae > Thinopyrum > Thinopyrum elongatum. The sequence continues at coordinate 312,266,713 of CM022299.1, read as the reverse complement.
TAATCGGTATGTATGCACTATTCATCTAACGGAAATGGGCAAAAAGTTTCGGGTTCACCTACTTAGAGGGTCCCGACATGGAAATAGATGGCACGATCGGATCCGTGGGATTTTTCTGAGCAACTTTCATGTATAAAGTTTTTCCATCCGAGCTACAGATTATTTTCTATGATTTTTCAAAGATTTAAACATTTTCTGAAATTATTTAAATTAACAGAAATGAAATTACTATGTTAGCATGATGTCAGCATTGCGTCAGCAGTCATCTGAGCTGCTGACTGGTCAAACTGGCAGGTGGGACCCACCTGTCAGCCTCTGTGGGTTTAACAATGGGTTAAACTAAACTAACAGACTAATTAGGGGGTGGGCCGCAGGTGTCAGTGGCTAGTTAGGTTGATCTAATTAGGTTTTAATTAAAAACTATGTAATTAGATTAACTAAACGAGGGGGCCCACTGGTTAGTGACAGGGGTGAGCAGGACCCCGCGTTGACCATGGTCAACGTGGTCAACTGAGGCGCTGGGGCCCACTGGCAGTCTCACAGGGGTGGACCCCATGCCTGCCAGGTCAGGGCCGGCGCCGGAATCACGCCGGCGAGCCTCCCACGGCGGCGCTCTCGCCGGAGTGGCTTGGGATTCTTCTACAGAGGGCCAAATCGAGTGTTTTTGGGCTCGTTCGAACGAGCCTGCAGCGCCGCATCCAACTGGGCTAGCACGAGGCGTCGGGGGCGACCGGAACGGTGCCGGCGACAAGCAGAAGCGGCGCCGGAGTTCGGCCATCTCCGCAAACGGCGACAAAGAGCACGGCAGGCGACGAGATCTAGCGCGTTGGACTCGCACGAGTGCGCTGAGCACGGCCATGAGCTCGGACGCGGTCTGTGTTAGCGATGGCCGCGCCGGCGAGGTGAACGGCGGCGGCGAGTATGGCCATGGCGGTGGCTACGGCTACGGCACAACGTAGAGAAGCTACAGGGCAGAGGAGGTAGGCGGCTCACCTAGCGGGCACACGGAGGCCCTCTGGGTGAACGGGAGCGCAGAGGCGACGGCGAATCGACGGCGGCGAGCTGCATGGCGGAGCCGAGCTCCGGTGAGGTTGCTAGCGACGGCTACGGGGATGGAGCCGCACAGGAGAGAAAGGGAAAAATGGCGGGGGCTTACAGCGCGCTTGCAGGTGTGCAAAGATGTGCTCGGGGAAGGCTCAAGGCGGCGGTTCCCGGCGATGGCGACGACGGAGCAGAGGAGGAAGAAGGAGTCGAGGCAGGCGCTCCGGTGGCCCCCAGGGCGGTCTAGTGGCACCAGACGAAGAGGACGATAGCGCTGGAGCTCCCGGGCAGATCGGCGGGGCCGGGGAGACTCGGTGGCCGCGGGATCGATGCGGCGGCGACGATGGCGCTCGACAGAGGGGGAGAGGGTGAGCACGAGGGGAAGGAGAGGGCGAAGAGTGAGGAGGGCGACCAGGGGAGATGGACGGGGGCTCGCCCTTATCCTCTCGGCTGTCGGTGGCGTCGACGTGTCGCCGTTTCGCCGGCGCTCACCGGCGTGGCCAGACACACGGTGACATGCACAGGAGAGAGAGAGCGGGAGGAGGGCGAGAAGGCCTGGTGGGCTGGGCCAGTGCACTGTGCACTTAAGCCCAGTCCACTGTATTAGTTTAGGCCTTTTGCATTTTTATTTGCTATTTTATTTTAGCAGCAGGCTTTTGCAAATAAAATAGCCACCAAAAGACTTAGCAAAAATGTGTGCCTGGCCAAAACAAATACTATGGAATATTGTGCTCTACCACAAAAAGTTTGGACAAGTTTTGATTCCATTTGGAATTTTCAAAAATGGAAATGGCATTAATAGTGCTGTTTTGGCACTGTTTTAAATGCTTAGGCCCTTTTTGAGTTGATGGTGATGTTGTTTTTCCTTAACAACAAATGTTTTGGATTATTTGCTGGTTGGTGAACATTTTTCCAGCAGATTTTGAGCAACTTCAAAATTGCACTTTGAATTTGAATTGAATTCAGAGGGAAATTGAAATGAGATATGATTAACTCTGTGATCATTACTCACTAAACAAAGTAGCTTAGCATTAAGATGGTGATCACTATAGCTCATTTGCAGAGGGGTGTTACACAGAACCACCAGATCCAATCTAGACACCATCACGGAGGGGTTCATCATCCTCATTGGTGCCTCTCCGATGATGCGTGAGTAGTTCATTGTAGACCTACGGGTCCGTAGTTAGTAGCTAGATGGCTTCCTCTCTCTCTCTTTTGATTCTCAATACAATGGTCTCTTGGAGATCTATTTGATGTAACTCTTTTTGCGGTGTGTTTGTTGGGATCCGATGAACTTTGAGTTTATGATCAGATCTATTTTATCCATGAAAGTTATTTGAGTTTTGATCTCTTATATGCATGATTGCTTATAGCCTCATATTTCTTCTTCAAATCTTTGGTTTAGTTAGGCCGACTAGATCGATTTTTCTTGCCATGGGAAGAGGTGCTTTGTGATGTGTTCGATCTTACGGTGCTCAATCCCAGTGACAGAAGGGGACAAGACACGTATGTATCGTTGCTATTAGGATAACAAGATGGGGTCTATTCCTACATGAATAGATCTTGTCTACATCATGTCATCGTTCTTATTGCATTACTCCGTTTCTCCATGAACTTAATACACTAGATGCATGCTGGATAGCGGTTGATGTGTGGAGTAATAGTAGTAGATGTAGGCAGGAGTCGGTCTACTAATCTTGGACGTGATGCCTATATAATGATCATTGCCTGGATATCGTCATAATTATTTGAAGTTCTATCAATTTCCCAACAGTAATTTGTTTACCCGTCGTATGCTATTTTTCTCGAGAGAAGCCACTAGTGAAATCTACGGCCCCCAGGTCTATTCTTTATCATATTTGCTTTCTGATCTATTATTTGCCTCTTTTATTTTCAGATCTATTATTTCAAAAACCCAAAAATACCTTGCTGCAATTTTTTGTTAATTATTTTATTTCACGTTTCCGCGAGATCTATTTATCCAATCTACTACAAATTTATCCAATCTATTTCGTGAAGATCAATGATTAGTATAAGGAAGAGAACTTTCACATACAAATATATTATCTTGGACATCTTTTATGATTGAGCAGGCGGCTCCTCAGGAGGCGGCCTTGGGGACTGGCCGGATGATGATGATGAAGACAATGAGCCGTGCCGTGTTTACGGCGCCGATATGGCGGGCGTGAGCTCTTCAGCCGTGCCGACTGTAGCAGGCGGCGCGCCGAAGCGCCGAGCCAGCGCCGGGTTGTACGGTAGCCGGCCCAAGAAGCCTAAGTCTTCGGTTGCCGTGACCAAGCGGCAGGAGGCTGCTGCGAAGGCGGCCCTCTTCCAGAAGGCCCCAAAGCAGCGCCCGATGGTGTCCGCGTAAGTATTCAATCTTTTCTTGCGTTTGCTTTTCTCCTTTCTTCGCAAATCTCTTCTTAGTTTTTGTTTGGCTTGAACAGGGCCCCGCTCTCTCTCGAGCGGGCCCCGTCTGCTTCGGTGATTGGGGCGGCGGGCGGCTCTGCAGAGCCCCGCCGCGTGGACCCGCTCGCCGACCTCAGGGAGGCGATGGAGAGGAATGCGCGGGAGGCGCAAGAAGAACGGGATGCCGCGGCCCGGGAGAAGGCGGCGGCGGCCAAGGCGGAGCAGGCGGAGGCCGACGCGGCGGCCAAGGTCCAAGCCGACGCAGCGGCCAAGGGGCAGGCAGACGTGGCCGCTGAGGCGCGGGCGGAGAAGGCGGCACGCGGCCGTGCCCCAGAGTCCTCCGTCCCGCAGCGTGCGGAGCCGCAGGTGGCGGATGGCCGGGTACCGACCGGAGGAGCCGGCAGCGACCGGTCGGGCCTGGAGAGGGGAGGGGGCGACCCCGTCATCTTGGAGGCGAAGGGGCCCCCGCAAGCGCTGACTGCCGACGCCCAGGGCAGTCGGCTTGACGTGCCACTGGTGCCGCCAGTCAGTGGCGGGTTGGTGGTGGGTTCGACTCCCGCGGTCCGCACTCCGGTGCGCCGGCATGCGGGGAAGGCGGCTTCGGCACCACGCCCGCTGGAGATCGAGTCCGCAAGCTCATCGGCCCCTGATACCAAGGCCACTAGTGCCGCCCCACCGGAGTGGATGTCTGGGGGCGGGACGGGTGTTCTAAACACGGCCGCATAGGATGTTCAGGCCCGGTTCCAGGCCCAAGGCACCGCTCTCCAGCAGTACACGCAGGCGTTTTTGGCGACGCGGTAGGCCGTCCGGGTATGCGTCTTGCATCTTGTTTTTGATTCTTGTAGTCTTCCGTGGGGGCGCGCCAGCGCACCCACTGGGTGTAGCCCCCGAGTTCTGGGCCGGCTGCTGAGCAGGCGGCTCGGAACTTCAAGGTAAGTTCTGAGTGCTAACTTATTTTCACTTCTGTTTTCTTTGTTGCAGGATTACCACAACATCCGCGCAGCCGCCTTCAACTCACATGTCCAGGAGCTGGCCAAGCGGACCTCTGACTTGACCGAGAGCCGGAGTAAGCACTCCGTCTTCTCCCTCGCGGGGGCGCACCAGCGCACCCGCTGGGTGTATTCCCCGAGATTCGGGCCGACTGCTAAGCAGTCGGGCCGGATCTCCCGGCAACCACTCATCTTCTTTGCAAATTGTTGATGTCTTTTCTTTCTTATCTTTGTAGGGGCGGCCGCCGAACTGCAGCAAGGCTTGGGCGAGGCCCAAACCGAGCTGTGCACCAAGGAGGCGGAGCGCAGCAAGGCGGCTCAGGAGTGCGACCGCCTGGTCAAGGAGCTGGCGGACCAGGCGGGTCGGCACAAGGCAGAGCTCCAGACGCTGAAGGAGCGCGAGGACGCCCTCAAGGCCGAGTTCGAGACTAAACGCTTGAAGTGGGCCGAGAAGGAGGCGTTCCTCACTACTGGCTACGGTGAGATCGAGGACATGATTGATGGTAAGTCCTCCCTTTTTTTTTGAACGGCTGTCGACTGCTACAGGAGTCGGCTTCCAGCCTTTAATCTTTGACTTTCTTTTTGTGCATAATACTTTCCCGGTCACTCCGTCGCCGTCAGCCAGGCCATCGAGGAGCGTCCCGACGTGCGGAGGAGGGCGGGCCAAGACATCGCGCCCAACGCACCCCGGAATCTCGGCGAGCAGCTTCTGGCCATCAAGGTGCGCCTGCAGCCGGCTCACAGGATACTCCGCCGCCTGCAGCGTGTCGGGGCTCAGGTGCTGTCCGCCCTCTGGCCCCACGCCCGAGTCCCGCGCACCCCAGTCGGACTGCCGACTGGTTGGAGGTGGCGCTCGGCCGCTTCGAGGCTTGGAAGGGCGCCGCGGCTCGGGCGGGTGCGCGGACAGCCTTGGAGTTTACCAAGGCGTGGTATCCGGGCCTGGATCTGGCCCAGCTGACCACCTTCCGGCAGGAGGCCGGACAGGAGCTGGCGGCGGTGGGCCCTGCGCTTACTCAACGTGCGGCGGCGCTCGCCGAGTACGCCGACAGCGCCGTTTTTGTCCCTGAGCTGGACGAGGAGGGCGCCGAGGTGCCGCCCAACTGGTTCGGGCTAAACCCGGAGGACGGCGAGGACTCGGTGGAGGAAATCGCTTCCAGCGACGAGGGCGAGGACGAAGGGGGCGAGGATGGCGAAGATGACGCACCGGAGGACGAAGCGAACGGCCAGCCTCAGCCCGATCGAGCCTCGAGCAGCGAGCCATGTGTGGCTGTGCTGATTGCTGCTGGTGCTGACCAGGCTGAGACTCATCAGTCGGCCGCTCCACCGACCGGCGCCGCTGCCTCCACCAACCTGCCGGACCCGCCTGCTGCTCCTCTGGCCTAGGCGGCCAGCTTTATCTTATCCTTTCCTGCCTTTGTAATCTTTTGGACAAGTTTGTTAAATTTGCGCAGTTCCACCCGCTGGGGGTGTATTCAAACTTTGTTGAATTCTGGTTATGAGCCTTGCTATGTAAATTAATTCCCGCACAAGTTGTGCTTTGCCGGGTTCTGACTTGTCTTGCTTTTCTGTTCTTTTTTGGCTTTTTCCTTTGCCGCCTTCCCTTGGCTGCTGCCTTGCCAGCCAGATAGCTGCTCTGCGGACTGTGGCTGGGTCAGGTACTTGGCCATTTTGGGAAGACAAGTACTTTGGCCGCTTAGAACGTAGCAAATTAAGTGAGAAGCCGGCCGGCCGGCTGCTCAGCAGCCGGATGGTGAGGCGAGGAGCCGGCCTGGCCTATGTGGGTGCTTTTTTTCCTTAGCCATTTTTCGTGTGGGCACCATTTCCTGCCTTTAACTCTCGCCAGCCGAACAGTCACTCTGCGAACTGCAGCTTAAGGCAAGAGAAGGCTTAGATGCTGGCACACTACTTGTCCGACTGCTGGTAGCATCAACATAGCACAGGGCGGCAAGCCCCCGGGCCGACTGGTCGGACCCGGTGCCAGGCGGAGGAATGAAATAACACATTCACAGGCATGAAACTTATCATATAGATAAAAAAGGGTAGCCCCCGAGTGCTCCTCAAGGGACCCGATGTCTTTGCGCTTAATGCAAAAGGTAGCGTGGTACATACTGCATCAACTATAAAATCTTTGGAGGAGATTTGCGTTCCATGGGCGCTCTGTTTCCTTGCCGGAATCGTCCCTCTTGCGCGCCCTGGGCTTCTGCGTGTCGATCAGGTAATAGGAGTTGTTGCCCAAGGCTTTGCTGATGATGAAGGGGCCTTCCCAAGGGGCCGAGAGCTTGTGCTGGCCGGCTGTTCGCTGGATCAGTCGGAGCACAAGGTCTCCCTCTTGGAAGGAACGTGGCTTGACCTTCCGACTATGGTAGCGGCGCAGGCTCTGCTGGTAGATGGCGGACCGGCTGAGTGCTAACAGCCAGCCCTCTTCCAGCAGATTGACATCGTCTTCTCGTGCTTCCTTCGCCTCCGCCTCCATGTACATGGTGACGCGAGGTGAGTCAAACTCGATGTCAGTTGGGATGACGGCCTCGGCCTCGTACACGAGGAAGAAGGGAGTGAAGCCGGTTGATTTGGTCGGGGTGGTGCGGAGACTCTAGAGGATGGCCGGCAGCTCTTCGATCCAGCAGCCGGCCGAGTGCTCCAGTGGCTCGACCAGTCGGGGCTTGATGCTGGACAATATGAGGCCGTTTGCTCGCTCGACTTGGCCGTTTGACTGTGGATGGGCAACGGATGCTAAGTCCAGTCGGATGCCCTGCGTCGCGCAGAAACGGGCCAAGGCGCCTTTGGCAAAGTTTGTGCCATTGTCGGTGATGATGCTGTGTGGTACATCGTACCGGACGGTGATATCTGCGATGAAGGTCACAGCAGTCAGACCATTGAGCTTCTTGATTGGCTTTGCTTCAATCCACTTGGTGAATCTGTCCACGGCGACAAGTAGATGAGTCATGCCGCCGTGTGCTGTCTTGAATGGGCCCACCATGTCCAGCCCCCAGACGGCAAAGGGCCAAGTGAGGGGGATGGTCTTGAGTGCAGAAGCCGGCAGATGTTGCTTGGAGCTGAATTTTTGGCACCCCTTACACTACTTGACCAAATCCTTGGCGTCCTCTAAAGCAGTCGGCCAGAAGAAACCGTGGTGGAAAGCTTTGGCGACAAGGGATCTGGAGGCCGCGTGGTGGCCGCACTCGCCTTGGTGGATGTCTCTGAGGATTGCTTTGCCCTTCTCTGGCTCTACGCAGCGCTGGAAAACACCGGTGACACTACGCCTAACCAGCTCTCCGTTCACTATCGTGTACACTGCTGCCCGGCGCTGCACTTGCCGGGCCAAGGTCTCGTTGGCTGGTAGCTCTCCGATCGCCAGGAAGTTGAGGATGGGCTGTGCCCATGATGGTGCTTCGACCACTGTCATCACGGCCACCGGTACTAGGGCGGTTGGGTTGGGAGACGGTGGGGTGGGGTCAGCCGCCGCGGGCTGCGTCGTTGAAGTCCCCAGGCCGGCTGCTGCAGTCCCTGGGCCGGGTTCTAAGGTCCCCGGGCCGGGTGCTACTGCTGCAGTCCCCGAGCCGCCTGCCGAAATCCTTGGGCCGACTGCTGTAGCCCCCGAGCCGGGTTCTGAAGTCCCCGGGCCGGGTGCGACTGCTGCAGCCCTCGAGTCGGATCCGACTGTTCCGGGGGCGGCCGGCACGAAGATAGATTCTGATTCCGATGAAGGCTTGATAGATGGCTTGCGGAGGCACTGAAGGGAGACGCCGACCGGTATGGCTTGCCGGGTGGAGCCGATCCGCGCCAGGGTATCTGCTTGCTCGTTGTCGGCCCGTGGCACGTGAAGGAACTCGCACCCGTCAAAATATCCACTGATCTGCTGGACGAGGAAGCGGTAGCTCGCCATGTTTGCATCCTTGGCAACCCAGTCGCCAGACGACTGTTGGACCACCAAGTCCGAGTCACCATAGCACAGAATCCGGCGGATGCCAATCTCCTTGGCCAGCCGGAGTCCGTGTACTAGTGCCTCGTACTCGGACACGTTGTTGGAGGCGGCAAAATGGATTTGGAGCGTGTATCTGAGCTTGTCGCCTTTGGGAGAGGTGAGGACGATGCCGGCTCCCAAACCGGTGCGCATCTTCGAGCCATCAAAGTGCATCTGCCAATGGGTGGAATCCGGCGCTGGCGGCAGGTACTGGGTCTCGGCCCAGTCGACAAGGAAGTTGGCCAGCGCTTGGGACTTGATGGTGGTTCGAGGCTGGTAGAAGATGGTATAGGGGGCCAGCTCGATGGCCCATTTGGCCACCCGTCCTGATGCATCTCTGCTGCCTATGATCTCTGCAAGCGGGGCGGTGCAGACAACCGTAATGGGGTGCTCTTGAAAGTATGGCTTGAGCTTCTTGGCGGCGAAGTGCACGCCGTAGCACATCTTCTGGTAGTGGGGGTAGTTCTACTTGGAGGCCGACAGCACCTCACTCAACTAGTACATGGGCCTCTGGACCGGCTGTGCCTTGCCGTCTTCTGGGCGCTCTACCACGATGACAGTGCTGACCACCCGGCTGGTGGCGGCGATGTAGAGGAGCATGGGCTCCTTAGCAGCCGGAGCCGCCAGGACAGGCGGCGTGGTCAACATCTTCTTGAGCTGGAGGAAGGCCTCGTCCACCTTGTCGTTCCACTCGAAGTGAGTGGTTTTCTTCATCAACTGGTACAGGGGAAGAGCCTTCTCACCCAGCCGACTGATGAAGCGGCTGATGGACGCCAAGCACCCGGTGAATTTCTGGACGTCTCGCAGTCGGGCGGGTCTCTCCATCCTCTCAATGGCCTTGATCTTCGCAGGGTTGCATTCGATGCCGTGTTCTGAGACAAGAAAGCCAAGGAGCTGGCCGGCTGGGACTCCGAATACACACTTTTCTGGGTTGAGCTTGATTTGAAAACGGCGCAGATTATCAAAAGTCTCCTTGAGATCTTCCAAGAGGGTGCCGCGCTTCTCCGTCTTCACCACAATATCGTCTACATAGATGTGGGCATTTCTGCCAAGTTGTTTGAGGAGGCACTTCTGCATGCAACGCTGAAAAGTGGCACCGGCATTTCTCAAGCCGAATGTCATGGTCAGGTAGGAGAAGGCTCCGAATGGTGTGATGAAGGCGGTCTTCAGCCGATCGGCCGGGTTCAGCTTGATCTGGTGGTAGCCAGAGTAGGCATCAAGGAAAGACAGCAGCTCACATCCGGCTGTGGAGTCTATCACTTGATCAATCCGGGCAGAGCAAATGGATCTTTGGGGCAGAGTTTGTTGAGGCTGGTGTAATCAATGCACATGCGCCACTTATTGTTCTTCTTCAGTACAAGGACTGGGTTGGCTAGCCACTCTGGAAAAAACACTTCCATAATGAAGTCGGCTGCTAGAAGCCGGGCTATCTCTTCACCAACAATTATTCTCTTCTCCTCTGACAGGCGGCGGAGGGGTTGCTTGACTGGTCTGGCATCTGATCTGACATGTAGTTTGTGCTCGGCGAAATCCGTCGGAACACCCGGCATGTCCTTGGGAGACCATGCAAAGATGTCCCGATTCTCACAGAGGAAATCGACTAGCTCGCTTTCCTATTTGCTGTCGAGGTGGGCCCCCACGACAGCGAATCTCTTGGTTTCTTTGGCCGGCTAGAAGGAACCCTGAGCTTCCGATTCCTTTGGGTCTGGTGACATGTCCGGCTGCTTGCCGGCCATAGCCACAACTCGGTTAAGGAGCCACCTCTCGGCAGCAATCACAAGAGACTCGGCCAGCTTACTGCTGGCAGCCGCGCAGGCAGCCGACCTCTGGTAGTCACCGGCTATGGTGATGATGCCCTTGCTACCCGGCATCTTCATCTTGAGGTAGGCGTAGTGTGGCACCGCCATAAATTTGGCCAGAGCAGGCCGGCCAAGAAGCGCGTGGTAAGGGCTCTCCAGGTCCACCACCTCGAACCAGATCGGCTCGCGGCAGAAGTGATCTTTGTCTCCGAAGAGGACATCTATCTTGATCTTGCCGATTGGAGAACAGGAAAGGCCAGGTACAATGCCATGGAAGACAGTCCAGCTGGGCTGGAGCTGCTTCTCCTTGACGCACAACTTCTCCAGGGTGTCACGGTAGAGGATGTTGATGGTGCTACCGCCGTCTATCAGAACTCGGGAGAAGCGACAGGCTCGCCGCTCCGTTGAAAAGGTGGCATCCAGTACCAGGGCGTAGGACCCCGGAGAAGGCATCACCTCCGGGTGGTCAGCGCGGCTCCAGCTGATAGGCCTCTCGGACCAGTGCATGAACTCTGGGACCTCAGAAGCGACTGTGTTCACCTCGCGGTGCTGCTGACGCCGGCTGTGCCTATCATCGGCCACGCTGGTGAAGACGACGTAGGCTCCGTGTTCTTCGGGGAATTCATCTTGGATTGCGCCGACGGGGCGGGCCGCCGGCTGCTGAGGAGGCGGAGCCGGCGGGCCAGCAGGCAGAGGGGGCAGTCCTTCGCCTTTTGCAATGCTGGTGAGCCAGTGGCACTTCCGGGTGGTGTGGTTGGACGGCTTTGCGCCGCTGTGGAACTTGCAGGGAGCATCAAGGGTTTGCTCAAAGGAGAAGGCGGGCAACCAGGCAGGCTTGCCGCCTTTCTGACGCTTGGGGCCGGGTTGCCCCTCCGGCTACTGGTCTTCAACTGCTGCCACCTGCCGGCTGGTGGAAACCGGTTGCTGAGCCTTTCATTTGTTGTCGTTCGACTGCTGGCGCCGACTGGAGTCACCAGCCGGCGGTTGAGGGGCCGGAGGGAGCATCTTCCCAGATGCGTCCACTCGGAGCTCCGACTTCATGGAGGAGTCGGCGGTGGCGTACTTGTCCGCCATGACTAGCAGCTCGTCGAGCATGGCCGGCTCGTCGCAGAGGAGTCGGTGCTTGAGTAGGGTGCCCTCTCGGCACCCGGTAGTGAAGTATTCTATGGCTTGCACCTCATGCACCCCTTCCCAGGAGTTGCGCAGTTCGGCCCACCGCGTCAAGTACTCGCGGGTGGACTCGATTGGGCCTTGGATGCACAGGGAGAGCTGGCGAGGCTTGGGCGGCTGCTTGTAGGTGCTGGTGAAGTTGCGGATGAAAACTTCGGTAAAGTCCAGCAAGCTGTTGACGATGTAGGGCTTGAGGCTGTTCAGCCATGTCCGGGCCGTGCCCTGGAGCATGAGCGGAACGTACTTCACGGCAACGTGCTTGTTGCCGTTTGCTATGCTGACGGCTATGGAGTAGTCAACCACCAATCCTTCGGCTTCATGGAGCCGTTGTACTTGGGAGTGTCTCGAGGAAGCGAGAACCCTTTGGGGAAGGGCTCGTCGCGAATGCGGGGGCCGAAGCAAGGTGGGCCGATCGCATCTTCTTCTTCTAACGCCAGGGATCAAGCCAAGTGGTCGATCCGGAGGCGGGCATCGTTCTCTCCGACTCCTTCATGGGGTCGCAGCCGGTCTCCGAGAATCGCATGCTCAACAGGCGGGGGGGAGGCACGCCTCTCCCTGCGCGGGGGAGGTGGTCGATTGTCCCGTTGTTCCACTGCTCGAGGGCGGCCGTCTTGGTCGCTCTCGATGGTGATGCGTGTGCGGCCGTGGCTAACAGCTGGCTCTCGATCTCCTCGGTCGCGGGCGCCGGCTGTCGGCGTCCGGGAGGTCGCGCCGTGTTCTCAGTGAAGGGGAAGGTTCTCATCCTGCAAGCCGGGTTCCACCACGCGGCGGCCGGCTTCTTGCTGCGCGGCGGCCACGTCGATGAGCTGCTGGACGCGCTCCGTCATGCAGCGACGCTCGTCGCTCTCCAGGCGGTCCAGCTCATCTGCTGCCGCCTGGGCGGCGCGTAAGTTCTCCATTGGCGTGGCATAGACCGGGCGGTCGGCCCCCAGCATGCTAGCGATGGCTGCGCCGCGCTGCCGGACCATGCCCACGCGGCTGGGTTCGCCAGCCACCGGCGTGCCACGACGGCGCGGTCGATCTCGCGGTGGTAGGCCTCGGTGAGGCGTCTCATGGCCGCCAACTTGTTAGCGCTGTCGAGGAGTGCGATACGGCACGCTTCCAGCATTTCGCCGTTCGCATCGGGCGTTACAGGTGCGGACAGGTCCCCCATTGCCGCCTGCAACGGGTCCCGGCCGGCCTGGTCGGAGGATCCGTCGTGGCTGATGACCAGCACCTCGGTGACGGTGCTAGTGCTGGCGCTGCTGTCTACAGCAGGGAGCGGGTCGTCAAAGATCACCACATCACCGGGGAAGGCATCAGAAAGCGCGATGTCGGCGTCGATGACCATGTCGACGAACGGGTCGGTGGAGCCAACGGACTCCAGGTCGGAGACCGGCTCGTTGGCAATGTGAAGCTTGCCGAGGGAGTCGACGAGGCAGCTCTCGGGGCTGGCTGCGCCCATGACGAGTGCGGGCTCATCGGAGAGGCAGATCCCGCTGGTGAGATCAGCGAGGTTGCTTGCAGCGCAAGCAGCTTCCATGCCACGCAGCGTGTCGGCACAAACGCCATCAGGCGTGCTGGGCTAGCTGCGCTCGCCAGGAAGGAAGAGGGTTCCCGTCCAGAACGTGTTTCCGGATGACGGTGCACCTAGCCCCACGGTGGGCGCCAAATGTCGGGGATATCGTGCGACATATGCCAGGGGGTGGCTTATCGTGGATGGGGACAAAAGTACGTCACCGGGCTCTAGAAGCGGGAGTGAGCGAGACCGCATACGCCTGCGAATCTTACCCAGGTTCGGGGCTCTTCTCGGAGATAACACCCCTAGTCCTACTCTGCGGGGTCTCCGCATGATGACTATGATCACAAGGTAGCTACAAGCTTGCTCCTTGAGTTGTTTTGGCTAGAGGAGGAAGAAGGGCGAGGCTAGCCCTACTCCTCTCTCTATGTGTGTGCGTGTGAGTGCTAAACTAAAAGGGTCTCTCCTTCGAGATCACCCCCCTGCATGGGGAAGCTTGGGGGGTTTATATAGGCCTACCCCCCAAGGGTACAATGGTAATCCGGCCAGGTGTAGGACCCGGCCGTCAGCGTCTCTGGTTGCTGGCTTCTCCGCCGACCGCTGGGGCCCACCGCCTGGTGGGTCCCGCCGACGGCCGTGATCTCGGCCGACAGGTAGGGCCCGCCGCCTGCGGGCCATGTTGACTGCTTTATACTATAGCCCCGCCCCTGATGACGAAGGCTTTGTCGGGGGGAGCGTGGCTACAGTCCCACCGCCTGGCGGGCGCTCACTGTAGCCACACCCCGTCACATCTGGTTAATGGCGCACAGACTCCAAGGGGGAGAAGGGCCGCCTGCTAGGAGTCGGCCCTCCCTTGTTGCCGCCTGCTTGAGGTTTGCCGCCTTCTGGTGGCCCGCAGAGAGGTAGGACCCGCCGCCTGCGGGCCGTACTGACCGCCCGTCGTGGGAGCATGGCTCCCTCTAACGCTGGTGATGTCACGGATTACGCGGCAGCAGTGCCGCGCTGGGTGGGGGGTGTCCGTCCAGTACGCAGCTCTGTGGCCACGTCCCATCCTGGATTCGGGGGTGGCAGGCTGCACTGTAGCCATCCCTTGTCTTGTTGAGGTGATGTGGTGCTGACCTCAAGGGGACAAGGGACCGCCTCCTAGGAGCCGACTTCTCTCGTGGCTGCCTTCTGGGGTTTCGCCGCCTTCCAGCAGCCGGCCTCTCGGACCTGCCGGCCCAAGAAGGCGGCCGTGCTTCCAGGAGGCGTGAGGGGCGCAGTTGGCCCCGATGTCTTGAAATACCGTGGGGGGCTGATGAGCCTACCCGTGGTCATTTACTCCGACACTCTCTCTAAAAATTAAAACGAAAAATGTTTAATAAAAAGGAATTTTCCCCAGCGCGTCCCACCTCTCTCTCTCTCTCTCTCCCCCTCACCCCGCAGCCCATAGAGCCATGCCGGTCCAGCAGACACAGCGCGCAACTGGATCCCCCTAGATCTGGCCGACCGATCTGATCCCGCCTCTCTCTCTCTCTCTCTTGCTGACCACCCGGTCCCACAGACCGCTCACACCTCTCTCGCGATCGCCTTCCCTCCCCATGCTCGATTTCATGCCGCCGCCGGAGATGCCGCCGTGATCCGATTTCCTTGCCGTTTGGCCACGCCCCTTGCCCCGCGGCACCCCGCCCTATAAAGAGGACGCCTCCCTCGTCTAATTCCCCCTGATCCCCCTCCCTCCACACACTACACCGCCCCCAAATCGCTCGTCGGGCTCCACTTCTGCCGCCGCACGCCGTCACTCGCTCCATCGTTGTTAGCCACCCTCGACCGATGTCGTCACCACCATTGTCTTTGTTGTCGTCTACTTCATCATCGGAGCCTCTTCCCCGAGCTCGAAGGCCGCCGGAACGCCGTCGTTGTCAACGCCCAAAGCCACCGCCACCGTTGACCTCGCTGGACTGCCCCGCCACCGCTGTAAACCACCGGCGATGTCCACCACCGTAGGATCTAGATCTAGTGGTCATATTAAAATGCATTTTTTTTGTTTTCGCCACGAACCATTTTCTATTAGCAATCGGTCGTCCGCCCGTGTTTAAATCTTGGACGCTAGCCTTAGCCACTCAGGATCTGCCACGTAGCGCTTAGTCGATCGCTAGTTTATTTTTATTTTTAGTTTCTATTTCCTTTTTCAGAACAGTTTCTGTTTTAGAAATTCAATATCTCCAAGAATATTTAATTTTTTTGAGTGATTCTTTTTTCATTAGGTTTAGAATTTTACAAAGTTTCTGTAGATGCCAAGTTTGATCATGTTTGAATTTTTTTAATTTGAATTTGAATGAATTTCATTCAAACACTAGATTGCTAATATCTTTTGTTTGAAATTAGCTTTTTAGTTGATTCTTTTTGCAAATTGTCACAAAAATAGTTGTGCATCCAGTAGCACTTCTGATTTTCTTTTTATTTTTATTTAAAAATTATCTTTTAGCAAAACAGTACTGTTTTAGCATTTTCTAGGATTAGTGCTACTTCCTTTAGTTTTAATTGTTTTAAGTTATTTTTATTTTGTCATTTTTTTACTAGTTCTAATTAGATTATGTTAGTTAATAGTAGGCATTAAATTTTTAGTGTAAAATATTTTTTAGTATTTTAGTTTCTTTTAGTTTTTGCATGAAACCTTGTTTTGATCATAAGTGGAGTTCTATAAATGCTTTTAAGTTAATTCTTTTTCATAGAATTTTATAGGAATTTTTCTTTCTGTTACTTTAATAAGACTTTAATTTTCTTTCTGTTAAAAACTTATTAGTTATAGAAAACTATTTATAGGTTGCTTTGCTTTTAGAGAAGCCTTTCAATGAGGTTTGGTGTTCTCTTTGGTTTTGCCTTTATTTTCCTTGATTTGTTTTATTGATTGTTTTATTATTAGTTTTACTTGTTGTTATAGTATTATTATTAGGATGATTTGCTTATGTTGTGTTAATGTTAGTTTTGATAGATTATCCGGAGTGCGAGGCTTGCTATTACGAGTCCTTAGAGTTTGAAGATCATCACCAAGGCAAGTCATTTGATCATGTATTTTATTACCTATGATCTTTATTGCATTACTTGCTATCCTCCCCACCATGCATGCAAGTAGGTGAAGTTGATTTTCTGTTCTTGAGTAGTATCATGTGGTAGGTTGAACCCAAATCCCCTTGCTACCAATGCCCGGGAACGTTGTAGTTATTTTGCTATGCTTAGTAGACAGGGTTGGTTGAGTGAATTACATGGGAGTTGTGAGAGTTAAGTTGATGACTACAACCCCAAGACTTCAAGATCTCAAGACAGACTTCAATTCACTACTGGGTGGAGGACGGATGGAAGGTCACCCTGGAGTACCCAGTGTTTGACCCAGGGATGCATGGAGAAGCGCCATGACATCTTGCGGAAAGCTTCACCCAGGCTCGTAGAGACGGATGGATATACCTTGACCGAAAGCTTACCTGTGCAGCCACAAGTCATTATGGGCTCTAGCTTGGTTAACCCTAGTTGTGACTCTGGACGAACGGTGCCAGCAGATGTAGAAGAACGGTAGGAAATGGAGGGGCACCAGTAGTGGCCCAGAGGAACTCTACGGAAGACCATGTTTCGTTCGTCCCATTGATACGTCTCCAATGTATCTATAATTTTTTATTGTTCCATGCTATTATATTATCTATTTTGGATGTTTTATATGCATTAATATGCTATTTTATATTATTTTTGGGACTAACCTATTAACCTAGAGCCCAGTGCCAATTTTGTTTTTTCCTTGTTTTTGAGTTCTACAGAAAAGGAATATCAAACAGAGTCCAAATGGAATAAAACTTTCGCGATGATTTTTCTTGGACCAGAAGACACCTACGTAACTTGGAGAGAGGGCCAGAAGGTTCCCGAGGAGGCCACAAGCCTCTAGGGCTTGCCCTAGGGGGGCGCCCTGAGGGCTTGTGGGCCCCTCGGAGGTCCTCTAACCCTAGTTCCACCTCTATAAATTCTAAAATATTCCCCAAACATCAGAAGCGTCCACCAAAATAATTTTCTGCCGCCGCAAGCCTTTGTTCCCGTGAGATCCCATCTTGGGGCCTTTTCCAGTGATCTGCCGAAGGGGGATTCGATCACGGAGGGCCTCTACATCAACCTTGCTGCCCTCCTGATGATGTGTGAGTAGTTTACCACAGACCTACAGGTCCATAGCTAGTAGCTAGATGGCTTCTTCTCTCTCTTCGATCTTCAATACAATGTTCTCCTCGATGTTCTTGGAGATCTATTCGATGTAATACTTTTTTGCGGTGTGTTTGTTGAGATCCGATGAATTGTGGATTTATGATCAGATTATCTATGAATGTTATTTGAGTCTTCTCTGAACTCTTTTATGCATGATTAAGATATCTTTGTATTTCTCTTCGAACTATCGGTTTGGTTTGGCCAACTAGATTAGTTTTTCTTGCAATGGGAGAGGTGCTTAGTTTTGGTTCAATCTTGCGGTGTCCTCACCCAGTGACAGAAGGGGTAGCGAGGCACGTATTGTATTGTTGCCATCAAGGATAAAAAGATGGGGTTTATATCATATTGCTTGAGTTTATCCCTCTACATCATGTCATCTTATTTAAGGTGTTACTCCGTTCTTATGAACTTAATACTCTAGATGCATGCTGGATAGCGGTTGATGTGTGGAGTAATAGTAGTAGATGCGGGCAGTAGTCGGTCTACTTGTCACGGATGTGATGCCTATATTCATGATTATTGCCTTAGATATCATCATAACTTTGTGCTTTTCTATCAATTCCTCAACAGTAATTTGTTTACCCACCGTATGCTATCTTCAAGAGAGAAGCCTCTAGTGAAACCTATGGCCCATGGGTCTATTTTCCATCATGTATTTTCAGATCTATAAACCAAAAAAGCCAAAAATACCTTGCTGCAATTTATTTATATTTACTATAGTTTGCTCTTTTATTTATCTTTTATACCTATCTCTATTAGATCTCACTCTTGTTCATGACCGTGATGGGATTGACAACCCCTTTTTCGCGTTGTGTGCAAGTGTTTGTTAGTTTGTGCAGGTGCATAGATTGGAGACTTGCTTGTGCCTCCTACTGGATTGATACCTTGGTTCTTAACTGAGGGAAATACTTATCTCCACTTTGCTACATCACCCTTTCCTCTTCAAGGGAAAAATCAACGCAAGCTCAAGAAGTAGCAGGAAGAATTTCTGGCACCGTTGCCGGGGAGGTTCTACATCAAGCCTACCAAGTACCCATCATAAACTCTCATCTCTTACATTACACTATTTGCCATTTACCTCTCGTTTTCCTCTCCCCCACTTCTAAAACATTTTCAGAAAAACACAAAAATATTTGCCTTTTTATTCGCCCTTCTTTCGTTCGTCTTTTCGTTTGCTTTCCGTTTGCTTGTGTGCTAGATTGGTTTCGTGCCATCACGTTTGAATATGGGGAGGTTATCATTGAAAATTCTGAGGATCTTGCTAATAATCTTGAGGAAAAAATTGGATCTTGTTCTTTAGATCGTGAAACTGAAACTCCCTCTAATCTTAAGGCAAAAACTTTTCATGTGGGAGACGGTAATATTATTGGGAAGAGTGTTATTCAAGAATTCTTTGATTGTACGGGAGTCATGCCAATTAATAAGGGATCTATTCTTCTTGACACAAATTGCTATGCAGATGCTATTGCTATGCTTGTTGTTAAACTAGAGAGAAAATTTGTGCATATTCATCCCGCTTTGCAAAAGATATTTTATGAACTTCCCAATATACTTCATCCTAAGGCTAAAAAGATTTCAACTATCATCCTTATGTGAGAGTTTGACTTCATAATAAAAGTAGCTAGGGATTTTTTTTCCTACAATGATAGTATTGAGCATCCTCCAGTTGAAGAAATTCTCCATGATAAAGAAACTTTGCGTAGTCTAGAATCTAGAGATTATCATTCTTACAGTAACAATCTTAGGAGAAGAGTTCCCTATGCAGAAATTGCTCAAGCTCTCTACCTTGACACTTATGATAAATTTGATTGGGTAAATAAGGGAATTTATGTAGGATTTAATGACGAATGGATGGAGGAAATGTCTAGGGAACCCATTAAGGATGAGATATGTATCTTATATGAGGATATTTATGGTGATCATCCTGAGTATGGACTTATGACTGTTAGAATCACTAATCAAAGTCCTTTCCAGGAGTTGAGTTCACCCATTAGGAAGGAAAGGAAAGAAAAAAGAGATTTGTTAAGAAAAGTTTTGGAAGATTTGACTAGGAAAGAATTGCATACCAAAGATGACAATACCTAGATCTATATTTTATGCCTAGCTAGGGGCGTTAAACAATAGCGCTTGTTGGGAGGCAACCCAATTTTATTTTTATGTTTTTTGTTTTTGGTTCTGTTTTTCAATAAATACACATTATTACCTCTGTAGTAATTGTGTTTTGGTGTTTTAATTAGTGTTTGAGCCAAGTAAGACCTTTGGGATAGTCTACGGTAATAGTTGATTTGATCTTGCTGAAAAACATAAACTTTCCTAATTTTTTAGAAAAGATTGATATACAAATTGCCTAAATTTTCCTAATTTTTTAGAATTTTTGGAGTTGCACAAGTATACAAAATTTCCAGATTACTACAGACTGTTCTGTTTTTGACAGATTCTGTTTCCTATGTGTTGTTTGCTTATTTTGATGAATCTATGGGTAGTATCGGGGGTATGAACCATGGAAAAGTTGGAATACAGTAGATATAACACCAATATAAATTAAGAATGAGTTCACAACAGTACCAAAAGTGGTGATTTATTTTATTATTATACTAACAGATCTTATGAGTTTTCTGTTGAGTTTTGTGTTGTGAAGTTTTCAAGTTTTGGGTAAAGATTTGATGGACAACGAAATAAGGAGTGGCAAGAGCCTAAGCTTGGGGATGCCCAAGGCACCCCAAGGTAATATTCAAGGACAACCAAGCATCTAAGCTTGGGGATGCCCCGGATGGCATCCCCTCTTTTGTCTTCAATCCGTCGGTAAATTTAGTTGAGGCTATATTTTTATTCACCACATGATATGTGTTTTTCTTGGAGCGTCTTGTATGATATGAGTCTTTGCTCTTTAGTTTGCCACAATAATACTTGCTATACGCACCTTTTGAGAGGGATATGCATTAATCGTGAATTTATTAGAATACTCTATGTGCTTCACTTATATCTTTTGAGCTAGGCAGCTTGCTCTAGTGCTTCACTTATATCTTTTTAGAGCACGGCGGTGGCTTTATTTTACAGAAATTATTGAACTCTCATGCTTCACTTATATTATTTTGAGAGTCTTAAACAGCGTGGTAATTTTCTTAGGTTATGAATTTAGTCCTAATATGATGGGCATCTGAGAGGGATATAATAAAAACTTTCATATAAAGAGCATTGAATAGATGAGAAGTTTGATTCCTTGCATTTGTTTTGAGATATAAAGATGGTGATATTAGAGTCATGCTAGTGAGTAATTGTGGATTGGTATAAATACTTGTGTTAAAGATTGTGATTCACGAAGCATGCACGTGTAGTCTCTCGTTATGCTAAGAAGTTGGAGCACGATTTTTTATTGAGTGTCTTCCTTTGCGTGAAGGTCGGGGGCGCGCGATGGTTAACTCCTACCAACCTCCCCCCTAGGAGCTTGCGTAGTAGTACTTTGCTTCAAGGGCTAATAAACATTTGCAATAAGTATGTGAGTTCTTTATGACTAATGTTGAGTCCATGGATTATACGCACTCTCACCCTTCTACCATTGCTAGCCTCTCTAGTACCGCGCAACTTTCACCGGTGCATTAAACCCACCATATACCCTTCCTCAAAACAACCACCATACCTACCTATTATGGCATTTCCATAGCCATTCCAAGATATATTGCCATGCAACTTCTACCGTTCCGTTTATTATGACACGCTTCATCATTGTCATATTGCTTTGCATGATCATGTAGTTGGCATAGTATTTGTGGCAAGGCCACCGTTCATATATTTTACACATGTCACTCTTGATCATTGCACAACCGGGTACACCGCCGAAGGCATTCATATAGAGTCATATCTTGTTCTAGTATCGAGTTGTAATTCTTGAGTTGTAAGTAAATAAAAGTGTGATGATCATCATTATTAGAGCATTGTCCCATGTGAGGAAAGGATGATGGAAGCTATGATTCCCTCACAAGTCGGGATGAGTCTCCGGACTTTATAAAAAAATAAAAGAGGCCAAAGAAGCCTAAACAAAAAAAAAGAGAAAAAATGAGAGAAGGGACAATGTTACTATCTTTTTTCCACACTTGTGCTTCAAAGTAGCACCATGATCTTCATGATAGAGAGTCTCCTATTTTTTCACTTTCATATACTAGTGGGAATTTTTCATTATAGAACTTGGCTTGTATATTCCAATGACGGGCTTCCTCAAATTGCCCTAGGTCTTCGTGAGAAAGCAAGTTGGATGCACACCCACTTAGTTTCTTTTTGAGCTTTCATACACTTATAGCTCTAGTGCATCCGTTGCATGGCAATCCCTACTCACTTGCATCGATATCAATTGATGGGCATCTCCATAGCCCATTAATTTGCCTAATTGATGTGAGACTTTCTCCTTCTTTTTGTCTTTTTCACAACCACCATATTCTATTCCACCTATAGTGTTATATCCATGGCTCACGCTCATGTATTGCGTGAAAGTTGAAAAGGTTTGAGAACACCAAAAGTATGAAACAATTTGTCGGGGCACACAAACAGGGGGTGTATGTTTCCCCTGACTTGTGCACGGATGGATAGCTTCCTCCCCGGCAGTCAAGGCCAAGCCAGATAAGCAGCTCTTACTGAGATCAAAGAGCGGATCAAGAAGACCAAGACAACCAAGACAGAAGAATATCACCTTGGGGAGGACCTCCCTTGCCGGGCAGGAGAGCCTGGCTCGGTCGAGACCGCCCCAAGGGCAAGTCCAAGACTTCCCCGGCAAGCTTATCGGGTCTGCCAAGGGCAGAATCCCCACCAAGACACCACCGCTCCACCGCACGGCGACGCAGGTCACTTATCAGTGCGGTGTCGAGCCCCCAAGCGATTAAGTGGCCTCTGCTAAGCACGTGGCGGCCCATTGGAAGACAAGATTTATCCAAGTGACACCCGTCCAGAAGCGTGTCAAGATGATAAGCAAGAGATGGTTAAACGGCTCAGCAGGCCTGCCGGGCTTCGTCCTCTGCTTGACACCTAGCAGTGCATTTAATGCACTTTGTCCTAACTGCCAGAGTTAGGTATGATAGCACTGTTGGCTATCTAATCAGTAGATAAAGACTATTTTGCCATTGTGGTTAGGGATAGCAATTGTGACGCCCCCGGCTCAATCGTGCACTAATCATACATGCAAATGCACACGATCAAGCCTAAGGACTCACGGGAAGATATCACAACACAACTCTAAAACATAAATAAAGTCATACAAGCTTTATATTACAAGCCAGGGGCCTCGAGGGCTCGAATACATAAGCCCGCATACAAGCGTCAGCGAAAGCATCAGATATCTGAGTACAGATATAAAAGAAAACACAGATAGGCCCTTAAAAGGCGGGGCAAAGGAAAACACTACGATCGAAAGGCGCAGGCCTCCTGCCTGGGACCCTCCGAACCTACTCCTGGTCATCGGCCAACTCATAGTAGTATCCACCCTCGGGGTAGTAGTAGCGATCGTCGGCGTGGGCAGCTGTATCCGGGGCTCCATCATCTGGTTGCATCAAAAGGATATGGGGGAAAAAGAAAGCAAAGCAACCGTGAGTACTCATCCGAAGTACTCAGCAAGCAAGGATCTACACTACATATGCAACATTATCAAAGGAAGGCTGTATATGTGGACTGGGCTGCAGAAATGCTAGAATAGAGGGGAAAGCCTAGTCCTATTGAAGACTAGCATCTTCAACGGTCTTGCAGCATTAGAAGAGTGTAGAGTAGTATAGTATAGAGTAGTAGTATCGTTAAGTCTCAACCTCACCCCGAGATCCTTTCTCGACTCCCTGCGAGAAAGCAATCCCAGAGCCATATAGTCATGTACCTCGTCTTGAGATCCCTTCTCGACTCCCTGCGAGAAAGTAATCCCAGAGCCATAATATCCATATCTCATCTCATCAAAATGTTCTAGTTGTATCGATCGGGATACAACTCCGAGCGTCCGTTACCGAGGATCCGGCTATGCATAGATTAGTTCTTCCCTGCAGGGGTGCACCAACTTACCCACCACGCTCGCTTAACTCCGGCCGGACACACTTTTCTGGGTCATGCCCAGCCTCGGCCAAACGACACACCGCAACCCTACCTAGAGCTCAGCAAAGAGGTCCCCGCCGGTCTACATCCTAAGCACTCAGGGGGCTTGGGCCATCGCCTTGTGCACTCCGGGTCGTTGCGAGCAGGGTGGATACCAGCGCCAACAGCATGATCCGACCCGGCCACAATGCTGAACTGGATGTCTGACAGAGCTTTCGGCTGATGCATATGATGCAGAGTGCCCATAACTTTTCCCGCGTGATGGTTAGTGCTATCGGGCCAGAGGCCCACTCGAATCAAATATCCAAATCGTTAGTACATTGGGGGTGCGGTAACGAGCAGAGACTCACGATCGATGTGACCCCGTCTCGAGGACTTGCGACAAGGGCCAAGAATGCCCGGCCACGCCTCATATTCATCACTCGGGCACCATCCAGGTCATCCCGTCTCCACATCACTCGCGGGTACCCCTCAGGGTCGACCCGCCTATCCAAGTATCAGTAGTACAGTCCAAGTGACCGTGTGTCCATAACATCAGGGGAATCCGAGGTATCACCCTCGTTGGATTCCTACTCGATGTATTCATCAAGGTGAACTCGGAGGAATCACTCTCGATGGGTTCACACTTGAGGTGTTGCACGACAGGGTCGTATCGGAAGTGGAGAAGGAGGAATCACCCTCGATGACCACGACCAAATAGCTACTCTACATAGTTAACATCAGGAGTGCTATATGAGGTATCACCCTCGACACTCGATAGTAACGCTGCAGTGTCGTTACAACTAAGGGGGTGATGTGCGGTGCCGGGGCCTGGGCGTTGAGTCTTTTGATAATGCAACGGGGCAATCGGGACAAGTGGGGTCACTGATAGGTCTCTACCCAGCCTATACTAAGCAGTTTGAAATAGGCAGGTAATGTAACAATAAGCAGGTTACAAAAACAGGCTATGCATCAGAATAGTTAAAGCAGTAGCAGCAGCAATTCTAATGCAAGCATGAGAGAGAAAGAATAGGCGATATCGGTATGCTCAAGGGGGGGTGCTTGCCTAGAAGCTCTGCTGAAAAGGAAGAAGAGTCGTCGGTGACGTAGTCGATCACAGCGGCATCAACAGCGGTCTTGGGGTATACCGGAGAGAAGAGGGGGAAGAAATAGTAAATATAAAGCAAACAAATGCATGACATGACAACAGGCAGAGTTAGGGGTGTTCTAACACAGTACTACGCGATACTGGCGAAGGGGGAAAACATACGGGAATGTTTTCCCGAAGTTTGGCATTTTCGGACACATGAATCGGAGGGGGACGGTTGCATGTTCGCTATGCTAGGGACGTGTGGTAGGTGAACGGAGGGCATATCCAGATTCTTCTCGCTTTTCTGAGCAACTTTCAAGTAGAATTTTTTTTCATCCGAGCTACGGATTATTTTATATTAAATCCTGAAGTTTTATTAATCATTTTGAATTATTTAATTAATTAAATCAGAATTATCCGAAACAGTGTACGTCAGCATGGCATCAGTAGTCTGTTAAGATTAATTAGGGTTTAATTAGACTAATTATAGATTAATTAGACTAACTATTTAATTCGTTTTAACTAAACAGAATTAATTAATCAATTAATCATTTTTTTTATTTTTAAATGTTTTTCTTTTTCTTTTCTTTTTTTTAAACGTTCCAGGGGCGTGGGGCCCCGATGTCAGTGGCACAGAGGCCTATCGAGCGCGGGCGACGGGCGCTCGCCCAGGGGCGCGCCGGCGCAGGCGATGGCGCCGCGGCGCGTGCAAGGCACGGCCACTATGGTGGCGAACGGCACGGCTGGGGGCTGCGGGCGGCGCGCGACGGCAGGGGGCCGCATGAGGTGGGGCGGCTGGGTACACGTGCACGGCCGAGCCATGGCGAGGTCGGCCGGCTAGGAGCAGCGGCGAGCGGCGGCGCAGGTCGGCGGCAGCAGCGCAGCTAGCCGGAACAGCAAGCAGCGACGGCAAGAGCAGCAGGTGCAGCGGCGGCGGCCAGGCTCCAGCGGGCCGTGGCGGGAGCAAGGCGAGCCGCGGGGCGAAGCGGGTCGGCGCGAGGCGGGGCAAGGCGCGCGCGGGCGCGCGAGGCGGGGGCCGACCGCGACGGACGGCGGCAACAGAGAGGAGGCGGGGGAGAGCGAGGGGAGAAGGTGGGGTGGCGCTCACGTGCGCACAGGGGATCGGGGCGGCAAGGCCTGGGGAGATCCGGCGAGGAGGAGGCGGGGAGGCGTGACGGTCCGGCGACGGCGTCCGGCGAGTGGCGGCTCCAGGCGACGAGGCGATGGCGTCGACCCCGATCCCGATCTGGATCGGGGGAGGGGGAGAGGGAGGAGTGAGGTGGGGGTGTGGGCGACGGGTTAGGGTTAGGGTTTCGGGTGGCTGGGGGGAGTTAAGTAGTGGGCTAGGTGGGCCGGCCTGGTTGGGCCAGTCAGCCCAGTTCGCCAGGGAGATTCTTTTTTTTTACTTTTGTTTGTTTATTTATTTATTTCTTTTCTATTTATTAGTTTCCTATTTTATTTTCTATATATTTTAGTTTTATAAAATATAAAAGTGGCACCTAAAATAGTATAGCTAATTATTCCACTGCCACAAAAAGTTTAACCACAGAATAAAATAGTATAGTATTTTATTAATTTGCAAGGGCATTTAATTAAATGATTTGCTGCTGTTTTAAATATTTTAGTGCATTTATACCTTTTACAAAATTGTGGTTTCAATGTGACAAATATCCAGAGATTATTTCCCACACTTTGAATATTTTTGTTTTGTCATTTGAAAACTTTATTTGTTTGACTTTATTTTAAATTTGAATTTGAATCGGTTTGAATCAACGTGGTATTTGGCAACAGTAAAAATGGTGACATGGCATCATTAGCAGAGGATTACTGTAGCTTAATTATCCGGGCGTTACAAATCTCCTCCACTACAAGAAATCTCGTCCCAAGATTTAGGAGGTAGAAGGAAAGAGGTCGGGGTATTCCTTGCGAAGATGATCCTCGCGTTCCCAAGTGGCTTCATCTTCAGTATGATTAGACCACTGCACTTTGAGGAACTTGGTCGTCTTCTGTCGGGTCCGACGTTCAACTTCATCGAGAATACGGATTGGATGCTCCTTATAAGATAGGTCATCTTGCAATTCGAGCATCTCGTGATCCACTGCTCGGTGCGGAGACTCCTTGAAGCAGCGTCAAAGTTGCGACACATGGAAGACGTCGTGGATATGAGAGAATTGCGGTGGCAACTCCAGTTTATAAGCCACCTGACCACGTCTTGCAATAATGCGGAAAGGACCAATGTAGCGTGGAGCTAACTTGCCCTTGATTCCAAAGCGGTGAGTGCCCTTCATAGGAGTGACTCGCAAATAAGCTTGATCACCAGGTTGATAAGTCAAACCCCATCGTTTGCGATCATAGTTGCTCTTCTGGCGGTCCTAAGCCGCCTTGAGATTTTCTCGGACAATACAGACTTGTTCTTCGGCGTGTTGAATAATATCCGGACCCACGAGCGGTCTTTCCCTAGTTTCTGACCAATTCAGAGGGGTTCGACACTTACGTCCATATAGAACTTCGAAGGGAGCCATTTTCAAGCTGGCTTGATAGCTGTTGTTATATGAGAATTCCACATAAGGGAGCCATTTTCACTTCTTGCCAAACGATATAACACAAGCCCGAAGCATGTCTTCAAGCACTTGATTTACTCGCTCGACTTGGCCCTGGGACTAGGGGTGATAAGCTGAACTCCAGGTAATATGATTTCCCATAGCTTCTTGGAAACTTTCCCAAAACTTGGAGGTGAAAAGACCACCACGGTCCGAACTGATCTCCTTCGGAATACCGTGGAGTGATACAATTCTAGAGATATACAACTCTGCTAACTGACTAGCAGTGATAGTCTCCTTGACAGGCAGAAAGTGTGCAACTTTAGAAAGTTGGTCGACGACGACAAGAATAGCATCGTGACCCTTCTGTGACTTGGGAAGGCCAGTAATGAAATCCATCTGAACCTTATCCCATTTCCAAAGAGGAATAGGAAGCGGTTGCAGAATTCCAGCAGGCTTCTGATGTTCTGCTTTAATGCGACGGCACACATCACATTCAGCAACATATCGAGCAATATCCTGCTTCATTTTGGACCACCAGTACCTTTGTCGGAGATCACGATACATCTTGGTACTACCCGGATGAATAGACAGTGGTGTATCATGTGCCTCCTTCATGACCTTGTCAGTCATAAGCTCGAAGCGAGGTACGACAATGTGGTCTCTGAAATACAAGGTTCCATCTTCAGACAGTGAGAAATCCCTGTACTTTTCAAGGTGAAGATCTTTCTTCATCAGATCAATTTCAGCATCTTTAGATTGCGCATACTTAACAGCTTTCTCAAGATCTGGTTGTATCACAAGGTTATTAAGAGAACCCTATGGAACAATACGCAGATTCAGCTTGCACAGTTCTTCAAAAAGACGAGGCTAAGCTCGCTTAACCATGAGGTTGTCGCAATAGGACTTGCGGCTTAAGGCATCAGCCATCATGTTAGCCTTTCCAGGGGTATAAGAAATACCCAAATCATAGTCCGTAATGGTCTCCATCCATCTTTGCTGATGGAGGTTCAGGGATGGTTGAGTGAACAAGTACTTCAGACTTTTATGATCCATGTAGATCTCGCAATGATTACCGAGGAGGTAATGTCGCCACAACTGCAATCCATAGATGACAGCAGCTAGTTCTAGATCATGCACCGGATAATTCTCTTCATACAGGCGCAACTGTCGAGAGCCATAAGCAATCACTTTATGCTCTTGCATTAGGACACTGCCTAATCCTTCACGAGATGCGTCACAATAAATCACGAAGTCTTTGCGACAATCTAGAGGAGCAAGTACTGGGGCAGACGTTAGCTTGTCTTTGAGTGTTTGAAAACTTTCTTGACATTTGTCTGTCCACTCAAACTTAACGCCTTTGTGAAGCAGATCAGTCAAAGGCTTAGCAATCTTTGGAAAATTCTCGACAAAGCGATGGCAATAGCTTGCAAGGCCGAGAAAACTTCTCACTTGCTTGACGTTCTTCAGAGGAGTCCAGTCAATAATAGCCTGAACCCGCTCCGGGTTAACAACAATTCAATCCTTGGAAATCACATGACCAAGGTAGGTTACTTCAGAAAGCCAGAATTCGCATTTGGAATACTTGGCATACAACTGGTGTTCTCGGAGCCTTTCCAGTACAAGACGGAGGTGTTCAGCATTTTCTTCTTTATTCTTTGAATAGACTAGAATATCATCTAGATACACCACGACGAACTTGTCGAGGTAATCCATGAAGATGTAATTCATCAGACGGGAGAATGTGGCTGGAGCATTTGTTAAGCCAAATGACATGACAGTGTACTCGTAAGAGCCATAGCGAGTAACAAATGCAGTCTTGGGAATATCCTCTTCACGAACACGGATCTGATGATAACCCAACCTCAAGTCAAGTTTAGAAAACACCGATGACCCAGCAAGTTGATCATACAAATCATTGATCCAAGGAAGCGGATATTTGTTCTGGATTGTGGCTTGGTTAATGGGCCGATAATCCTGAACCAATCGGTTAGTTCCATCCTTCTTCTTAACGAAGCGTGAAGGTGCTCCCCAAGCAGAGGAACTGGGGCGGATGAAACCCTTCTTAAGTGACTTGTCGATTTCTTCCTTAAGCTCGAGAAGGTGGTGCGGAGGCATTTTAAAAGGACGCTTCACAATAGGAGTTGTGCCTGGTTTCAAGTCGATGACAAACTCGGCAGCTCTAACAGGGGGTATTCCTGGAAGTTCTTCAGGAAATACATCTTGAAAATCATGAACAACTAGAACGTTCTCGATGCCTTCAAGAGGTGCAATGCATTCAGAGCATATATCTGGCTCTCAGCATCCTGAACTGTTCGAGCTGAGTATTTGACTGTCTGGCCAGAAGGATGGGTAAGTTGGACTTTCTTAGCGGCACAGTCAATCAAAGCATTGTGGGCGGTCAACCAGTCCATACCGAGAATGATGTCTATGTTGGAAGGTCCAAGAGCAATAAGGGAAGCAGAGAACATCAACCCTTCAATTCTGATCTGATTGTTGTGACTTACCATTTTGGTTTGCCACCTAGAACGGGGAGTGATGATTTCTAAAGGAGTGGGTAATGAGCTCATAGCTAACCCATGCAATTGTGCAAATTGCTGGGACACGAAGGAATGTGATGCACCTGAATCAAACAGAACAGCAGCTGGCATTGAATTCACAGAGAGTGTTCCCAGCACAATAGTCGGTTCCTTCTGAGCCTTTTCAGCATTGACGTGATTGGCATGGCCAAGTACAACAGTAGATGGTATGACATTTCGGTTTCTGAATCGGCGGTTTCGACAATTCTTCTTACGACCAATAGGAGGACAT
Source organism: Thinopyrum elongatum (assembly GCA_011799875.1). Lineage (NCBI taxonomy): Eukaryota > Viridiplantae > Streptophyta > Magnoliopsida > Poales > Poaceae > Thinopyrum > Thinopyrum elongatum. The sequence goes on along the minus strand of CM022299.1, from coordinate 312,237,148 downwards.
GGCGCAACCTAAGAAGAAGCCATAGCATTAGGCGGTCCATCATGAACCGTTAGCTGTCTCGACGGTGAAGGCAAACGAGGTGCAACATATGACGGCCTTGATGTTGGAGCAGGTCGGTGGTAAACATTGTGGGGAATCCAGACTTGACGTTTCTGAACAGGCTGACCTGAGGAGGAGCCAACATCACGAGTGCGCTTGAGCGACTCCTGGTATTTAGTCAGAGTAGTTTCAACTTGGAAAGATTGGCTGACAAGCGTTGCGAAATCTGTGCAATCATGGACAGCAAGTGCAAGGTTTATATCAGTACGCAGTCCTTCACGGAATCTCTCCTTCTTGCGTGCGTCAGTGCAGACGTCATCTTCAGCATAGCGGGACAATTCAAGAAATTTCCTCTGATATTCATCCATAGTCATTGCACCTTGTGTGAGTTTGCAGAATTCCTGCTTCTTCTGGTCCATCAGACCTTGAGGAATGTGCCATGCACGGAAAGCTGACTGAAATTGCTGCCAAGTGGTTACTGTTTCAGCAGGCAACATACCCTTGTGCCTTTCCCACCATTGAGCAGCTGAATCCCTCAGGTGATACGTCGCATAGGTGACGTAACTGTCAGGGTTAACACTAGCCGACTTCATCTGAAAGGCAATGTCATGGAGCCAATCATCAGCATCCATTGGATGAGTCGAGCTGCGAAAAGTGGACGGATTGAGGCGCACGAATTCTGGCATTGTTATTGGGGTAGGCTGTTGATGAGCATTCTGACTTGGGAGCTGAGCCAATATCCCGGTCATAACCTGACGGTTCAATTCAAACTGCTGCATCATTTCGGCAATATAAGGTGGAGGTGGAGGATCGTCAGCCATCCTGCCAAATCAACAGGGGTAGTTTAGCAAGAAAAATTGCATGTGTATGAGGCCATTCACGATGTAACATGAGTAATGAACAAGAAGGGCATTAGATATATGATAGTAGTCATTAAAGACATACCAATCCATGCACAGAATTGAATTCAAACGGATAGCACGCGCTCAGGAATGCTCACAGCTAGACAACTAGGCGGCGCGCAGGCACGCGGTGAGGATTACAACAACGTGACATAGCAAAGGCTACATCATGTCGGAGAAACTGCTGGGGCGAGGAATCTGCAAGTGACAACACAGGGTGCCCTCGATAAAAGGATCCTGCAAGCAGAACCTGGCCCGCAATATTGAAGGAAGGGGGGATTTTAGAACACCGGGTGGATGTGATCACGAGAACCTAATGTTGGAGTTAGTAAAATTTTAACCCGAATAGAAGAGAGATTAGAGTCCCAGAGTATAGATGAGGAATAAAAGATCCTAATACCACCCAGTTGGCGACATGGGCCCGTAAGCCACACAGCCATGTTAGTAAAATAATTTTGGACGACTAGACTCAACTTCGGCCAAGGAGTTGGAAAAGGGGGGTCCTACACGCAGTCGGCTCTGATACCAACTTGTGACGCCCCCGGCTCAATCGTGCACTAATCATACACGCAAATGCACACGATCAAGCCTAAGGACTCACGGGAAGATATCACAACACAACTCTAAAACATAAATAAAGTCATACAAGCTTTATACTACAAGCCAGGGGCCTCGAGGGCTCGAATACATAAGCCCGCATACAAGCGTCAGCGGAAGCATCAGATATCTGAGTACAGATATAAAAGAAAACACAGATAGGCCCTTAAAAGGCGGGGCAAAGGAAAACACTACGATCGAAAGGCGCAGGCCTCCTGCCTGGGACCCTCTGAACCTACTCCTGGTCGTCGGCCAACTCGTAGTAGTATCCACCCTCGGGGTAGTAGTAGCGATCGTCGGCGTGGGCAGCTGTATCTGGGGCTTCGTCATCTGGTTGCATCAAAAGGATATGGGGGAAAAAGAAAGCAAAGCAACCGTGAGTACTCATCCAAAGTACTCAGCAAGCAAGGATCTACACTACATATGCAACATTATCAAAGGAAGGCTGTATATGTGGACTGGGCTGCAGAAATGCCAGAATAGAGGGGAAAGCCTAGTCCTATCGAAGACTAGCATCTTCAACGGTCTTGCAGCATTAGAAGAGTGTAGAGTAGTACAGTATAGAGTAGTAGTATCATTAAGTCTCAACCTCACCCCGAGATCCTTTCTCGTCTCCCTGCGAGAAAGCAATCCCAGAGCCATACAGTCATGTACCTCGTCCCGAGATCCCTTCTCGACTCCCTGCGAGAAAGTAATCCCAGAGCCATAATATCCATATCTCATCTCATCAATATGTTCTAGTTGTATCGATCGGGATACAACTCCGAGCGTCCGTTACCGAGGATCCGGCTGTGCATAGATTAGTTCTTCCCTGCAGGGGTGCACCAACTTACCCACCATGCTCGCTTAACTCCGGTCGGACACACTTTTCTAGGTCATGCCCGGCCTCGGCCAAACGACACACCGCAACCCTACTTAGAGCTCAGCAGAGAGGTCCCCGCCGGTCTACATCCTAAGCACTCAGGGGTCTTGGGCCATCGCCATGTGCACTCCTGGTCGTTGCGAGCAGGGTGGATACCAGCGCCAACGGCATGATCCGACCCGGCCACAATGCTGAACTGGATGTCTGACAGAGCTTTCGGCTGATGCATACGATGCAGAGTGCCCATAACTTTTCCCGCGTGATGGTTAGTGCTATCGGGCCAGAGGCCCACTCGAATCAAATATCCAAATCGTTAGTACATTGGGGGTGCGGTAACGAGCAGAAACACATGATCGATGTGACCCCATCTCGAGGACTTGCGACAAGGGCCAAGAATGCCTGGCCACGCCTCGTATTCATCACTCGGGCACCATCCAGGTCATCCTGTCTCCACATCACTCGCGGGTACCCCTCAGGGTCGACCTGCCTATCCAAGTATCAGTAGTACAGTCCAAGTGTTCGTGTGTCCATAACATCAGGGGAATCTGAGGTATCACCCTCGTTGGATTCCTACTCGATGTATTCATCAAGGTGAACTCGGAGGAATCACCCTCGATGGGTTCACACTTGAGGTGTTGCACGACAGGGTCGTATCGGAAGTGGAGAAGGAGGAATCATCCTCGATGACCACGACCAAATAGCTACTCTACATAGTTAACATCAGGAGTGCTATACGAGGTATCACCCTCGGCACTCGATAGTAACGCTGCAGTGTCGTTATAACTAAGGGGGTGATGTGCGGTGCCGGGGCCTGGTTGTTGAGTCTTCTGATAATCCAGCGGGGCAATCGGGACTAGTGGGGTCACGGATAGGTCTCTACCCAGCCTATACTAAGCAGTTTGAAATAGGCAGGTAATGTAACAATAAGCAGGTTACAAAAACAGGCTATGCATCAGAATAGGTAAAGCAATAGCAGCAGCAATTCTAATGCAAGCATGAGAGAGAAAGAATAGGCGATATCGGTATGCTCAAGGGGGGTGCTTGCCTGGAAGCTCTGCTGAAAAGGAAGAAGAGTCGTCGGTGACGTAGTCGATCACAGCGGCATCAGCGGCGGTCTCGGGGTCTACCGGAGAGAAGAGGGGGAAGAAAAAGTAAATATAAAGCAAACAAGTGCATGACATGACAACAGGCAGAGCTAGGGGTGTTCTAACGCAGTACTACGCGATACTGGCGAATGGGGAAAACATCCGGGAATGTTTTCCCGAAGTTTGGCATTTCGGACAGATGAATCGGAGGGGGACGGTTGCATGTTCGCTATGCTAGGGACATGTGGCATGCGAATGGAGGGCATATCCAGATTCGTCTTGCTTTTCTGAGCAACTTTCATGTAGAAAACTTTTTCATCCGAGCTACGGATTATTTTATATTAAATCCTGAAGTTTTATTAATCATTTTGAATTATTTAATTAATTAAATCAGAATTATCCGAAATAGTGTATGCTGACATCAGCATGACATCAGCAGTCTGTTAAGATTAATTAGGGTTTAATTAGACTAATTATAGATTAATTAGAATAACTATTTAATTAGTTTTAACTAAATAGAATTAATTAAGTTAATTAATTAATCAATTAATCATTTATTTATTTTTTATTTTAAAATGTTTTTCTTTTTAATTCCTTTTTCTTTTTTTTAAACGTTCCAGGGGCGTGGGGCCCCGATGTCAGTGGCACAGAGGCCTATCGAGCGCGGGCGACGGGCGCGGCCCGCTCGGGCGCTCGCCCAGGGGCACGCGGGCGCGGGCGACGGCTCCGCGGCGCGTGCAAGGCACGGCCACTATGGTGGCGAACGGCGTTGCTGGGGGCTGCGGCGGCGCGCGATGGCAGGGGGCCGCACGGGGTGGGGCGGCTGGGTACCCGCGCACGGCCGAGCCATGGCGGGGCCGGCCGGCCAGGAGCAGCGGCGAGCGGCGGCGCAGGTCGGCGGCAGTAGCGCAGCTAGCCGGAATAGCAAGCAGCGGCGGCAAGAGCAGCAGGCGCAGCGGCGGCGGCCAGGCTCCAGCGGGCCGCGGCGGGAGCAAGGCGAGCCGCGGGGCGAAGCGGGTCGGCGGGAGGCGGGGCAAGGCGGGCGCGGGCGCGTGAGGCGGGGGCCGACCGCGGTGGACGGCGGCGACAGAGGGGAGGCGGGGGCGAGCGAGGGGAGAAGGAGGGGTGGCGCTCACGTGCGCTCAGGGGATCGGGGCGGCGAGGCCTGGGGAGGTCCGGCGAGGAGGAGGCGGGGAGGCGTGGCAGTCCGGCGACGGCGTCCGACGAGTGGCGGCTCCAGGCGACGAGGCGATGGCGTCGACCCCGATCCTGATCTGGATCGGGGGAGGGGGGAGAGGGAGGAGTGAGGTGGGGGTGTGGGCGACGGGTTAGGGTTTCGGGTGGCTGGGGGGAGTTAAGTAGTGGGCTAGGTGTGCCGGCCTGGTTGGGCTAGTCAGCCCAGTTCGCCAGGGGGGATTCTTTTTATTTTACTTTCTTTATTTATTTATTTCTTTCTTTTCTGTTTATTAGTTTCCTATTTTATTTTCTATATATTTTAGTTTTATAAAATATAAAAGTGGCACCTAAAATAGTATAGCTAATTATTCCACTGCCGCAAAAAGTTTAACCATAGAATAAAATAGTCTAGTATTTTATTAATTTGCAAGGGCATTTAATTAAATGATTTGCTGCTGTTTTAAATATTTTAGTGCATTTATACCTTTTACAAAATTGTGGTTTCAACGTGACAAATATCCAGAGATTATTTGCCACACTTTGAATATTTTTGTTTTGTCATTTGAAAACTTTATTTGTTTGACTTTATTTTAAATTTGAATTTGAATCGGTTTGAATCAATGTGGTATTTGGCAACAGTAAAAATGGTGACATGGCATCATTAGCAAAGGATTACTGTATCTTAATTATTCGGGCGTTACAGCAATGGGGACAATCCCCTATGGGGACCCCTAGAACATCCCCGTACCCATCTATTCCCCATCACCCCATCCCATCCCCGTTTACATGACCGGGGATGAAATTTTTCCATACCCATGCCCTACCGGGGAGCGGGCCCCATTAGGGTCCCCATCCCCATAAGCAAATAATCACAAATGCAATATGATAAAATATAATCAACACATATTAATGTAAAATAACAAAGAAAAAACACATTAATAGTAGGAGGTAACCACAAGATGTCGTATGTCATTTCTGAACACATTACGAGCATGTTTCCAACACAAATATGATAGAAATATTGAATAGTTTGAACATAAAGTTGAAGAGAGTATCACAAAAGTAGTGGAATAACAGTGAAAACACCAACGATCCACATGACCACATTCGGTTACTAAAGGATGAAATTTGTCTGACTCACTTGACATAATTTATTGACTCACTTGACATAATTTATTGACTCACTAACATAAGGTTCTGTGCGACCATAACTAACTTAAGTAAACTTGATCGTGTGTAGAAGTATTGCCGAGGCAGAACGCTAATAGCTACAGCCTTGGTACAAGTTCGCCATCATTCTTTGTTGAAATTGAGCTGACTTGCTATGAGCACAGGAGGAACCCTTCTACAGTGTGATGCGCTGCAGCAGCACATAAGACAACCATAAGAAAATTCTTGATGAATAGACAAAATCTTTGTACTTGAAAAATGGAATCATGTAGAATCTTAGAACAACTCACCTGTAAACCTTCTTGTATGTTGTCAAGGCAAGTCCAGAAACTAGCAGCCTCAGCCTTCTCATCATCTACATGTGACATGTCCAAAAAAATAGAAACGTAAATTTCTTGTAATCACAAAATTATAAATGATTAAAGGACAAAGGATAGAGATAAGTGTACACCTTTAGCTTTATTTCTCTCCCAGTTTTGTAAACACATTAAAGCCTCTAGCAAGTCAGGGGTCAGACGACTACGATGCTCACTAAGTACTCTTCCACTTGTACTAAAAGCTGACTCAGAGGCTACTGTAGTTACTGGGATGGCAAATATATCACGCGCAATAGCCCTCAAAGTAGGGTAGCGTGAACCAGCAACATTCCACCATCCTAACACATCAAAATTCTCTTTATTAGCTGGAACATACTCATCATCCAAGTAGCGGTCTAACACTGTTCTGGATAAGCTTGTTGCAGGCCTCTTTCGAGCTACTCGTGCACTGAAGATGGACATCACCTCATTAGCTTCCATTGCAGAAATGGAGACAGAATGTGCTTCTGTATTCTCTTGCTCACTCTCCATTTGATATTCAACCATCAGGCTAGACACTAGCTCACGGATCTCATTAACTTTACTCTCACAATCAATAATGGACTCGTCACCAAGGAGCATTTCAAAGCACACATGCAACATATCAATCTTAAACCGTGGATCAAGGAGTGTAGCAATACCCATGAGGCCTTGGATATCAGACCAATACTTGTCAAATTTCTCACTCATAGCATCTGACATAGCTTCTATAATTTCATTCCCACAATTTGACCACTTCCGTATATTCATTTTAATTTCACAGATCTTGGGAAAGTAAATATTAGCAGTCACATACTGAGTCCCAGAAAATATTTCAGTAATGTCAGCAAACAACTTAAGCCTATCACAGACTTCTCCACAAAAATTCCAATCATCATCACTAGGAGCACAAGTAAAGGTCTTTTCCCGTTGCTTCAAGCAATTAAACACACTCTTGTAGCGTAAAGCAACGCTGAGCATAAAGTACGTAGAGTTCCATCGTGTTTTCACATCAAGGGATAATTTTTTACTTTGGTCTACTTTCAACATCTTGGCAACCTCTTGAAAATTTTCTATTCTCTTAGGTGTGCTAGTCCAGAATGCAACACTATCACAAATCTTTTCAATTGATTCTTCTAACACATCCAAACCATCCTTGACTATCAGATTAAGAATATGCGCACAGCAACGCATATGCAAAAGCTTGCCGCCTAACATAAGCTTGGTTAAGCCTATTAGATTCTCTAATATGGGAATGCAAGCATCATTTGTTGTGGCATTATCAACAGTCAACGTAGATACCTTATCTTCCATATACCATTCGACAAGTGCATCATGAAGTATCTCAGCAATTACTCGAGCTGTGTATGGCGCTGGAACATAAATAAATCTGCATATCAAAATGAAAGGCTTGTTATTAGAAACTAATATATATACAACAATGGTGCAGTTTTGATCAAAATAATAATACAAAACACATGATAAAAAAATACCTCATAATATAGCTCCTAAGGTTCCAGGATTCATCAACGAAATGCGCTGTGATAGCCATGTAGCCCCTTTTCTGATGTTCAGAGGTCCACATATCAGTAGTGATAGCCACCCTACTCCTATTTTTCTGCATGTAGTTGATAGCCCTCTTCTTTTCAACTCCATAGCTATCTAAGATGTCCTTCCTAATACTATTTCTTGTCACCATCTTAAATAATGGCTGGAGTGCAGAAACAAATTTCCTGAACCCAATGTGATCAACAATTGACAGTGGACAGTCATGTAGAAGAATCATGGAACCAAGAGCCTTTCTAGCAACATCTTGGTCAAAAGTATAGTTCTCTACAGCAACTTTCCCACCTTGTACATTTGAACTATACCTCAAAGAAGTTTGCTTCTTGGTGTCCACAGGCCTCTTGCGATATGGACATATCTTTAAATGGTCAAGGAGATGCTTCGTTCCATTTTTTGGTTCCCCTCCAAGCTTCTTTGAGCACCAGTTACACTTTGCCTTCATTTTGTTCATCACTTTCACTTTCTTAAACTCCTTCCAAACAGGAGATGTCAACTTCCTCCTGGGACGAACCACTACTTCTTCTCCTTCATTTTCTTCCACTTCTGCTTCATCTTCTTCACTATCTTCCTCTATGACAACTGAATCTGTATTCATGGACTCAGCCTGTGATACTGGTACCTCATCAGCTTCATGTTGAGGGGATGTCAGAGCAGGAGATGTGACTAGGCTACTGCTTCCATCTGTGGAATCCAATGGATCAAGGATCTACAAGATGAAATTAGTACGCTAAAACATATGATTCTATTCATCAATATAGTACTGTACTGCTACCCACGATGAAAATGTTAGCTATAAAAGGATGTCCAAGGCAGCCTAGCAAAGGATTCGGACCCTGGCACACTTGTACGCACGTAGTTGCACTCCCCGAGGCTTCCTTGCCGGGCTTGAGCATTGCGCGCTCGTTGTGTTCTTCCACTCAATCCACCAAAAAGCAGGAGTAGGGTTTTACGCTATCCAGCAGCTCGAACCTGGGTAAAAATCACCAGTGTCACCGTCGTCGTGTTGTTCCATGGCTTCTGCTCTTTGTGCAACGTGATCCCCCTTACCGAACCACAAAGGGGCTCATGGCCCCATAGGTGATCGTGATCCACCACGACATCTTTGGCGCGCCAGGGAGGGGGGGTCGCTTGTGCGAACCTGAAGTTGTAAACAACACATCGAGCTCCATCGTTGATCATCATCATCGTCGTCTTCATCGACACCCTCTTCGTCCATGACTTTGAGGATGAAGAACAATGCCGCTCACTCTCTCTGCCCTACCTAGATTCCGTCGATCGTTTCTGCCATAGCCACGGCGACAACGAGAATAGAGGGCAGTGGTGGTGCGACAACCGCGGACGGCTCGGGTGGCGTGGCCATCATGCCACCTGCGTCTGGAAGAAGAAGCAAAACATGCGGCGGTATCGCCCTCCTCGCGAGCTCCCTTCAAGGCGTACCCGATGCCGGAAAGTGCCATTTGGACAATCAAGACAAATGGTGCGTGGTCGGCCCCTTCCTCCCTTCCCACTTGTCAATAATCGAGCCATGCAATGGTGGCATTATCAGCGTCGATGAGCCCTTGTGGAACTCAGTCCAAGTATTTATCCCGCCAAGGGTGAATCCTGAGTGGAGCACTGGTGCAAATCCGTTGGTCGACCCCCCGGCAGACGTGCTCCGGCAAGGCCGATCGCGTCGGCATGGCCTTCATGCCTGCCGACGTGAGATCATTGACAATATAAGAAAAAGGGGAGAGGAGCCGACCCTTCCTTCTCACCATACATCGACAGCTGCAAGCGTTCTATTAGCCCCTCTGGCTCTTGTCAGGGGTGGGTGCATAACTAATAAACTGCCAAGTCTTTCCCTTGTGCGCCTTCTTGTTTGTTGTCTTTTCAGTACAAGGATGGACCCACGAACGGGGGAAACAATCACAAGCAGGGAGGGAGGTGTTATACGAGACCTAATGCATACCCGGCAAGGAGGGGAGCATTAACGAAAGATAAGTTAGCATGATCACTGATTCTTCTTCAAGTACTTATGTCGTTTATCCTTCGGACAACCAGGATTTCGTATGACAAGCCTTTCGTATGATGGTACCTTACTGTATTTGTCTGTGCCCCCACTTTGTTTCGAGCCTGCTCAACAAAGTGGGTGGCTGCGTCAAAGGCCGTTAAGGAAAAACCTGCCGGGGCATACCCTTGCCAGCTGAATGCTAAGGACCCGCTCCTCACAGCAATCGCGGCAGCATGCTACTGGCTCATGGCCCCATAGGTGATCATGATCCACCATGACACAATTGCTTGGCTTGTCATCGGGGTTGTGCATGATGAAATACTTTGTGTGATGAAGATGGAGCATAGCCAGACTATATGATTTTGTAGGGATAACTTTCTTTGGCCATGTTATTTTGAGAAGACATGATTGCTTTATTAGTATGCTTGAAGTATTATTGTTTCTATGTCATTATTAAACTTTTGTTTTGAATCTTATGGATCTGAATATTCATGCCACAATAAAGAAGATTACATTGATAAATATGTTAGGTAGCATTCCACATCAAAAAATTTGTTTTTATCATTTACCTACTCGAGGACGAGCAGGAATTAAGCTTGGGGATGTTTGATACGTCTCCAACGTAACTATAAGTTTTTATTGTTCCATGTTGTTATATTATCTGTTTTGGATGTTTTATATGCATTAATATGCTATTTTATATTATTTTTGGGACTAACCTATTAACCTAGAGCCTAGTGCCAGTTTCTGTTTTTTCCTTGTTTTTGAGTTTTACAGAAAAGGAATATCAAACGGAGTCCAAACGGAATAAAACTTTCGCGATGATTTTTCTTGGACCAGAAGACACCTACGTAACTTGGAGAGAGGGCCAGAAGGTTCCCGAGGAGGCCACAAGCCTCTAAGGCGTGCTCTGAGGGCTTGTGGGTCCCTCGGAGGTCCTCTAACCCTAGTTCCACCTCTATAAATTCCAAAATATTCCCCAAACATCAGAAGCGTCCACCAAAATACTTTTCCGCCGCCGCAAGCCTCTGTTCCCGTGAGATCCCATCTTGAGGCCTTTTTCGGTGATTTTCCGAAGGTGGATTCGATCACGGAGGGCCTCTACATCAACCTTGCTGCCCTTCCGATGATGTGTGAGTAGTTTACCACAGACCTACGGGTCCATAGCTAGTAGCTAGATGGCTTCTTCTCTCTCTTTGATCTTCAATACAATGTTCTCCTCGATGTTCTTGGAGATCTATTTGATGTAATAATTTTTTGCGGTGTGTTTGTTGAGATCCGATGAATTGTGGATTTATGATCAGATTATCTATGAATATTATTTGAGTCTTCTCTAAACTCTTTTATGCATGACTAAGATATCTTTGTATTTCTCTTTGAACTATCGGTTTGGTTTGGCCAACTAGATTGGTTTTTCTTGCAATGGGATAGGTGCTTAGTTTTGGGTTCAATCTTGCGGTGTCCTCACTCGGTGACAGAAGGGGTAGCGAGGCACGTATTGTATTATTGTCATCAAGGATAAAAAGATGGGGTTTATATCATATTGCTTGAGTTTATCCCTCTACATCATGTCCTCTTAATTAAGGCGTTACTCCGTTCTTATGAAATTAATACTCTAGATGCATGCTGGATAGCGGTCGATGTGTGGAGTAATAGTAGTAGATGCAGGCTGTAGTCGGTCTACTTGTCACGGACGTGATGCCTATATTCATGATCATTGCCTTAGATATCGTCATAACTTTGCGCTTTTCTATCAATTGCTCAACAGTAATTTGTTTACCCACCGTATGCTATCTTCAAGAGAGAAGCCTCTAGTGAAACCTATGGCCCCTGGGTCTATTTTCCATCATATATTTTCAGATCTATAAACCAAAAAACCCAAAAATACCTTGCTGCAATTTATTTACATTTACTTTAGTTTGCTCTTTTATTTATCTTTTATACCTATCTCTATTAGATCTCACTCTTGTTCGTGACCGTGAAGGGATTAACAACCCCTTTTTCGCGTTGTGTGCAAGTGTTTGTTAACTTATGCAGGTGCATAGATTGGAGACTTGCTTGTGCCTCCTACTGGATTGATACCTTGGTTCTTAACTGAGCGAAATACTTATCTCTACTTTGCTGCATCACCCTTTCCTCTTTAAGGAAAAAATCAACGCAAGCTCAAGAAGTAGCACCCATCCTCAAACATCATGCAATGTGAGGACATAAAAGGAGGGAACAATTCTTGTGGGTAAAGTGCACAAGACTCTGCAGTGTGAAATCTAATCGATTAGTCGTGTCCCCGGTTACGGACATTTGAGCCTCTGGAATTGGACTTATCTGGAACTCCCAACACCAAATAATTAATTAATGGTTGGGTTAATGATGGCTTTGGGTATGAGACATCGGTTGGCGGAACCATCTCAATGATAACAATATTTTTGTAGTAATTAAAATTAAGTCCTTTGTTGAAGGGAAAAATTTTCTTTTCGCAAAAACTTAAACTTAGATCTCCACAGCCAAAATTGCATATTGTGATAGCGTTTTATTATTGCTTTCTCATGTTCGAAATGCTGACCTACAGGACTGCAACATCTCATGTTGCAAAGGTTTATTTCGACCAGGAGTGAGGCTACATTCTACGCTCGGTGATATGCCCTTGGAGTCGGATGGACTTGCTATCTTCTACGTCTTCCGCATTAGTTTATCTCATGAGTTGGCCTTCAGCCAATTTATTATTTATGTAATAAAGACTCTATATGAGATTTTGATGTAATAAAGCAGGTGTGATTGAACTCTGATATATACATTGATGTACTGTGTGTGCCAGCATGATCTTGGGATGGTACAGATACACACAGACTTGACCGTTTTGGGTCGGGTCGCTACAGAAATGGTATCAGAGCACACGTTGACCATAGGACGTAACCACTAGGATTGTAAAAGCCATAGGAAGAAACTATTTTACTTTATGTTTTGACTTTCCATATTTTCTCCCCTGTTCATCTCTGACTTCTCTCCGATTTCAACATTTTAGATGGCCATCGAGTTCACCCCAGTCCTGATCCCGGAGTTTTTCCAGCCTGACGAGATGATGCCCTTCGGCAAGCAGCTGGTACAGATCATCAGGGAGTTGAAGATTGCTCTACCTGCTATCACCGGAAGCCCCACCATGGCTCTTCTGACGGACCTGATAACCCACAAGTATAGGGGATCGCAACAGTTTTCGAGGGTAGAGTATTCAACCCAAATTTATTGATTCGACACAAGGGGAGCCAAAGAATATTCCCAAGTATTAGCAGTTGAGTTGTCAATTCAACCACACCTGAAAGACTTAATATCTGCAGCAAAGTTTTTAGTAGCAAAGTAGTATGGAAGTAACGGTAACGGTGGCAAAAGTGACAGTAGCAATTGTAATAGTGGCAACGGCAAAGTAACTTAGCAAAGATCAATATGTGAAAAGCTCGTAGGCATCGGATCAGTGATGGATAATTATGTCGGATGGCATTCATCATGCAACAGTTATAACCTAGGGTGACACAGAACTAGCTCCAATTCATCAATATAATGTAGGCATGTATTCCGAATATAGTCATACGTGCTTATGGAAAAGAACTTGCATGACATCTTTTGTCCTACCCTCCCGTGGCAGCGGGGTCCTAATGGAAACTAAGGGATATTAAGGCCTCCTTTTAATAGAGAACCGAAACAAAGCATTAGCACTTAGTGAATACATGAACTCCTCAAACTACGGTAATCACCAGAAAGAATCCCAATTATTGTCACCTTGGGGTATGCGGATCATAACACGTAATAGGAGTCTACAACTTGCAAGATAGGATCAAGAACACATATATATTCATGAAAACATAATAGGTTCAGATCTGAAATCATGGCACTCGGGCCCTAGCGACAAGCATTAAGCATAGCAAAGTCATAGCAACATCAATCTCAGAACATAGTGGATACTAGGGATCAAACTCTAACAAAACTAACTCAATTACATGACAAATCTCATCCAACCCATCACCGTCCAGCAAGCCTACGATGGAATTACTCACGCACGGTGGTGAGCATCATGAAATTGGTGATGGAGGAAGGTTGGTGATGATGATGGCGACGAATCCCCCTCTCCGAAGCCCCGAACAGACTCCAGATCAGCCCTCCCGATGAAGAACAGGAGGCGGCGGCGGCTCCATATCGTAAAACGCGATGAACCCTTCTCTCTGATGTTTTTCTCTCCGGATGTGAATATATAGAGTTGGAGTTAGGGTCGGAGGAGGTCCAGGGGGCCCACAAGCCGCCAGGGCGCGCCCCAGGGGGGGCCCAGGCTTGTGGCCAATGGGTGGACCCCCTCTGGTTGATTCTTTCGCCAGTATTTTTTATTTATTCCAAAAATATTCTTCGTAAATTTCCAGGTCATTCCGAGAACTTTTATTTCTGCACAAAAATAACACCAAGGCAATTGTGCTGAAAACAGTGTCAGTCCGGGTTAGTTCCATTCAAATCATGCAAATTAGAGTCCAAAACAAGGGCAAAAGAGTTTGGAAAAGTAGATACGACGGAGACGTATCAACTCCCCCAAGCTTAACCCATTGCTTGTCCTCAAGCAATTCAGTTGACAAACTGAAAGTGACAAAGAAAATCTTTTACAACTCTGTTTGATCTTGTTGTTGCAAATATGTATAGCCAGCATTCAGGTTTTCAGCAAAGATTATGAACTAACCATATTCACAATAACATTTAGGTCTCACATTTACTCATATCAATGGCATAATCAACTAGCGAGCAATAATAATGAATCTCGGATGACAACACTTTTTCAAAACAATCATGATATGATATAACAAAATGGTATCTCGCTAGCCATTTCTGAGACCACAAAACATAAATGCAGAGCACCTCTGAAGATCAAGGACTGACTAGACATTGTAATTCATGGCAAAAAAGATCCAGTCACAGTCATACTCAATATCAATTAATAACAATGCATACAAATGACAGTGGTGCTCTCTAACTGGTGCCTTTTATAAGAGGATGATGACTCAACAATAAAAGTAAATAGATAGGCCCTTTGCAGAGGGAAGCAAGGATTTGCAGAGGTGCCAGAGCTCAAGCTTTTAAAATAGAGATGAATATAATTCTGAGCGGTATGCTTTCATTATCAACATAACAACCAAGAGATCTCGGTATCTTCCATGCTAGATACATTATAGGTGGTTCCCAAATAGAATGGTAAAGTTTTTACTCCCCCTCCACCAACAATCACACTCCATGGCTGGTCCGAAACAACGGGTACCGTCCATACCAACAACAGTCCTGGGGGAGTTTTGTTTTGAAGTTATATTTTGATTTGATTTAGAGCATGGAACTGGGCATCCCGATTACCAGCCACTTTCTCGTGAATGACAAGTGAATAAACACTCATCATGAGAATAACCCACCTAGCATGGAAGATACTGACAGCCCCCAGTCGCTACATGAGCGATTCGAGCATACAAAACAGAATATTATCTGAAGGTTTAGAGTTTGGCACATGCAAATTTACTTGGAATGGCAGGTAAATACCGCATATAGGTAGGTATGGTGGACTCATATGGAACAACTTTGGGTTTATGGAAGTGGATGCACAAGCAGTATTCCCGCTTAGTACAAGTGAAGGCTAGCAAAAGATTCGGGAGCGACCAACTAGAGAGTGACAACGGTCATAAACATGCATTGAGATTAACCAACATTGAATGCAAGCATGAGTAGGATATAAATCACCATGAACATAAATATCGTGGAGGCTATGTTGATTTTGATTCAACTACATGCGTGAACATGTGCCAAATCAAGCCACTTAAATCATTCAAAGGAGGATACCATCCTATCATACTACATCATAACCATTTTAATTTGCATGTTGGCACTCAAGACACACCATTATAAACTCCTAGATAATTAAGCATGGCATGAGTAACTATAATCTCTAATTGTCATTGCAAACATGTTTCATTCATAATGGGCTGAATCAAGAACAATGAACTAATCATATTTACAAAAACAAAATAGGTCGAGTTCGTACCAGCTTTTCTCCATCTCAATCATTTCATCATATATCATCATTATTGCCTTTCACTTGCACGACTGAATGGTGCGAATAATAATAAGAGTGCACGTGCATTGGACTAAGCTGGAATCTGCAAACATTTATTCAAAGGAGAAGACAAGGTAATATGGGCTATTTGTTAGATCAACAATAATGCATATGAGAACCACTCAACATTTTCATCGTGGTCTTCTCCTTACGACCCAAAGAAAAAGGAAAAGAATATCAAAGAAACACACTGAAATATTTTTGGAGTTTTTATTTTTCTGAAGAACGTAAAACAGGAACAAGAAAAACTATTTACACGGGAAAGCTCCCAACAAGCAAAAGAAGAACGAGAAATCTTTTTGTGTTTTCTTTTAATTCTACTACTAAATAAACTAGAAAGAAAACTGAAAAGAAGCGAGAACTATTTTTTTTGGATTTTCTTAAGTTTTTCAAACACACAAGAAGAAAGCGAGAAAAAGAAATAAACCAACATGGATAATACAATGAAAAAGTATGAACACCGACAACTGAAATGAGTGTTTGAACATTAATGTAATGTCGGTGAGAAATACGTACTCCCCCAAGCTTAGGCTTTTGGCCTAAGTTGGTCTAGGGCCATGGCTGGCCTAGCGGATATCCAAAATCATAGTTGGGGTTGTACTGAGCTGCGACTGCTACTGCCTGAAGGGCTGCAGCGTGGAGGCGAGCAGCCTCCACCTCTCTCTCATACTCGTCTGCCTCCTCTCTGGTTATGAAGTATCTCCGTTTTACCTGAAAGTTAAAGAAGGCAGAAGCAGGAAGGGTAATATGGACAACACGCTATTTCTCAAAGATTAGTCGGTACAGGAGAGACTGTTCGTTCCTCTCAAGAAACTGGTAGCGTACCATAGCATTATAATCAAGAAAAGCAGGTGGTAACTCAATGTCATTCTCCCTTATGGGTACCCCAAGATAATTAGCTAAACGGGTGGCATAAATCCCACCAAAGAAATCTCCATCTTTAGCATTAAGATGTAACCTCCTCGCAATAATAGCCCCCAAGTTATATCGTTTATCACCCATTACCGCACACTTGAGGACACTAAGATCTGATGCACAAAGGTGGCTATGATCATGTTTACCATTAATGCATCTTCCTATAAAGAGAGCAAAATAATGTATGACAGGAAAGTGAATGCTCCCTATGGTGGCTTGTGTAATATTTCTAGTTTCTCCCACCGTGATGCTAGCAAGAAAATCATTATACTCAGTTTTACGAGGTTCACTATGAATACCCCACTGTGGAATTTTGCATGCTTCATTAAAATCTTCTAGGTCCATGGTAAATGATTTATCATAAAGATCAAACAGGACATAATGAGTATTGCGCTGGGATGTAAATTTATATCTTCACACAAATGAATCAGTGAGGTGATAGTACTACCGACACTTATCTGACACGAAGTCCTCAAGGCCAGCAGTTTGTACGTATGCATCGAATTCATCCTTCAAACCTGCATGAACCATGAATTGATCCGACGGCCATTCGCAAGGCCGTACTTGAGCTTCCCTTGGTGGTTCAAGGTCCGGCTCACGTATCGCGAGCCTTGGGGCTTGCTTCCTCGAGGAACCACCTTGGTACATTTTCCTAAACATTTTTCTTCCTCTAAAAAATTTCTGAAACTTTTAGTGACTCAAAATAGAAGTGAACAAAACTCAACAAAATGGATAGCAACTACTCCTACAAGTGCCTAGAGGCTATATCATGCATCAAAACTACTTTGGACCATATAAATTTGACATGCAAGCTCAAGAACAAGGTCACCACATCAGCAAAAAAATTGCAATATATAAAGCACTAGACCAAAAACTAATTGGACCATTGGAGGAGTCACATACCGAAGAACAATCCCCCAAAACAGTTTTGCAAATGGAGCTTTGCACAAGGAGATCGAAAATGGCAGCAAGATGAGTAAGAACACGGGTTTGAGCAACGGGATATTTTTTTCTGGAGGAAGACGAAGTGGATGGGTACTGGAATAAGTGAGGGGGATCCACGTGGGACCCACAAGCCACCAGGATGCGCCCCAGGGCTTGTGGCCCACTGGTGCAGCCCCTGGTGTGTTCTCAGTGCCAAAAATTCTCAAATATTCTATAAAAAATCATACTAAATTTTCAGGGCATTTGGAGAACTTTAATTTTCGAGACATTTTTTATTGCATGGATAATTCAGAAAATAGACGAATAATAGTATTTTTGCTTTATTTATTCTAACTAACAGAAAGTAAAAGGTGGGTACAGAAAGTTGTGTTTACTAAATTCATCCATCTCATGCTCATCAAAAGGAATCCATTAACAAGGTTGATCAAGTCTTATTAACAAACTTCTTCCGAGTGACATGAAACCGGAGAATTTTCGTATAACACTAGGTTACCTCAACGGGGATATGCATGTCCCCAACAATAAGAATATCATATTTCTTTTTGATAGTAGGAAGAAGGAATTCAAAACCTCCAATAGCAATAGTTGAAATTTTTCCAATAGAATTGATACTATGAACTTGAGGTTGTTTCTTCGAAATGTGTACCGTATGCTCATTACCATTAACATGAAAAGTGACATTGCCCTTGTTGCAATCAATAACAGCCCCTGCAGTATTCAAAAAGGGTCTACCAAGGATGATTGACATACTGTCATCCTCAGGAATATCAAGAATAACAAAGTCCGTCAGAATAGTAACATTTGCAACTATGACAGGCACATCCTCACAAATACCGATGGGTATAGCAGTTGATTTATCAGCCATTTGCAAAGAGATTTCAGTAGGTGTTAACTTATTCAAATCAAGTCTACGATATAAAGAGAAAGGCATAACACTAACACCGGCTCCCAAATCACATAAAGCAGTTTTAACATAGTTTCTTTTAATGGAGCATGGTATAGTTGGTATTCCTGGATCTCCTAATTTCTTTGGTATTCCACCCTTAAAAGTATAATTAGCAAGCATGGTGGAAATTTTAGCTTCCGGTATCTTTCTTTTATTAGTAACAATATCCTTCATATACTTAGCATAAGGAGACATTTTCAGAATATCAGTCAAACGCATATGCAAAAAGACAGGTCTAAGCATTTCAACAAAGCGCTCAAAATCCTCATCATCTTTTTTCTTAGATGGCTTAGGAGGAAAGGGCATGGGTTTCTGAACCCATGGTTCTCTTTCTTTACCATGCTTCCTAGCAATGAAGTCTCTCTTATCATAACGTTTATTCTTAGGTTATGGGTTATCAAGATCAACCGCAGGTTCAATCTCCACATCATTATCATTGCTAGGTTGAGCATCAACATGAACATCATCATTAACGTTATCACTAGGTTCATGTTTATCACCAGAATGTGTTTCAGCATCAGAAATAGAAATATCATTTCGGTTCTCAGGTGTGTCTATAATAGGCTCACTAGAAGCATGCAAAGTCCTATCATCATTCTTTTTTTTTATTACTAGGAGGACTAGGTGCATCAGCATTAATTCTCTGAGAATCTTGCTCAACTCTCTTAGGATGGCCCTCGGGATACAAAGGTTCCTGAGTCATTTTACCACCTCTAGTCATAACTCTAACAACATGATCATTGTTTTTATTGTTCATCTCATTAAGCAAATCATTTTGTGCTTTAAGTACTTGTTCCACTTGAGTTTTTACCATGGAAGCATGTTTACTGATAAGCTTAAGATCATTAACAGTTCTACACATATAGTCACCCAAGCGTTCAAGCATATAGGCATTACGTTGCAATTGTCTACTAACATAAGCATTGAAGTTTTCTTGTTTAACAATAAAGTTATCAAATTCATCCAAGCATTGACTAGCAGACTTATTATAAGGAATATCACCTTCATCAAATCTATAGAGAGAATTTACCTCTACTACCTGTGTCAGAATATTAAGACCATGAATTTCTTCAATAGGTGGTAAATTCTTAACATCTTCAGCTTTAATACCTTTTTCTTTCATCGATTTCTTTGCCTCTTGCATATCTTCAGGACTGAGAAATAGAGTACCTCTTTTCTTCGGGGTTGGCTTAGGAGGTGGTTCGGGAAGAGTCCAATCATTACCATTACTCAATATATTATTCAATAGCACTTCAGCTTGTTCAACAGTTCGTTCCCTAGAAAACACAACCAGCACAACTATCTAGGTGGTCCCTAGAAGCATCGGTTAGTCCATTATAAAAGATATCAAGTATTTCATTTTTCTTGAGAGGATGATCAGGCAAAGCATTAAGTAATTGGAGAAGCCTCCCCCAAGCTTGTGGGAGACTCCCTTCTTCAATTTGCACAAAGTTAAATATTTCCTGTAAAGCAGCTTGTTTCTTATGAGCAGGAAAATAATTTTCAGAGAAGTAGTATATCATATCCTGGGGACTACACACACAACCAGGAGCAAGAGAATTAAACCATAGCTTAGCATCACCCTTTAACGAGAAAGGAAACAACTTAAGAATATAGTAATAACGATTTTTTCCTCATGAGCAAATAGGGTGGCTATATCATTCAATTTAGTAAGATGTTTCAGATTCATAACCATGGAAAGGATCAGATTCAACCAAAGTAAGTAACTCAGGATTGACAGAGAATTCATAATCCTTATCAGTAACAAAGATAGATGAAGTAGCAAACTTAGGATCATATTGCATTCTAGCATTCAAAGATTTTTCTTTCAGCTTAGCTAATAGTTTCTTAAGATCGTCTCTATCATTGCAAGCAAAAAAGTCTCTAGCAGTTTCTTCATCCATAATATAACCCTTAGGTACCTTAGGTAATTCATATCTAGGGGGAGAATCATAATCTTTAGTTTCAATAATTTCATCAGTTTCAGTAATTTCATTCTCTCTAACCCTAGCAAGTTGTTCATCAAGAAATTCACTTAGTGGCACAGTATTATCAAGCAAAGCAGTAGTATCATCATAAGCATCATGCATAGCAGAAGTGGCATCATCAATTACTTGCGACATAACAGAATTACTAGCAGGTGGTGGTGTCGCAAGCTTACTCAAAACAGAAGGTGAATCAAGTGCAGAGCTAGATGGCAGTTCCTTATCTTCCCTCGTAGTAGAGGGATAGATCTTGGTTTTGGTATCTTTCAAATTCTTCATAGTGATCAACAGATATAAAGCCCAAGTGACTCAGAGAATAGAGCTATGCTCCCCGGCAACGGCGCCAGAAAAAGGTCATGATAACCCACAAGTATAGGGGATCGCTACAGTTTTCGAGGGTAGAGTATTCAACCCAAATTTATTGATTCGACACAAGGGGAGCCAAAGAATATTCCCAAGTATTAGTAGCTGAGTTGTCAATTCAACCACACCTGAAAGACTTAATATCTGTAGCAAAGTTTTTAGTAGCAAAGTAGTATGGAAGTAATGGTAACGGTGGCAAAAGTGACAGTAGTAGTTTTCTAGCAATTGTAATAGTGGCAACGGCAAAGTAACTTAGCAAAGATCAATATGTGAAAAGCTCATAGGCATCAGATCAGTGATGGATAATTATGTCGGATGGCATTCATCATGCAACAGTTATAACCTAGGGTGACACAGAACTAGCTCCAATTCATCAATATAATGTAGGCATGTATTCCGAATATAGTCATACGTGCTTATGGAAAAGAACTTGCATGACATCTTTTGTCCTACCCTCCCGTGGCAGTGGGGTCCTAATGGAAACTAAGGGATATTAAGGCCTCCTTTTAATAGAGAACCGGAACAAAGCATTAGCACTTAGAGCCCGTTCGGAAGTTCGCTAGCTTCCCAAAGTGGCCAGCTTCTCGTGGAGCCAGTGCAAGCCAGCTTCTCGAGGAGCCAGCGCTGTGTTCGACAGCAGCGGCTGCTCCCGTCTGCATGGGCTGGCAACCCAGGAATCAAGAATAAAGCCCATGCGGGTGGTTTGTGTTATCGCTCTATAGCTCGGGTGGGTTTCTGTAGATCGAATCGGTACGCAACCTCACTTCGGGATGGCATGCCCTGTAAATTGCCTCAACTTCTCCTTCCATTTTTGAAGCTCCACGAAAATACACTAGACGGGGATGGGTCTCTGCGAAGCTGGCTTCCAGGAGATGGAGTGTTCGGGGTGGATTCTTCATGGAGCCGGTGAAGCTGGCTCACGGAGAAGATCCGAACGGGCCCTTAGTTAATACATGAACTCCTCAAACTACGGTAATCACCGGAAAGAATCCCAATTATTGTCACCTTGGGGTATGCGGATCATAACACGTAATAGGTGCCTACAACTTGCAAGATAGGATCAAGAACACATATATATTCATGAAAACATAATAGGTTCAGATCTGAAATCATGGCACTCAGGCCCTAGTGATAAGCATTAAGCATAGCAAAGTCATAGCAACATCAATCTCAGAACATAGTGGATACTAGGGATCAAACCCTAACAAAACTAACTAGATTACATGATAAATCTCATCCAACCCATCACTGTCCAGCAAGCCTACGATGGAATTACTCATGCACGGCGGTGAGCATCATGAAATTGATGATGGAGGAAGGTTGGTGATGATGATGGCGATGAATCCCCCTCTCCGGAGCCCCGAACAGACTCCAGATCAGCCCTCCCGATGAAGAACAGGAGGTGGCGGCGGCTTCGTATCGTAAAACGTGATGAACCCTTCTCTCTGATTTTTTTCTCTCCGGATGTGAATATATAGAGTTGGAGTTAGGGTCGGAGGAGGTCCAGGGGGGCCACAAGCTGCCAGGGCGCGCCCCCCAGGCTTGTGGCCAATGGGTGGACCCCCTCTGGTTGATTATTTCGCCAATATTTTTTATTTATTCCAAAAATATTCTCCATAAATTTCCAGGTCATTCCGAGAACTTTTATTTCTACACAAAAATAACACCAAGGCAATTCTGCTGAAAACAACATCATTCCGGGTTAGTTCCATTCAAATCATGCAAATTAGAGTCCAAAACAAGGGCAAAAGAGTTTGGAAAAGTAGATACGACGGAGACGTATCAGGACCCTCGTTGGAAGATTGAGGTGCACGTACCCAGGAGGACCTTCAGAAATTTCTCGGCGCCCATTGACTTCTAGTTCACTTCTCCCACTTGGATCCTCGGGAGAAACATGGCAGTTCACTGTGCACTTGGACGCATCTGGGAGGAGTACAGGGCCGGGCTCCTTGGATCAGACCTCACCATGATCTCACACAAGACTGTAGATGGAGAGATCGTACACACCAGGAATGACAACTCCATTATTTCATTTTTCCAAGACTTGGAGGCCCGCATCAGGACTCTGGAGGTTCAGACATGCAAAAGCACGAAGATGATCAGGAGACTGTTGTTTTGTGAACTAGAATTGGAGGATGAAGCGCGTGAAGCCCACTACAAGCATGAAGAAGAAGTCAAGGACCTTCTGGAGACGATCAAGAACTTGAAGATTTATGTTGCCACGGTGGCAGAGAAAATGGACCAGGGAGAAGACCTTCACCCAAATGACCCCAATGGTCCTTTCGTGAGCAATGATGATGACTACGAAGAGACCACCAATGAAGGAGGCGCCAACATGGAGTTCTAAGGTGGACACTTAGTCATGATCGCCATGTTATCTTTATTTTCTTATTGATCAATAAGGCCGATGTTTTTGATTTGTTGTAAGACTTGTATCCCAAGATTGAACCATGTTTGAGTTGAATAAATGAATGTTTGGTGTGTTAATGATTGTTGCATGCATATGGGTAGTGTTATTTTCTCTTTAGACCCTTGTTCTATTCTAATTATCATCCACTCTAAAACATCAGATGCCTCAGAGACATGACCCCGGATCCAACTTCCCGCCAGAGCTCACTCAGCTAATTTAGCAACAGAATGCACCGATGCAAATGTTGATCCAGAACCAAGCCAACAACAACAATCCACCACCACCACCCCCTGTCGACAACTTGACCCGTTTCTTAAGGTTTAATCCGATGGTGTTCTCTAGCAGCACCGAGCCGATTGTTGTTGATGATTGGCTCCACAAGATCGGAAGGGAGCTAGTAACTGCTGGATGCATGGATGCTGAGAAGGTGCGCTTTGCCGCACATTAGCTAGATGGACCCGCAACATCTTGGTGGGAGAACTACACCACCACTTATCCCATTGCCACAGTTACATGGGATCAATTTCAGCAGGCTTTCCGCACCGCTCATGTCTCAGCTGGAGCCATGAGTTTGAAGAAGTGTGAGTTCCGCAACTTACGTTGGGGAAATCGTATTGTGGCGTAGTACGTGGACGAGTTCAGTCAGTTAGCCCGATATGCTCCGGATGATGTGGCCACAGATGGCGCAAAGCAGGAGAAGTTTCTGGAAGGACTTAATGATTAACTGGGAATTAAGCTGACGGTGGCTACTTTCAACAACTACCAGGAGCTGGTAGATAAGGCCATCATTCTTGAAGGCAAGCAGCAACAGATAGAGAACCGTAAAAGGAAGTATGCACATGGCAAGTACAATTCTGGAGTTCAGCAGAAGCCCCGCTACACCCCATACTCGAGAAACACTGGATCAGAACCCAATAAATTTAGTGGTCATAATCATCATACTCATGGAGGACATAACCATGGAGGAAATTGGAATAATCGTCACAACAATAGCAGCTTCAAGACCGGCAATGGAGGCAATTGCAGTCAACACCGTCTCGCTCCGGCTCAGAAGGATCTAAGTCATATCACTTGCTTCAAGTGCAAGAAGATGGGACATTATGCCACCGAATGTCCTGAGGCCAAGCAGGGTAATGGAAATGGCAATTGCAATGGAAATTCAGCAACCAAGAAGCCCAATCCTTTTCCCTATGCTCAGGTGAACCACCTTGATGTGGAGGAGGTTTATGATCAGTCCGAGACAGTGGTTGGTAAGTTCTTGTTAAATTCACGTCCAGTATTGGTACCTTTTGATTCTGGTGCTTCACAATCATTCATATCAAGGGTAGTTGTGGAAAAGTATGGTTTGCCCACTAGAACCCTTAGGAGCCCTCTTCAGGTCAGTCCCCCAGGAGGTGAGATGACGGCAGGATTAGGTTGTCACTCGAACCTCAGCATCGGAAATCATGAGTTTCCTGCAGACCTCATTGTATTGGAGTTATAGGGATTGGACGTAATCCTAGGCTGGATTGGCTGATGAAGTATGAAGGGAACATTGATTGTGCCAGCAAGACGATTTTGCTTACCACCCCAGAGCAGAAGAGAATCAAGTATGTATCCAGACACACACCAAGGAATACTCGGGTAAATCCCCTCATAGGAGTTGTTGAGGAGGAAGTATCGGTTGTACAAGACTTCCCCGATTATTTTTGGAGGAATTGCCAGGCATGCCATCAGACAGAGAAATTGAGTTCCTGATTGAATTATTGCTAGGGACAACCCCAATATCCAAGAGACCTTATCGGATGCCCGCTAATGATTTGGAGGAAATCAAGAAGCAGATCAAGGAGTTACTGGAAAAAGGATATATTCGCCCAAGTTCATCACCTTGGGGAGCCCCAGTTATCTTGGTAGAGAAGAAGGATAAAACCTTGAGAATGGTCATGGATTATCTTTCTTTGAACAAGGTGACCATCAAGAACAAATTCCCTTTGCCTATAATCAATGGTTTGTTTGATCATCTAATTGGAGCCAGCATATTCTCCAAGATCGATCTTCGATCAGGGTATCATCAGTTGAAGATTCGTGAACATGATATACCCAAAACAGCTTTCACCACAAGGTATGGTCTTTATGAGTATATCATGGCATCATGTTATTTGGGTTGATTAATGCCCCGGCGTATTTTATGAGTATGATGAACAAGGTATTTATGGAATATATGGACAAGTTTGTCGTGGTGTTCATTGATGATATATTGGTTTTCTCCAAGAGCAAGGAGGAACACAAGAACACTTGTGTTTAGTTCTAGAGAAGCTTGGAGAACATGAGTTATATGCCAAGTTCGGCAAATATGAATTTTGGTTGAAGGAAGTCGGATTTCTCGGACATATTATTTCTGGAGAAGGAATAGCAATTGACCCTTCCAAGGTTGAAGCCATCACCAAGTGGAAGGCACCCACCTCAGTCAAGGAGATCCGCAGTTTTCTCGGACTTGCAGGATATTATCAGAGGTTTATCGAGAACTTCTCGAAGATTGCAAATCCCATGACCGAGTTGTTGAAGAAAGAGACCAAGTATACTTGGACTGAGGAATGTGAAGCTAGTTTCCAGGAGTTAAAGAAACATTTTGGTTACAGCCCCAGTGATGATTTTGCCAAACATTCGTAAAGATTTTTAGGTATATTGCGACGCTTCCCGTCAAGGACTTGGAGGAGTGCTCATGCAAGATGAAAAAGTTGTAGCCAATACATCTAAACAACTACAACCTCATGAGTTGAACTATGCTATGTATGATTTGGAGTTAGCAGCCGTAGTGCATGCACCCAAAACCTAGAGACATTGCCTTATCGGAAATAGTTGTGATGTTTACACGGATCATAAGAGTTTGAAGTATATTTTCACGTAGAAGGAGTTGAACCTTAGACAGAGGAGATGTCTAGAGTTGATCAAGGACTATGACATGAGATTGCATTATCATCCAGGGAAAGCTAATGTTGTAGCAGATGCTTTGAGCCGTAAGAGCTTTGTGAACACCCTTACCACAGGAGGACTACCGCAAGAGCTATGTGATGAACTCAGAGATCTCTGATTGGAGATAGTTCTGAGAGATTTTGTTGCCACACTAGAGATTCGGTCCACCTTAACCGGAAGAATCAGAGAAGCCCAGAAGTCGGATAAGGAAATTGCTATGATAAAGGAAAGGATGAATAACGGAAAAGCTAAAGGTTTTTGTGAGGATGAGCACGAAACTATATGGTTTGAGGATCGTATCTATGTGCCCAATGATCCAGAGATCAGGAAGCTAATTCTTCAAGAGGCCCACGATTCACCATACTTGATACACCCAGGCAACACCAAGATGTATCTGGACTTGAAGGAAAGTTTCTGGTGGACATGTATGAAGAAGGATATTGCCGAGTATGTAGCAGTATGCGGTGTTTGTCAGCGAGTAAAGGCAGAACATCAGAAACCAGCAGGGTTACTGTAGACTTTGCCTATACCCGAGTGGAAATGGGAAAAACTTGGGATGGATTTTATCACAGGATTACCCAGGACTCGTTCAGGTTATGATTCTATCTGGGTAGTGGTTGATCGCTTGACCAAGGTAGCTCACTTCATTTCCGTGAAGACCACATATACCAGTGCTAAGTTAGCCAAGGTATACATGACCAGGATCATATGCCTGCATGGAGTTTCGAGGACCATCATATCAGATAGAGGAACACAATTTACCTCAAAGTTTTGGAACCAGTTACATGAAACTTTGGGTATGAGGCTGGAATTCAGTACAACTTTTCATCCGCAGATAGATGGACAGGCCGAGAGAGTCAACCAGATTCCGGAGGACATGTTGAGATCTTGTGCGCTAGACTATGGAGCTAGATGGGATGATAATCTACCCTACGCAGCTATCAGACCATTTTGAAGATGGCCCCTTTCGAGGCTCTATATGGAAGGAGGTGCAGAACACCATTGATGTGGGATGGTGTTGGAGGCCGAAAACTTTTTGGTCCCGACCTTATCAGAGATTCCGAGGAGAAGGTCAAGTTGATTCATGACATACTCAAGATAGCTCAGTCCAGACGGAAGAGTTATGCCGATAGTAAACGCAAGGAAGTAACGTACGAAGTGGGGGATCGAGCATATCTCGGTGTGTCTCCACTACGAGGAAGCAAGAGGTTTTGGGTTAAAGGAAAGTTAGCACCCAGATTTATAGGCCCTTATAGAATTCTTGAACATAGAGGAGAAGTTGCATACAAGCTGGAATTGCCGGAAGGATTGTCAGGAGTTCACGATGTCTTTCACGTTTCCCAGTTGAAGAAGTGCCATGCTGAGATGGCTGATATTCCTTCGAGAGACATAGTGCCACTGGAGTCCATACAACTTGACAGTGATTTGACTTATGGGGAGAAGCCCGTCAGGATCCTCGAGAGTGCGAACAGAGTTACTCGCAGCAAGATCATCAAGTTTTGCAAGGTTATGTGGAGTCACCATACCGAGGAGGAAGCCACCTGGGAACAAGAAGAAGACCTCCGTCAAAACCACCCGCACCTATTTGCTAGCCAACCCGAATCTCGAGGGCGAGATTCATCTTAAGGTGGGTAGGTTTGTAACATCCCAAATTTCCAATTCGGAATGTTTTACAATTATAGCTAAGCATCTATGCATTTTGTTTGATTTGAATGTGGCATTTGAATTTGCAAGGTTTCATTTGACTTCATTTCAAAATGGCATTTGAATTATATTCAAAAATATATGACAAAATACTTTGATAAAAAAGTAACATGACACCCCAAAAAAGTCAGAAGAAATAATGCCAAATTATTTGAAAGTCAAATTTGCTTTATTTGGAATTTCAAAAAAAATGTTTTTATAAAGTATTTTATTTGCCTCTGGAGAATAGTTCATGTTTTAGGATATTTTCTCATGATCATTTTGATATATAATATGCATATATCATATTTTTAATTATTTTACTTTTATTCCTTTTTCTCTCTCTAGAAATTCAAAATGGAAAATGTTTAATAAAAAGGAATTTTCCCCAGCGCGTCCCACCTCTCTCTCTCTCCCTCACCCCGCGGCCCATAGAGCCATGCCGGCCCAGCCGACACAACGCGCGACCGAATCCCCCCGGATCCGGCCGGCCAATCTGATCACGCCTCTCTCTCTCTCTCTCTCTCTCTCGCTCGCTCGCTGACCACCCGGTCCCACCGACCGCTCGCACCTCTCTCGCGGGTGCCTTTCTTCTCGACGCTCGATTTCATGCCGCCGCGATCCGATTTCCTTGCCGTTTGGCCATGCCCCTGCCCCACGGCACCCCGCCTTATAAAGAGGACGCCACCCTCGTCCAATTCCGCTGACCCACCTCCCTTGTCATCATCACCATCGTCTTCGCCGTCGTCGACTTCGTCACCAGAGCCTCTTCCCCCAGCTCGAAGGCCACCGGAGCGCCATCGTCGTCAACACCTGAAGCCACCGTCGCCATCTACCTTGCCGGACTGCCCCGCCACCGCTGTAAGCCATCGGCGATGTCCACCATCGTAGGATCTAGATCTAGCGGTTAGATTAGAATGCATTTTTTTGTTTTAGCCGCGGACCATTTTCTGTTAGCAATCGGTCGTCCGCCCACGTTTAAATCTCAGACGCTAGCCTTAGACACTCAGGATCTGCCACGTAGCGCTCAACCGATCAGTAGTTTATTTTTATTTTTAGTTTCTGTTTTCTTTTTCAGAATAGTTTCTGTTTTAGAAATTCAATATCTCCTAGAATATTTAATGTTTTGAGTGATTCTTTTTGCATTAGGTTTAGAATTTTATGAAGTTTGTGTAGATGCCAAGTTTGGTCGTGTTTGAAAATTTTTAAATTTGAATTTGTATGAATTTCATTCAAACACTAGATTGCTAATATCTTTTGATTGAAAATAGCTTTTTAATTGATTCTTTTTTAAATTGCGGCCTTGGCAAGCCAGCCCTGCAAAATCCACATAAAGAGGTTCAGATCAAATCATGTGGTGGTAATATTCAGATTTATGATAAGACAAGTATCGCTCACCTTCCTCGGAGGGTTCACGGTGTCGATGCCGATGTCCTCCCCCTCGACCGACCACTCCTTCTGCGGTTTGAATAGCAGACTCCACACTTTCTTGTGGGTCGTGCCGAAGAGGTGATGCACGGTGGCCAGATCCTCGGGGTCATACTCCCACATTGGCTTGGCCCTCTCCTGGCAGGGGAGGAATCAGCGATGGAGCATGACCTGAATCACGTCGACCAGCTTCACGCCAGTCTCCATGACGCTGACGACGCGCTTCTGCAGCGCCTTCAAATCATCAGCGGATCCCCAGTCCGGGATCTTGTTGATCCATGAGGCCAGCCTGGTAGGGGTCCGGATCTGAATGCGGGAGCTGCCGCCCAGCCGGCTCCCCGTGGCTCAGTGATATAGAACCACTCTTTTTTCCACATTCTGACGATATCGACGAAGTGGCCCTTTGGCCACTAGACCTGCGTCAGTTTGCTGATCATGGCCCCACCACAGTTCGCCTGCTCGCTGCCAACTACCTTGGGCTTGACGTTGAACACCTTTAGCAACAGGCCGAAGTGTGGCTGGACTCGGAGCAAGGCTTCGCAGAAGATAATAAAGGACGAGATGTGGAGAAGAGAGTTGGGGGCTAGATCATGAAAATCTAGCCCGTATAAGAGCATCAGCCCCCGCACAAAGGGGTGCAAGGGAAATCCTAGCCCCCTAAGGAAATGGGGAAGCAATACGACCCTTTCGCCTGGCTTGGGCGTAGGGATGATCTGGTCCTCTTCGGGGGCCCGATGAGCAATGTCAGCCGACAAATAGCCGGCCTACTTCAGCCGCACGATGTTGTCATCGATGACGGTGGAGGCTTCCCACTTCCCGTTGGCGCCGGAACCGGCCATGGTCAAAGGAGATGGGACAGGATTTGCTGTGGAAGCAGAGAAAGGGGGTGCTGGAGCTCGGAGGATCTGCGTGAGTGGGGGGTGGAAGAAGGCGTGGGATGCTGACTGTGGTAGCTCCCCCCTTTATAGACTATTGACAGGCCTGGGGTTCCTTTTTCCGAGCCATCGGCTTCTCCACTTCCCGATATACCCGCAACGTTATGTGCGGGGAGGGGAATCGAAATCATTAACCATATCCCCGGAAAGGCGGGACACGATCTCCACCTCGAGGGGACATGCCAAACATGATGTCGGCCTCGAGCCGTGCTTCAAGAAATAGTAACTGCTCGGCGTTATGGCCGGAGGCGACTCTTCGTTGAAAGAGAAAAAGTTGTCAGATGAAGGCACTATTTACACTTGAACGGTTTTTTGTCATTGCCTTCGTAACAGCTCTATTTACACTTCCATTCGGGTATCGACATAGGCTGCAGTAATCCTGCTGGCTTCTGATGTTTTGCCTTCACTCTCTGACATACATCACATACGGCTACATTGACTATGCTAGTAGGTCAATTCTGCTCACCATCCCGGAGGGAAAAAGGATTAGGTATGTATCCAGGCATGCGCCAAAGAGGACACAAGTAAATTCCCTCTCAGGAGTTGTTCAGGAGGAAGTGCCTGTAGTGAAGGATTACCCGGATGTATTTCCAGAGGAACTACCAGGCATGCCGCCGGATCGAGACATTGAGTTTTTGATAGAGCTGTTGCCAGGCACCGGACCGATATCGAAGAGACCATACCGGATGCCCGCAAATGATCTGGAGGAAATTAAGAAGCAGATTAAGGAGTTATTGGAGAAAGGTTACATTCGATGAA
This sequence comes from Thinopyrum elongatum, assembly GCA_011799875.1. NCBI lineage: Eukaryota > Viridiplantae > Streptophyta > Magnoliopsida > Poales > Poaceae > Thinopyrum > Thinopyrum elongatum. Next base: position 312,205,984 of record CM022299.1, on the reverse strand, counting down.
GTTCGTCACCATGGGGAGCCCCAATGCTCTTGGTTGAGAAGAAGGATGGATCTTTGAGAATGGTTGTTGATTATCGTGCATTGAATAAAGTGACGATCAAGAACAAGTACCCACTACCAATGATCAATGATTTGTTTGACCAGTTGCAAGGAGCTAAAGTATTCTCCAAGATCGATCTGCGATCAGGATACCACCAGCTGAAGATCCGAGAACAGGATATACCTAAGACAGCTTTCACCACATGGTATGGGCTATATGAGTACACGGTTATGTCATTTGGATTGACTAACGCTCCTGCCTATTTCATGAGTATGATGAATAAGGTGTTCATGGAGTTCTTGGATAAGTTTGTTGTGGTGTTCATTGATGATATCTTGGTATACTCGAAGAATGAAGAAGAACACAAGGAACATTTGCGCTTGGTTCTCGCGAAGCTCAGGGAACATCAGCTATATGCCAAGTTCAGCAAATGCGAGTTTTGGTTGAAGGAAGTTGGATTCCTTGGACATGTTATATCAGGAGAAGGTATAGCAGTAGACCCTACCAAGGTTCAGCCTGTCACTGAGTGGTTGGCACCCACCTCAGTTGGAGAGATCCGAAGTTTTCTTGGACTCGCAGGATATTATCGGAGATTCATTGAGAATTTTTCCAGGATTGCGAAGCCTATGACGGAGTTGTTGAAGAAGGACACCAAGTTCAGATGGACCGACGATTGTGAGGCAAGTTTTCAGGAGCTGAAGAAACGTTTGGTTACAGCCCCAGTGTTGATTCTACCAGATGTACGCAAGGATTTCCAAGTGTATTGCGATGCTTCTCGCTTAGGACTTGGAGGAGTACTTATGCAAGATGGAAGAGTCGTTTCGTATGCCTCACGTCAGCTTCGACCGCATGAGTTGAATTATGCCACGCATGATTTGGAGTTAGCAGCTGTAGTGCATGCACTCAAGACTTGGAGACACTTTCTAATTGGAAACCGTTGTGATGTGTACACAGACCACAAGAGCTTGAAGTACATTTTCACTCAGAAGGAGCTGAATCTCAGGCAAAGGAGATGGTTGGAGCTTATAAAGGATTATGACATGAAGCTGCATTATCATCCAGGAAAGGCCAATGTCGTAGCAGACGCTTTGAGCCGGAAGAGCTATGTCAATACCCTCGTAAGCGAAGGATTACCAAAGGAGTTAACCGAAGATCTCAGGGAGCTTCGTTTGGAGATAGTCCCTAGAGGTTTTGTCGCAGCAATGGAAGTTCAGTCAACATTATTGGGGAAGATTCGAGAAGCTCAGAAGGATGACAAGGAGATTGCTGAGATAAAGGAGAAGATGAGCAAAGGAAAAGCCAAAGGTTTTCGTGAAGATGAGCACGACACTTTATGGTTTGAGGACCGTGTATATGTACCCAATAATGCAGAGATCAGGAAGTTAGTACTTCAGGAGGCCCATGACTCGCCATACTCGATACACCCCGGAAACACCAAGATGTTTTTGGATTTAATAGAGCATTTCTGGTAGACTGGTATGAAGAAGGATATTGCCGAGTATGTAGCCGTATGTGATGTATGTCAGAGAGTGAAGGCAGAACATCAGAAGCCAGTAGGATTACTGCAGCCTATGCCGATACTCGAATGGAAGTGGGATAAACTTGGCATGGATTTCATCATCGGATTGCCCAGGACCCGATCGGGATATGACTCTATCTGGGTAGTAGTGGATCGTTTGACCAAAGTGGCTCACTTTATCCCAGTGAAAACCACCTATATGAGTGCGAAGTTGGCCAAGATATATATGACCAGGATCATATGTCTGCATGGAGTTCCGAGGACCATTGTATCAGATAGAGGGACACAGTTTACTTCAAAGTTCTGGCATCAGTTGCATCAGACTTTGGGGACCAGGCTAGAGTTTAGTACAGCCTTTCATCCACAGACAGATGGACAGACCGAGAGAGTCAATCCGATTCTGGAGGACATGTTGAGAGCTTGTGCGCTAGATTATGGATCTAGTTGGGATGACAATCTGCCTTACGCGGAGTTCTCATATAACAACAGTTACCAAGCAAGTTTGAAAATGGCACCTTTCGAAGCTTTGTATGGAAGGAGGTGCAGGACACCGTTAATGTGGGATGAAGTTGGAGACCGTCAGTTGTTTGGACCAGATTTGATCAAGGAGTCCGAAGAGAAGGTTAAGTTGATTCGAGATAGACTGAAGGTAGCTCAGTCCAGGCAGAAGAGTTATGCCGACTCAAAATGCAAGGAGGTAGTCTATGAAACCGGAGACAGAGCATATCTTCGTGTGTCACCTCTGCGAGGAGTTAAACACTTTGGAGTTAAGGGAAAGTTAGCCCCGAGATTTGTAGGACCATACCAAGTTTTGGAACGTATGGGAGAGGTAGCCTACAAGTTGGAGTTACCTGAAGGACTGTCAGGAGTTCATGATGTATTCCACGTTTCTCAGTTGAAGAAGTGCCATGCTGAGATGGCCGATATTCCTCTGAAAGATACAGTGCCCCTGGAAGCTATTCAGTTGGATAGTGACCTAACCTACGAGGAGAAACCTGTCAAGATTCTCGAGTTTGCCAGCCGAGTTACGCGCAGCAAGGTTATCAAGTTTTGCAAAGTTCAGTGGAGCCACCATACCGAGGATGAAGCCACCTGGGAATGAGAGGAATACCTACGGAAAGACCACCCACACCTATTTTCTAGCCAACCCGAATCTCGAGGACGAGATTCATCTTAAGGGGGGTAGGTTTGTAACATCCCAAATTTTCAATTTGGAATGTTATACATAGGTCATCATATGCATATCATATTTTATTTGCATTTCGTTTGTGATCCTAGAAATCTTAAGCAACTCAAGGACCCACGGAGAGAGTTGGGGATTTCATTTATTTTCATATTTGAATTTTCTCAAATTTGAAAAGAGGATCATTTTGGTTTTAATAATTTTCTCTCCAAAATATTTCCAATATCAAAAATAAAAGAGAGGAGATAAAATGACTTCTCCAAAATAAAAGAAATATTGGAGGAAAAATGTTAAAATCAAATAAATAATTTTATTTGGATTTTATTGCTATTTTATTTGAATTAGAAAAAAATGCATTTTTCAAAATTTCATTTTTAGGCCAGAAAAATGTTCACTTTGTTCTAAATATTTTATTTAGATGGTGAAAATTGTTTTTGGCATTTTTAGAAAAAAAAATTATTAGGATTTTTCTTCGGCGGAATTTATTTATTAAAAAAAAACTTCGGACCGACTGGGCCGAAGCCCAGCCGGCCCATCGCGCGCCACCGCCCCGCGTCGCGAGCGGTGCTCGCGCCGGACTCGCCGGAGTCCGACTCCGTCCCGGCCGCCGTTGCCCCTTCCCCAAGCCGCCAACCCCTTCCCCTCCCCTCCTTAAATACCGGCCGCCGCCGCCCCCTCTCACCTCGTCCCGCTCCACCGCCGCACCCCGCCGCCGAGCCCACGCCGCGCCGCTGCACCGCCGCCGCCGCTGCTCCGTCGCCGCCGCCTCGCCGCTCGCCGCCCCGCGCCGCGCGCCGCCTGCCCCGCCGCCCCGCGCAGCCGCGCCGCCGCCTCGCCGTTCTTCGCCAGCCCCGCCGGAAATTCCGCCGCTGCCGTCGGATCCACCGCCGCCGTTTTTTTTCTTTCGGTTTAGCTAAAAACCGTCTCGGTTTTTTTTAAAACCCTAGTTCGGTTTTTTTATTTTATTAGATCGGTTCGGTTTTTCTTCGGTTTCGTTATTTAGCAAGCGTCCGCTCGTTAGTTCGTTTTAAACGAACGCGTTCATCCGTTCGTCTCTGTTAGCGGACGTTCGTCCAATAGATTTTCCTTTTTATTTTCTTTTTCTGCCAGGGACCCATCCGTGATTACTTTTATCGCAGATCAGCCCCTGATCTTTAAACCCTCGTAACTTTTTACTTGTTTATCCAAATCCAACGAAACCAATGCCAAAATCTTCGTCTCGAACCCCTCTTTCTGGTTAATCAACTTGAACATGGTTTTGACAATTTAAAATTTTGGTTTCAAGCAGATTTGTGTTCGAAGTTCTTTTGACCGTAGTTTCAGTTCCGTAGCTCCGATTCGTTTGATTCTTTTTGCAAATCGAAGCTCTTCAGTTGAACTTTCAGATTTGATCTTTCTCATCTGAGTTTTACCCTTGCATCTATGCTTGAGTGCTTATGTATGATATTGTTTGTTTGCGATAGAATTCCCGGAGTGCGAAGCGTGCTACTACGAGTCTCTAGGGTTTGCAGATCGTCAGCAAGGCAAGTAACACATTGATCATACTTCCTTATTACCCAGTTTTTATGCATTAGTTACAATCCTCAAACACTGCATGATTAGGATGTGATTAACTTGTTGGTATTGGGAAGTAGATGATGAGGTAGAACCTATTGCCCTTTATTATCAAACCTTGGGAGTTACTTCTACGTTATGCTTATACTGCTATGCTATGCTCGTAGATGTGGTTTGGTTGAGTGTATCCATGACAGATGTGAGATTATTTATAAACTAAGGGTTTATTTAAGGTGGCTACTTTAATACACATCTGGGTGGATTGTTTGTTTACACCTGGGGAATCCAGCGTTGTCCTAGGAGATCCCAGGGTTACCGTGTGATCATCCTATGGTTCGCCACCCAGGCTCAAAGGGATCATAAGATTATTCAAGCTAGAAACTTCCGTGTGCAGCCACAAGCCATTATGGGCTCTGGCATAGTTGAGTAGGTTGTGTGACCTCTTTCAGTGGTAAACTAGCAGATGTAGGGGATGTAGGTGGTACGGTTTACCCGTCGAAAGAGTTAATGCTTCTGAAAGACTGTGTCTCGGTCATCCGTTTCTCAAACACCATGTAGTGCGAGAAATCCAACGGAGGAGATTGAGTCTTGTGGGGAAAAGCGCGCAAACCTCTGCAGAGTGTACAAACTAATCATGGTTAGCCATGTCCCCGGTTATGGACATCTTGAGTATCTGGTTCTTGGATTATCATGTTGATCTCATCACTCTTAATTAATGTTGCTGGGTTGTTAATTACTGTTTAATTGGGATTGAGATGGGGTTACCATTCTCAATGTTTATCAACTACCATGATAGTTAAATAAAATATATTCCTTTGTTGTAGGAAAAAATTAGCTTTTCGCAAAATCATGTTAACCATAGAGCCTCCACCAGCCATATATGCATGTAGTGATAGCAATTACTTTGTTCATTGCTCTACTGTGTTATTTTGCCAGCATATTCCATGTGCTGACCCATTTCGGGCTGCAACATATCATGTTGCAGACTTTTCAGACGAAGAGTAAGGTGCGCTAGGTCGTTGTCGTGCACTCAGCTATGACGTTGGAGTTGATGGACTCATTTACCTTTGATGTTTCCGCAATTATCTTATTTAGATGGCCTTAAGCCATATTATTGTAATAAGTTCTCTTTTGAGACATTCAATGTAATAAGTGTGTGATTGCACTCTGTTATAAATCCTTCAAGTACTGTGTGTGTCAGCATTACCGATCCAGGGATGACACTTATGCACAGAGATGTGACCGTTTGAGGTCAGGTCGCTACAAAGGGGTCCTCGGGGCGATGGCCCATTGAGTATGGGCCGGACTGGTGGAGCCGTATAGTGACAGGAGATCTATGAAGCCATGGTGTGCCCTCCAAGTCAAGAAGGCGCAGGATCCCTTTAATCCCTTATTGTAATCTATCTTCTGCAACCCTAACCCTACCGGTGTCTATATAAACCGAGGGTTGTAGTCTTTAGGGCTAGAGCTACATTCATCACCTCATCCCCTTAGGGTTTAGCTCATGCTGATCTCGAGGTAGACCTACTCTGTAAACCATACTATACATCCAATATAATCAAGCAGGACGTAGGGCATTACCTCTTCGAGAGGGCCCGAACCTGGGTAAACACTATGTTCGTCATCCCTTGTTCCCCATCGATCCTAGATCCACAGCTCGGGACCCCCTACCCCAAGGTCTGCCAGTTTTGACACCGACATCGGCGTTTCCTGCTCCAACTTCGGCCGCGGGGAACACAACGGCGGCGCCGCCTGCACCGGTTGTGTTGCCAGCGGCACCCGTCTCACCCAACGCTACCGTGGCGCCGACGGCGTCCACGGCTGTGTGCGAGGGGGCCTTCAAAGTGAAAGGATGCGCGGTCGCGCTGGGTTTGTTCTTGGGCGCCATGGATGGAGAAGATGATGATGAAGATCAACGCGTTGTTCGCAACCTTTGGTTCGCGCAAGCGATCCCCCCTACCTGGCGCGCCAAAGATGTCGTGGGTGGACACGATCACCTATGGGACCATGAGCCCCTTTGTGGTTCGGCAAGGAGGATATCATGTTGCACAAAGAGCAGAAGCCATGAGGCAGCATGACGATGTGGCTCTGGTCATTTTTACCCAGGTTCGGGCTGCTGAGAAGCATAAAACCCTACTCCTGCTTTGGTGGATTGGATGGAAGAAACAGGACAACACGCAACGCTCAAGCCCGGCAAGGTGGCCTTGGGGAGAGCTGCTACACACGTACAAGTGTGACAGGGTCCGAATCCCTCTCTAGGTTGCCTTGGGCCTCCTTTTATAGCTCAAGGGGTAACCACAGTGGCAAAACAATCATTATCCTATGATTAGATAGCTAACAGTACTATCATACCTAACTCTGGCAGTTAGGACAAAGTGCATTAAATGCACTTCTAGGTGTCGTGCTGAGGGTGAAACCCGGCAAGCCTGCCGTGCCACTTAATCATCCTCAGCTTATCATCTTGACACGCCTCTGGAGGGGTGTCAAATGGGTCTGATCTGCTTATCATTGAGTTGCCACGTGCTTAGCGAGAGCCACTTAATCACCTGGAGGGCTCGACACCGCATTGATAAGTGACTGGTGTCACGATGCGGTGGAGCGGTGGTAGCTGGCCTGTGCCTGCCAGGGGCAGGGCTTGCCGGGCTATCTTTGATGGGTGTGCACTTCGGTCCCCAGTCACCCCGGAGGCGTTGCTGGCGGGGATTTGCCTTCGCCCTTGCTTGTGGTGTTGACCTTGCCGGCCTCGCCTGACCGGCAAGGGACACACCTCTTGGAATCTTGACTTGTATGCTTTAGCTTGGTCTTCTCGATCTGCTCCTTTATCTCACGAAGAGCGGCTTCTCTGACTTGGTTTTTCGTTACCCATTGGTGCTGAATATATGGCTGTCAACACGCCTGTGCATGGGTTTGGTCAACAATTGCAAATGTTTGTTGCACCGACACTAACCTTTCAAAGCATGAAGAAAAGAGATTACTTAAAACTCTGAGGAAGCACCGTGTTGCTATTGGATATACTCTTGTTGATCTTAAGGGCATTAGTCCCACTCTATGTCAGCACAAGATTAATATGGAACCTAATGCTAAACCAGTTGTTGATCATCAACGATGATTAAATCCTATGATGAAAGAAGTGGTAAGAACGGAAATATTAAAGCTTCTAGAAGCAGCTATAGTTTATCCTATAGCTGATAGTAGATGGGCAAGTCCTGTTCATTGTGTCCCTAAGAAAGGAGGCATCACTGTTGTTCCTAATGATAAAAATGAGCTTATTCCACAAAGAATTGTAACCGGTTATAGGATGGTAATTGATTTTAGAAAATTAAATAATGCCACAAGAAAAGATCATTACCCCTTACCTTTTATTGATCAAATGTTAGAAAGATTATCTAAGCACATGCACTTTTGATTCCTTGATGGATATTCTGGTTTCTCTCAAATACCTGTATCACAACCCGTCCAAGAGAAAACCACTTTTACTTGCCCTTTTGGAACTTATGCTTATAGACATATGCCTTTTGGTTTATGCAATGCACCTGCTACCTTTCAAAGATGTATGACTACTATATTTTTTGACTTTTGTGAAAAGATTGTTGAGGTTTTCATTGATGATTTTTCCATTTACGAAACTTCTTTTGATGATTGCTTAAGCAACCTTGATTGAGTTTTGCAGAGATGTGAACAAACTAATCTTGTCTTGAATTGGGAGAAGTGCCACTTTATGGTAAATGAAGGTATTGTCTTGGGGCATAAAATTTCTGAACGAGATATTGAAGTAGACAAAGCTATAGTTGATGCAATTGATAAAATGCCATGTCCTAAAGATATCAAAGGTATAAGAAGTTTCCTTGGTCATGCTGGTTTCTATAGAAGGTTCATTAAAGACTTCTCTAAAATTTCTAGGCCTCTTACTAATCTCTTGCAAACATATGTTCCATTTGTTTTTATGAAGATTGTGTAGAAGCCTTTGAAACACTTAAGAAAGCCTTGACCTCTGCACCTATTGTTCAACCACCTGATTGGAACTTGCCTTTTGAAATTATGTGTGATGCTAGTGATTATGTTGTTGGTGCTATTTTAGGACAAAGAGTTGATAAGAAATTAAATGTTATCCATTATGCTAGTAAAACTCTAGACAATGCTCAAAGAAATTATGCTACTACCGAGAAAGAATTTTTAGCAGCTGTGTTTGCTTGTGATAAATTCAGATCTTACATAGTTGATTCTAAAGTAATTGTTCACACCGATCATGCTGCTATTAAATACCTTATGGAAAAGAAAGATGCTAAACCTAGACTCATTAGGTGGGTTCTTTTGCTACAATAGTTTGACTTGCATATTACTGATAGGAATGGAGATGAGAATCCCATAGCTGATAACTTGTCTAGGTTAGAAAATATCCTTAATGACCCTACCTATTGATGATAGTTTTCCTGATGAACAACTAGCTGTCATAAATGCTTCTCACAATACTCCTTGGTATGCAGACTATGCTAATTACATTGTTGCTAAATTTATACCACCTAGTTTCACATACCAACAAAAGAAAAAGTTTTTCTTTGATTTAAGACATTACTTTTTGGATGACCCACACCTTTATAAAGAAGGAGTAGATGGTAATATTAGGCGTTGTATACCTTAGCATGAACAGGAACTAATCCTATGGAAGTGTCACTCTGAGGCTTATGGAGGACACCATGCGAGAGACAGAACTGCACACAAGGTATTACAATATGGTTTTTATTGGCCTACTCTTTTCAAGGATGCTCATAAGTTTGTCTTATCTTGTGATGAATGTCAAAGAATTGGTAATATCGATAGACGTCAGGAAATGCCTATGAAATATTCACTTGTTATAAAACCATTTGATGTTTGGGGATTTGATTATATGGGGCCTTTTCCTTCCTCTAATGGGTATACACATATTTTGGTTGCTGTTGATTATGTTACTAAGTGGGTAGAAGCTATCCCAACTAGTAGTGTTGATCATAACACTTCTATTAAAATGCTTAAGGAAGTTATTTTCCTGAGGTTTGAAGTCCCTAGATATTTAATGACTGATGGTGGTTCACATTTTATTCATGGTGCATTCCGTAAACTACTTGCAAAATATGATGTCAACCACAGAATTGCATCTCCCTATCACCCTCAATCTAGTGGCCAAGTTGAATTGAGCAATAGAGAAATAAATTTAATTTTGCAAAATACCATCAATAGATCTAGAAAGAATTGGTATAAGAAATTAGATGATGCATTATGGGCTATAGAACTGCTTATAAAAATCCTATGCGCATGTCTCCATATAAAATGGTTTATGGAAAAGCATGTCATTTACCTCTTGAGTTAGAACATAAAGCATATTGGGCAATTAGAGAACTCAATTATGATTTTAAACTTGCCGGAGAAAAGAGGTTATTTGATATTAGTTTGCTAGATGAATGGAGAACCCAAGCTTATGAAAATGCCAAATTGTTTAAAGAAAAAGTTAAAATATGGCATGACAAAAGAATCCAAAAGCGGGAATTCAAAGTAGGTGAGTATGTTCTATTGTACAATTCTCGTTTTAGATTTTTTGCAGGAAAACTTCTCTCTAAATGGGAAAGACCATATATCATTGAAGAAATTTATCGCTCCGGAGCTATTAAGATCAAATGCCGAAGGCACTAATCCGAAGGTGGTCAATGGCCAAAGAATTAAGCATTATATCTCAGGTACGCCTATTAATGTTGAAACTAACATTATTCAAACTATGACACCAGAGGAATACATAAAAGAGACCTTCTAGAACACTCCAGAACCCTGAAAAGGAAGAGGTACATGATACGGTAAGTAAACCGACTCCAAAAATTCCATAAAAATATTTTCTGTCGGTTTTGGGATATTAGAAAATTTACAAAAATAAGAAACACCAGAGGGGGCCACCCAGGTGCCCACTAGGCACCAGGGCGCACCTGCCCCTCCTGGCGCGCCCTGGTGGGTAGTGGGCCCCTCATGAGCCTTCCCAACTCCATTTTCTTCTAGGAAACTTGTTTCACAAGACAAAAATTCTTTACATATACTCCTGGACATTTTGACCATCGTATCGCAGAAATATCCTATATTCTTGTTTCGTGTTGTTTTTCTCATAGATCTGAAAGCATGTCGTCCCAAGACTCAGATGGAGAGTGCTATGTTTCCCACTATATCGCAAACCCAAGGATCTATGGAGATGTGGATCCTTATGGTTGGTCCACGGAGGAATAAGCAGATGATGATCTGAAGGGGACGGAGGATGCCAGCTCAGAAGAAGATGAAGACCCTCTACCTCAACCTGGGGATATGCACGTGGAATTCAAGAAGTCGAGTCTTCCAAACAAAGTAAACGGATCTAAACCCCAATTTATCCCGTACCATTTTCTGCAGGAAAGCAAGGAGGCATTATGTAAAAGGGTATTGATGCTTGAGCAAGAAGTTGATGATTTGAGGGAGGAAAATTTCATCCTCAAACGTAAGCTGGGGAAAAAGACTACCACTACTTTAGCACTACCACCATCACTGAAGAAGGAAACTTGAGTACACATGTATGGGCACTCCCCTTGGCTTGTGCCAAGCTTGGGGGAGGTGCCACGGTATCGTATCACCATCACTTTTATTATCTTTGCCTATTTTTAGTTTGATCCTTAGCTATTTCGTGATTTAGTAGTATAAAATTTAGCATGATCTATTTTCAAGTGCTAGTTTCGTGATCTATCTATCTATGTAATCGAGTGAGACTTATATAATAAAGATTAGTTTGAGTTTTTGCTTCTTTACTTTTATGTTTCAATCAAACTAATGAAAATAATGAAAAAGATCATATGCTAATCTTATGGAAAGTAATGACATTACATAAGGAAGAATATAAGTGGTAAAATTTATTGAAAGTTGACAAACACAACATTGGTCAATGATGCAATTCATGAAAAAATAATAAGGGAAGAGAAGATGCACATGCAAATATACCATCTTGGACATCTTTTATGATTGTGAGCCCCCATTAAGTATTTTATGCCAAATCGTTGACGTTGGACAAGGAAGACAATGTAATGATTTATGTTTGTTCATATTCACATAGAAGTTATATTGTCATAGATCCTCCAACATGTGGTGATTGCCCAACATCTTTGTAGCCAAAAATCTGCACTAACTAGAGATACTACTTGTGCACCCAAAAACCTTAAACCCAATTTCATGTTATGAGAGTCCACTATGCCTACCTATGGATTGAATAAGATCCTTCAAGTAAGTTGTCATCGGTGAATAAAACAATAAAAACTGCTTCTAAATATGTTTGATCTTTTATTGTAAGGGAAAATAAGCGTTGTTCAAACTTGTGATGGCAAAGTAATAAAAGCGACAGACTGCATAATAAAGGTTGCTATCATGAGAGGGAATATAACGTGACGTTCCTTTGCATCCAAAAATAAAAAGCGCATGACAACCTCTGCTTCCCTTTGCGAAGGGCCTATCCTTTACTTTTATGTATTTACTTTTCATGCAAGAGTCAATAGTGTTCTCCTCTATTCCTTTTTATTTTTCTCTTTTGCAAGCATCATGTGGTGGGAAAAGATCTAGGCACATATATCCAACTAGATATGAGTGATCATGAGTTCTTATTGTTGACATCACCCTTGAGGTGAATAGGTTGGGAGGCGAAGTTAGAAGCCCCTATCTTTCTTTGTGTCTGGCTGAAACTTTTTGCTCCATATGTATGGTGTGAGTGTTAGCAATCATAGAAGACTAAATGATGGTTGAGTATGTGGACTTGCTAAAAAGGTCCAACATGAGACCCTTCCTGAAAATATGATGAATTACAATTGCATTGTTGACTGAGAACATAGTTGTTAGTTTTCAAGAAAATTTATGCCTTATACTTCGGTGTTGTGATGAATTATTACTTGCTCATGAGAAGCTATATGATAATGATTATTGCTGTTATAATAATGTTCATGATGCTACTATGTCTGTATTTTGTTTTTATCGACACCTCTCTCTCTAAACATGTGGACATGATTATCAATATCGGCTTTCGCTTGAGGGCAAGCAAGGTCTAAGCTTGGGGGAGTTGATACGTCCATTTTGCATCATGTTTTCTTACAGTATTTTATAGTGTTGTTAATCATTATAACACTTTGTGAAGTAATTCTAATGCCTTTTCTCTCTTAATGTGCAAGGTTTACACAAAGAGGGAGATTACCAGCAGCTGGAATTCTGGACCTGAAAAAGCTACGTCAGAGATACCTATTCTGCACATCTCCAAATGAGCTGAAATTTTACGAAGATTTATTTTGGAATATATAAAAAATATTGGAGAAAAGAAATACCAGAGAGGGCCACCCAGGTTCCCACTAGGCACCAGGGCGCGCCTACCCCCTGGCATGCCCTGGTGGGTAGTGGGGCCCCTGGCCAGCCTCCGGTGCCCATCTTCTGGTATATAAGCCCATTTGCCCTAGAAAAAAAATAAGGAGAGGACTTTCGGGATGGAGCGCCGCCGTCTCGAGGTGGAACTTGGGCAGGAGCACTTTTGCTCTCCGGCGGAGAGATTCCGTCGGGGATACTTCCTTCCAGGAGGGGGAAATCGAAGCCATCGTCATGACCAAGAACCCTCTCATCATGGGAGGATCAATCTTCATCAACATCTTCACCAGAACCATCTCATCTCAAACCCTAGTTCATCTCTTGTATTCAACTTTGTATCAAAAGCTTAGATTGGTACCTGTGGGTTACTAGTAGTGTTGATTACATCTTGTAGTTGATGCTAGTTGGTTTATTTGGTGGAAGATTATATGCTCTCACTGGTACAGTGAAAGGATCGAGAAGAGGGGTCTAGAGGGGGGTGCTTAGACCCTTAACAAGTAAAAGTGGCAGTTTTTAAGTTCTTCAAGTTAAGGTGGAGTTTTAGCACAAGTTTTAAGCATTCACAATACATTTCAAGCAAGCATGACAAGAGTATGAGCAGCGAAAAGGCTAAATCATGCTAATTGCAAGAAAGTAAAGGGATGGGATTGGAGTGTGCAAACACAATGTAGACACGGAGATTTTTGGCGTGGTTCCGATAGGTGGTGCTATCGTACATCCACGTTGATGGAGACTTCAACCCACAAAGGGTAACGGTTGCGCGAGTCCACGGAGGGCTCCACCCACGAAGGGTCCATGAAGAAGCAACCTTGTCTATCCCACCATGGCCATCGCCCATGAAGGACTTGCCTCACTCCAGTAGATCTTCATGAAGTAGGCGATCTCCTTGCCCTTACAAACTTCTTGGTTCAACTCCACAATCTTGTCGGAGGCTCCCAAGCGACACCTAACCAACCTAGGAGACACCACTCTCCAAAAGGTAATATATGTTGTGTTGATGATGAACTCCTTGCTCTTGTGCTTCCCCAACACTCAACTCTCTCTCACAGATTTGAAAATGGTGGAAAGATGATTTGAGTGGAAAGCAACTCGGGGAAGGCTAGAAATCAAGATTCTTGTGGTAGGAATGGGATATCTTGATCTCAACACATGAGTAGGTGGTTCTCTCTCAGAAAATGTAAGCTGGAAGTGTAGGCACGTTCTGATGGCTCTATCACATATGGAGAAGGGGGTGGAGGGGTATATATAGCCTCCACACAAAATCCAACCATTACACACATTTGACCCAACTCGGTCAGGCCGAATAGAAGAACTCGGTGAGACCGATTCAGTTTAAAATGTGAACGTTAGGAATCTCGGTGGGACCGACTGGAACAACTCGGTGGGACCGATGTGCTAGGGCTAGGGCAAAACCTCATCTCGGTGGCGCCGATTGCGTGAACTCGGTGAGACCGAATTCAGCAAAGAGCTAACAGAGAGTTGGTCAAGCAAACTCGGTGTGACCGATCGCTCATTTCGGTGAGACCGAAATGTTACAAAGGGAAACTGAGAGTTTGTAGGGCCATCTCAGTGAGACCGAGATCCGTATCGGTGTGACCGAGGTGTTAGGGTTTCTAGCAGTGGCTATGTCAACTGAACTCGGTGGCGCCGGATAGAAGATTTCGGTGGGGCCAAGCTTGACTTTGGGTTTTGGACATATTTGGAATGAGAAAATGGTTGAGGGCTTTGGAGCAATATCACTAAGCATTTTGAGCAAGTAGACCATTAAGCAACACCTCATCCCCTTCTAATAGTTTTGGCTTTCCTATGAACTCAATCTGATCTTGGATCACTAAAATATAAATGAAGAGTCTTGAGCTTTTGCCAATATGTGTCCTTAGCATTTTGAAGGGGTTCCACATCCTCTTGTCCTTTCCACGCCATTGTTGAACTTGTCTGAAATATACTAGATAAAAGCATTAGTCCAACAAGAGATATGTTGACATTAATTACCAAAATCACCCAGGGAGCACTTGTGCTTTCATACAGCGAGCTGCTATACAAACGGTTTTTAACCCCTTTTGCGATGGCATTTTAAACCATCGCCAGGCGAGTGTGGGCGATAGGGGGGTCCTTCCCACACGACCCATAAACCGTCGGGGATAGGGAGCCATGATGCATAAAATTGTCCCTATAAAACTATTTCTAATATCTCGAATATCCCAATGCTCCATCCTTGCAACTCGTTTGTGCTCGCATTGCCATCGCAGTCGGTATTCTGTAGTGCTACGTTTATGATGCGCGACCCATCACAAACAGTTCATGATTATAGAACGTGTATGATAAGCAGACAATCACACACATTTACTTTTCCTCGACTGTATGCGATTCGATGTAAGAGTGCGTATAGTTGTCCCTATAAAACTGTATGCGAAGCTTGAATATATCCCACACAATTCATCCGTCGTAGCCGCGTCGGATGAAGACCTATCACACGCATTCTTCTATGAGCAAACGTTTGCGATGCACACGACATCATAAACAACCCATAATTGCCAAGCGTGTGTGATAAGGTGACTTTCTCAAACATTCAATAAGAAGGAACTATGTGCGATGCTGTTGTTAATCTCACATGTTTTTTCTTGGCTGATCGTGTGTGCAGTAGTGATTGATCGCACACGTAGTGGATCCGAGAAACATGTCTGATCTCCATGTTTATCGCAGACGTTTTGCTTTCACAAACCATATGCAGTGTAATCCCTAATTTAATCCCTGCATTTAAAAATCACAGATTTTGAATTTGAAAGTAGGCAATCACTTATTTTATACCAAACCATGTTTATTACAAATATAGGTTCAAGCACGAATGCATAATTCGATGCACAGGTACATATACTGAAGAACTACAAAAGCACCAAGTAAAGAATGATGAACCACAGTTGTACTAAAGACTGTAAAGAGAGAGGCGAAAGACATTCTGGTTGCTGGAGAAGGTGAAGCGGAATGCCCATATTGTGCCCTCCTCCCTGCGTAATGCACGCACAACTCTAGGCCAACCCCTTGTGATGGTTGCCCGCCCATCCTTCACTGTCTTCATTAGGACTTCTCGATGCTCATTGTAGTCTGGATGAAATACTTTGACCTTCATTGCGTGTCCACCAATCATGTACTTTGCGAGGTAATCTTGAGTAAATTGCTTTGGGAACCACTACAAACGAAAAAGATTCAGACATTGTTGTCTAACAACTCATTATGGGCAGTAAAAAGAGAAGGCTGCAGAGTTTGTAGTTACCAGCCTACAGCTCACTGTTGTGTTGGATAGAGCGTAAACAAATAATTTTCTTGCCACCATTCATATCTTTTTGCTAATAATGCTTATCAGTTTCCTCACTTGATGCTTGTTCATGAATATCTCATGCCCCATACGCAAAAAGGGTCGATGCGTGGATCTTTGTCAAGGGCATATGTACCTACAAGCAACAAGTCAATATTAGAAGCTAAAAAGTGTCCAGGCCTAGATCTATATGCACTACATTATGGAACGATGGGGGAGTACAAGCCGAGGGATGAAACTAAACTCGCCGGGAAATGCTGGCCACTCCCGTTGTTGTCCCGCATAAGTAGTGGAAAGGCATTATAAGTACAGCAACCTTAACATCAAACAAATATAGCCAAGGTAAACAACATCATCTCCAAATGATAGCTTGAATGTGTTGGTTTCAGCATGCTGTTAAAGCGGATATAAAATGGAAGGGAATGTTACCTACAACAGGCTTAATGTAGCGACCCGACCCGAATGGATCGAATCTCTGTGTTCAAGTGTCATCCCTGGATCGGTAATGCTGACACACACAGTACTTGAGGGATTTATAACAGAGTAGCAATCACACACTTATTACATCGAATGTCTCAAAAGAGAACTGATTACAATAAATATGGCTTAAGGCCATCTAAATAAGATAACAGCGGAAGGCTTGGAAGATAAAGTGAGTCCATCAACTCCAACGGCATAGCTGAGTGCACGACAACGACCTAGCGCACCTTACTCTTCGTCTGAAAAGTCTGCAACATGATACGTTGCAGCCCGAAACGGGTCAGCACATGGAATATGCTGGCAATATAACACAGTAGAGCAATGAACAGAATAATTGCTAATACTACATGCATATTTGGCTGGTGGAAAAGCTCTAGGGTTATACTGTTTTGCGAAAAGCCAATTTTTCCCTACAACAAAGGAATATATTTTATTTAACTATCATGGTGGTTGTTGAACATTGAGAAGGTAAATCCCCCTCTCAATCCCAATTAAAAGTAGTTATTAATCCCAACAAATTAATTTAGAGTGATGGGATTCAATATGATGATCCAAGAACCAGATACTCAAGATGTCCATAACCGGGGACACGGCTAATCATGACTAGTTTGTACACTCTGCAGAGGTTTGTGCACTTTTCCCCACAAGACTCGATCTCCTCCGTTGGATTTCTCGCACTACATGGTGTTTGAGAAACGGATGACCGAGACACAGTCTTTCAGAAACATTTACTCTTTACTCTGGGTAGACAGTTACACCTACTTTCCCCTACATCTGCTAGCCTACCACTGAAAGAGGGCATGTAACATACTCAACTATGCTAGAGCCCATAATAGCTTGTGGCTGCACACGGAAGTTTCTAGCATGAATAATCTTATGATCCCTTTGAGCCTGGGTGGCGGACCGTAGGAGGATCACACGGTATATCCCCGGGATCTCCTAGGACAACACTGGTATATCCCCAGGTGCCCAAACAAGCAATCCACCCAGATGTGTGTTTAAGTAGCCACCTTAAGTTAACCATTAATTAAAAATCTCACATCTGTCATGGATACACTCAAAACCCAATCCACGTCTACGAGCATAGCATGGCAACATAAGCATAGCGTAGAAGTAACTCCCAAGGGTTTGTTATTAAAAAGGGCAATAGGTTCTACCTCATCATCTACTTCCCAGTACCCACAAGTTATTCACATCCTAATCATGCAATATTTGAGGGTCGAAACTAATGCATAAAAACTGGGTAACGAATAAGTATGATCAATGTGTTACTTGCCTTGCTGACGATCCGCAAAACCTAGGGACTCGTAGAAGCACGCTTCGCACTCCGGAAACTCTATTGCAAACAAACAATAGCATACATAAGTAATCAACCGAAGATGCACGGGTAAAACCCAGATAAGAAGACCTAACCAGAAAGTTCAACTGAAGAACTCTGGTTTGCAAAAAGAATCAAATCAAACGGAGCAACAAAACTCAAACTGCGAAAGAAACACGCTTCGATTACTAATCTGGACTAAAGTCAAATTTTACAGTAGCAAAAACTTGTTTAAGTTGGTTAAACAGAAAGAGGGCTTCGAGACGAAGATCTAGGCGCTTGAATCGCCTGATTCCGACAAACGAGCGAAAAGTTATACTAAAACGAAAATCGGATCACGAATCGCGATCGAAAATAATCGCGGAAAATCCGAGAAAAAGAAAAACTAACGAACAGGCTAACGATCGAACGTTCGCTGTCTGCGGTTAACTCACGAAAACCGTTCATTAAAACGAACGTACGGACGAACGTCCGCTAGATAGCTAAACCGGGAAAACCGAATGAACCGATAAAATAAAATAAACGCATCTAGGGTTTCTAAAAAAAACCGATCGGTTTTTACCTAAACCGAAAAAAAACCGGGCGTCGGATCCGGCGAGCGGCGGCTCCAGCGAGGCGAGGTGCTGCGGGGCGGCGGGGTGCGGCGCGGCAGCGCGAGCGGCGTGCGGCGGCGAGGCTGCAGCGGCGGCGGGGTGCGGCGGCGAGGCGGCGGGGCTGCAGCGGCGAGCGGCGGCGCAGGCGGCGGCGGCGGCTGCGGCACGGCGGCGCAGGCTGCTGTGGGAGGCGGGGCGAGGCGAAGTGGAGGCGGGCGGCGGCTATTTAAGGAGGGGAGGGGCGGGGCGGCTTGGGGAAGGGGCAAACCGCGGCGGCGGCGTCCCGGACTCCGGCAGAGTCCGGCTCGGGCACGGGGCGCGCGCGAGCGGAGGCGGCGGCGTTGCCGGGCCGGCTGGGCTTCGGCCCAGTTCGGTCCGCGAAGTTTTTTTTTTTTAAATAAATCCTGACGCAGAAAAACAAATAAAAGAAATACTAAACGGACTCCAAAAATCCCGAAATAAATTTTCCCCGTCCTCTAAAAATATGCCGGACGAGATGAACATTTATTTGGGCCTCTAATGAAATTTTGAAAAACACATATTTTTCCTAATTCAAATAAAATAGCGATAAAATCCAAATAAAATATTTATTTGATTTTAATATTTTTCCTCCAATATTCCATTTATTTTGGAGAAGTCATATTATCTCCTCTCATATATTTTTAATATGAAATATTTTCGGAGAGAAAAATAATTAAACCAAATTGATCCTTGTTTCAATATTTGAGAAAATTCAAATATGAAAACGGTGAAATCCCCAACTCTCTCCGTGGTCCTTGAGTTGCTCAGGATTTCGAGGATCGCAAAACGAAATGCAATAAAATATGATATGCATGGATGACCTATGTATAACATTCCAAATTGAAAATTTGGGATGTTACAAACCTACCCCCCTTAAGATGAATCTCGCCCTCGAGATTCGGGTTGGCTAGAAAACAGGTGTGGGTGGTCCTTCCGGAGGTCTTCTTCACGCTCCCAGGTGGCTTCATCCTCGGTATGGTGGCTCCACTGAACTTTGCAAAACTTGATAACTTTGTTGCGTGTAACTCGGCTGGCAAACTCGAGAATCTTGACGGGTTTCTCCTCGTAGGTTAGGTCACTTTCCAACTGAATTGCTTCCAGGGGCACTGTATCTCTTAGAGGAATATCAGCCATCTCCGCATGGCACTTCTTTAACTGGGAAACGTGGAACACATCATGAACTCCTGACAAACCTTCGGGCAATTCCAACTTGTAGGCAACTTCACCCATACGTTCCAATACTCGGTATGGTCCCACAAATTGTGGTGCTAACTTCCCTTTGACTCCGAACCGTTTAACTCCTCGAAGTGGCGACACACGTAGATATGCTCTGTCTCCGACTTCATAGGTTACCTCCTTGCGTTTTGGATCGGCATACTCTTCTGTCTGGACTGGGCTACTTTCAGTCTATCTCGAATCAGCTTAACCTTCTCTTCGGATTCCTTAATCAAATCCGGTCCAAACAACTGACGGTCTCCAACTTCATCCCACATCAACGGTGTTCTGCACCTCCTTCCATACAAAGCCTCGAAAGGTGCCATCTTCAAACTGGCTTGGTAGCTGTTGTTGTATGAGAACTCCGCGTAGGGCAGATTGTCATCCCAACTAGATCCATAATCTAGCGCACAAGCTCTTAACATGTCCTCCAGGATCTGATTGACTCTCTCGGTCTGTCCATCTGTCTGCGGATGAAAAGCTGTACTAAACTCTAGCCTGGTACCCAGAGTCTGGTGCAGCTGGCGCCAAAACTTTGAAGTAAACTGGGTTCCTCTATCTGATACGATGGTCCTCGGAACTCCGTGCAGACTTACGATCCTGGTCATAAATATCTTGGCCAACTTCGCACTCGTATATGTGGTTTTCACTGGAATAAAGTGAGCTACTTTGGTCAAACGATCCACTACTACCCAGATAGAATCGTATCCTGATCGGGTCCTGGGTAATCCGGTGATGAAATCCAGGCCAAGTTTATCCCACTTCCATTCGGGTATTGGCATAGGCTGTAGCAATCCTGCGGGCTTCTGATACTCTGCCTTCACTCTCTGACATACATCACATACGGCTACATACTCAGCAATATCCCTCTTCATACCCGTCCACCAGAAATGCTCTTTTAAATCCAAATACATCTTGGTGTTTCTGGGGTGTATCGAGTATGGCGAGTCATGAGCCTCCTGTAGTATCAACTTCCTGATCTCGGCATTATTGGGTACATACAGACGGTCCTCAAACCATAAGGTGTCGTGCTCATCTTCACGAAAACCTTTGGCTTTTCCTTTGCGCATTCTATCCTTTATCTCGGCAATTTCTTTGTCATCTTTCTGAGCTTCTCGAATCCTTCCCAATAATGTTGACTGAACTTCGTCGAATGTAACCTTTTCTCCAATAATTCCTTGATCTGCTTCTTAATCTCCTCCAGATCATTTGCGGGCATCCGGTATGGTCTCTTTGATATTGGTCCGGTGCCTGGCAACAACTCTATCAAGAATTCAATGTCTCGATCCAGCGGCATGCCTGGTAACTCCTCTGGAAATACATCTGGGTAATCCTTCACAATAGGCACCTCCTCCTGAACAACTCCCGTGAGAGAATTTACTTGGCTCCTTCTAGGCACATGCCTAGATACATACTTGATCCTTTTTCCCTCCGGGGTGGTAAGCAAAATCGACTTACTCGCACAATCGATGCTTCCTCCATACATCGATAGCCAATCCATGCCTAGTATCGCATCCAATCCTTGTGACTTCAAAACTATCAGGTCTGAGGGGAAACATGACTTCCAATGATCAATGGCATCTGAAAACATCCTTGTCTTGCCATATACTCCGCACCTGGTGATCTTACTAACATGGGTGTCCTAAGTACCTTAGTGGGCAACTTATACTTATCCACGAATCCCCTTGATATGTATGAATGCGATGCACCAGTATCGAAAAGAACAATTGCAATAAAAGACTTAACCAAAAACTTACCGATAACTGCATCAGGCTGCTCCTCAACCTCCTCCACGTTCACGTGGTTCACTTGTCCTCGGTTGAATGGATTGGGCTTCTTCCCAGCGCTTCCATTACCATTGCCGTTCTTCAATTCTGGACATTCGTTGGCATAATGTCCAGTCTTCCCGCACTTGAAACAGGTAATGTGGCTTTGATCCTTCTTGGCGGGTGTGGCTGGGTTAGAGCGGTTCTGATTGCTGCCTGCTCCATTTCCATTTCCATTCTTGTGGCCATTATGGTTGTGCGAACTTCCTCCATTGTGGTTATGACCTCCATGGTTATGAACAAGCCCTCCCGAGTTCGGGGTGAACCGGGGCTTTTGCTGAGCTCCTGAGTTGAACTTCCCTTGTCCATACTTCCTCTTGCGGCTATCAATCTGCTGCTGCTTCCCTTCAATCATAAGAGCTTTGTCTACCAACTCCTGGTAGTTGTTGAATGTTGCCACCATCAACTGCATACTCAGCTCATCATTCAACCCTTCCATAAACTTCTCCTGCTTCGCGGCATCAGTGGCCACATCATCCGGGGCATAGCGAGCTAATTTACTGAACTCATCCACGTACTGCCCCACGGTACGGTTTCCCTGGCGTAAGTTGCGAAACTCACGCTTCTTCATGCTCATAGCTCCTGCTGAGACATGTGCAGTGCGGAAAGCTTGCTGAAACTGATCCCAAGTGACATTGGCTATAGGGAATGTGGCTGTGTAATTCTCCCACCATGAGGCTGCGGGTCCATCCAATTGATGTGCGGCAAAACGCACCTTCTCAGCGTCTGTGCATCCTGCGGTGGTCAACTCCCTTCCAATCCTGCGTAGCCAGTCATCCGCAACTATTGGCTCGGTGCTACTGGAAAACACCGGCGGCTGCAACCTCAGAAAACAGGCTAAGTTGTCAACTGGTGGTGGTGGCGGTGGGTTGTTGTTGTTGTTGCCTTGGTTCTGAACTAGTAGCTGCATCAGGGTATTCTGCTGTTGAATCAACTGAGTGAGCTCCGGTGGGAAAACAAATCCGGTGTCGCATCTCGGAGGCATCTGATGGGTTTAGAGGGAAGAGATTAGAATAGAGTAAGGTCTAGTGAGAAGGCACTACCCATATGCACATGAGACAAACACATTCATAACACACCACTCAATTCAAGCAAGAGCATACAATCGATCTAACTACCGTTACAAAAGTGCTCGGACTATTACTATTTACATGGGGAAAATACTAATGATAATATGGTGGTCATCTAGAAATTTTGATCGGTGGAAGACTCCATGATATCCGCTCCAGCTTCGTCTTCATAATCATCATCACTACTGTCGGGGTCGGAGTCGGTGTCGTCGATGATGATGTAGTCTTCAGATCGAATTTCCTCAGGTTCGTCGTCTTCTTCTCCGGGCGCAGGGTCTCCCATGAATACTCCTAGCTTCCTTGTCAGGTCGTCATTCTTCTCCACTAGTATTGCGATTTCCTCCTCGTATCCATCGCGTGTAGACTTGAGTTCCTCTTCTAGCTCCATGTTCCTGGTCATCACCTTCTTCAAATCTATCATGCTTGCACACATCTGGTTCTCCTGTCGACGAATGTGCTGGTTTAACTCCTGGATGAAAGCTGCAATGGACCTGTCCCTCCGGGTGCTGATCATCTCCCATTGCTCATCTCGGCGCCCACATAACTGGTAGATTGTGTCCTTAAGATCCTTGTGATACACTTCGCCGATGCGTCCCATGGCGATGTGGGCTGCCATGCTCTTTCCTAGACTCCAGGTTGGTGCATCAAAGGAAAACTCTATGGGCTCCGTAACTGGCGTGAATGTCCTTCCTGGAATTTGAACTCGAATCATCCAACGCTCCCCTTCTGGTACAGTGGTGGTGTAGGTCCCGGTGAAGCTTGGTATTCCGATGTTCAGGTACCTAGTGACTTCCTTCAAGTGCCGTCCAAAAGGTGTGTCTTCATCCGGTTGTGTAAACTTGTTCCTTGAGTCCGCCATCCTAGAGAATAGAAGATGGAGAGAAGTCAGAAATGAGTAGAGAAGAGTGACCTATGGCTTTTCTTAGTGGTCGTGTCCTACAGTCAGCGTGTGCTCTGATACCATCTTTGTAGCGACCCGACCCGAATGGATCGAATCTCTGTGTTCAAGTGTCATCCCTGGATCGGTAATGCTGACACACACAGTACTTGAGGGATTTATAACAGAGTAGCAATCACACACTTATTACATCGAATGTCTCAAAAGAGAACTGATTACAATAAATATGGCTTAAGGCCATCTAAATAAGATAACAGCGGAAGGCTTGGAAGATAAAGTGAGTCCATCAACTCCAACAGCATAGCTGAGTGCACGACAACGACCTAGCGCACCTTACTCTTCGTCTGAAAAGTCTGCAACATGATACGTTGCAGCCCGAAACGGGTCAGCACATGGAATATGCTGGCAATATAACACAGTAGAGCAATGAACAGAATAATTGCTAATACTACATGCATATTTGGCTGGTGGAAAAGCTCTAGGGTTATACTGTTTTGCGAAAAGCCAATTTTTCCCTACAACAAAGGAATATATTTTATTTAGCTATCATGGTGGTTGTTGAACATTGAGAAGGTAAAACCCCCTCTCAATCCCAATTAAAAGTAATCATTAATCCCAACAAATTAATTTAGAGTGATGGGATTCAATATGATAATCCAAGAACCAGATACTCAAGATGTCCATAACCGGGGACACGGCTAATCATGATTAGTTTGTACACTCTGCAGAGGTTTGTGCACTTTTCCCCACAAGACTCGATCTCCTCCGTTGGATTTCTCGCACTTCATGGTGTTTGAGAAACGGATGACCGAGACACAGTCTTTCTGAAGCATTTACTCTTTACTCTGGGTAGACAGTTACACCTACTTTCCCCTACATCTGCTAGCCTACCACTGAAAGAGGTCATGTAACATACTCAACTATGCTAGAGCGCATAATAGCTTGTGGCTGCACACGGAAGTTTCTAGCATGAATAATCTTATGATCCCTTTGAGCCTGGGTGGCGGACCGTAGGAGGATCACATGGTATATCCCCGGGATCTCCTAGGACAACACTGGTATATCCCCAGGTGCCCAAACAAGCAATCCACCCAGATGTGTGTTTAAGTAGCCACCTTAAGTTAACCATTAATTAAAAATCTCACATCTGTCATGGATACACTCAAAACCCAATCCACGTCTACGAGCATAGCATGGCAACATAAGCATAGCGTAGAAGTAACTCCCAAGGGTTTGTTATTAAAAAGGGCAATAGGTTCTACCTCATCATCTACTTCCCAGTACCCACAAGTTATTCACATCCTAATCATGCAATATTTGAGGGTCGAAACTAATGCATAAAAACTGGGTAACGAAGAAGTATGATCAATGTGTTACTTGCCTTGCTAACGATCCGCAAAACCTAGGGACTCGTAGAAGCACGCTTCGCACTCCGGAAACTCTATTGCAAACAAACAATAGCATACATAAGTAATCAACCGAAGATGCACGGGTAAAACCCAGATAAGAAGACCTAACCAGAAAGTTCAACTGAAGAACTCTGGTTTGCAAAAAGAATCAAATCAAACGGAGCAACGAAACTCAAACTGCGAAAGAAACACGCTTCGATTACTAATCTGGACTAAAGTCAAATTTTACAGTAGCAAAAACTTGTTTAAGTTGGTTAAACAGAAAGAGGGCTTCGAGACGAAGATCTAGGCGCTTGAATCGCCTGATTCCGACAAACGAGCGAAAAGTTATACTAAAACGAAAATCGGATCACGAATCGTGATCGAAAATAATCGCGGAAAATCCGAGAAAAAGAAAAACTAACGAACAGGCTAACGATCGAACGTTCGCTGTCTGCGGTTAACTCACGAAAACCGTTCGTTAAAACGAACGTACGGACGAACGTCCGCTAGATAGCTAAACCGGGAAAACCGAATGAACCGATAAAATAAAAAAAACGCATCTAGGGTTTCTAAAAAAAACCGATCGGTTTTTACCTAAACCGAAAAAAAACCGGGCGTCGGATCCGGCGAGCGGCGCCTCCGGCGAGGCGAGGTGCTGCGGGGCGGCGGGGTGCGGCGCGGCAGCGCGAGCGGCGTGCGGCGGCGAGGCTACAGCGGCGGCGGGGTGCGGCGGCTCGGCGGCGGGGCTGCAGCGGCGAGCGGCGGCGCAGGCGGCGGCGGCTGCGGCACGGCGGCGCAGGCTGCTGTGGGAGGCGGGGCGAGGCGAAGTGGGGGCGGGCGGCGGCTATTTAAGGAGGGGAGGGGCGGGGCGGCTTGGGGAAGGGGCAAACCGCGGCGGCGGCGGCCCGGACTCCGGCGGAGTCCGGCTCGGGCACGGGGCGCGCGCGAGCGGAGGCGGCGGCGTTGCCGGGCCGGCTGGGCTTCGGCCCAGTTCGGTCCGCGAAGTTTTTTTTTTTAAATAAATCCTGACGCAGAAAAACAAATAAAAGAAATACTAAACGGACTCCAAAAATCCCGAAATAAATTTTCCCCGTCCTCTAAAAATATGCCGGACGAGATGAACATTTATTTGGGCCTCTAATGAAATTTTGAAAAACACATATTTTTCCTAATTCAAATAAAATAGCGATAAAATCCAAATAAAATATTTATTTGATTTTAATATTTTTCCTCCAATATTCCATTTATTTTGGAGAAGTCATATTATCTCCTCTCATATATTTTTAATATGAAATATTTTCGGAGAGAAAAATAATTAAACCAAATTGATCCTTGTTTCAATATTTGAGAAAATTCAAATATGAAAACGGTGAAATCCCCAACTCTCTCCGTGGTCCTTGAGTTGCTCAGGATTTCGAGGATCGCAAAACGAAATGCAATAAAATATGATATGCATGGATGACCTATGTATAACATTCCAAATTGAAAATTTGGGATGTTACACTTAACAACCACCAGATATTGCAATTCAAACTGGTATTGTTGAAAATGAATAGAACGTAGCTCATGCTTAAACATCTCATAGTATAAATGTGTAAAACTGAAATAAAGGGCATGTGTTAACTACACCAGGCATAACTGGAACCAAATATAGCCGTTCAAACTGGTATTGATGAAATCGAGCGGCACAATTCCGACTTGCACAAAATGAACATCACATTGTGACTGACTTAAATAAACAAGTCATAAATGATCAGTATAACAACCAAATATAGCCATTGAAAACTGGACAGAGTCTCACTGCAACCAAGCTAACAAGCAAATACAGATAAATAGGGCATATGCTTGAAAACTGGACAAATGCTCACTGCAACCAACCTAACAAGCAAATACAGATAAACAAGGCATCTGCTTGAAAACTGGACAAATGCTCACTGCAACAAACCTAACAACCAAATACAGATAAACAAGGCATCTGCTTGATAACTGGACAAATGCTCACTGCAACCAACCTAACAACCAAATACAGATACACAAGGCATCTACTCACTATAAACAACCAAATATAGCAATTCGTGAAACTGAAGTGGACAATTCATACTTAAACATCACATAGCCCTATTGAACATTACATTTTTGCATAACTGAAATAATTAAACATGGCACAGTTAAAACACCGCATGGCAAAAGCTACTATACAACAAAGGGTACGGGTTGGCTAGCTAGAAAAGGTAAGATTTGCTAAGAGGATGTTGGCTCACATGTCATGGACGGGATCCTTCCAGTTGGAAGAGCACAGACCCATGGTGCGCTCTCTGATGTCGCAGATGGGTTGTTTCACCTTGGAAGAACCTTTGTGGGTGCCCTCCTCGTGGTCGTGGTCGATGATATCTGACTTGGCAATTGAGGATCCCAAGCCGTCGCCGTAGAACGTGTCCTTCAGAAATGACAAAATGGGCTCGATGGTGTACAAGGATCGCAAATCCTTGACCGCATGGCGTAGGAGATCAGCGGCAGGGCCGTCAAAGAGATCGACGGTGGTTGAACCAGAGGGGTTGGGGATGGACCACTTAACCTGTGACATGGCCCG
Organism: Thinopyrum elongatum; assembly: GCA_011799875.1. NCBI lineage: Eukaryota > Viridiplantae > Streptophyta > Magnoliopsida > Poales > Poaceae > Thinopyrum > Thinopyrum elongatum. The sequence continues at coordinate 312,178,601 of CM022299.1, read as the reverse complement.
CGTGAAGCCGTCGCTGTCGATGAGCTTGATGTCGTAGCCAGCTTTCCCGAGATACAGTAATACGCTAGCCCGCTGATGTGAAGCCTTCGGCACGGCAACATAGTCAACGTCCTCGCCGGCTTCCGCGGCGAGGTGTTGCTCCGGGATCGACAGGTCCGGACGAACGGTGGCCACCTCGCCAACGTCCGTCGGAGAGGCCATGATAAACCTCTTTTTGGCCGAACGCTCGTCAGGCTCCCCGGGATACGTGGTTGGGCTTAGGCTACAACTCTCTGGAGCAGGGGATGTGGATCTGGCTGGGAGGGACACCGCAGGCCTCATCTAAAAACTCAGGGGGGGCGATGGTATGGGAATCGCTGGGTAACCTGAACTTTATTATCTAAGCTAGGAGGCACGGGCAGACCGGCAGGGGTTGGTGGCGGCGGAGAGCTAGGGTTCGAGGGGGGGAGGGGCGGGGAGGATTGTGGAGGGGGAGGGGTGGGATGGTGTTTGAGGATACGCCGCGGCTACTGAAAATTTTAGTAATGGTGGGTGGAGATGGTGGTGGACGAGGGAGGGCGACGGTTCAAATGCCTCGCTACTGGAATTTTACTATAAGGTCGGTGGTGGAGGAGTGGGAGCGACGGTTGAAATACCGCGGCTACTAAAATTTGGGTAAAGGAATTGATGCGAGGCGGGAGCACCCAAGATCGCACACGGTCCAATAAAAATATGCGTGTATGATAATATGGAAAAGTGGCGGAACCACAAATTTTTGCATCGCTCAAGGCGGGTAGTTTGTTTTTAGATTTCTAGCTATCTGGTCTATCGCACATGGTTCGTCCTAATTTTCAGACGCAGACGTGGAATTCATCCTAAATAAACTACCCGGCTTTAGCTTGCACAGGTGGTGATTTTACAGCGCACTAGCATCGCACACGATTAAGCCAGTACCACACCCTTGCTCGCGCTTGCGCAGTCGTGGTGATTCACAGCACACTTGCATCACACATGGTTAAGCCAGCACCACCCTTGCTCGCGCTTGCGCAGTCGTGGTGATTTCACAGCGTACTTGCATCGCACACGGTTAAGCCACTACCTCCACCCTTGCTGGCGCTTGTGCAGTCGTGCTGCTTTCACAGTGCACTTGCATCGCACACGGTTAAGCCACTACTTCCACCCTTGCTCGCGCTTGCGTAGTCGTGGTGATTTACAGCGCACTTGCATCACACACGGTTAAGCCACTACCTACACCCTTGCTCACGCTTGCACGGTCGTGGTGATTTCACAATGCACTAGCATCGCACACGGTTAATCCACTACCTACACCCTTGCTCGCGTTTGCGCAGTCATGGTGATTTCACAGCGCACTTGCATCGCACACAGTTAAGTCAGTACACCCGCGTCCGTTGAGCATCATTCGAGTCTTCGCAGCAAAAAAAACATGAGAGGGGGTCAGAAGACAGCCACACCAGCATGTGGCCCAAATATATATGAATGAAAAGGGTGGTGTGTGATGTTCAAAATTCCAATGCACAACTTTGACCGCACGGGCCCACGGTTGGGCGCATCGTCAAAGATCGATGAGAGGGGCCAGAAGTCAAGAACCACCTGAAAGTGGCCAAATATATGTAGGAATATAGGGTGTGATGTTTAAATACACAATGCACAACTTTGGTGGCACCTGCCTCGCAAACTGGAAAGCCCCCTTGGATATATCTATAATGACATAATGTCGTAGCTACCTAGCTAGGGTGCTTGACCCACCTCACACTCCGTGTCGGTGGGATGGATGCACGTACTGATACTTTGGTCGTACATGCATGTCGCCATGACCTACCATAAGATGGACCAGTGAATCTATCGCTTGGTCAAACGACAACTGTTGTCGATAAAAAATGGATAGAATATATATATATATATATATATATATATATATATATATATATATATATATATATATATATATATATATATATACATACTAGCACATATGCACGTGCGTTGCAACGGAAGATAAAATAGTATGCATTTAAAGTCAGAATTATATGTGCAAGCAAAATCCTGTGTGCACATGAAAAATGAACATTTAGTTTCTTGGTTTTGCTACGTGTCCAGGAATCAATCCGCTATTTTTACATTCAATGATTGAGGGCATTTAAGAGTTTTGTTACGTCATCGTACGCTAGAGAAGGCCCATGAGTTATTCAATCTACTCTTCCTTTCTATCCTTTCAATCTAGGAGATTGTAAGGTATGAAGTTTCTGAATATTCTAGGTAAGATGAACAATTTTTTAAATCCTGATTCCTGAACAGTTTTTTTTAAATTATGTACACTTTCAAAAAAACACGAACAAAATATGAAAGCGAACATCGTTCAAAATTCACAAATATTTTCTGAAAACATCAACTTTTTATAAAAACATGAACATTATTTGAATTTGTGAACATTTTTTTAAAGGGACAAATGTTGAAAATTCATAAGATTTTTAGAAAATGTGTATCTTTTATACCTGACCATTATTTCTAATTTTGAAAATTCACTAAAAAAGAATATTTTTCGAATTTGGAGCATTTTCTTAAATGCCATTTTCTTTGTACGAATCTCGAACAATTTTGAGAAACAATATTTTTTACAAAATGGGAAACTTTTTGCAAGTTCTGAATATTTTTCAAAATAGCAACAAAAATTTGGAATTATGAACATTTTCCATAATTTGTTTTTTTAATTCTGAATGTTTTTGAGAATTTTTAATTTACGAAATAAATTCTAAAACAAAAATAAACTTGTAAGGGAAAAAAGATATAGGGAAAGAACAATCAAAATAGATGTAAAACACAGAAAAAAGGAAAAATGGGCAAGCCCATTACTGGCTGTCCTGTGCGAAACTCTGACTTTTTGTCGCCCAGTGCGAAAAATAGAATTTCCCAGCTGCGTAGGCAGAAATAAGTGGGCTGGCTTTGCTGGGCCACAACGCGCTGCCCATGTACATAAATTCTTTTCTAGCAGACAAACACATAAGAATTTAGTACCACCTCGGATATATATAAACCGCTTGGGCCAATAGATTGGACCATCATAAAAAATCGCACGAGAGGGGCCACAAAACCAGCACCGCCTGCATGCGGCCCAAAATGATGTACGTTGGAAGGGGTGATGTGTTTTCAATATCAAATAATGTACAATTTAGATGTGGCGCCTACCTCTCGATACAGACAACCACCATCAAAGCAAGGTAATTAAGGACGAGATACGTAGGGTACGGTGTCAATCCAACCTACCAATCCGAGCGTGTGGGAGGGAATCCTGAGAACGCATGAGCTCGAACTTTGCTCGAACAACATGTGACGGTGACCGGCCCTAACACGAACTAGGAGGTATCCATTCATGGCCAACACATACCCCTCTTTATCGGTTAAATGGATGATATATATATATATATATATATGTGTCATAAAAAAATGCACAAGGGAGACGTGGTCGATCAGAAGACCCCCTATACCCTGCATGCAGCCCAAAAATATGTATGGGTGGTGTGTGATGTGTTCAAATCCCCAATGCACAACTTGGATGGGGCACCAACTACATTACAAACCGAACACCGTACCCGACCCCAAGCCAGGTTCAATACGTACGATGTTGATTCCCCAACTTCGAGGCGGGGGGGGGAGGGGGGGTGTCGTCCAACGCATGTGCTCAAACTTGATTTGGTCTAACATGGCACACAGAGCAATAGGAAACCATCATGGTCAAACCCTTCTCGTATGTTGGGTTAAAGGGATAGATTGTTTGGGCCCCCCTCGTTACCGGTCCAGGATGATATATATATAGACCTTGGGGAGCCCACATATATGTGTGTCATCTAAACCGCACAAGGGAGACGTGCTCGATCAGAACACCCTGCATGCGGCCCGAAAAAATGTATGGGTGGTGTGTGATTTGTTCAAATCCTGAATGCACAACTTCGATGGGGCACCAACTACATAGCACACAGAGCAAGAGGAATCTGTCATGGTCAAACCCTTCACGTACGTTGGGTCAAAGGGATAGATTGTGTGGGCCTACAGATCTCGATCATTCTCCGATTTTTTAGAACAAGAAATAACGAATAAAAAAATATATTCTACAAATTACCAAAACAAGGATCCCAAGGTTTATATAATCATCATGACAGGTCACTACAAACACATTTAGATGATAAATGTCTATAATGACCGTATCATGGTGCTTTAATGAACCTTGAGATATGCAACTTCCCACCAGGTCACCCATCTTTAGACTCCTCCAGCCCCAGCATGCTTAACTTCTACGTTCTATTCGACTCGGTTAGCGGATGGGAAGCCTCCCCTTGCTGATAAGACTTGCCTCCTTGCCTTCAAGGCGTTTCACGCTGGTCACCGTATGGGACCTACTCCCTACTATCACACACATTCGTGCTTTTAGAAACAGTGTTCAATATTTACATGGCCAGTGTGTCGCCGCCTAGCCTTCTATGAGCACTGACACTGGCAGTGGGAAACCGATGGGAGAAGAGGCGGGAAACCGATGGGAGGAGTGGTGGGAAACGACAGCGTGTTTGGATATCTAACAGCATTAATATGGAAAACTTAGTAAAGAAGGAAGCGTGAGCTAGCACGACGCGTGCGCACAGTGCTTACCCACGGTTGATAGACGGTTGACCAGAACCGCTTTAAATATTCAGGGTTCGTTTGGCCTTTTTTATAGATTATAATTAAGTTTTATAAGCATTAATTTAATGTGCATAATTCAAATTAGTGCACCAAAATGGCTAGAAAAAATCATACATGTGTCCTTGGGTGCATGTTTAGGTACCATGCAAAGAATGGGAATGAATTCAACAGTCTCGGTGTCTGGCTCAGCCTCGGACATTGAGCATCTCGGTTTTTAAATCCCCGTAAATCCAAAACTCACCCAATAATCATGAAACTTGGCATGCTATCACGACATGGCACATATATGTCATGGAATTTTTTTCCATTTTGGGGCAAGTTTTATTACAAGCCTCTTACAAACCGAAGCATCTCTCAAGAAGCCTCGTGGTTCCAATAGGGAAACGTGTCCCCCTTGTGGGTGAAACGATAATCGCTGCCTCTTTTTGCCTTGTATTTTTTTCTATAGGCAACATGGAACGGCAGGATATCTGTGCTAAAATTTAAAATTATTCAGGGTTCATTTGGCCTTTTTATACATTAATTGAGTTTCCTAGGAATTTAATGTCCATAATTCAAATCTGAACTACAAATACATGCTCCAGTGCACCAAAATGGCTAGAAAAATCATACATGTGTCCTTTGGTGCATGTTTAGGTCCCACGCAAGGAATGGGAATGAATTACAACCGTATCGGCGTCCTGGCTCGTCCTCAAACATTGGGAATCTCGGTTTCTAAATCCCCGTAAATCCAAAACTCACCAAAAAATCATGAAAGTTGGCATGGTGTCACGTCATGGCACATATATGTCGTGGTAAAAAAATTGTCCAATTTGGGCCAAGCTTTATTACAAACCTCTTACAAACCGGAGCCTCTCACAAGAACCCTCGTGGTTTCGATAGGGAAACGTGTCCCCCTTGTGGGCGAAATGATAATCGCTCCCTCTTCTCGCCTTGTAATTTCTTCTACAGGCAACATGGAACAACGGGAGAGTCACGCTGAACTTTGAAATTATTCAGGGTTCGTTTGACCTTTTTATACATTAATTGAGTTTTCTATGCATTTAATGTCCATAATTCAAATATGAACTACAAATACATGCTCCAGTGCACCAAAATAGCTAGAAAAATCATACATGTGTCCTTGGGTGCATGTTTAGGTCCCATGGAAGGAATGGGAATGAATTCAACCGTCTCGGTGTCCTGGCTGCGCCTCAAACATTGTGAATCTCGGTTTTTAAATCTCCGTAAATCCAAAACTCACCAGAAAATCATGAAACTAGGCATGGAGTCGCGACATGGCACATATATCTCATGGTAAAAAAATTGTCCAATTTGGGCCAAGCTATATTACAAGCCTCTTACAAACTGAAGCTTCTCGCAACTCTCGTGGTTCCGGTAGGGAAACATGCCCCTCTTGTGGGCGAAACGATAATCGTTGCCTCTTCTCGCCTTGTATTTTGTTTTCTACAGGCAACATAGAATAACGGGAGTGTCGTGCTGAAATTTGAAATTATTCAGGGTTTGTTTGGCCATTTTATATATTAATTGAGTTTTCTAGGCATTTAATGTCCATAATTCAAATTTGAACTACAAGCACATGCTCCAGTGGAGCAAAAATGGGTGGAAAATCATACATGTGTCATTGGGTGCATGTTTAGGTCTCATTGAAGGAATGGGAATGAATTACAAATGTCTCGTTGTCCTAAAACATTGAGAATCTCGGTTTTTAAATCCCAGTAAATCCAAAACTCACCCAAAAATCATGAAACTTGGCATGGTTTCATGACATGGCACATATATGCCATGGTAAAAAAATGTCCAGTTTGAGACAAGGCGCACACATTAATAGCCAACGAAGTCCTTTTGAAACAAATAGCTGACAAGTTAATATCACAAATGGTTGTATTATATGAACCGTGTGTGTTCCCATAACTATTTAAGTGCGGCCACGCATCCCTCTTTTCTTATGAGAGAGTACTACCTCGGTCCTGATTCATTGGTCATCTTTGTATTTTGTGGTAAAATTTAACCATACTCGGTGGCGTGCATGCAACTGTTTGATTAGATGGGATGAGCACGAGAAGTCCACCGTGCAGGCCCGACGGGATGCATGCAAGCAGTCCGCCGCGCAGGCTTGACGGGATGCATGCGACCTGTCCACCGCGCATGCTCGACAGGACACGTGCGAGCAGCCAAGGCCGCGCATGCTCACCGGGAAGCGAGCTCTTTGATCTCCATCCATCAGCCGCCCGCCTCGCTCACAACTTCTCCATTAATGGTGGCCGAGCCGCTGTTTAACACACGGTTAATTAAAGCACCTGGACGGAGGGTGTTTGCTTGTGATCCCATGGCCCTGCTCAACGTTAGCATTTGCTTTGTTCATGTTTTCAACTCGTATTCCGGATAATTTAAAATACCACATCCGGCAATGGATAATACGATGACAAATAAAATGGCAACGGATAATACGACTCCAAATTTACAATGGCACGGATAATAATTGTCTTAATATTCTGGATAATTTAAAATGCCACATGCGGCAACGCCCGAAAGACACGGGGGCAAGAGAAGAAGGAAATCACAGACAACGATCTGGGTCGCTACTGTCTCTACTCCTCGATGGTTCGCCAGGCGACGAGATCCTCCAGCTCCTTCTTCAATTCCTCACGACTTTGCTTGACAGCAGCCACAGATTCCTCCACCTCCTGCTCGCGCTCGATCTAGAGCTTCCTCAAGTCACCCATCAATTCCTCGACGACCGCTTTCAGCGTCATCCCCGAGGCACTGCTCTGCTCATGCAGCTTCTTCTAGCCAGCGGCCTCCTCCTCCGTCTCGGCGAGCGCCTTCAGGAGATTTGCATTGTCACCCATGAGTTGCTTGACGAGGCTGGTCGCCTTCTCAACCAATCCATTACTAATCTCAAGCAGCTTCATCAAGCCGTCGACCAACTCCTGCTGCTTAATTAGGCCAGCGAGAATGTCATCGTTGCTGGCCAAGGACTTCAGCACCGCCAATTCGTCGCGACCGCCAACGCGGTGAGTGCGCTTGTGAGAGCCCTCGCGTGCCGGTGAGAGCTCGTTCGAGGGCTCCGTGGTGCGCCAGGACATCGCTTCTGCGGCTGCCGCGTAGCGGCGGGACCTCTCTAGTGCTTCCGCAGCCTTGGTCTTTGCTCCCTGGTTATATGTCGACCCGAAACTCCTCCTACCGGCCATGGCAAAGACCTATTTTTTGGGTGATGAGGAGAGGAATTGTGAAGTAATTTTTGAGTGGGTAGTTTTTATACCCAGTGCTAAGTCAGAAAACGTTTAGGTTTGATCGATGTGAACGGATTTGCAATTACTTATTGCGTGGTAATCTGGAATGTGACGAGAAACAAGCTCAAAATTTATTGATGGTTTTGGGCTCGAAGCCTGAAACGGTTCCCGGATGCTGTACGTGGGCCCGCGTTCTCGGACGTGTACATATCTGCCCACTATCACACATGGTCTAGATATCACCATCGTGTCTGATGGATGGGCCGTCGCGCCTCCCACGCGGTGCCAGAAGGTTGACCAGAATTGCAATATGCAGGTGTGGTTGCTCGTCGTTCAGGCGTCTGCGGCGCCCTCTGCTCGTTGTTGAGGCGGCCTTGGCGCGCTCTGCTCGTGTCCGCCTGTGCATTTTGCTCGCCTTTGACGCGGCCGTGGCGCACTCCACTCTGGCGTCCCTGCGCGTGCTCTGCTCACCGTTGAGGCAAATTTACAATTGCAATGGTTAATAATTGTCTTACATATTCAGGATAATTTAAAATGCCACATGTGGCAACACCCAAAACACACACGAGCTACATATGCTTAGTGACTTAAAATGTCGATATGAGACATTTCCATACAATTATATTAAAATATAGGCTGAAAGTCTGAGCTGCGGCCTTCCGACGACGGTCTTCTCAGACTCCATGATTAGCATAGCACCCTTGCGGCCGTTCATTCCGAGTGTCCCGTCCTGCGGCCACGTTACCCGTCTCCGCCTACAGAGCTGCTGGCACTGGGAGGCTCTTGGGGTTGCTGGCACTCTTCTAGAAGCACTGGATAGTGTGCAATCGCGCGCATGAAATCTCTGCGGAACCGCTCCATTTCCATGTCTCTGCCCTGGTAGCAAATTCCGTCCATCACCTGCATCCTCAAGATACCACTTTGGAGATGTTCTACTTCGTCGGGACGTCAACTCTGCCAAGGATGCGCTTGAGCCTGGCCACCACATCGCCGTGATTGAGGTTGACACGGCCGCCGCCGGCAATGATGAAGCCGCAGGCTGGCTGTTTCATAACTGAATCGCAGAGGTGCTCTGCCCATTCCTTGTGGGGCATCAGGCTCTCGATGAACACCGGTGACGGCGGCTCTTTGGTTGGGTCATTGATCATGCCACCGAGCAGCTCTGGATCTTTTGCACGGTGGATGGCAAACTGCTCATCACACTTCCTCTGCAATATGTCTATTGCACCCTCAAGGACTGGCACGACGATATCGCTGCCGATGGGCCATGGCTCCTGCACCGGCCAATGAAGCTCTTGCTCCCCGACATGCTCCGGCTCGTTCTCCTCGCTGAAGATGTAACGCATGAAGGGGTCGACGTTGAAGCTTTCATCGGTGCCTGACATGCTTGGAATAACTAATGGTAAATGGGTGTGGACTACATCTGCGCACAGTGTCGCTACGGTGCGTTGCCGCCTGGGTCATATGGAGCAAGCCACTTGCTGGTGGTGGGAAACCGATGAGGGAAGAGGCAGGAAACATTGGTGTGGATTGCGGGACACGTGTATAACGTCATTTATTTCCGCACTGGGTGTCTGTGTTCATATAGGTACTACCTCTATCGTGGTTTATTGGCCCCCTTCATATTTTGTAGTACCAAACTTTGACCTTAGATTTAACTAAGAATATATTAATGCACATCATCGAAAATAATATTGTTGGACGGCTATTCCTGGCTATGTTCATCTACTATATGCAATAATTATGCATGTTCTTGCTCGCCATTTAGGCGGCCGCGGCGCGCTCTGCTCGCCGTTTAGGCGCCAAGGCTCGCTCGGGTCGCGTCCCTCCGCGCGCGCTCTGCTAGTTTTTTCTACACATAGAATCGTACACGAATTGACTGTAGTAACCATCTGTGTTATATTGTCTCATCGCAAATAGTTCATCTGAGTGGGCTGTTTGCCGCGTATCACACACATCTTTTTTACGTGAATCGTTTGTGTTCTTTTGGCTCATTGCAAACAGTTCATCTATATGAACTGTATGCCGCATATCACACACATCTTGTTAAACTGAACCGTTTCTGTTGTGTTTCCTAATCGAAAATAGTTCGTCTGAGTGAACCATATGACGTATATCGCACACACCTTGATCTGGCTGTTCGTTTCTGTTGCATTCCCTAATAACAAATAGTTCATCCGAGAGAACGGTATGCCGTGTATCGCACACACCTTGATATAGCTGCCCGTTTCTGTTGTTCTGTCTCATCGCAAATAGTTCTTATGGATTTACTGTATGTCATGCATCGCACACGTACTTAGAATATGAACCGTGTTTGATGTATCCGCCATCACAAATGTTTTGCATCTTTTTTGATGGTTTTTTTACATCACCGTTTGCGATTAATGCATCGCACACAGTTTCGTCGAAGGGTCTCTGATTGTAGTGTCGCGTTAGCAGTATCCTGCAGTAGTGTTAGATCCATTATGCTATTTAATATCCCTCTAATCTTGAGCATGAATATGATTTGTGAATAGTTGCTTTTGTTCTTGAGGACATGGGAGAAGTCTTGTCATAAGTAATCATGTGAATTTGGTATTCGTTCGATATTTTGATGATATGTATGTTGTTGTTTCCCTTAGTGGTGTTATGTGAACGTCGACTACATGACACTTCACCATCTTTGGGCCTACGAGAATGCATTGTGGAGTAGCTATTAGATGATGGGTCACTAGAGTGACAGAAGATTAAACCCTAGTTTATGCGCTATTCCATAAGGGGCTGATTTGGATCCATATGTTTAATGCTATGGTTAGATTTTATCTTAATTCTTCTTTCATAGTTGCCGATGCTTGAGGGGTTAATCATAAGTGGGAGGCTTGTTCAAGTAAGAACAACACCCAAGCACTGGTCCACCCACATATCAAATTATCAATGTACCGAACGCGAATCAAACAAACATGTTGGAAGTGACTAGATGAAATTCCCGTGTGTCCTCAAGAACGTTTTACTTATTATAAGGGACCGTTCCGACCTGTCCTTTGCTACAAAAAGGATTGGGCTACGTTGCTGCACTTTTGTTACCATTACTATTACTTGCTCGTTACAAATTACCTTGCTATCAAACTATCTATTACCGACAATTTTAGTGCCTGCAGAAAATACCTTGCTGAAAACCGCTTGTCATTTCCTTCTTCTCATCGTTGGATTTGACACTCTTACTTACCGAAAGGACTAAGATAGATCCCATATACTTCTGGGTCATCAAGGCTCTTTTCTGGCGCCATTGCCGGGGAGTGAAGCGCTTTTAGTAAGAAAAAAAATTATATTACGTGCTGAAATTTACTGTTACTTGTTACTATGGAAAACAATCCCTTGAGAGGTTTGTTCGGGGTATGTTCACCTCGACCGAAAGCACAAAGAGTTGCTCCTCAAGCTACTGCACCTACTGAAAATATTTATTATGATATTCCTTCGGGTATGATAGAGAAACTGCTAGCTAATCCTTATATAGGAGATGGAACACTACATCCTGATATGCACCTAATCTATGTGGATGAAGTTTATGGATTATTTAAGCTTGCAGGTTTACCCGGAGATGAAGTTAAGAAGAAGGTCTTCACTTTATCTTTGGGGGAAAGGCATTGAAATGGTATAATCTATGTGATGATATTGGAACTTGGGATTGGAATCGATTGAAATTGGAATTTTAACAAAAGTTTTATCCTATGCATCTAGTTCATCATGATCGGAATTATATATATATATATATATATATATATATATATATATATATATATATATATATATATATATATATATATATATAATATAGCCGGTCTATTCTGCTAATATTGGCAGAATAACTATTCTGATAACACTTCCGCACTGCATGCTCAACGCGAGGGTACTGCACTTTCTGTAGCAAGGGTACCGTAATACAGAGACTAGTGAACTTCGTGTCGGAAAAAACTGCACGCAGTGTTTTTTTCGTACCTTGTTTGCTCTAGTTTTTTAACCGTTTATCGGAACGAGGCGTGTAATATACGGTTGAAAAGCTATGGATTAGGCATAACTTCGCCATGTTGAACACTTTTCGAAATTCCTCACGGTTTAAAAGCAGTTTTGAAAATGGTGCGGCGCACGACGAGTGGCAGCGACAGTTTTTTCACGTTTTTTTTTCTAAACGGCTCGTCGGAATGAAGCAAATGACACACCGTTGGAAAGATATCGTCGAGGCGCATCTTTTTCATATCTATTATTTTCGCTAATTCGTTACGGTTTAAGAGCAGTTTCAAATTTACTAAATCGCGGAATTGTGTTTTTCAATTTTTTTGAATTTTTCGGCACTGTTTTCGCTCCAGTTTTTAACCGTTTGTCGAAATGAGGCGTATGATACGCTGTTGGAAAGATATGGATGAGGCACAACTTTCATATGTCCAAATGTTTTTGAGATTCCTTACGGTTTTAAGTTAATTTTAGAAATCGTGCGACGGACCACGAGTGGCAGCGGCGGTTTTTTCGTGATTTTTTTACAAATCGCTGATCGAAATGATCCAAGTTATACGCCGTTGGAAAGATATCGATAAGGGGCAACTTTTTCATGTAGAACACTCTCTCTAATTCATTACGGTTTAATTGTAATTTTGATTCAATCGAAATGCGGACATTCTGTTTTTTCGCGACATGAAAATCGACGAAGGAACTGCATCAAATATGAAAATGCATTGCTTCAGACAGAAAACCGCACTGCATCATAGAGTCAAGTGAACTTCATGATTTCTGTTGTCGGACGTACATTTTCTCAGACGAGTTTTTGTGAGTTTTTGTTGTCATTTTTTAACTTTTTTTATGAACGAGAGTGGACCGCAGAGACAGGGCAAGTGAACCACGACATATATCAAAGTGAATCGCATTACTATCTTGTTGTTTTGCTAAAAAAATCGCACTTTTCATGTTTGGGCACAAGTGAACAACATCACTCTAAAAAATGAACCACATCCGAGGACCAAATGCACTGCAAGTGTTAATGTAGTCAACTGAATTTTGAAACACATGAAACAAATGAACTAAAACCACTTGATAATATAGAGATGGACAGCATTGTAGCGTCCCCAGCCGAACTGCATCAAATGGCATTCAGTGTTTTTTTTTTACAATGAACTACAGTTTTTCAATTTTTTCTTACAACGTATTTGTAAATTTGGAAAATCAACAATAAAGAACTGCAATGGAACGCCCAGCCGCACCGCACCGATGAATCACACGTACTGCAGCGTTGTACACAAGCAAAATCTGAAGAAAAAAAGGTCCCGAACTGGTGAATGCTGGCGACGCACCGGAACGAGGGACCCAGGCGAACAACACGCTGACGATGCACCGCACCACATCAAGGGACACAGGCAGATTGCACGCCGGCATCGCAGGACGGGAGTGCCGCCGGACCTGCAAAATGGTGGATGAATAGCTTAAATAAAATCATATACATCATCGCTGGAAAGAAAATTCCATGTGCCCTCAAACTACACGCATGAGCTGGCCGAACGAACTGCATCATTCTTTTTCATTTTACTACAACCAAGTCCCTATATCTTTTCTAGCACAACTGCCCTCCAATACAAAAATTAAATTACAACCAACGCAATTTATTTTATGTAGTGCACTGCAACACACATCTAGAGAAGTGCAAAAACAATATACACAAGCGAACTGCACCAGAGAACAAAATAAGCAAAAACACTAGCGATTTGGGTACTGCAACGAGGATCCAACCGACCTGCAATGAAGAGCAACCTGCACTGATCTAAATACAGAGTGAGCCATAAACGTTTGGTTATAATGAACTACACTATTTTTTGTTTAGTAAATACGGGGCGCTGATTATATACAGAACGCCACCGGCCACAAAACAAGTGTACTGCATAAGCAAAGTGTTTTCTTTTTCACTGCACAAAACAAAACAGAGTGAACTGCAAACATTGTTATACAAGGATCTAGCCGTATTCTGCTTCTCTAAATGAACTTCATTTAAAAAACTAATGTTAAATTTATGTTTCTTTTTTTACAAATACATCTTAGCTGAACTGAATTTGCCAAGGCTAGTGAAATCCATAAACCTTTTTCTCTAACCATCCTATGAACAAAACAAACAGGAGTGAGCTTCTCGTCGATCTCCAGGGGCTGCTGGAATGAAGATGAGGAATGAAATGCAAAGTACTATCAAGACGAATGGTCGTTGATAGTTTGGGCTTCTGGAACGAAGCTAGTGAGGTACCTTTTCCCAAATTGTTGACATCACAACTTCATACACCTATGCATCACACTACAGAACGAAATTATACAAAAAATTAAACATGCATCCACCCGTCGATCGAACTTCATGCCCTGCACGCGATCGTCAGCGGACTGCACACCCATGATGCAAGCCACGACCACCGAACTGGATTGGAGCTGCACATGCGGGTGGCAGAAGAGGTCACTGGATCGACAAATCCAGCCACTAAACTGCGGGTCAGTCCCTAGGTGGTGCTCACCGGCTACTCGCCGGTCGTCGGCTCGTCGTGGTTGATCGTAGTGACAAGAAGGGTCAAGTGGAGAAGGGGGCAGGGGGTGGTCATCTACTTTGTCTTACCTGCGATGGATCTGGCCGTAGCTGCAGGTGTAGCACCTCCACTCCTTCGATTGTGTCGATGTCGCATGCCCACCTCCGCTCCTTCCTTCCAGTCGTCGCCCCAGCAGCGGGCCACTAACACGCACCGCGGCGCCGAGGAACAGCGCCACAGCTCAGAGCGGGCGGATCCGGCCAAGAGTATGGTGAGAGGGAGAATCCATTGCCGTCCAAATTGCAGCGGTCATGGCCGGGGGCGAACGGATCCAGCGCCCATCCACCCGAGCTTGGACCACCGTGCAGTGCTGCCCCCCACTGGTGCCCTTCCACAGCGGCGTGGTGTGCGGCGGAGGCACATCGTGGCGATGGCGCCACGGCGGCATGGGGGAAGGAGGTGGGGCGGCGGCGTGGGGGAAGTAGGTGGGGCGGCGGCGCGGGCGAAGGTGGCGGCTAGGCGGTGTGGGGGAGGCAGGTGGGGCGGGGCGCGGGGGAGGCAGTGAGGCGGCGGCGCGCGGGAGGTAGTGGGGCAGCGACACGGGGGAGGTTGCGGGCTAGGAGGGGCCGAGGGGGAATTCGTGGGAGAGAAAGAGGATTGGGGGAGGATAACGTGGTTTTTTTCTAGCGCGAGCAGTTCGGTTGGGTTGTTTTTCGGGTTTGTTGGTAGCTACGGTCAGCTCGGTGCTGTTAGCAGAATAAGAGATTTGTGTGCAGAATAAGACTCTTAGGGGGTGTTAGCAGAATAGACCCATGATATATATATAAATTTTTTGGCCTCGTGAAGGAGAAAGTATCGCTCAATCTTGGGGGAGGCTTAAATATATGATTTATACATTGCCCAATCATGAGCTCTCAAAAGAAATTATCTTACATAATTTTTATGCTCGGCTTTCTCATGATGGTCAAACCATGCTCGATTCTTCTTCGACTAGCTCTTTTATGAAGAAAACTATTGAATTCAGATGGGATCTTTTGGAAAGAATTAAACGCAACTCTGAAGATTGGGAACTCGACAAAGGTAATCATTCAGGTATAACACTTAAGTTCGATTGTGTTAAATCTTTTATAGATACCGATGCTTTTCACAAGTTTTGTACTAAATATGGACTTGACTCTGAGATAGTAGCCTATTTTTGTGAATCATTTGCTACTCATGTTGATCTCCCTAAGGAGAAATGATTTAAATATCATGCCCCTATTAAAGAAAAGATTGAGGAGCCCATTATAGTTAAAGATGAAACTATCATTTATAATGTTGACCCAGTTGTGCCTACTGCTTACATTGAAAAACCACCTTTCCCTGTTAGGATAAAGGAACACGCTAAGGTTTCAACCGTGGTTAACAAAAGTAATATTAGAGCACCTAGACCCTCTGAACAAATTAAAGCTGAACCTAATATTGCTATGGTTAAAGATCTCTTGGCCGATAATATTGATGGGCATGTTATTTATTTGTGTGATGAAGCCACTAGAATTGCTAAACCCGATGAAAAAGATAAGAATAAGCCTATTGTTGGCATGCCTGTTGCCTCTGTTAAAATAGGAGATCATTGTTATCATGGAGTGAAGACACTCATACGCAAAGATGGTATTATATGTAATGAAACGACCTAGAACAAAGGTTGACTGCTGCATTGAAATAATCTTGGGGTAAAATGAACTTCAAATGGTTTGGAACTACCTTGGAAGCGACTATCTCATGTCTAGGACCAGTTAAGGGGAGTGGGACATTTGTCCATACAATGCCTGAAATGGTGACTGATATGTCTCCGTCGTATCTACTTTTCCAAACACTTTTGCTCTTGTTTTGGACTCTAATTTGCCTGATTTGAATGAAACTAACCCGGACTGACGCTGTTTTCAGCAGAACTACCACGGTGTTATTTTTGTGCAGAAATAAAAGTTTTCGGAATTGGACGAAACATTTAGAGATTTTCTATGGAATATATAAAAAATACTGGAGCCAAGATCCACTAGAGGGGACCCACTAGTGGCCCACGAGCCACCAGGGCGCGGCCACCCCCCTGGGCGCGCCCTGGTGCCTCGTGGGGCCCACGTGGCTTCGCTGACCCGAATCTCAAGTCTATAAATTCCTATTTCCCGAGAAAAAAATAAGAGAAGAAGTTTCATCATGTTTTACGATACAAAGCCGCCGCCACCTCCAATTCTTAATCGGGAGGCCAGATCTGGAGTCCGTTCGGGGCTCCAGAGAGGGGGATTTGTCGCCAACATCATCACCAACCCTTCTACATCACCAATTTCATAATGCTCACCATTGGGAGTGGGTAATTCCTTCGTAGGCTTGTTGGACGGTGATGGGTTGGATGAGATTGATCATGTAATCGAGTCAATTTGTTAGGGCTTGATCCCTAGTATCCACTATGTTCTGAGATTGATGTTGCTATGACTTTGCTATGCTTAATGCTTGCCACTAGGGCCCGAGTGCCAAGATTTCAGACCTGAACCCTTTATATTTTCATGAATATATTTGAGTTCTTGATCCTATCTTGCAAGTTATACGCACCTATTACGTGTTATGATCCGCATTACCCAAAGGTGACAATAATTGGGATTCTTTCCGGTGATTACCGTAGTTTGAGGAGTTCATGTATTCACTATGTGTTAATGCTTTGTTCCGGTTCTCTATTGAAAAGAGGCCTTAATATCCCTTAGTTTCCTTATGGACCCCGCTGCCACAGGAGGGTAGGACAAAAGATGTCATGCAAATCTTATCACAAGCACGTATGACTATATACGGAATACATGCCTACATTACATTGATGAGTTGGAGCTAGTTCTATTTCGCTCTAGGTTGTGACTGTTACATGATGAATGTCATCCAATACAATTATCCATCACTGATCAAATGCCTACGCTTTTCACATATTGATCTTTGCTAAGTTACTACTACTGTTGTTGGTGTTACAATTGCTATAAAATTGCTACAACTACTGTTACCGTTAATGTTGCTATCGTTACTACCGCTATCAAACTATCATATTACCGTGATAGTGATCACTCTGCTGCAGATATTTATTTCTCCAAGTGTGGTTGAATTGACAACTCAACTGCTAACACTTGCAAATATTCTTTGGCTCCCCTTGTGTCAAATCAATAAATTTGGGTTGAATACTCCACCCTCAAAAACTGTTGTGATCCCCTATACTTGTGGGTTATCAGTGACATCTTGAGACTGGCTTGGTAATTGTTGTTGTAGGAAAAAATTGCATATGGCAAATTGTCTTCCCATTTAGTATGATAGGTTAATGCACAAGACCTAAACATATCTTCCACTATTTGGTCACTCTTTCTGCCTTCCCATATGTTTGAGGGTGGTCTGTTATGTTGTGCTTTAGTTCTGCTCCCAAGGCCCACTGAAGACGGTGTTGAAAATATGGCCTAGAGGCAATAATAAATTGGTTATTATCATATTTCCTTGTTCATGATGAATGTTTATTATTCATTCTAGAAGTGTATTGACCAGAAAGTTAGATACATGTGTGAATACATAAACAACACTGTGTCCCTAGTAGGCTTCTACCAGACTAGCTCACTGAATAAAGATGGTTAAGGTTTTCTAACCATATAAATGAGTTGTCAATTGATAATAGGATCACATCATTAGGAGAATGATGTGATGGACAGACCCAACAGTAAGCTTAGCTACAGATCGTATCACTTAGTTCTTTGCTACAACTTTCTTCATGTCAAGTATCTGTTCCTTAGACCATTAGATCGTGCAACTCCCTGACACCGGAGAAATACTTAGTGTGTGTGTCCAAACGTCACTTCATAACTGGGTGATCATAAAGGTGCTCTACAGGTATCTTCGAAGGTGTTTGTTGGGTTGGCGCGGATCGATACTGGGATTTGTCACTCCATATGACGGAGAGATATCTCTGGGCCCTCTCAGTAATACAACATCACAAGAAGCTTGCAAGCATATGTGACTAATGAGTTTAGTCACGGGATCTTGTATTACGGAATGAGTAAAGAGAATTTCCGGTAATGAGATTGAACTAGGTATGGAGATGCTGACGATCGAATCTCGGGCAAGTAAAATATCGCTGAACAAAGGGAATTGCATATGAGATTAACTGAATCCTCGACATTGTGGTTCAACTGATAAAAGATCTTTGTGGACTATGTAGGAACCAATTGTTGGGGAACGTTGCATGGAAAACAAAAAAAATTCTACGCACACGCAAGATCTATCCATGGAGATGCATAGCTACGAGAGGGGAGAGTATGTCTACGTACCCTCGTAGACCGTAAAGCGGAAGCGTTAATCAACGTGGTTGATGTAGTCGTACACCTTCACGATCCGCCCGATCAAGTACCGAACATACGACACCTCCGCGTTCAGCACACGTTCAGCTCGATGATGTCCTCGCCTTCTTGATCCAGCAAGACGGGCAAAGTAGTAGATGAGTTCCGGCAGCACAACGGCGTGGTGACGGTGGTGGTGCAACTATCTCCGTAGGGCTTCGCCGAGCACTACGAAAATTATGACCGAGGACGAACTAGAGGGAGAGGGACGCCGCACACGTTTTGGGGATCGTGGTGTGTGTTGCCCCTCTCCCTCCTCACATATATATAGGTGGGGGGAGGAGGGGAGGCAGCCTAGGGTACCCCCAAGGGGGCCGACGGCCGCCTTGGGCTCCTGCCCTGGCCGCGCCCCCTTCCTTCTTAGGCGCGTGGGGGGAAGGCAGGAAAGGGTGGCGCCCCCTCCTTTCCTTTCTCTCATGTGGAGGGGAAGGAAGGAGGGGCTATCCCTCCCCCTTTCCTTCCTTAGGGCCAGCGGCCTAGGAGTGGGGGGCACCAACCCCTTGTGCGATGGTGTGCTCCCCTCGTTTGGCCCATATGGCCCAATAACCTCCCGGGGCCTCCCGGAACCCCTTCCGGTGATCCGATGAATACCCGGTACAATCCGAAACCTTTCCGATGACCAAATAGCATCGTCCTATATATCAATCTTTACCTTCGGACCATTCCGGAGCTCCTCGTCATGTCCGTGATCTCATCCGGGACTCCGAACAATATTCGGTCACCAACTCACATAACTCATATAATACTCTATCGTCAACGAACATTAAGCGTGCGGACCCTATGGGTTCAAGAATGATGTAGACATGACCGAGACACCTCTCCGGTCAATAACCAATAGCGGGACCTGGATGCCCATATTGGTTCCTACATATTCTATGAAGATCTTTATCGGTTGAACCTTTATGACAACATACGTAATTCCCTTTGTCTGTCGGCATGTTACTTGCCCGAGATTCGATCATCGGTATCTCTATACCTAGTTCAATCTCATTACCGGTAAGTCTCTTTACTAGTTCCGTAATACATCATCTCATAACTAACTCCTTTAGTCACTTTTCTTGCAAGCTACTTGTGATGTGTATTACCGAGAGGGCCCAGAGATACCTCTCCGATACACAGAGTGACAAATCCCAATCCTGATCCATGCCAACTCAACAAACACCTTCGGAGATACCTATAGAGCATATTTATGATCACTCAGTTACATTGTGACGTTTGATAGCACACAAGGTATTCCTCCGATATCCGGGAGTTGCATGATCTCATGGTCGAAGGAATATGTATTTGACATTAAGAAAGCAGTAGCAATAAACTGTATGATCATATGCTAAGCTAACGGATGGGTCTTGTCCATCACATCATTCTCCTAATGATGTGATCCCGTGATGTTGGCTTGAACTACGTCGGTATTTCCCCAAAGAGGAAGGGATGATGCAGCACAACAACGGTAGGTATTTCCCTCAGTGATGAGACCAAGGTTATCGAACCAGTAGGAGAACCAAGCAACACTACGTAAACATCACCTGCACACAAAGAACAAATACTTGCAACCCGACGTGTTAAAGGGGTTGTCAATCCCTTTCGGGTAACGGCGCCAGAAATTGGCAAACGGACGTGAGATAAATTGTAGTAGTTTGGATAAATAGATCGCGAATAAAATAAAGTGAAGCAAAATATTTTTGGGTTTTTAGAAATATAGATCTGAAAATAAAAGTGGCAAATAAATAAAAAGGCAAATAGCAAAATAGATCTGAAAATATATGATGAGAAAATAGACCCCGGGGCCGTAGATTTCACTAGTGGCTTCTCTCGAGAAAAATAGCATATGGTGGGTAAACAAATTACTATTGGGCAATTGATAGAACTTCAAATAATTATGACGATATCCAGGCAATGATCATTATATAGGCATCACGTCCAAGATTAGTAGACCGACTCCTGCCTGCATCTACTACTATTACTCCACACATCGACCGCTATCCAGCATGCTCTAGTGTATTAAGTTCATGGAGAAACGGAGTAATGCAATAAGAACGATGACATGATGTAGACAAGATCTATTTATGTAGAAATAGACCCCATCTTGTTATCCTTAATAGCAACGATACATACGTGTCAGTTCCCCTTCTGTCACTGGGATCAAGCACCGTAAGATCGAACCCATCACAAAGCACCTCTTCCCATGGCAAGAAAAATCGATCTAGTTGGCCTAACTAAACCAAAGATTCAAAGAAGAAATACGAGGCTATAAGTAATCATGCATATAAGAGATCAAAAGACTCAAATAACTTTCATGGATAAAAACATAGATCTGATCATAAACTCAAAGTTCATCGGATCCCAACAAATACACCGCAAAAAAGAGTTACATCAAGTAGATCTCCAAGAGACCATTGTATTGAGAATCAAAAGAGAGAGAGAGGAAGCCATCTAGCTACTAACTACGGACCCGTAGGTCTACAATGGACTGCTCACGCATCATCGGAGAGGCACCAATGAGGATGATGAACCCCTCCGTGATGGTGTCTAGATTGGATCTGTGGTTTCTGGAACTTGCAGCGGCTGGAATTGTGTTTCGTCGACTCCCCTAGGGTTTCTGGAATATTGGGGTATTTATAGAGCAAAGAGGCGGTGCGGGCACCGAGGTGGGCACAACCCACCAGGGCGCTCCTGGGCCTCCAAGCGCGCCCAGGTGGGTTGTGCCCCCCTCGGGGCACCCCTCTGGTACTTCCTTGGCCCAACTTGTGTCTTCTGGTACAGAAAAAATCACCAAAAAGTTTCGCTACGTTTGGACTCCGTTTGGTATTGATTTCCTGCGAAGTAAAAAACAAGCAAAAAACAGCAACTGGCACTACGCACTATGTCAATAGGTTAGTCCCAAAAAATGATATAAAGTTGCTATAAAATGATTGTAAAACATCCAAGAATGATAATATAACAGCATGGAACAATAAAAAATTATAGATACGTTGGAGACGTATCAGCATCCCCAAGCTTAATTCCTGCTCGTCCTGGAGTAGGTAAATGATAAAAACAGAATTTTTAATGTGGAATGCTACCTAACATGTTCATCTCATATTCTTTTCTTTGTAGCATGGACATTTGGACTTTTATATGATTCAAAGCAATAGTCTAGTTTTGACATGAAGATTTCAATACTCAAGCATATCAACATGCAACCATGTCTTTCAAAATACCAACACTAAAGCAAGTTATCCCTAGCCCATTATGCTCAATCATTGATCCATTCATGAAACACACTCGCATATTAGCTACACCCAATGCTCAAGTACGATCATAGTGCCCCTTAGTTGATGCTTTATAAGAGAAGATGGAGACTCAAAATAAAAATTCGCAGAGGGAAGTAGGGATTTGTAGAGGTGCCAGAGCTCAAAGCGAAAAAAGTAGAGATAAAACATTTTGGGTGGCATGCTTTTCCTGTCAACAAAAACGATCGAGTAGTTCCCAATACTTTCCATGCTAGATATATCATAGGCGGTTCCCAAACAGAAAATAAAGTTTATTCCTTTTTCCACCATTCTTTCACATTCCACGGCTAGCCGAATCCACGGGTGCCGTCCATACCAACACTTTCCAAGGAATTTATTATTTGACAACATAAAGTAAATTCATTTTTCATTTCGGAACTGGGCATCCCTAATACCTTTGCCGTACTCTCATGCAATGACAAGTGAATAAACACTCATCTTGAGAATAACACATCTAGCATGGAAATATATCAGCCACCCCCTACCATTTCATGAGTGGTACGAGCACACAAAAGAGAAATTTATTTTGAAATTAGAGATGGCACATACAAATTTGCTTAGAACAGCACGGAAATACCGCATATAGGTAGGTATAGTGGACTCATATGGCAAAAACTGGTTTAAGGATTTTGGATGCACAAGTAGTGATCATACTTAGTGCAAATGAAGGCTAGCAAAAGATTAAGAAGCATCCAACCAAGAAACGAAAAATATCATAAGCGAGCATTAAGCATAACTAACGCCGAATAATGCACCACAAGTAGGATGCAATTTCATTGCATAACTATTGACTTTCGTGCTTGCATAGGGAATCACAAACCTTTACACCAATTTCTTACTAAGCCTTAATTACTCATTAACATGACTCACATATTATATCATCATATCGCAAAACTATTACAAGGAATCAAGTTTATTTTGTCCAATGATCTTCATGAAAGTTTTTATTATATCCCTCTTGAATATCTATCACTTTGGGACTAATTTCATATGTTACTTTTGATAGCTCAAACAAATCTAAGTGAAGGACATGAACATAAAATTTTCTTCTCTCAAAATAATTTAAGTAAAGCAAGAGAGAATTTCTAATTTTTTTACTAACTCTCAAATAAATCTAAGTGAAGCATGAGAGCATTTATTCAAAAATACTAAAGCACACCATGCTAAAAAGATGTAAATGAAGCACTAGAGCAATTCCATAGCTCATAAAGATTTAAGTGAAGCATAGAGAGCAATTCTAACAACTCATAGCATAATTTTGGCTCCCTTAAATAGGTGTGCCCAGCAAGGATTCATGACTTAAAATAAAAAGCAAAACAAGCAAAGACTCATATCATATAAGACGCTCCAAGCAAAACTCATGATATGTGACGAATAAAAATATAGCTTCGAGTAAAATACCGATGGTCGTTAGAAGAAAGAGGGGATGCCACTCGGGCATCCCCAAGCTTAGTTGCTTGCTTCTCTTTGGATAATGGCTTGGAGTGCCATGGGGAATCCCCAAGCTTAGGATCTTCTTACTCCTTATTCCTTCATCCATCGTAATCTCACTCAAAACTTGAAAACTTCAATCACACAAAACTCAACAAAACCTTCGTGAGATCCGTTAGTAAAAGAAAACCAATCTTTACTCTAAGTACTGTAGAAAACCCATTCAAATTTTGTTTTTGCATTATATCTACTGTATTCTAACTTTACCATGGCTTATAACCTCCAATACAAACCATAGATTCATCAAAATAAGCACACAATGCAAAGAAAACAGAATCTGTCAAAAACAGAACAGTCTGCAAAGATATGAATTGTTATCATACTTATGTAACTATAAAAATTCTGAAATAATAGGACAACAGAGCCAATTTGTATATAAATCTTGTGTAAAAAATTCAGATTTTTTCGTCACTTCTGTGGTTTTAAACAATTATTTTACTGGATGTAAAAGTTTCTGTTTTCCAACAAGATCAAATCAACTATCACCAAAGCTATCCCAAAGGCTTTACTTGGCACAAACACTAATTAAAACACAAAAAACACACTCATAACAGTAGCATAATTGTGCAAACACTCAAGAACATAAATAAAAAGACAAAAATAAATTTTATTCATTGGGTTGCCTCCCAACAAGCGCTATCGTTTTAAGCCCTTAGCTAGGCATAATGCAAAGATCTAAGTATTGTCATTCGTAGTTTTGGCAATTTTTGTAAGGGCTTTCTCAAACCCGGGAGGCTCTTTGCGCTTCCCTAAATTCTCAGGAAAAGAAACCATCTTGAGATCTAAAATATCCAACCTCTTATTGCAAAGGGTAATCAAAGTATTCATGCGATTAAGGTTCCCGCTAATATGCTTGAGGGGTTCATTATATTTTTGTAACTCGACCAAATGTTTATGCAAATCACCCAACTTGTCTAAGATTTGAACCACTTCTTGAGTAAAAGAGATCCCCTTCTTGGTAGGTGGAATTCCCAAAATCCCCTCTAAGATCTCATAAGCAGTATTAGCATCAAGTTCAATAAAATTTCCCTTAGCAGCAAAATCCAAAAGTTGTCTATGATGCAAGGCTAATCCTATATAAAAGTTCCGAAGCAAAACCCTTGCGTCTCCTTTAAGATTGCTAATACGATAAGATTCCATTAGTCCATACCAAGCATCTTTGAAATTTTCTCCTAGTCTCTGCTTGAAGTATAGAACTTCAAAATCTGGAGATAGAGGAGGGGTCGTGCTAGACATAGTGTTAAGATGGACAAGCAAGATCACACTCATAAACAGATCTGACAAGAAAACGGCGAACGAAAAAGAGGGCGAATAAAATGGCAAATTTTTGTGAAGTCGGGGAGAGGAAAACGAGAGGAAAATGGCAAATAATGTAAATTGCAAGGAGATGAGGTTTGTGATTAGGAACCTGGTAGATCTTGATGATGTCTCCCCGGCAACGGTGCCAGAAATTCCTTTTGATGTGGGCTTGAACTACGTCGGTATTTCCCCAAAGAGGAAGGGATGATGCAGCACAGCAACGGTAGGTATTTCCCTCAGTGATGAGACCAAGGTTATTGAACCAGTAGGAGAACCAAGCAACACTACGTAAACAGCACCTGCACACAAAGAACAAATACTTGCAACCCGACGTGTTAAAGGGGTTGTCAATCCCTTTCGGGCGCCAGAAATTGGCAAACAGACGTGAGATAAATTGTAGTAGATTGGATAAATAGATCACGAATAAAATAAAGTGAAGCAAAATATTTTTGGGTTTTTAGAAATATAGATCTGAAAATAAAAGTGGCAAATAAATAAAAAGGCAAATAGCAAAATAGATCTGAAAATATATGATGAGAAAATAGACCCCGGGGCCGTAGATTTCACTAGTGGCTTCTCTCGAGAAAAATAGCATACGGTGGGTAAACAAATTACTATTGGGCAATTGATAGAAATTCAAATAATTATGACGATATCCAGGCAATGATCATTATATAGGCATCACATCCAAGATTAGTAGACCGACTCCTGCCTGCATCTACTACTATTACTCCACACATCGACCGCTATCCAGCATG
This sequence comes from Thinopyrum elongatum, assembly GCA_011799875.1. Lineage (NCBI taxonomy): Eukaryota > Viridiplantae > Streptophyta > Magnoliopsida > Poales > Poaceae > Thinopyrum > Thinopyrum elongatum. The sequence continues at coordinate 312,152,965 of CM022299.1, read as the reverse complement.
CATCTAGTGTATTAAGTTCATGGAGAAACGGAGTAATGCAATAAGAACGATGACATGATGTAGACAAGATCTATTTATGTAGAAATAGACCCCATCTTGTTATCCTTAATAGCAACGATACATGCGTGTCGGTTCCCCTTCTGTCACTGGGATCAAGCACCGTAAGATCGAACCCATCACAAAGCACCTCTTCCCATGGCAAGAAAAATCGATCTAGTTGGCCTAACTAAACCAAAGATTCAAAGAAGAAATACGAGGCTATAAGTAATCATGCATATAAGAGATCAAAAGACACAAATAACTTTCATGGCTAAAAACATAGATCTGATCATAAACTCAAAGTTCATCGGATCCCAACAAACACACCGCAAAAAAGAGTTACATCAAGTAGATCTCCAAGAGACCATTGTATTGAGAATCAAAAGAGAGAGAGGAAGCCATCTAGCTACTAACTACGGACCCGTAGGTCTACAATGGACTGCTCACGCATCATCGGAGAGGCACCAATGAGGATGATGAACCCCTCCGTGATGGTGTCTAGATTGGATCTGTGGTTTCTGGAACTTGCAGCGGCTGGAATTGTGTTTCGTCGACACCCCTAGGGTTTCTAGAATATTGGGGTATTTATAGAGCAAAGAGGCGGTGCGGGAGGCCACCGAGGTGGGCACAACCCACCAGGGCGCTCCTGGGCCTCCAGGCGCGCCCAGGTGGGTTGCGCCCCCTTCGGGGCACCCCTCTGGTACTTCCTTGGCCCAACTTGTGTCTTCTGGTCCAGAAAAAATCACCAAAAAGTTTCGCTGCGTTTGGACTCTGTTCGGTATTGATTTCCTGCGAAGTAAAAAACAAGCAAAAAACAGCAACTGGCACTGGGCACTATGTCAATAGGTTAGCCCCAAAAAATGATATAAAGTTGCTATAAAATGATTGTAAAACATCCAAGAATGATAATATAACAGCATGGAACAATAAAAAATTATAGATATGTTGGAGACGTATCATCCCGTTATCAAGTGACAACTCATGTCCATGGTTAGGAAATCTTAACCATCTTTGATCAATGAGCTAGTCTAGTAGAGGCTCACTGATAACCCACAAGTATAGGGGATCGCAACAGTTTTCGAGGGTAGAGTATTCAACCCAAATTTATTGATTCGACACAAGGGGAGCCGAAGAATATTCTCAAGTATTAGCAGCTGAGTTGTCAATTCAACCACACCTGAAAGACTTAATATCTGCAGCAATGTATTTAGTAGCAAAGTAGTATGGAAGTAACGGTAACAGTGGCAAAAGTAATAGTAGCAGTTTTGTAGCAATCGTAACAGTGGCAACAGAAAAGTAACGAAGCAAAGATCAATATGAATCGAGCTCGTAGGCAATGGATCAATGCTGGATAATTATGTCGGATGCCATTCATCATGCAACAGTTATAACATAGGGTGACACAGAACTGGCTCCAATTAATCAATATAATGTAGGCATGTATTCCGAATATAGTCATACGTGCTTATGGAAAAGAACTTGCATGACATCTTTTGTCCTACCCTCCCGTGGCAGCGGGGTCCTATTGGAAACTAAGGGATATTAAGGCCTCCTTTTAATAGAGTACCAGACCAAAGCATTAGCACTTAGTGAATACATGAACTCCTCAAACTATGGCCATCACCGGGAGTGGTCCCGACTATTGTCACTCCGGGGTTGCCGGATCATAACACGTAGTAGGTGACTATAACTTGCAAGATAGGATCAAGAACACAAATATATTCATGAAAACATAAAGGGTTCAGATCTGAAATCATGGCACTCGGGCCCTAGTGACAAGCACTAAGCATAGCAAAGTCATAGCAACATTAATCTTAGAACATAGTGGATACTAGGGATCAAACCCTAACAAAACTAACTCGATTACATGGTAAATCTCATCCAACCCTTCACCGTCCAGCAAGCCTACGATGGAATTACTCATGCACGGCGGTGAGCATCATGAAATTGGTAATGGAGGATGGTTGATGATGACGACGGTGACGATTTCCCCTCTCCGGAGCCCTGAACGAACTCCAGATCTGCCCTCCCGAGGAAGAACAGGAGGTGGCGGCGGCTCCGTATCGTAAAACGCGATGAATCCTTCTTCTTATTTTTTTCTCCCTGAACGTGAATATATGGAGTTGGAGTTGAGGTTGGTGGAGGTCCAGGGGGCCCACAAGGATGGATGGCACGCCCTGGGGGGTGGGCGCGCCTCCCACCCTTGTGGACAGGGTGTGGGCCCCCTTCAGTTGATTCTTTCGCCAATATTTTTTGTTAATTCCAAAAATGATCTTCGTGAAGTTTCAAGTCATTCCGAGAACTTTTATTTCTGCACAAAAATAACAGCATGGCAATTCTGCTGAAAACAGTGTCAGTCCGGGTTAGTTCCCTTCAAATCATGCAAATTAGAGTCCAAAACAAGGGCAAAAGAGTTTGGAAAAGTAGATACGATGGAGACGTATCAACTCCCCCAAGCTTAACCCATTGCTTGTCCTCAAGCAATTCAGTTGACAAACTGAAAGTGATAAAGAAAAACTTTTACAAACTCTGTTTGATCTTGTTGTTGCAAATATGTAAAGCCAGTATTCAAGTTTTCAGCAAAGATTATGAACTAACCATATTCACAATAACATTTAGGTCTCACATTTACTCATATCAATGGCATAATCAACTAGCGAGCATTAATAATAAATCTCGGATGACAACACTTTTTCAAAACAATCATGATATGATATAACAAGATGGTATCTCACTAGCCCTTTCAGAGACCGCAAAACATAAATGCAGAGCACCCCTGAAGATCAAGGACTAACTAGACATTGTAATTCATGGTAAAAGAGATCCAGTCACAGTCATACTCAATATAAATTAACAACAAAGCATACAAATGACAGTGGTTCTCTCTAACTGGTGCTTTTTATAAGAGAATGATGACTCAACATAAAAGTAAATAGATAGGCCCTTCGCAGAGGGAAGCAGGGATTTGCAGAGGTGCCAGAGCTCGAGTTTTTAAAACAGAGATGAATATAATTTTGAGCGGTATGCTTTCATTGTCAACATAACAACCAAGAGATCTCAATATCTTCCATGCTACATACATTATAGGCTGTTCCCAAACAGAATGGTAAAGTGTTTACTCCCCCTCCACCAACAATCACACTCCACGGCTGGTCCGAAACAACGGGTACCGTCCATACAATCAACAATCCTGGGGGAGTTCTGTTTTAATTTATTTTGATTTGATTTGAGCATGGGACTGGGCATCCCGATTACCAGCCATTTTCTCGTGAATGATGAGCGGAGTCCACTCATAGCGAGAATAACCCACCTAACATGGAAGATACTGACAGCCCCCAGTCGCTACATGAGCGATTCGGGCATAAAAACAGATAATCATTTGAAGGTTTAGAGTTTGGCACATGCAAATTTACTTGGAACGGTAGGTAAATACCGCATATAGGAAGGTATGGTGGACTCATATGGAACAACTTTGGGTTTATGGAAGTGGATGTACAAGCAGTATTCCCGCTTAGTACAAGTGAAGGCTAGAAAAAGACTGGGAAGCGACCAACTAGAGAGCGACAACAGTCATAAACATGCATTGTGATTAACCAACGTTGAATGCAAGCATGAGTAGGATATAAATCACCATGAACATAAATATCGTGGAGGCTATGCTGATCTTGTTTCAACTACATGCGTGAACATGTGCCAAGTCAAGCCACTCGAATCATTCAAAGGAGGATACCATCCTATCATACTACATCACAACCATTTTAAAAGCATGTTGGCATGCAAGGTAAACCATTATAAACTCCTAGCTAATTAAGCATGGCATGCATAACTATAATCTCTAATTGTCATTGCAAACATGTTTCATTCATAATATGCTGAATCAAGAACGATGAACTAATCATATTTACAAAAACAAGATAGGTCGAGTTCATACCAGCTTTTCCTCATCTCAATCATTTCATCATAATTCGTCATTATTGCCTTTCACTTGCATGACCGAATGGTGTGAATAATAATAATAGTGCACGTGCATTGGACTAAGCTGGAATCCGCAAACATTTATTCAAAGGAGAAGACAATATAATATGGGCTCTTTGTTAGATCAACAATAATGCATATGAGAGCCACTCAACATTTTCATCGTGGTCTTCTCTTCACGACCCCCAAAGAAAAGAAAAGAATTTCAAAGAAACACACTGAAATGTTTTTGGAGTTTTTGTTTTTCTGAAAAACAAGAACGAGAAAAACTATCTACACGGGAAAGGTCCCAACAAGTAAAAGAAGAACGAGAAATCTTTTTGGGTTTTCTTTAATACTACAACTAAGCATGGAAAGTAAACTAAGCTACAACTAATTTTTTTGTTTTTCTCAAAGGCTTTTCAAACACACAAGAAGAAAGCGAGAAAAAGAAAATAAACTAACATGGATAATACAATGAAAAAGTATGAACACCGACAACTAGAATGAGTGTGTGAACATGAATGTAATGTCGGTGAGAAATACGTACTCCCCCAAGCTTAGGCTTTTGTCCTAAGTTTGTCTAAGGCCACCACTGGCCCGGATGATATCCAAAGTCATAGTTAGGGTTGTATTGTGCTGCTGCAACCGCTGCTTGGCGGGCTGCCTCCTGGAGGCGGGCAGCCTCCGCTGTCCTCTCATACTCGTTCGCCTCCTCTTTAGTTATAAAATATCTCCCATTTACCTGAAAGTTAAAGAAGGCAGGAGCAGGAAGGGTAATATGGATGGCACGCCGTCTGTCAAAGATTAGTCGGTACTGGAGGGACTGTTCGTTCCTCTCAAGAAACTGATAGCGTACTAAAGCATTACAATCAAGAAAAGCATGTGGCAACTCTATGTCATTCCCCCTTATGGGCACACCAAGATAATTAGCTAAACGAGTTGCATAAATCCCACCAAATAAATCTCCCTCTTTAGCATTATGATGTAACCTCCTTGCAATAATAGCCCCCAAATTATATCGCTTGTCACCAAACACCGCACACTTGAGGATACTAAGATCTGGAACGCAAAGGTGGCAGTGATCATGTTTACCGTTAATGCATCTACCTATAAAGAGAGCAAAATAATGTATGGCAGGAAAGTGAATGCTCCCTATGGTAGCTTGTGTGATATTTCTACTTTCTCCCACGGTGATGCTAGCAAGGAAATCATTATATTCAGATTTGTGAGGCTCACTAAGAAGGCCCCACTGTGGGATTTTGCAAGCAGTATTAAAATCTTCAAGGTCCATGGTATATGATTCATCATAAAGATCAAATAAAATAGTATGGGTATTGCGCTTAGATGAAAATTCAAACCTCCGCACAAAGGAATTGGTGAGATAATAGTATTGTTGGCACTTGTCTGACACGAAGTCCTCAAGATCAGCATTCCGTACATGTGCATCAAATTCATCCTTGAAGCCTGCACGAACCATGAATTCATCTGACGGCCATTCACAAGGCCACACTTGAGCTTCCTTTGGTGGTTCAAGGTTTGGCTCACGTATCGCGAGCCTCGGTGCTTGCTTCCTCGAAGAACCACCTTGGTACATTTTCCTAGACATTTTTCTTCCTCTGAAAAATTTCTGAAATTTTTAGTGACTCAAAATAAATGTGAACCAAACTCAATAAAATTGATAGCAACTACTCCTACAAGTGCCTAGAGGCTATATTATGCATCAAAACTACTTTAGACCATATAAATTTGACATGCAAGCTCAAGAATAGGGTCACTACAGCAGCAAAAATTTGCAATATATAAAGCACTAGAACAAAAACTAATTGGACCATTGGAGGAGTCACATACCTAAGAACAATCCCCCAAAGCAGTTTTGGAAATGGAGCTTTACACAAGGAGATTGAAAATGGAAGCAAAATGAGCAAGAACACGAGTTTGAGCTACAGGATGATTTTTTCTGGAGGAAGACGAAGTGGATGGGTGCTGGAATAAGTGGAGGGGGGCCACGTGGGACCCACAAGGGTGGGGGGCGCGCCCTCCATCCTTGTGGATAGGTGGTGGGTCCCCCTGGTGTGTTCTCAGTGCCAGAAATTCTCAAATATTCTATAAAAAATCATACCAAATTTTCAAGGGCATTTGGAGAACTTTTATTTCTGGGACATTTTTTTATTTCATGGATAATTCAGAAAATAGACAGAAAATACTATTTTTACTTTATTTAATCTAAATAATAGAAAGTAAAAAGTAGGTACAGAAAGTTGTGCCTTCTAGATTCATCCATCTCATGCTCATCAAAAGGAATCCGTTAACAAGGTTGATCAAGTCTTATTAACAAACTTCTTCCGAATAACATGAAACCGGAGAATTTTTGAATAACACTAGGTTACCTCAACGGGGATATGCATGTCCCCAACAATAAGAATATCTTATTTCTTTTTGACAGTAGGAAGAGGGAATTCAAAACCTCCGATAGTAATAGTTGAAAATTTTCCAATAGAGTTGATACTATGAACTTGAGGTTGTTTCTTCGGAAAGTGTACCGTATGCTCATTACCATTAACATGAAAAGTGACATTGCCTTTGTTGCAATCAATAACAGCCCCTGCAATATTCAAAAAGGGTCTACCAAGGATGATCGACGCACTGTCGTCCTCGGGAATATCAAGAATAACAAAGTCCGTTAAGATAGTAACATTTGCAACCACAACAGGCACATCCTCACAGATACCGATGGGTATAGCAGTTGATTTATCAGCCATTTGCAAAGAGATTTTAGTAGGTGTCAACTTATTCAAATCAAGTCTACGATACAAAGAGAAAGGCATAACACTAACACCAGCTCCAAGATCACATAAAGCAGTTTTAACATAGTTTCTTTTAATGGAGCATGGTATAGTTGGTACTCCTGGATCTCCAAGTTTCTTTGGTGTTCCACCCTTAAAAGTATAATTAGCAACCATGGTGGAAATTTCAGCTTCCAGTATCTTTCTTTTATTAGTAACAATATCTTTCATATACTTAGCATAAGGAGGCATTTTAAGCATATCAGTTAAACGTATACGCAAAAAGATAGGTCTAATCATTTCAGCAAAGCGCTCAAAATCCTCATCATCCTTTTTCTTTGATGGCTTAGGAGGAAAGGGCATGGGTTTCTGAACCCATGGTTCTCTTTCTTTACCGTGATTCCTAGCAACAAAGTCTCTCTTATCATAACGTTGATTCTTTGATTGTGGGTTATCAAGATCAACAGCAGGTTCAATCTCTACATCATTATCATTACTAGGTTGAGCATCAACATGAACATCATTATTAACATTATCACTAGGTTCATGTTCATCACCAGATTGTGTCTCAGCATCAGAAATAGAAATATCGTTTGGATTCTCAGGTGTGTCTATGACAGGTTCACTAGAAGTATGCAAAGTCCTATCAGTTTTCTTTTTCTTTTTATTAGGACTAGGTGCATCAGTATTAATTCTCTGAGAATCTTGCTCAACTCTCTTAGGATGGCCCTCAGGATACAAAGGTTCCTGAGTCATTTTACCACCTCTAGTCATAACCCTAACAACATTATCATTGTTCTTACTATTCAACTCATTAAGCAAATCATCTTGTGCCTTAAGTACTTGTTCTACTTGAGTTGTAACCATGGAAGCATGTTTACTAATAAGCTTAAGATCATTAACAGTTCTACTCATATAATTACTCAAGTGGTCAAGCATGTGAGCATTACGTTTCAATTGTCTACTAACATAAGCATTGAAGTTTTCTTGTTTAACAATAAAATTATCAAACTCATCCAAGCATTGACTAGCAGACTTATTATGAGGAATATCACCTTCATCAAATCTACAGAGAGAGTTTACCTCTACTACCTGTGTCGGGTTATCAAGACCATGTATTTCTTCAATAGGCGGTAAATTCTTAACATCTTCAGCTTTAATACCTTTTTCTTTCATAGATTTCTTTGCCTCTTGCATATCTTCAGGACTGAGAAATAGAATACCTCTTTTCTTTGGAGTTGACTTAGGAGTTGGTTCAGGAAGTGTCCAATCATTATCATTACTCAATATATTATTCAATAGCAATTCAGCTTGCTCAACAGTTCATTCCCTGAAAATACAACCAGCACAACTATCTAGGTGGTCCCTAGAAGCATCGGTTAGTCCATTATAAAAGATATCAAGTATTTCATTTTTGTTGAGAGGATGATCAGGCAAAGCATTAAGTAACTAGAGAAGCCTCCCCCAAGCTTGTGGGAGACTCTCTTCTTCAATTTGCACAAAGTTAAATATTTCCTGTAAGGCAGCTTGTTTCTTATGAGTAGGGAAATATTTTTGAGAGAAGTAATATATCATATCCTGGGGACTACGCACACAACCAGGATCAAGAGAATTAAACCATAACTTCACATCGCCCTTTAACGAGAAAGGAAACAACTTAAGAATATAATAGTAGCGAATTTTTTCCTCATGAGCAAATAGGGTGGCTATATCATTCAGTTTAGTAAGATGTGCCACAACTGTTTCAGATTCATAACCATAGAAGGGATCAGATTCAACCAAAGTAATTAACTCAGGATCGACAGAGAATTCATAATCCTTATCAGTAACAAAGATAGGTGAAGTAGCAAAATTGGGATCATATTTCATTCTAGCATTCAAGGATTTTTCTTTCAGCTTAGCTAACAGTTTCTTAAGATCTTCCCTATCATTGCAAGCAAGAAAGTCTCTAGCAGTTTCTTCATCCATAATATAACCCTCAGGTACAATAGGCAATTCATATCTAGGGGGAGAATCATAATCTTCAGTTTCAATAATATCATCAGTTTCAGCAATTTCATTTTCTCTAACCCTAGCAAGTTGTTCAACAAGAAATTCACCTAGTGGCACAGTATTATGAAGCAAAGCAGTGGTATCATCATTAGCATCATGCAAAGCAGAAGTGGCATCATCAATTACTTGCGACATATCAGAATTACTAGCAGGTGTAGGTGTCGCAAGCTTACCCAAAACAGAAGGTGAATCAAGTGCAGAAGCTAGATGGCAGTTCCTTACCTCCCCTCGTAGTAGAGGGAAAAATCTTGGTTCTAGTATCTTTCAAATTCCTCATAGTGATCAACAGATATAAATCCCAAGTGACTCAGAGAATAGAGCTATGCTCCCCGGCAACGGCGCCAGAAAAAGGTATTGATAACCCACAAGTATAGGGGATCGCAACAGTTTTCGAGGGTAGAGTATTCAACAAAATTTATTGATTCGACACAAGGGGAGCCAAAGAATATTCTCAAGTATTAGCAGCTGAGTTGTCAATTCAACCACACCTAAAAGACTTAATATTTGCAATAAAGTATTTAGTAGCAAAGTAGTATGGGAGTAACGGTAACAATGGCAAAAGTAATAGTAGCAGTTTTGTAGCAATCATAACAGTGGCAACGGAAAAGTAACGAAGCAAAGATCAATATGAATCGAGCTCGTAGGCAATGGATCAATGATGGATAATTATGGTCGGATGGCATTCATCATGCAACAGTTATAACATAGGGTGACACAGAACTAGCTCCAATTAATCAATATAATGTAGGCATGTATTCCGAATATAGTCATACATGCTTATCGAAAAGAACTTGCATGACATCTTTTGTCCTACCCTCCCGTGGCAGCGGGGTCCTATTGGAAACTAAGGGATATTAAGGCCTCCTTTTAATAGAGTACCGGACCAAAGCATTAGCACTTAGTGAATACATGAACTCCTCAAACTACGGTCATCACCAGGAGTGGTCCCGACTATTGTCACTCCGGGGTTGCCGGATCATAACACGTAGTAGGTGACTATAACTTGCAAGATAGGATCAAGAACACAAATATATTCATGAAAACATAAAGGGTTCAGATCTGAAATCATGGCACTCGGGCCCTTGTGACAAGCATTAAGCGTAGCAAAGTCATAGCAACATCAATCTTAGAACATAGTGGATACTAGGGATCAAACCCTAACAAAACTAACTCGATTACATGGTAAATCTCATCCAACCCATCACCGTCCAGCAAGCCTACGATGGAATTACTCACGCACGGTGGTGAGCATCATGAAATTGGTGATGGAGGATGGTTGATGATGACGACGGCGATGATTTTCCCTCTTCGAAGCCCTGAACGGACTCCAGATCTGCCCTCCCGAGGAAGAACAGGAGGTGGCGGCGGCTCCGTATTATAAAACACGATGAATCCTTCTTCTTATTTTTTTCTCCCCGAACGTGAATATATGGAGTTGGAGTTGAGGTCGGTGGAGGTCCAGGGGGCCCACAAGGACGGATGGCGTGCCCTCGGGGGTGGGCGCGCCTCCCACCCTTGTGGACAGGGTGTGGGCCCCCTTCAGTTGATTCTTTTGCCAATATTTTTTATTAATTCCAAAAATGATCTCTGTGAAGTTTCAGGTCATTCCGAGAACTTTTATTTCTGCACAAAAATAACACCATGGCAATTCTGCTGAAAACAGCGTCAGTCTGGGTTAGTTCCATTCAAATCATGCAAATTAGAGTCCAAAACAAGGGCAAAAGAGTTTGGAAAAGTAGATACGATGGAGACGTATCACTCACTAGGGACATGGTATTTGTTTATGTATCCACACATGTATTTAAGTTTCCGATCAATACAATTCTAGCATGAATAATAAACCTTTATCATGAATAAGGTAATATAATAATAACAACTTTATTATTGCCTCTAGGGCATATTTCCATCAGTCTCCCACTTGCACTAGAGTCAATAATCTAGATTACATTGTAATGAATCTAACACCCATGGAGTCTTGGTGCTGATCATGTTTTGCTCGAGGAAGAGGTTTAGTCAACGGGTCTGCCACATTTAGATCCGTATGTACTTTGCAAATTTCTATGTCTCCATCCTTGACCTTTTCACGAATGGAGTTGAAGCGTCTCTTGATGTGTTTGGTTCTCTTGTGAAACCTAGATTCCTTTGCTAATGCAATTGCTCCAGTGTTTTCACAAAAGAATGTCATTGGACGCGATGCACTGGGTATTACACCCAGATCGGATATGAACTCCTTCATCCAGACTCCTTCATGCGCTGCTTCTGAAGCAGCTATGTACTCCGCTTCACACGTAGATCCCGCCACGACGCTCTTCTTGGAACTGCACCAACTGACAGCTCCACCATTTAATATAAATACATATCCGATTTGTGACTTAGAGTCATCCGGATCTGTGTCGAAGCTAGCATCGACATAACCTTTTACAAACGAGCTCTTCGTCACCTCCATAAACGAGAAACATATCCTTGGTCCTTTTCAGGTACTTTAGGATGTTCTTGACAGCTGTCCAGTGATCCACTCCTGGATTACTTTGTGTCGTGGGAAACCACAGCCACCTATGGGGCCATGAGCCCCTTTTGGTTTGGCAGGGGGATGGGCACGTTGCACAAAGAGCGGAGAAGCGTCGCGCAGCACGGCAGAGATCACACGGGCAGTCTTTACCCAGGTTCGGGCCGCCGTGAGGCGTAAAACCCTACTCCTGCTTTGGTGGATTGATGGTGGATAATGGTGGTGTACGTAGCACACTCGCCCGGCAAGGTCGCTCTGGGGGCGAGAGTGGCTACGCGCGTATGGATATGCGAGGGTCCCACCTCTTCTATCGTTGCCATGGGCCTCCTTTTATAGACTAAGGGGTCACCACAGTGGCAAATCAATCTTTGCATACTGATTAGATAGCTAACAGTACTATCATATCTAACTCTGCAGGCTGACAGAGTGCATTAAATGCGCCACTCAGTGTCACATCACAGCTCGTCCGGCAGGCCCTGCCGGGCTGTTTTGCCAACTTCGCGCCTGCTCGCTTGACACGTCTCAGGACGGGTGTCATATGGAGGTGTTTGCTGTAGGAAGTGGCTGCCATGTGGCAGAAAGCAGCCACTTAGTCACCTTGGAGCTCGACACCGCTTTGATTACTGACTTGCGTCGCTTGTGAGGTGGAGCGGTGGAGTGGCTTGCCTCCGCCAGCCCCGGCAGGCTTGCCGGGATGATCTGGAGCTTGCTTCCGGGGCAAAACCCAACCCTGCCAGGCTCGCCTGCCCGGCAAGGTAGGTATTTCCCTTAGTGATGCCTTGTTCCTCTAGCTCACCTTGGCCTTCTCGACTTGCACTTGGATCCTTCAAAGGAATTGATCCTCCTTGTTTGGTCTGATCTTGGTCTTGTAATCTTTTCTTTGAGCCTGTTGGCTTGCCGTCCGTGCACAGTCTGGGGAAAACATATACCCCTGTCTGTGTTCTTCGACATAAGCCCCCTGGCCTAAGCCACATGTGCCGCTGGGCACGTTGGGTTAGGCCCCAAACTAGTGCACGGACACGTGGCTAAAAAGGGCTGCTCGGATCATGGTTCGTCATGATAACCAGTCAATCCAACGTCCACTTCACGCAATTACTGCGAGTCGTGGGGTCGTGGGACTGTTGCAGTTAATGTAAAACGGTAACTTCTGAAGCGTCGCGCCCCCGCTCCACGCCTTTTCCCTTTAAGATAGGAAAACGCGGAACGGCATGGTTTACTTGTCGCCTGCCGTCATCCAGACCTCGACCTTGCCGACGGATTTAAGAAGCCGCCGGTGGGTGCTGATGTTCCAGTTGCCAAAGAGAAAGCTGCCCCTCTACCCGCCAGGGCCCTTCACGTCCCAACGGCTTCACGCAGTCGCCAGGCTTGACTCCGAGCTATTCTTGTCATCGTGCTATCTTGTAACAAAACATGATGTATGCTTCGTGTTTAGGTGTCGTACTGTTTATGTTTGCATGGAGCTGATGTCCCCTGCTTAATCTTAAATGCACATTTATCCCTTTGAGCTTATATGCTTGTGTTTGTACGATTTAGTCCCTATGCATGTTCTGGTTGCTTGCCGGTATCATATTGCCGCGATTGTCGTAAGGGTCCGGCCCTTAACATTCATCTTGGAGTGGATGCGTCCCGGCAAGTTTTTCCTTGGTAGCTCTCGACGCAGCCGCTCGTTCTGTGAGCAAGGCTCGGGATAGGACGAGGGTGCAGACAAAGAACTAGCCAAGGTTCCATCACACGAAGGATTTCATAGTACGAACACTTACTAAAACCGAGGGATAAACGGATGCAAAAATATAAGATTCATCAAAAGGAAATGATTGCTTGGACTTAGCTTTTGTTCTTGCTCCTTCCCATCCTTTCCAGTTGCGTGTGTTTAGCGTGCTCGCAATACCCGGAAAGATGGTGGCCAGCGAATAACTCTCTGGTTCCCGGCAGGGACCAACATGCGTCAGGCGTGTCTGGCGGGCGGTAGGATATGGTGCCGGGCTTTCCCGGCCCCTCTCTCTCTCTCTCCTCCGCTCTTTTCGAACAATCCGACAGCGGATGGCGCAAGAGTCCCGCCAGTGCGGTCGGCCTTGCCGGAGCATACTTTCCGGGGCATCGATCAATGGATTCGTACCGATGTTTTACTCAGGATTTCCCTAAGCAGGGTAAATGCTAAACCGAGTATCGCGTAGTACTCATCGACATTAAGGATGCCAGGGTCAGAGCAGCTCGATTGTCGAAGAGGGAGAGAGATGGAAAGAGGAGACTCGTTCCCACGTGCCTTGCCCCTTCCCCCCGGACGACGCCCGAGCGGTGGTCACGCCGCCTAGGTCGCCTGGGGGGAGGGACATTCCACCGTCAGCGCCGATCTTCACCGCGGCCGAGATGACGAACAAAGCAGGTGCGGGGACGGCCCTACTCTCCCGCTTTGTCTTCATATCTTCATGAGCACCACCGATGCCAAAAGCTTCGGCTGGGCTACAATGGAGACAGCGCGCTGCCAACGCCCTCAGGTTTGCGCAAGTGATCCCCCTACCTGGCGCGCCAAAGTTGTCGTGGGAAACCACGGCCACCTATGGGGCCATGAGCCCCTTTTGGTTCGGCGGGGGGATGGGCATGTTGCACAAAGAGCGGAGAAGCGTCGCGCAGCACGGCAGAGATCACACGGGCAGTCTTTACCCAGGTTCGGGCCACCGTGAGGCGTAAAACCCTACTCCTGATTTGGTGGATTGATGGTGGATGATGGTGGTGAATGTAGCATACTCGCTCGGCAAGGTCGCTCTGGGGGCGAGAGTGGCTACGCGCGTATGGATATGCGAGGGTCCCACCTCTTCTATCGTTGCCATGGGCCTCCTTTTATAGACTAAGGGGTCACCACAGTGGCAAATCAGTCTTTGCGTACTGATTAGATAGCTAACAGTGCTACATATCTAACTCTACAGGCTGACAGAGCGCATTAAGTGCGCCGCTCAGTGTCACATCACAGCTCGTCCGACAGGCCCTGCCGGGCTGTTTTGCTAGCTTCGCGCCTGCTCGCTTGACACGTCTCAGGACGGGTGTCATATGGAGGTGTTTGCTATAGGAAGTGGCTGCCATGTGGCAGAAAGCAGCCACTTAGTCACCTTGGAGGTTGACACCGCTTTGATTACTGACTTGCGTCGCTTGTGAGGTGGAGCGGTGGAGTGGCTTGCCTCCGCCAGCCCCGGCAGGCCTGCTGGGACGATCTGGAGCTTGCTTCCGGGCAAAACCCAACCCTGCCAGGCTCGCCTGCCCGGCAAGGTAGGTCCTTCCCTTAGCGATGCCTTGTTCCTCTGGCTCACCTTGGATTTCTCGACTTGCACTTGGATCCTTCAAAGGAATTGATCCTCCTTGTTTGGTCTGATCTTGGTCTTGTAATCTTGTCTTCGAGCCTGTTGGCTTGCCGTCCGTGCACAGTCTGGTGAAAACATATACCCCTGTCTGTGTTCCCCGTCGGGGGGGAACACAGACAGGGGTATATGTTTTCCCCAAACTATGCACGGACGGCAAGCCAACAGGCTCGAGGAACACAGACAGGGGTATGTGTTTTCCCCAGACTATGCACGGACGGTAAGCCAACAGGCTCGAAAACAAGATTACAAGACCAAGATCAGACCAAACAAGGAGGATCAATTCCTTTGAAGGATCCAAGTGCAAGTCGAGAAGGCCAAGGTGAGCCAGAGGAATGAGGCATCACCAAGGGAAGGACCTACCTTGCCGGGCAGGCGATCCTGGCAGGGTTGGGTTTTGCCCCGGAAGCAAGCTCCAGATTGTCCCGGCAGGCCTGCCGGGGCTAGCAGAAGCAAGCCACTCCACCGCTCCACCTCACAAGCGACGCAAGTCAGTAATCAAAGCAGTGTCAAGCTCCAAGGTGACTAAGTGGCTGCTTTCTGCCACATAGCAGCCACTTTCTACAGCAAACACCTCCATATGACACCCGTCCTGAGATGTGTTAAGCGAGCAGGCGCGAAGCTAGCAAAATAGCCCGGCAGGGCCTGCTGGGTGAGCTGTGATGTGACACTGAGAGGCGCATTTAATGCGCTCTGTCCGCCTGCAGAGTTAGATATGATAGCACTGTTAGCTATCTAATCAGTACGCAAAGACTAATTTGCCACTGTGGTGACCCCTTAATCTATAAAAGGAGGCCCATGGCGACCGTAGAAAGGGTTGGACCCTCACATATCCATGCGCGTGTAGCCACTCTCGCCCCCAGAGCGACCTTGCCGGGCGACTGTGCTACGTTCACCACCATTAAAGGTACCTCCCTGCCAAACTTATGGCACGACACACATCAGGTCTGGTACACAGCATGGCATACATAATAGAACCTATGGCTGAGGCATAGGGAATGACTTTCATTTTCTCTCAATCTTCTGCCGTGGTTGGACTTTGAGTCTGACTCAATTTCACACCTTGCAACACAGGCAAGAACCCTTTCTTTGACTGGTCCATTTTGAACTTCTTCAGAACTTTGTCAAGGTATGTGCTTTGTGAAAGTCCTATTAAGCGTCTCGATCTATCCCTATAGATCTTGATGCCCAATATATAAGCAGCTTCACCGAGGTCTTTCATTGAAAAATTCCTATTCAAGTATCCTTTTTATGCTATCCAAAAATTCTATATCATTTCCAATCAACAATATGTCATCCACATATAATATCAGAAATGCTACATAGCTCCCACTCACTTTCTTGTAAATACAGACTTCACCATAAGTCTGTATAAAACCATATGCTTTGATCACATCATCAAAGCATATATTCCAACTCCGAGATGCTTGCACCAGTCCATAGATGGATCGCTGGAGCTTGCACACTTTGTTAGCACCTTTAGGATCGACAAAACCTTATGGTTGCATCATATACAACTCTTCTTTAAGAAACCCGTTGAGGAATGCAGTTTTGACATCCTTTTGCCAGACTTAAGCATCGCTACGGGTGAGAAAGTCTCATCGTAGTCAACCCCTTGAACTTGTCAAAAAACTTTTGCGATAAGTCGAGCTTTGTAGACAGTGATATTACCATCAGCGTTTGTCTTCCTCTTGAAGATCCATTTATTTTCAATGGCCTGCCGATCATTGGGCAAGTCCACCAAAGTCCATACTTTGTTCTCATACATGGATCCTATCTCAGATTTCATGGCCTCAAGCCATTTATCGGAATCTGGGCTCATCATAGCTTCTTCATAGTTTGTAGGTTCGGCGTTGTCTAACAACATAGCTTCCACTCCACCACTCTGGTGCGGAACGTGTTCTGGTCGACCTACGAAGTTCAGTAGTAACTTGATCCGAAGTTTCATGATCATCATCATTAGCTTCCTCTCTAGTTGGTGTAGGCATCACGGGAACGGTTTTCTCTGATGTGCTACTTTCCAATTCGAGAGAAGGTACAATTACCTCATCAAGTTCTACTTTCCTCCTACTCACTTCTTTCGACAGAAACTCCTTCTCTAGAAAGGACCCGTTCTTGGCAACAAAGATCTTGCCTTCGGATATGTGGTAGAAGGTGTACCCAATAGTTTCCTTAAGGTATCCTATGAAGATGCACTTCTCCGATTTGGGTTCGAGCTTATCAGGCTGAAGCCTTTTGACATAAGCGTCGCATCCCCAAATTTTAAGAAACGACAACTTAGGTTTCTTGCCAAACCATAGTTCATACGGTGTCGTCTCAACGGATTGAGATGGTGCCTTATTTAACGTGAATGCGGCTATCTCTAATGCATAACCCCAAAATGATAAAGGCAAATCGTTAAGAGACATCATAGAACGCACCATATCTAATAAAGTATGGTTACGACGTTCGGACACACCATTACGCTGTGGTGTTCCAGGTGGCGTGAGTTGTGAAACAATTCCACATTGTTTTAAATGAAGGCCAAACTCGTAACTCAAATATTCGCCTCCGCGATCAGATCGTAGAAACTTTATTTTCTTGTTGCGATGATTCTCCACTTCACTCTCAAACTCCTTGAACTTTTCAAATGTTTCAGACTTGTGTTTCATCAAGTAGATATATCCTTACCTACTTAAATCATCTGTGAAGGTCAGAAAATAACGATACCCGCCGCATGCTTCAACACTCATCAGACATCATACATCAGTATGTATTATTTCCAATAAGTCATTATCTCGCTCCATTGTTCCGGAGAACGGAGTTTTAGTCATCTTACCCATGAGGCATGGTTCGCAAGTATCAAATGATTCATAATCAAATGATTCCAAAAGTCCATCCGCATGGAGTTTCTTCATGCGCTTTACACCAATATGACCTAAACGGCAGTGCCACAAGTATGTTGCACTATCATTATCAACTTTGCATCTTTTGGCATCAATATTATGAATATGTGTATCACTACGATCGAGATTCAACAAGAATAGACCATTCATCAAAGGTGCATGACCATAAAAGTTATTACTCATATAAATAGAACAACCATTATTCTCTGACTTCAATGAATAACCGCCTCGCATTAAACAAGATCCAGATATAATGTTCATGCTCAACGCTGGAACCAAATAACAATTATTGAGGTCTAAAACTAATCCCGAAGGTAGATGTAGAGGTAGCATGCCGACGGCGATCACATCGACCTTGGAACAATTCCCAACGCGCATCATCACCTCATCCTTAGCCAATCTTCGTTTATTCTGCAGGTCCTGTTTCGAGTTACAAATATGAGCAATCGAACCAGTATCAAATACCCAGGCGCTACTACGACCATTAGTAAGGAACACATCAATAACATGTATATCAAATATACCTTTGTTCACTTTGCCATGCTTGTTATCCGCCAAGTATTTGGGGCAGTTCCGCTTCCAGTGACCATTCCCTTTGCAGTAGAAGCACTCAGTTTCAGGCTTGGGTCTAGCTTTGGGCTTCTTCACGGGAGCGGCAACTTGCTTGCCATTCTTTTTGAAGTTCCCTTTCTTTCCCTTGCCCTTTTTCTTGAAACTAGTGGTCTTGTTAACCATCAACACTTGATGCTCCTTCTTGATTTCTACCTCCGCAGCCTTAAGCATTGCGAAGAGCTCAGGAATCGTTTTTGTCATCCCTTGCATATTATAGTTCATCACAAAGCCTTTGTAGCTTGCTGGCAGTGACTGAAGAACTCTGTCAATAACACTATCAACTGGAAGATCAATTCCCAGCTGAGTCAAGTGGTTATGATACCCAGACATTTTGAGTATGTGTTCACTGACAGAACTGTTCTCCTCCATCTTGCAGCTATAGAACTTGTCGGAGACTTCATATCTCTCAACCCGGGCATTAGCTTGAAATATCAACTTCAGCTCTTGGAACATCTCATATGCTCCGTGGCATTCAAAACATCTTTGAAGTCCCGGTTCTAAGCCATAAAGCATGGCACACTGAACTATTGAGTAGTCATCAGATTGAGCCTGCCAGACATTCATAACATCTGCAGTAGCTCCTGTAGTAGGTCTGTCACCTATCAGTGCATCAAGGACATAATTCTTCTGTGCAGCAATGAGGATAATCCTCAACTTACGGACCCAGTCCGCGTAGTTGCTACCATCATCTTTCAACTTAGCTTTCTCTAGGAACACATTTAAATTCAAGGAAACGGTAGCACGGGCCATTGATCTACAACATAGATATGCAAAAACTGTTAAGACTAAATTCATGATAAGTTAAGTTCAATTATTCAAATTACTAATGAAATCCCACTTAAATTAACATCCCTCAAGTTATCTAAGTGATACATGATCCAAATCGACTAACCCATGTCCGATCATCACGTGAGATGGGGTAGTCATCAATGGTGAACATCTCTATGTTGATCATATCTACTATATGACTCACGTTCGACCTTTCGGTCTCCAGTGTTCCGAGACCATGTCTATACATGCTAGGCTTGTCAAGTTTAACCCAAGTATTCTGCATGTGCAAAACTGGCTTACACCCGTTGTATGTGAACGTAGAGTCTATCACACCCGATCATCACGAGGTGCTTCGAAACGACGAACTTTAGCAATGGTGCATAGTCAGGGAGAACACTTTTATCTTGAAATTAAGTGAAGGGATCATCTTATAATGCTACTGCCGTACTAAGCAAAATAAGATGCATAAAGATAAACATCACATGCAATCAAAATATGTGACATGATATGGCCATCATCATCTTGTGCTTTTGATCTCCATCTCCAAAGCGTCGGCATGATCTCCATCGTCACCGGCACGACACCTTGATCTCCATCGTTGTGTCGGGGTCGTCTCGCCAACTATTGCTTCTACAACTATTGCTAAAGCATAGCGATAAAGTAAAGCAATAACATGGCGCTTAGTGATTGACACGTAGGTCATACAATAATTAAAGACAACCCTAAGGCTCCTGCCGGTTGTCGTACTCATCGACATGCAAGTCATGAACTTATACAAAACATGATCATCTCATACATCAACATATATCACATCATATCTTGACCATATCACATCACAACATGCCCTGCAAAAACAAGTTAGACGTCCTCTACTTTGTTGTTGCAAGTTTTACGTGGCTGCTACGGGCAACTAGCGAGAACCGTTCTTAACTACGCAAGACCACAACAGTGATTATCAAGTTTGCTGTTTTAACATTCTTCAAGGACCGGTCGTAGTCAAGTTCGATTCAACTAAAGTAGGAGAAATAGGCACCCGCTAGCCACATTTATGCAAAACAAGTTGCATGTCAGTCGGTGGAACCGGTCTCATGTGCGTGGACATGTAAGGTTGGTCCGGGCCGCTTCATCCCACAATACCGCCGAATCAAAATAAGACGTTGGTGGTAAGCAGTATGAACATCACCGCCCACAACTTCTTTGTGTTCTACTCGTGCATATCATCTACGCATAGACCTAGCTCTGATACCACTATCGGGGAACGTTGCATGGAAAACAAAAAAAATTCTACGCACACGCAATATCTATCCATGGAGATGCATAGCTACGGGAGGGGAGAGTATGTCTATGTACCCCCGTAGAGCGTAAAGCAGAAGCGTTAATCAATGCCGTTGATGTAGTCGTACACCTTCTCGATCCGCCCGATCAAGTACTGAATGTACGACACCTCCACGTTCAACACACATTCAGCTCGATGATGTCCTCGCCTTCTTGACCTAGAAAGATGGGCGAAGTAGTAGATGAGTTCCAGAAGCACAACGGCGTGGTGACGGTGGTGGTGCAACTATCTCCGTAGGGCTTTGCCGAGCACTACGAAAATTATGACCGAGGACGAACTAGAGGGAGAGGGGCGCTGCACACGGCTTGGGGATCGTGGTGTGTGTTGCCCCTCTCCCTCCTCACATATATATAGGTGGGGGAAGAGGGGAGGCAGCCTAGGGCACCCCCAAGGGGGCCGACGGCCGCCCTGGGCTCCTGCCATGGCAGCGCCCCTTCCTTCTTAGGCGTGTGGGGGGAAGGTAGGAGGGGGTGGCGCCCCCCCCCCCTTTCCTTTCTCTCATGTGGAGGGGAAGGAAGGAGGGGCTAGCCCTCCCCCTTTCCTTCCTTAGGGCCAGCGGCCTAAAGGTGGGGCATGCCAGCCCCTTGTGGGCTGGTGTGCTCCCCTCGTTTGGCCCATATGGCCCAATAACCTCCCGGGGCCTCCTGGAACCCCTTCCGGTGGTCCGATGAATACCCGGTACAATCCGAATCCTTTCCGGTGACCAAATAGCATCGTCCTATATATCAATCTTTACCTCCGGACCATTCCGGAGTGCCTCGTCATGTCCGGGATCTCATCCGGGACTCCGAACAACATTCAATCACCAACTCACATAAATCATATAACACTATATCGTCAACGAACGTTAAGCGTGCGGACCCTACGGGTTCGAGAATGATGTAGACATGACCGAGACGCCTCTCCGGTCAATAACCAATAGCGGGACCTGGATGCCCATATTGGTTCCTACATATTCTACGAAGATCTTTATCGGTCGAACCTTTATGACAACATACATAATTCCCTTTGTCTGTCGGTATGTTACTTGCCCGAGATTCGATCGTCGGTATCTCTATACCTAGTTCAAACTCGTTACCGGCAAGTATCTTTACTCGTTTTGTAATACGTCATCTCATAACTAACTCCTTTAGTCACTTTGCTTGCAAGCTACTTGTGATGTGTATTACCGAGAGGGTCCAAAGATACCTCTCCGATACACGGAGTGACAAATCCCAATCTCGATCCATGCCAACTCAACAGACACCTTTGGAGATACATGTAGAGCATCTTTATGATCACCCAGTTATGTTGTGATGTTTGATAGCACACAAGGTATTCCTCCGGTATTCGGGAGTTGCATGATCTCATGGTCGAAGGAATATGTATTTGACATTAAGAAAGCAGTAGCAATAAACTGTACGATCAT
The DNA here is from genome assembly GCA_011799875.1 of Thinopyrum elongatum. Taxonomy (NCBI): domain Eukaryota; kingdom Viridiplantae; phylum Streptophyta; class Magnoliopsida; order Poales; family Poaceae; genus Thinopyrum; species Thinopyrum elongatum. Next base: position 312,131,266 of record CM022299.1, on the reverse strand, counting down.
ATGCTAAGCTAATGGATGGGTCTTGTCCATCACATCATTCTCCTAATGATGTGCTTCCATTATCAAGTGACAACTCATGTCCATGGTTAGGAAACCTTAACCATCTTTGATCAATGAGCTAGTCTAGTAGAGGCTCACTAGGGACATGGTATTTGTTTATGTATCCACACATGTATTTAAGTTTCTGATCAATACAATTCTAGCATGAATAATAAACCTTTATCATGAATAAGGAAATATAATAATAACAACTTTATTATCGCCTCTAGGGCATATTTCCATCACCAATATGGGAATCCAGGTTCTGCTATTGGTTATTGATTAGACAGGTGTCTCGGTCATGTCTACATGATTCTCGAACCCGTAGGGTCGCACGCTTAACGTTCGATGATGCTAGAGTAGAATTGGGATATTTGTATTCGTGACCGAAAGTTGTTCGGAGTCCCGGATGAGATCTCGGATATCACGAGGAGCTCCGAAATAGTCCGTAGGTAAAGATTTAGATATGGAAAGTCATTTTTGGGATTCCAAAAAAAGCAATTTTTTTGGTATTGTACCCCGGAAGCTTCCAGCTTCCGGAGGATTCCGGAGGGGTCCGAAAGTCCACAAGTGGGTCCACCACATCCCGAGGGGCAGCATGGGCTAAGGGGAGGCGCCCTGGCCTCTTTGGTTGGGTGCACCAGCCCCAAAGACCCATGTGGCCAAGGGGGAAAGAGTCCCAGCTCCGTACGACGGAAGGGGAGAAGGACTAGGAGTCCGACTCTTCCCCCCTTTGTGCGCCAGCCATATGGGGTGAAGGGGCTGGAATCCTATCCATCCCACACATATAAATAAAGGGGAAGGGGCACAGAAAATCCCCCAATAGATTGGACTTGGCTGCTGCCCCGTTTCTCTCTCCCGGCATAATCCTCGTCCCCGGTTTTTTGCATAGCGAAGTGCTGTCAGAATTCAACCATCACCATCACCACCACGCCGTCGTGCTGGTTGTGATCCCATCTACATATCCGCCCTCGCTGTTTGGATCAAGGAGTTGGAGATGTCACCGAGCCACATGTGTGCTAAACTCGGAGGTGTTGTCCGTTCGGCGCTAGATCAGTTTGGATCGTGATCGGATCGCGAAGAGTACGACTACACCAACCGCATTTTATACGCTTTCCCTTTCGGTCTACAAGGGTATGTAGACACACTCCCCTCTCATTGATATGCATATCCTAGATTAGGTCTTGGATGTTCGTAGGAATTTTTTTGATTTTCATGTAACATTCTCCATCAGTGGCTTCGCGAGCTAGGTCTATCGTAGATGTATATGCACGAGTAGAACACAAAGAAGTTGTGGGCGTTGATGTTCAGATTGCTTACCTCTATTTGTCTTATTTGGATTTGGCGGTATTGTGGGATGAAGCGGCCCGGACCAACCTTACTTGCCCTCGCACAAGAGACCGGTTCCACCAACAGACATGCAACTTGTATTGCATAAGGTGGTTGGCGGGTGTCTGCCTCTCCTAGTTTAGTTGGGTTCGATTTGACATTAGTGGTCCTTGTAGAAGGTTAAAAGGCAACTTGAATATCATAGTGGTGGCTTTGCGTAGGTAAGAACGGTTCTTGCTAGTTGCCCATAGCAGCCACGTAAAATTTGCAAAAACAAAGTAGAGGACGTATAACTTGTTTTTGCAGGACATGTTATGATGTGTATGGCCAAAACATGATGTGATATATGTTTATGTATGAGATGATCATGTTTTGTAATAGGTTCATGACTTGCATGTCAATGAGTATGGCAACTGGCAGGAGCCATCGGGTTGTCTTTAATTTATTGTATGGCCTTAATTTATCATTAAATGCATTGTAATTGCTTTACTTTATCTCTACGCGTTAAAAATAGTTGTAGAAGCAATAGTTGGTAGAGACAACCACGTGACGACACGATGATGGATAACATGGTGTCATGCCGGTGACGTTGGAGATCATGCCGGTGCTTTAGAGATGGAGATCAAAAGCACGAGATGATAATGGCCATATCATGTCAAATATATATATATATATATATATATATATATATATATATATATATATATATATATATATATATATATATATATATATTGATTGCATGTGATGTTTATCCTTTCGATGCATCTTATTTTGCTTAGGATGATGACAACATTGTAAGATGACCCATTCACTAAATTTCAAGATATAAGTGTTCTCCCTAAGTATGCACTATTGCGAAATTTTGTCGTTTCGAAGCACCTCGTGATGATTGGGTGTGATAGACTCTACGTTCGCATACAACGGGTGTAAGCCAGTTTTACACATGCAGAATACTTGGGTTAAATTTGATGAGCCTAGCATGTACAGACGTGGCCTCGGAGCACAGAGGACCGAAAGGTCAAACATGAGTCATATAGTAGATATGATCAACATGAAGATGTTCACCATTGATGACTACCCCATCTCATGTGATGATCGGACATGGGTTAGTTGATATGGATCATGTAACAATTAGACAACTTGAGGGATGTTAATTTAAGTGGGAGTTCACTAGTAATTTGATTAACTGAACCAATTATCATGAAAGTAGTCTAATTGTCTTTGCAAATTAATGTTGTAGATCAATGGCTCACGCTGTAGCTCCCCTGAATTTTAACGCGTTCCTAGATGATGGAAGCAACTATGCGGACTGGGTCGTAATTTGAGGATTATCCTCACTGATGCACATAAGGCTTATGTCCTTGATGCACCGCTCAGTGCGCCGCCCCCTCCAGCATCATCTGTGGATGTTGTGAACGTCTGGCAGGCATGTTCTGATGACTACTCAATAGTTCAGTGCGCCATGCTTTACGACTTAGAACCGGGGCTCCAAAGACGTTTTGAGCACCACGGAGCATATGAGATGTTCCAGGAGCTGAAATTGGTAGTTTAGGCTCACGCCCAGGTCGAGAGGTATGAAGCCTCCGACAAGTTCTTTAGCTGCAAGATGGAAGAGAACAGCTCCGTTAGCTAGCACGTACTCAAAATGTCTGGGTACTTCAACCGCTTGAGTCACTTGGGAGTTAATCTCCCAGATGAAGGAGCGATCGACAGGGTTCTTCAGTCACTACCACCAAGCTACAAAGGCTTCGTGATGAACTATAATATGCAAGGGATGGAGAAAACGATCCCGGAGCTCTTCGCGATGCTTAAGACCGCGAAAGTAGAAATCAAGAAAGAGCATCAAGTGTTGATGGTCAACAAGACCACCAGTTTCAAAAAGAAAGGCAAGGGAAAGAAAGGGAACTTCAAGAAGAATGGCAAGCCAGTTGCTGCTCCCGTGAAGAAACCCAAGACTGGACCCAAATCTGAGACTGAGTGCTTCTATTGCAAGGGGACTGGTCACTGGAAGCGGAACTGCCCCAAGTACTTGGCAGATAAGAAGGCTGGCAACATCAACAAAGGTATCACTACAAAAAAAAGACACATCTGTGACATTTTGGGCTGAACGAATTTTTTTCTGTCATGCTTATGACACTTCTAAGATGGTAATTATGACAAAAGCATGTATCATCATAGATGTGGTGGGCTCCTACTTCTATGACAAAAAATCATTACATAAAACGGGCTTTTCGTCCTGGGCGGGCCGGGGACGCATCTGCATGACATTCTTTGGGCCGTCCATGACGGAAAAAATCATGGTAGAAGCGAGGGCGAGGAAAATTTCGGGGAGTTCCCGGTTACGGTGGGTGGTCGGGGCCGAGAGATGCACGGAGGGTTTGCGCGTTTCTCTCGTACACATACGCGCGTGTGTGCGAGGCATTGGGCTGTAACTAAACCCGAGCGAGGCGTTCGCTTACTAAACCCGAGCGATTGCACTAGCTACGCATTACTGAACCCGAGCGATCGATCCCTTGTTGTTAACTGAACCCGATCGAGCGATTCCTTCGCTACTGCTGCTAACTGAAGCCGATCGAACCTGCTGCCTCTTGATGAACAGTGACCGATGTTGGGGGTTGGATGAATAGTTCCTGGTGGGGGTTGGATGAACAGGACCCCTTGGTAGTAGAGGCCGTTGCCGTTGGATGAACAGGACCCCGATCGAGGAGGCCGGTGGAGGGTGGATGAACAGGACCCCGTGGAGGCTCCATGAACAGTAGCCGGTGGAGGGTGGATGAACAGGACCCCGTGGAGGGCTGATTGAACAGTAGCCGGTAGAGGCTGGATGAACATGACCCCATGGTGAACAGTAGCTGGTGGAGGCCAGAGGAAGTCGATGGTGGATGAACAGTAGCTGGTGAAGGCTAGAGGAAGTCGACGGTGGATGAACAGTAGCTCGTGGAGGCTGGAGCGAGGCAGTAGACGGTGGATGAAAAGTAGCCCGTGGAGTCCCGTTTTGCGGTACGCCACACCCTTCCCGATGAACAGGACATCGTTTCGACCGTAGGCGCTCCAACACAAGTCCGTTTCCTCCGTTTTGCGGTATGCCACACCCCTTCCGATCAACAGCACCCTGTTTCGACCGTAGGAGCTCGAACACAAGTCTGTTTCCTCTGTTTTGCGGTACGCAAGACCCCTATCGATGAACAGGATCCCATTTCGACCGTAGCCGGTCGAACAGAAGGCCGTTTCCTCTGTACTACAGTACGCCAGACCCCATTTCGGCTGTTCTGTCCAAGCCGGTTTGCTCCCGATGAACATGACACATTCCGTTGCCTCCCGATGAACAGGACGCAGTTTCTCCATTCTGACCCAGCCGATTGGCTTCCGATGAACAGGACGTCGTTGCTGCCGTCCGTTGCCTCTCCACGTACATGAGCCCTGGCCGTACGTATGCGTGAGTAGGCGTTCGAGACCTCGCCCGTATGTACGTACGTGGCCGTATTTTTTGGCATGTGGCTGTACGTACGTGTACACGGTTTAGAAGGGACTGCCTGAACTACTACGTCAGGGGCTCTACTACTACACGTGCCGCTGCTGGCTCGGCCAACGGTTCATCGTTGCAGAGAGACCGATCGACCAGTATGTACGTAGACGTTCGCGATAATGCTACGTATGCTTCGACCGGGTGGGTCTCAGCTGTCAGGGAGGATAAGGATGCACTTCCTTGCGTGCGAAGATATAGCTGGTGGGTCCCGAATGTCAGGGGGAGGAATCATTTTTATTTTGTGAGTAATAAGGAGGCACTTCCTTCTGTTCGAAGATGTAGCTGGTGGGTCCAGCTGTCAGCCTCGCAGCCTAAAAGTCCACTTCTGACGGCTGTCGTTCGTTGACCTCGTTGACCACGAGGCACCGAGAGCATCAAGGCGGTGGACGACGGCGAGGCCTAGGAAGGGAACGACGAGGATCCAAAGAAGACGAGGCGGGTGGATGCTGAAAGTGTGTTATATCGACTAGAGGGGGGGTGAATAGGCGATTTTTACAAATTCGTCACTGAGGAATTTCAAGGTGAGGAAATTCCTAAGCGACGAACTACTTAGCAGCGGAATGAGTACTCAGACGCAAGCATAACAGAGCAGTAGCACAGTCATCATGATGAAATGAAAACAAGCACAGAGTACGAGTAGCGTAAACACAGGATAAGCAGGCTGAAGACAAACTGACTGAAGAATTTGAACTGAGGAAATTGAGAAAGTCTTCAGACAAAGTCTTCAAACAGTAATGATCAAATACATAGCAAGTATGCAAGGAAATGAAAGGGTTGAGGAAATAGAACCAGTAGCTCGGTGAAGACACTGATTTGGTAGACCAGTTCCAACTGCTGTGACAGTTGTACGTCTGGTTGGAGCGGCTAGGTATTTAAACCTGAGGACACACAGTCCCGGACACCCAGTCCTGAACACACAGTCCAGGACACCTAGTCCTCACCGTATTCTCCTTGAGCTAAGGTCACACAGACCTCGCCCAACCACTCGTGGTAAGTCTTCAGGTGACTTCCAAACCTTCACATACTCGGTCACTCGGCAATCCACAATTTCCTCTTGGATGCTCTAGACCATGACGCCTAACCGTCTGGAGGATGCACAGTCCTCACAGGTAACAAGCGTCGGTTCCACACAGGAACAATCTCTTCAGTGATGCTCAATCACTTTGGGTTTGTAGGTGTTTGGGTTTTTGGGTTTTTCCTCACTTGATGATTTTCGCTCAAAGTCCTCGGAGGATGGGATGCTCTAAATGACAAGTGTCAATCTATTTCTTGGAGCAGCCAACCAGCTAGTGGTTGAAGGGGGCGGCTATTTATAGCCTAGGGAGCAGCCCGACATGATAAGACATAAATGCCCTTCAATGATATGACCGTTAGGTGGGTAGATATTTTGGGACAGCTGGCACGTAGCACAGCAACGGTCGGAAATTTGAGTATCAAATTCCTCAGGGCTATCATAATCCTCACTTGTAGGCAATCCGCACTGGCGAATTTCTAACTCCTCAGTCAGAACAAATTCCTCAGAGAATAGAAGAACTTCGTCTCTGTCACTGAAGAACTTGACTAAACTGTATGAGATTTCCAATGGCTTCACTCGAAAGGATTGGGTAGGTGTAGGATTTTGAGTTGAGCATCACTTGGAAATTTTTCCTTAGTTTTACCTCGACCCCCTTTAACAGTACGGTGTTTCCAATGACTCAAGAAGAAGAAAATGAAACTACGAAAACAAAAGTCTTCACGCTTCATAATCCTCGCATGAATATCAAGTCTTCAGGGTCACACCAATTTCTTCACTTTCAAAGTCTTCAAGAAAACCAAAGTCTTCAGTTGAAGACATTCATTTTTAGGGGTCGACATTCATCGTAAATAACAAACTCCTCATAGACTTATAGACCTGTGTACACTCACAAACACATTAGACCCTTAACCTATAAGTCTTCAATACACCAAAATCACTAAGGGGCACTAGATGCACTTACAGATGCCCATGCGGAGGGGAGTACGAGGGTTCACTGGTTCAGCTGCGGCGTAAGGCTGCCGTCGCCGGAGAATAACAGGGTGTGTGGGTGAGTAGAGGGAAGGCCTGGCCAGTCATAGTATGGTCAGTCCGTGAGGCCTGCGCGGTAGCACAGCCGGCCATGGGAGGCTGGAGCAGGCGGTACGGCGGGCCTGGTTTGGGCAGCTGGAGCAAGAAGACCAGAGGTTGAAGACACAACACGGCCGTTGATTTAGCATCCAACGGTCAGTGCACCTAGAATCATTTTGACTAAGTTGACAAAGCCCGTACGTGTCAACTTAGTTGGCCCACAAGTCAGCCTCCAAATCTGGTGGGTCCCAGCTAGCAGGGGGACTCATTTCTTTCTCATAATAAGGTGGCACTTCCTTGCGTGAGAAGATGTTTTATGGGTTTTTTAATTTCTTCTTTTTCGAGTTAGAATAAAAAGAAAACAATTTAGCATCTTTGGTACAATCTGTATTTTTATAAAATGGATCATAATAAAGCTGGTGGGTCCCAGATATCAGGGAGAGGTAACTTTTTTTCCGCGTAATAAAGGAAACACTTCCCTGCATGCGAAGATGTAGCTGGTGCCTCAAACCTGTCAGGGGGAGAAATCATTTGTTTTCGCATAATAAGGAGGGACTTGCTCGCGTGCGGCCATGGGCCATGCGGGTCCCTACTGTCAGCCACTCCACGTACATGCCTCTTCCGATGGCTGTCGTTTGTTGACAAAGTTGACCACGCCGCGCCGAGAGAACCAACATGCTGGACGATGGCAAGGCCTAGGAAGGGAACGACCCGGAGCCGGCGAAAACACAGCAGTGGATGCCCACGCTGAGGGGATTACGTGGGTTCACTGGTTCGGCTGCGGTGTGAGGCTGCCGTCGCCAGAGAATAACAGGAGGTGTTGGTGAGTAGAGCAATGGCCTGGACGACAATGGGAGTAGGGTGGGCCGGTGAGGCCTACGCGGCAGCACAGCCGGCCACGGGAGGCGGTAGCAGGCGGTACTGCCGGTGGTGGTTTGGACGGCTGAAGCATGAATATCCAAGATTGAAGAAGCACCACAGCCGTTAGATGGACATCCAACGGCCACTGCTACTAGAATCGTGTGTTGACTATAAGTTGGCAAAGCCTTGCGTACGCGTCAACTTAGTAGGCCCACAAGTGACCATCACATCTGTGGCAGAGAACATATAGCCCATTTGCGATTTGTTATAATGTACAACCCATTTTTTATTTCTAATGGAATTTACTCAGCCCATTTACTGTTTGTTAAAATTACAGCCCATTTTCTAGCCAGGACAACGGTTAATAATTTCAACCAACCGCTCAAAAAAATTCAACAAAATTTCCCACATTTTGATGGGATCCGAAATATTTTTTAACCCGAAATTTTGAGTCAGATTAAATATAATTTCAAAATAAATTTGTATTAGGTAAAAATCCAACGAAATTTTGTGCGCGCAACAAGTAATGAAATTAAAAAAATTACCTGTTCGGTGCATTTTTTATATTTACAGCCCATTTATTATTTCTTAAAGCCCATTTTCTTGGCAAGTCTATTGCGGGGCGGAGAATAACAAGTTGACGTGGGTTGGGTATTCCGCAAAGAAAGTATAGCTGGGCTAGCCATTTTCACATTGAAAAATTAATATCTAGGCTGGATATTTGGTCGACATAAAATAATAGCCTGGGCCAGACGGGCCACAGCCCGCCAGTTGATACCCTGCTCCTCTGAACAACAACAAAAATATCGCTCAAGAAAAACTCTGCTCACACCTCAAGAAACAAATACTGTTCGAGCTGTTGGGTCCCAGCTCTCGGCCGCTCCTTGTGCAATCCTCTCGTTTATTGACTATATAGGTTGACAATGGTGTGGGACCGTGATGTCAGGAAACCAGGAGGAAGCAAAAAAATATAGTTGTATATAATAAGGAGGCACTTGCGTACGTGCGGCTATGGCCCTGGTGGGTCCCCACTGTCATCCTCTCCAAGTTAAGTCATCTCCTGATTCCTCATGTTCGTTGACCACGTTGACAACGCGAGACGGCGGCGCCACAATGAGCGCAACAACTCGAAGGATGACGGAGAGGGCCTCGCGGGCCCTACGAATGGACTAATACAGCGCCCGCTGGTCGTTCAGGAAGCCAGGATCATCGGACCCCTATGAGCACCTTTGAGAGACTGAGCCGGCATGAAACAGTAAGGCCGTGCTTGGGAGCTCTGGATTGTTTCACACCTGTATTAAGGATACAAGTGTAATTTACTCGTCACCGAAAACAACGCGTAAAATACAGGCGTAATGAAACCGATGGCCTGAGGTCTGTAACGAAAACCGGCGAGTTACGCGTGTAATCTGAGAAACCAGTGTATATTTTATCAGTCGAAAACGACCAACCAAGTGCTTCGCCCAAGACCATCTGCTTTTATTTACAAGCGTCAGTTTTACAAGCGGTTTTGGTTGGAAAACGACGATCCAATCACGGCCTACTACGATGAGTTGGTCAGAAGATCATATCGTTTCACCTCTAACCTACCCGAGTTTTCATATAGGCTATGAATGAAAGTATGAAACATAAGACGATGAACTTCTTAAGCACAGAAACAACAGAAGAGGATGATCTTCTTAACATGCAAATCACTGGCATTAGATCAACGTGCAAAACAATACGAAGCATTATTCTCAGGAGGCACGGTGAACAGCTCGTGATGCCGCATGCCACAGCATTCCAAGCTCAATTTTGCAATCAAACTCACAAGGCCTGGCATTTCATAGACAACATTCAGAACAAACTCTTAAAATACCTTACATAAGTCAACATTCATGACTATGCATCTCATCAGAGTAAATATTTACTTCTGAACTGAACACACGAATAGGAAAAAACGATCGACGCTGCTCACAGCAAAGGGCATCCCATTCCAAATATCAAATGCATGTCTTCTGGCTATCATCAATGAGCACAATTTGACAAGGTTTTTCAATTCCAAAATATTAAACAAATGTCTTCTTGCTAACATCAATGATTAAACTTTGACAAGCTTTTCCCATTCAAAATATGTAATGCCTATGATTGTCATCAGTTTGCACATTGAAATAGCACATGGAGCCGGATTAACCAGCGTATCTTTTTGTGCAGTTCCACTGAAATCAAACAATGTCTTGCGTAGCATGGTGGATTTCATATTTATATGTTGCAAGGCGTTGAACACGTTGGCAGCTCCATTCAAGTAGATAGTCCGGTGGCTCAAGGTGACGACGAATGATTATAGAACCATTCAATGTATTGTGCATGATGAAGTATTATGGAGGACACGAACCATCTGAAAATTTTGTGCAGTTCCACTGAAATCAAGCTAAGCATCCCTGTCTGCATAAATACAGAAAAAGTGTGATGAATATAATAGTGGTACTAGTTGATTAAACATACGCTCACAACTATAATCATCTTCATTATCTTAACAGGAAAAGATAGCAATACAATAGGTTCAATTAAACATTTATTCAAAACAATACAACAATATAAGTAGCACAACATAACAAAGCGCAATCATGTGGATGAAGGCTGATACTGACCTCGTTTGTTACAGCTGCGTCGGCCACTGACTTGGTCATACCTTTCCTTGTGGAGTGAATTTTGCGCTCCACGTGCTGTTGAGTTTCCCATGCTCTCTACAGACTAGTCATGTCACCAGCGTCTACTAATACTCTGTAAAGCTTCTCGATCATTCCTTGTGTAATGTAGCGCAAACAGTGACTGCTTCTTTCTGCAAAGTGGAAAGACCAACTGGGCCCAATAACAGTTTGCCTTAAACACATTGGCTCCTTTTGTGCAGTTCAACTAAAATCAAAGTCAAAATAGAACCGAGCAGAAGTTTTGATATCCCTGTATGCAACAATAGGTATAAAGGAAACAATTACTGAGAAATAACGGTTGTTGACTTATACTCCCAGAAGAAAAAACATCTACCTTATCTTAATGGGAAACAAAGCAGGACAGTAGCAATTCTCAAACAATGTGATTCATTCATATGAACTGAGACATTATCTTAATAATACCTTGTTTCAACATGTATAAATAACAACAAAGCAGAAAAGTACCATTCCTAAAACAATGCAACTGATTCATATTAACAGAGACATTATCTTAACAATACCTTGGTTAAACAAGGATAGTACCATTTGTAAAACACTGTAACTGATATATCATAACAGACACATTATCTCAACAATACATTTCTTAAACATGTACTCCCGCCGATCCCTAACAGAAATGGTACTCCCGCCGATCCCTAACAAGTGTTGCAGTTTTGAACTAAGATTCAGTAGTTAATTCTGAGAGTGGCATTGCTTAATTTTACCAGTGGCATTAGATTAACAAAAAGCATAAATAGTTCCAGGGGAGAGTGGGCGTAACAGCACCATGTGCTTCCATCTACTTATAAAGGGGGTGATGTAGAGTTTGTTGTAACAAAGCAACAAGCATCATGTCTGGGTTGGTCCCATTTTTGTTCACTTAATGGGAAAAGACAACAATACAATAGCTTCAATTCAACATTTATTTAAAATAGTACCACTACAAGTAGCACAACATCTCAAAGCACACTGCACAATCATGTGGATGAAGGCCGGTACTGACCTTTCATGAGGCAGACAAGATCAAATATGAATCTGCCAACACGAATAGGAAATCCAATCTCGTTTTGTGTAGTTCAACTAAATCAAGCAAAGTTGCCGGTGTGACATTTAAGTTGAACTGCACAAAACACTCTTAAAACAGAAGTGTTTTGTGCAGTGAAGCAAAAGGTCGCAATAGCAATGAGTTGAATAGATATCCCTGTTTTCAGAGGTAAAAAAAGAAACAATTACTGGCCAATAAAGGAGGATGAATCATATGGCTACAAAAAGAAGCATCTGCCTTATCTTGATGGAAAACAAAGTAGGATAGTAGCATTTCTAAAACGGTTGCATTGATTCATATTAACAGAGACATTCTCTTAAAATAACAGTCGTTAAAAATGTAATTTACTTTTAACAGTGGCATTGCTTCAATTTTCCAGCGGCATTCTTAGATTAACAACAGCAAAATAGTTGTATGGGGCATGGGACATGCCAGCACCATGTGTGTCCACACGTATAAATGGGTGATGCAGAGTATGTTGCCAAGCAGCATATCTGCGTTGGTCCCATATTTGTTCTCTTTGAACCTTTTTCCTATGTGAGGGCAGCAAATCTAGTCCTGCACAAACTACCCGACCCCCCAGTTTCTTTCCTTTTTCAACAAAGAGATCGGTACCTTACAGATGTGTGTACTGGGTTACCCCCTTTTTCCCTTTTCGACCAACAAAGCGGCTGGATAGCCAGTCCATACTACTTTCCCTCCCTCCTTTCCTCATTGAACCACGTCCTAGATTCATGCTCCACCCCACCCCCCCCTTCTTTCCTCTTTGAACCAAGACCTAGATTCGACTACAGAATCGAAAAAGATCCGCATGCAGCTAGAGCAATGATGGTTTCAAAGAAAGTTATACCTTAGGGTCATCGGGATGTGGCTAGGCGTGCGGCGGGAGGCCGGATCTGCCCACACTACGTACGACAGCGAGGAAGAAGGGGCCGGAGGCCGTCCTGCACAGGCGTTGGGTGAAAGAGAATAGCACAGCCGGCAGTGGATTGCCTCCCTCGCCGAAGGCGACAGAGTGAACGCTGCACTTCCTCCCCTTCCTGGTGCGACGGGATCAGACAGCTCCTTCACCAGCTGTGAGGGGGGAGAGAGAGACAGAGGCCAACACAGTCTTGTTTAGATCTGGTGAAGAGGGTGAGAGACTATGAATATAGCAAACCCTAGCAAAGGAACGATGAGCCTCCAGCGTGTATATATATATCTAGTGCAGCGAGAGTGTGGAGAGTGCAAACCCTAGCGAACAAGCGCTGAGGCTCCAGCTTATATAGTACTCGTGTATACTACTAATATAGTGGAGTGGTTTTATTTTTCTCTCCATAACAATCGTTTTAAATTGTGTAAGTACGAAACGAAACTCTTTATTTAACGTACCAGTGAAGAAAACTACTTACGATCAACTAACGATCCACGCGTCCTGGTCACACTTCCTGTCCTTCACGTGCGGTACACTACCCTCCGTTAAGTGAACAACCACACACGCACCAAATTATCAGAAAGGTGTGAGAGTGTGTGCAAATAAAGACTTTTAATTTCAATTATCGGAAAGGTGTGAGAGTATGTACAGTTTGCCCTCTCTCAATAATTATGGTTTGTTGTGTTCGGCCTAAACTTGGTCAAACTTTACAAAGTTTGACTTCAGTCAAATCTAATATGCAGAGTAAATAAAAACGGAGGGGTACTGCCTCCATCCGGGTTTTTAGTCCACACCATGTTTTAAAACAAAGTTTGACCACATATTTAGTTAAAAGCTGGACAAATAAAATTACAGGGTAGCTGAAGACAAAGTTGTGAGAAGTCTTAGAAATCAATACAAAACTTTTGCTCTTAGTACCAACGTCGATGCTTCTTCGAGGAAACATTTCGTTCATATCCAATTGTGTGATAAAATTGCACCAACGTAAATGACTGCTCCAAGATGAACTAATGAAGGATATCGTCTTTGTGGTAACAGGCAAAGAGCACTAATGGAAGACAACTCGTTCTTCATTGAACATCGATCAGCTTCACCAGCCGATGCAATCATGAGACGCAACCATGAGCATCGATAGCTCATCATGGTGTGATGCATCATCAATTTTGGCATCATGTTTGGGTCAGGCACCAATGAAGTTTGACAATCATCACTGTGGTTTGTCTCTTCTCGGTAATCAAGATCGAGAAAGGAAGAACTGAGCAGTTCCACTAAAATTGAGGAAGACATGCCCGGGTATGGAAATACGCATCCCTATTTGCAAAAATATAAAAAATGATATTTAAGTAGTGTCGTTTCTTTGTTTTAGCAGTGGAACAAGATTAACAGCGGCATCTTAATTGTCAATAAGAATTAATGAAACGTACACCAAAAAAATAGAAGCATCATGATTATCTTGATGAGAACTAAAGCAGGATACCCAGAAAAAAAACTAAAGCAGGATAGAAGCATTTATCGACGCCTCTACATGGGCATTGTTTCATTTTACCAGTGATAGTTTTAGATTAGCAGCAGCAATAGGAGAATATGGACAATGACCGCACAACCACCATGTACTTTTTGTCGGAAAAAAATGTGTATACCTCCACCGATGCATAAATGATAAACCAGGACAACTTTTGGAGTGGCCTTTCCTCTATAATAGTAAAAAATAGGTGATGTTGGACCAGCCGACGAACCCTGGCTACTGTACATGGGGAGCTGGGGAGTAGTGGTATAGAAGAAAACCCGCATGCAGAGTACAATGAAGCATGAAATCCAAAAGAAGTTATACCTCAGGTGGGCGAGATGTGGCTTAGGCGGGCGGGCGGGATCTACCCACACGACAGCTGCGAACAAGGGCGCGGAGGACCTTCGTCCGCGTCGGCGCCAGCTCAGAGAGGACGGTGCGCATCGGCTTCCTCCATCGCCAACGGCGACAACGTCAACGCTGGGACTCCTCACATCCCGCAGCGGACGGGATCCGGCCGGATCTGTGACCACCGGTGAGGAGAGAGATAGAGTGGACACTGTCATCTTGTTCAGACTAGCAAGAGGCCCATGCGTTGCACGGAACATCAAGATGCATTCATACGAGTTGTTTTTCTTGTGGGAGACAAAGATGAACGAGGGAATGCCTTATTTGCAAATGTGGAGAGGGGTGCGGGTATATTTTTGCAAAATTGCCATAGTTTGCTTTCTATTCCTTAGATATAGATCGGACGGTCTATATTGCAGGATGGCAGGCACACGTCATCACCAACTTGGTTTTTTATAAGAGTAGAAGTAGAGAGTAGAGATACGCGCGTTCCCGGAAAAAAGAAACAAAAATTGGCGGAGAAATCTTTTTTTAATGTACCAAGAAAGAAAACTCGATCAATAGCATGCCCCCGCTTCCAGGTCGCAGTTTGTATCGCTCATGTATGGTCCCCGACCCTCCATTATTAAGTAAACAAATTAAAGGGTTGAATTATTACATACGTAAGCTGCCTCTTCGTGTACAAATGTGCTCCATCGTGTACTCGCGGGTATGTCGGAGGCAGAGTGAGTGCGTGTACATTTCTTCTTGTACGTAGTACTCCATTTATCTCACTTCATATTGTTTCCCACTCCTATGATATTCCTATCCTAGGAACAAAATGAGGCGATACTAAGTTTGTGTGTGTGTAGGGAGAACGAGACATCGATGTTGTGTACGAGTAGTCGCGAGAGTCGTCACTATGTGTGTGAGCACGCACAGACACATAGACATGCATATCCATGTTTACGTAAAATTCTTACTTTCATCTCCATCTCCATCTCCATCTCCAATCATATTTGTCCAACTGGCAAATTATTTACGTTATTAATTACGCAGCAATATTTACGTACGTCCAGCCTGACCGCCCTGGCCAACCCAAACCCTCTTCATCACCCGCGCGCGGTTCCCGCCAGAAACGGTCAGTGCCGCATTCATGGCCGGCCAGAGCGGACGCGACCTCTCACTGGCACTGGCATTGGAGCGGCGCGCCGGTCGAGGGAGCGCCGCCTGCGCTGCTTCCCAGTGCACGCGCCTGCTCCGCGTTCAAATGTCACCACGGCCGGCCACAACATGCATGTAAAAAAGTTCTTGGGAGTCCGTTCTACAGCTAGCTGTCCTCCCCCTCCTCGTCTATCTCTTCCAGTAGTGCTAGTACTCCATGGCGCGATGCATCGAGAAGCAGGCGGGAAAGTTTGCGTATACTCGGTTTGCGGTGAGTGGCATGCCGAGCGACCGTGTGGGGTGGAGGAGGGTGAGACACGAACGCGATAGACGTGATTTAAAGGTTGGTTTTGCTCGATGGCGCAATCCAACGGAATGAAACGTTGGTTTCCAAAGAATACTGTACTGCATGAGAGAGATAGAGTGATGATTTGCTTCTTCCGTCCAGCTAACTATACCGTGTCTATGTGGTTTGATGGCTCATTGGTCACTATTACTGTGGCGGTAGAGCGTCTGCACTCTTATTTATTTATTCTGTGATAAAACTAACTTTCTCCACTCTTACACCGGAGGAGTACGAAACACGGCAGCCCAGTGACTACATGGCCCACCTCCCACTATCACCATATTCCTTGGACATCGTGCGACACCTCCGGTCCTTTTTTCTTTGCGTAGTACTCCCTCTTTTCCAGTTTATATAGGGCTTAAATTTGAAATCTCATCAACCAAGGCAGATGATGAGTGGAGGAATGTATCTCGTAGTTTACAAAATTACTCAAACTTTAATCTGCATTAATTAGAATATATGCATGGATGACCACTAAATGAGTAGGAATGGTTACATGCATTGGTTGGTTTCTTTTAAACCTTGCATGCATCAATTTAATGCACCTTGGAATGTGAACATGTGGTGGAAAGAAGTGAAAATAAGACTTATAATATGGTATAAGACTAAGAAAATGAGATGAGCCCAATAAACCAGAAAGGAGGGAGTACATTTTACTACATGACCCACCATACACTCTCACATACTACCTCCGTCCTGGTTTATTAGTCCCCTATGTAATTTATGCATGATACTAGTATATGATACTCCCCACTATGAGTAGCCTTATACGCATACAAAAAAGGACCGGAGGGAGTACGAAGCTTTATGATTTTGTTTCATGTATGTATCCTGACTCCAAGGTTGCCCCGTTACAACATTCCATCAAATACAAAGGAAAACTAACACGCATGTTGATGCATCTCAATGATTCACAGATCATAGCCAATATTTACTTCACAACTAAAGATAAAAGTTGTGAGAGTGTGTACAAAAAAACTACTAATGGGGTCTCTATGACTTGAACCCTAAACCCTAAACAGGATTTAATTTCCTGGCTAGGTAGAACCTGTCAAAGGAAAGAAGCCTGGCTCCCTCGGATCATACGATACTTTTGTGTAGTTCCACTAAATCGAGCTGAGCATCCCTGTTGGCAAAGATATTGAAGAAGTGTGATTAGAATAATAGTAGTGGCACTAGTTCATGAGACATAAACTCATCACAAATAGAAGCCGGTAGAAGTAGAGAAAGATCCACATGGAGATGGAGCTACGTGGGGAGTTGCGGCAGTGGAGCAAGCCGGCTCCAAAAGGAAGTTGTACCTGGGACGTCGGGGTGTAGCTAGAAGGGCGGTGGGAGGCGGCATCAGCCCATACCGCGGGGACCACCGATCGGGACGCACCGACAGTGGGTTTTCTTCCTCGCCGCTGTCGACCGCGTCTACGCCGAACATCGTCCGCTTGCCCCGGCGGCGGGATCAGGCCGGATCTGTGACCAGCGGTGTGGCCACCGTCGTTCTATGCTTGTGAAGAGAGCAACCCAAGCAAGCAGGCTTGTAGCTTAGGCTCCTGCTAGTGTATATATAGTGGAGCGGTTTTCTTTTTCTCTCCATATCAACCTTTTAATGGTTGCTTCGTCCGACTAACTTACTGTGTGATTTGACTGCTCCTGAGTGGCCCCTGCATGTACTCCCCCTACGTGTATGACCGTTCTGAGTCTCACTTGTACTTATCTCTGTTTTCTTGCATGACACGTAGACTGGATGCGCATAGAGGAATTTTTTACTGCACGTTGTTTACGTAGTACCTACTCCCTCCCGGTTCACTACTAGTACTCCCTCCGTCCTGGTTTATTGGTCCCCTTTGTACTAAATTCATGGGCTCGTTTTCCTCAAGAAATTGTCTTTACCAACGTATTAATATCGGGAATGCATGCGTGAACAACGAATGATTAAACCTTGCATGCAACGTTTTGACAAAGCATTGACATATGAACATGTGAATGTGAGGGACTACAACCTCGTGCAACAGTCACATGTACACATGCAGGCAAAAACCCGCGTGACGCCCTAATGCATGCATGTCCGAGCACACGATGGAACACACACGGTCACGCTCATGTGCTCAACATACATGAGCATGCACCCACATACTCAGCCAGGGTGAGCTAGTGACCGTATAAACACCAGAAAATGTATATATTGACCGCAATGAGCGTATTATGAAGTCCACTGACTGTATTTTTACAAATATACAGTGACAGCCAGTGTATTTATCTCGTTTCAAATCAAGCCATATTAACCGGAAAGGAGTCAGTATGGACTAGCATTACTTTGTTGTGTCCCGTCAACTTGCAGAATGAGGAGAAGCTTGCAGGATGGGAGAAGCTTGCGCGCGGTGGCTTGCAGGACAAGGAGAAACTTTTGACTATGCAAGCTCTCCCTCGCTCAGGCGGTGGATGTGCAACAATTAATTCGGTGTCAGATTGCCAGCAACATGCATACACTGTACTAGTACCATCATTGTTTGACTTCCCGAAGAGGCGAACAGCCAAGCGCAAAGTTTACTACGGTAGTAGAGTACTCCGAGTAGTATTACGTACTACTAGTACTGTACAGGCAGTACTACTAGGAACTGCATGGTGGAGCGTCTGCACTCTTATTTTTTTAATCTGTGATAAAGCAATCTTCAACACATTTGCTTCTCTTCGAGGGTTCTCGCAGGTGATAATGGAAGTTGATTGTATGGAACACTCGCCACAATTCTCGCTTAATTCTGGCTCCTATCCTATTAGAAATAGGAGCGCTCAGTAATATTTTCTCTTTTTTGTTATTCAGCATGTAAACAGGTCAGCAAACCTTGCGGCGCATTTTTGTGCAAACCGTGCTTGCTGCACTTTGAATATGACCGAGAGTTAGCTTGATGAAACACCTCGCTTCCTTTTTTTCGCGGGGTACCTCGCTTCCTAGTGACCAGTCTCTTGGCTGATTGTCCTAAGAATGCTTATATATGAATAAAGCTCTCTCATTTACCCGCAAAAAAAGCCATATTAACCGGAAAGGAGGGAGTATGGACTAGCACTACTTTAGTGTGTCCTGTCAACTCGCAGAACGAGGAGAAGCTTGCAGGACAAGGTGAAGCTTGCTTATGCCCTCTCCGTCTACCTCAAGCGCGGTGGCTCGTAGGACAAGGAGAAGCTTTTGACTAATGCAACCTACCCTCGCCCAGGTGGTGGACGTGCAGCAGTTCATTCGGTGTCAGATTGCCAGAGGCATACACTGTAGTACCATCATTGTTCGACTTCCCGAAGAGGCGAAGAGCCAAGCGCAAGGTTTAGTAGTACTACTAGTATACAGGTACTAGGAACCGCATGGTGGAGTGTCTGTACTCTTATTTTATTTTAATCTCTGATGAAGTACACATTTATTCGGGAGAAGTGCGAAAAATGGCAGCCCAATAGTACAATTAAAAAACATCGAACATGTAATGATAATATCGATCAACCATGCTCGAATATATCTTGGCCTCCGTGTGAGCCCGTCTGTGTGTTCTCGCTCCTTGTCTCTCTCAAGGAGCGGCGGGGTTGGCCATTTTGCCGTCCTCCTCAATTGAGATCGGTTTGCTCACACTCCGGTCCCACATGTCAGTGATATGCCAAGAGGAAGCGCGCTGACCGACAGGCCATGCGCGGACTTGGCTTTGCACCTTCATACTAGTATGAGCGGATTCAAAGAAGAGCGTATTGATGGTTGCTTCTTCCGAGCAACTTACAGTGGGAAAGGTGGGGCTTATGATTTGACTGCTCATTACTCACTATTAGTGCGGCGCAACGACCGGGCTGAGTCTCCCATGCGGTTGTGCACTATAATTTGGTGCATGGCACATGGACCTGGATGTTGAATGGCTTCTGGCAATGCTATCAAGCTTCCAGCATTTGTTTACAGAATTAACGTATACAAATAATTTTCCAGCGACATGAAATTGTACAATGCTCTGAAGCTTTCAGCTTTTGTTTTGTGTGTCTTGCCATCTGGAAGGTTGTCTCGTTACAACATCAATCAAAATACTAGAAAGGAAACTAACTTCCTTGCTAATGCATCTCAATGATTAGCAGATCAGAGCTAATATTTACATCACAACTAAAGACAAAGTTGTGAGAAGGTGTTAAATTAAACTTGATCCATGCTTTCATTGGCAGCAACTTCCCCCCAGCTCTGTCTAAATCAACAAGGCATGTTGGGGAAAAAGTAGCTGTCAGGAGCATGCAACATTCCGATCATTTTGTGCAGTTCCACTAAAATAGAGCTGAGTGTCCCAGTTCCAAAGATATTAAGTGTGATTACAATAATAGAGGATTGTTGATGAAACAATAAACACACAAATAGAAGCCGGTCACCTTTGCAGTCTCTCTTAAGACTAACTAGTTGGAGAAGATTAAGCAAATAGTTGGAGAAGATTAGGCTCGGAGTTGGATGAGGAGGATAGAGCAAAACCAATCTCCCTTTGTGCAGTCGCACTGAAATGTAGAGATGTTACCCGTGTGACATTTTAGTACAACTGCACAAAACACTCTCAAGAAAAAAGTGATTTGTGCAGTTCACCAAAAGGTCGCAATAGCAATGAGGTGAAATGGATAGCCCTGTTTGCAAAAAGAGGTAGAAAGGAAACAATTACTGGCCAATAACAGTTGATGACACAAACAGCGACAAAAAAGAAGCATATTCCTTGTCCTAAGGGAAGATAACAGCACGATTGTTTATCTAAAACGGTGTGAGGACGAGATTGCAATATGAAAAGTACGCTGGACGAGCTACGTTTTGGGCAAAGAACTAGGGAAGATCCACATGCAGCGATGTGGGAAGATGGGCAGTGGAGCAAGGCCAGAGGGGAGGAAGCTGTACCTAGGGGTCGTCGGGATGTAACTAGGAGGGCGGCGGCGGGCGGGATCTGCCCATTCTGCGGCAGCGAGCAAGTGGCGAAGGCCCTACCGCGCCGGAGCTTGGTCAGAGAGAACGGCGGGTACCGCAGATCGGGACGTGCTGCCTCGACGCCGTCGAACAGAGAAATAATGCACATCCTCCCTTTCCGCCGGCGGACGGGATACGGTCGAATCAGTAACCAACGGTGAGAGAGAGAGAGAGAGGCCACCGCAGCCTTGTGTGAGATAGTGTGACGAGAGACAAACCTCGGCAGGCAGGCTCCATTGTATACAGTGGAGCGGATTTCTTTTTTCCCGATGACAATCATTTTATATCCTATACGTGCCATTGAGGAATATAACTTTATTTAATACTAACGCGTCAAGTCAAACTTTGTTCCGTGTATGCGTGGTACATGACCCTCCTTCGAGTAAACAACCGCTACATGCGTCAAATTATCACGTGGGCTGCCTTTTCGTACAGAAATGAACTCCACCATGTACCCGCGCGGGTGTGGCCGGGAACAAGACATGAGTACGTGCGTCGTGCGTGCACCTCCTTTCTGATCTAGTTAGTACGTACATGGGTGGGTGTGAGAGAGATGGTTTGTCCGAAACAGAGGCAATGTGTCGATGATATCTCAAACAAAAAAATGTAACATATGCAATGTGTGTGAAACAGAGTCATGGATATATCATATATAGAGGGAGCGATCCACGAGAAGAGAGTGGAGGGATCATCGGCGTGAGATATCGATAGAATCGAAAACAGGGATGAAGTGTGTGGGTGCGCGATCGATAAAGAGTGCCATCGAATTTGTGTTTGTCCACGTCAAAGATACAGGGCGGCTGGCCTACTAGAATGTGAGAGGGCAGAGGTGCAGTTTGTCTCTGTGGCATGGATACCTACCTACAATGTTCGACTATCGGTGTGGGGGGGGGGAGGGGGCAGAGACCTAACTATAGAGAGGTAGATCAACTGGTATATGTGTGGAGAAGGAGAGAGACCTAGCTATGTATTGAGGGAGATCGATCGGCATCCATGCATATGCGTAGCAGAGGAATAAGGTTGGGAGAGAGACAAAGGTAGAGTGTCGGAGGGTTGGTGGTGGAGTTGCTTCTCACAAATGGTGGGAGAGGCCTGCTAGACAAACGGAGGGTACGAGTGCAATATCAATAAGAGAGGGGATGTCTGCCTGTCTATGCACGTGCGTGTGAGAGATGGGTCGAGAGGTATGCAAGGATGATGAGGGGGGATGATATGGTTGTGGTACGCAGACGTAACTACATAGGAAGATCAATCATCGTGTGTCAGAGAAAGGGAGAGACATAACTAGTGAGGTACGTCAATCGGTGCGTGGGGAAAAAAGACTTATAGTCGACCAAGCTATATGTAGGGAGATCGGTAGGTATACATGCATGAATGTGTTAGAAGCAAATAACGTCCAAAGAGACGGACAGGGGGAGAGGGATGCGGCTAGGAGGTGGTGCGAGAGGCCTACTATATCGAGGGGGAGGAGTGTGCGAGTATGAGATCGATGAAAAGAGGGGGGGGAGTGTGCACGTGTGTGGAACCGTATTGGACATAGGGGGGCATGGACGGTGAGAAGAGAAGAGGGAAAGTGTGTATTTGTGGTAGGCACACTTGTCTAGAGAGGTATATCGACCAGTGTGTGCCGGAAAGAAGGAGCCGGGGGGCCTACACACACCGTGGGTGAACGACCTAAAAAGAAATAACGAATGTGCGCGATGGAGGGGATGCCGAGGGAGGGTGAGAGGGGGGCGGGCGTGTGCATGCACGAGAGAAAGTTAGCGCTAGCTACAAAGAGAAGAGGATTGTGTGGGTGTAAAAGACAAACAGAGATCATAATTCATTATAAAAAAGTGGATTCGAATATTTGAAGAAGATATCATAGTGTTTTAAACCGACGCATGCATGAATATATATAATGGTGATACGCATGGTGTGGTTATGAACATGTTATACTACATATAATATATAGAACATTTATTTGAATTTGTGATAATGTGTGGCTTTTGCAGCTCAGGGCTAAATACTTGTCATAATGTAGGGGGCGGGGCACTATACTTTGTGTGATAAACACAGTGTACATATGAAACATGGTTTAGATTATGAAGATCTAGTTAGCACATCAAATGTACTATCATTTGGAATCAACATCAAGTGTATTCAAAATTTTGAATTCGAGTTCATATAGTACACATAGTTCATATCTATCTCTATAGTAATCACGTGGTTTGTTGTTAAGATAATATACAAATGATGGTTTAAGTTGGCAACAATCATGATTGCAGATTCTTATTCAAATAGAGAAACGAATTCAAATTTAGTTCGAATTGCAGCGGTAGTATAGAAATTTGGAATGCACTAAAATGTTCGTATGAGTAGGTTACATGCATTATACAGCCAGCGAAATTTTTTAATTGGACATAACATGGATTCATAGCTTTGAATAGCATTTGTACAGTAAAACGGGATAAGACTCTCTCTTTGTGTGGTGCGAATAGTTTTATTTTTTTTCATTTTTTTCATTGAGGGAAGTGCGAATTGATTTGGTACGTACATTATTACACGTTAGGCTTGTCCCTAAAATTCAATATGCGCCTTGTTATCCCGAAAATTCCGATATCGTGCTCCCAAAACTCGATCCTTGCTATCCCAAAATTACAACGCACGCGAAAACTCCCTCTAGCTGCCAAATCCCGACACACGAAATCCCCCTTCTAACCCTGAGCCGAAAGGGCCACTAGTTCAAATCGGTGGGGGTACTTTTTTAACACACCCTATATTTTGGACAAGCGCGTCCCTAAGTCATGGTTCCCCCCCTCCCATCACCTCCTTTTCGCCATTCGAAATCCCAGGCTGACATAACCTCTCTGCTCCAGCCGCGAAACCCCACCCTCCTCCGTCCGCCACCCCACCGCTACCTAGCCGGAGCCTCTTCCCCGATGACGTCGTCCACCGCAACAGCTCGACGTCCCTCATCCACCTCCCTGGATAAGGATCCGTCGTCGATCTCGTCGTCCCGCCGATTTAGCTGCCCCGTCCTTCACATCCAAGGAGCTGCTCCGACGATCGTCTCATCTATGACGGCTGATCCATCCCCACAGCGCCGCCTTAACCTGCTCCACCGGAACCGCAGCATCCTCACCGACTCCTCGGATGAAGCCGAGGCCTACTCGGTGCCACCAAAGAGGTTGTACACTCATCGCATCGCACCTTCTCCTTAACTCAACCTCCCGGCTTCGACGGTGCTCGATCCCACACCCCCATGGCGCAGCTACCTCGAAGCCGGCACCGCGGGTGACATCTCCACGGTGGCTCTCCCCCAGTGCGAGGCCCCTTCGGCGGCGGCGTCCATACCAGCCGGATCTGTTGCTGCCGCTCCGGCTCTCGCTCGCTCACGCTGCTGCTGCTCCGTCTCTCGCTCGCTCATGCTGCTGCTCTGCTCTCCCCCTCACTCGTGCTGCTGCTCTGCTCTTGCTCTCGCTCGCGCTGCTGATGCTGGTACACGGGCTGCTACAACTACATGAGTTGCTACTCTGGCTCTAGTTCGCGCTGCTCCTCCAGGCGCTGCTGCTCCGGCTGCTATCTGCTGCCGTGTTCCCCGTCGATCGCCTGCTGATTTAGATCACTGTTTCTCTACTACTAGTGCTCGAGCGGCCTAAACTACATGTGAAGTGTCTCTCTGCTACCAGTGCGTTCAGTTTAGACAGTAACATTCAGATTCCACAGTAAATTTCAGTTTCGACAGTTAAGTTCAGAGTCAACAGTTTTTACCTCATCTGTTGTAGTCAGGTGTTTTTTGGTGATGTAAATTTTACATCTATCACTTTTTGGTAATGTATTTTACATCATCTATTGGAGATGTTATTAGAATCCAACTTGAGATTAACGATGTCTATCTTATACTGCTTCAGCTTGACGTCTTACGGCTCGCCGGAGCTGCTCCAACGATGGAACCATCCATCACAACAGAGCAGTGCACTGGACGCCGTCTATAGACGCCTCAGATCTTCCTCCACACCTCCGACAGCCACCTCTATCGCAACTTCTTCAGCGACCAACCCAATGATGCTGAGGTCGACACGGCTACGGCAAAGAGGTTGTACACTTGTCGCATCACTTATTACTATACATTCATGTCGATCCATTAGGGCTATTTTGGTTCAAAGGAAAAAGTGAAGGAAAAACATAGCAATAGAAAATTTTCCTATGGCACTCTACTATTCAATTATTCATGCATTTCATTGAAAGGAATGGAGCAAAACATCCACCTTGACCTACTTTTCAAAATCCTATGCATGAAAACAAGACCAAGTGCATTAGTGGCAGAATAACATTCTAACTGTACACGCTTTCATATGGTTTCACTTTAATTTGGCCATGTTTCTTTGCATTCCTCTGCTCTTCCAATTCCTGTGAACCAAACACCCAAGTTGACAGAAATCCTGTGTTTACAAATGCTCTATTTCCCACGTGCATTCCTATCCTATTCCGGTGTTTTTCCTATCCCTGCGTTTTTAGAATCCTGCAAGCCAAAGGAGCCCTTACAGAATTACTTCAGTTACAGATAGGTCTCGAAGAAAACTTTGTGTGGTTTGTCCTACTCCTGTCGCGATGTCGTCCACCTCACCTGAGCTGCTCCATTGACAGAAGCATCCACCAAACCAGACATCACGACTCATGACCGTCTTTCACCGCCTCAGATCTCCTTCCCTGCCGCTGGCACCCACCGCAACTACATCACCATCATCAACTTAGCAGATGAACCTGAGGAGTACACGGGTCCACAAGAGAGGTCGCACTCTTTTGTTTCTGCTTATGTTATGCATTGCTTAATATTACCTGCTACTTTATCATCCTGTTAACCTCTTAGACTCCAAGTCAGGTCCAAATTAATGTTCAAACATGAATTTTAAAATTACTTGTGGGTCACATATAGAGGTAGCAATGAATAGTATCTCTGTATATTATCTGGTTCACCTAGGGTATGCCTATGTTGTTCATCTTGGGTGGGAAACAAATAGTAAAGCAATCATCATCTATCTTTTTATTAAATTAAAGCTATCATCAGCCTGCTATCATTATTTTTGGATCCATCCACTGGTTGTTACCATCACTCTAGATTTCTGCATGCTCTCCTTACGTAATCTCACTATATTTTTTTCGTATGCATGTCAGATATTGTACACAGTCATGCTGAACATGTAGAGAAAAAGAGAAGAGTTTTGCGCGGCAATACAATGTCATGCAGACATCGCTCCATGGTGGGTTCAATGGCAAACCCTCCCCCCCTCTCCAGATTGTAATCCAGAGGAAGATATCTGTTCTAAGGCAGATTCAGACGCAGCTGACCACTCCTATTTACCCCCCAAGGTGTTTGCTCTAACTTGGCATGATGATGTTGGTCATATCATGCATATGTTGCCTTGCAGTGCCTACTTTTGACATCATATATGTCATCTGCATAGTTTAGACATGTTCTGTAATGCCACCTGTTTAGTTTCTATATCATATATGAGAATTATGCAGTCTCATCTCTTTTAGCCAGCCATAATATATGTGAAATATGCAATGCCATCCTGTTTAACCAGGCATCATATATTTGAATGATATCTTGCCAATCCTTTTCTTCATTACATTTCCATTTATCGACAATGTTTGTACATTAAACTACTCTTCCTGTCAATCAGCCATTTGAGTGGGTGATGGAAAAATCTGGAGTGAAAACAAGGTCTTCAGAGCAGACAGTGCTACCTGTCGAAGCAGATCTCTTGCTGGGTCCCGATAGCTCCTTAGAGATGGATTCAAAGACAGATGACCAGTCCTATTCCCCCACCGAGGTGTATGCTCTAACTTGGCACAGTTATACTGCTCATATCATGCATATGGTGTCTTGCATTGCATAGTTTAGACATCATATACACAATATTCAACACCATGTTCTTAGTTCAGACATCATATATGCGAATGCCCTTTGCTTAGCATATAAATCACATATGTGAATTAAATCATGCGATCCTGATTACTTAGATAACATGTATGTCAATTATGTCATGCGAACCTGTTTACTAAAGACATCATATAATTATCTCATGCCATCCTGTTTAGTTAGTCATCATATCTTTGAATTATGTCATGCTATGCTATCCAGTTTAGATAGACATCATATATGTGAAATTATGTCATGCTATCCTTTTTAGTTAAACAATATACATGTCAACTATTTCATGCCCTCTTTTTTTCCACACTATCTATTGCATCTGTCTCTCATACAAGGTCTGTACATTCAACTATGTTTCCTGTTTATCAGCCATTTAAATTGGAGCGGGTGATGGCAGTATCTAGCGGAGTAAAAACACGGTCTTCAAATAAAACAGTGCTACCTCTTGGTGGAGATAGCACCCCGGTTGTACATGCACGAGAACTAACCCTACCACACATAACCCAGACTCTCGCAGATTGTACCCCTACTGCGATGGACAGAGAACCAGCTTCACCCAATCTAACCCCAACCCCAGCAGATAGTAACCCAGTTCCTGTTGACACAGCACCATCTCCACCACAGAGCTCCCAAACAAAGAGCAGTTAGTAAGGCAGCTCCAGTGCCCAAAGCGCCAGTACTACCACAGCAAACCCCAACTCCACCAGTTAGTACACCTATTCCTGTGGAGGAAGCACAACCAGCCATTCGTAGTTTAGCATCTATCACATTTGATGTTGTTAAATCCTATGTGCGTATCTTCCCATCATGGAAATATTATACTGAAGATAAAGGAAAATGCCAGTTGCAGGTGTTTGTCCAGGAGTTATGTGTAAGTAATGTTATTCATGGCAATTACTTTGCTTTGTCCCATACATTCTACCTCCATGATGGTTATAATACAACAAATTTTCCCATTTTTCTCTATAGAGAAGGACCGATTTGGAAACTTAGGATGAGGTAACATGTGCTAATACCTCTGCTATCTTCAAGAATGCTTGGTGGCAGTATCGGAATTACCTGAAAAAAACGTACTTCACTGGCAAAGAAACTCATCAAATTCCCTTACGTTCTCCTGAGACACATTTATGGGACGATGACTGGGAACGCCTTGTTCTGTACTGGTCCCGAACCAAGAATGTGGTAAGGTCTATGAGCTCATTTTTTATTTTTAAGTACTATATGCCCGCGTCTTACTATACTCTGTTCGTGTAGAACAAGTGCTTAAACCTGAAGAACAACTATTCTCATTTAAGATTCCATTGCTATCGTGCATACTGCTTTGCTCTTGTATCATTGTATTTACTCATACAAACTTATTTTTAAATTAAAGGATCCAATCGAAACTCCAATGGCACAACAGGTATGTTTAAGCATGTTTCTTTAACAGGTTTGCTCTTATAAATAGCTCTGTTGATTTCAATTTCAATTGTGTATACAGTTGACTTCTCATATCATGCACATTACTAGCATCACACAGAGCCAATAGTGTTGTTGTACATATAGACCCATGGTACCCATCTGAAATCTTGTTGTGCCGTGTAGTTTCCCACGCTTTGTATTCTTTCAATGCTGCTGTGTCTTGAACTGATATGATTTGAACCGTGTCTCTATTTTGATTTGGCAAGACAATAAAGTGACCATAGGATAGATATATGTTTGTTTGATGCTTTTATTATGTACTACTTGGCAATAGAAGACTTGGTGTCCACCTTACTAATGAACTGGTTCACCGAAATGAGTTTCATATACTACATACTAAAGCTATTATGTGTCTGCTTGTTTCTTCTTTTAGAATGCTGACAGAATATTGGGGAAGAGTGCCCTATTAAGCAATGGTAAAGGAAGTAATGCAGATAAGGTTCAGGATAGTGAGACATCATTGTTGGTCTCCAACAAAGCTGATAAAACAGCTAAGGAAAACTATCTTGAAGACAGTGAGACAACACCAAAGTCCTGTCTTGGTGTAGTGTTCGAGTTACTGGCCGCTACCGCTGGCACAAGCTATTCGAACTCACTGTCTGAATCCGTTCGGTTTCTTGAGTCTCAACTATAAGCTAAAAGACATCGATCAGCTGTGCTGCGACAAGAAGCCGAAGGACTGTGGAAGTCCCTAGAGAATTCAAATGTATACTTTCTGGTGCAACAGCAAGCGTTGGAGGATTTTAGCACCAAACAGGAGAAAGCTAATAAGCTTGCTAAGCTTATTGCCAGCATGGTGGATACCCAGGATAACGTTTCTTGAGCTCTTGTGAAGTTGTTTCAGTTATGGACTTGTTTTGCTGCCGCTCGTTTATTTGCACTGGTGGCCAATTTAGACGCCCAATGTATGTAATATGCTGCTTTGTTCTCTATATTTGCACTGGTGGCGAACTTTGACGCCCAGTGGATGTAATAGCCGTAATAACCGTAATAGCCTAGCGTAAGTTGCTTGCTTATTTATTTACTTATTGTCTTCTTTATTTGTTTGGTTGTAGTCACTGTAGTTCTTTTTCCGCGGTTTGCTAGTGGCAACAATAAAATATATTTTTAAACTAGGCCGTAATAACCACGGACCGTTATGTAGTGACCATGGGCCTCCTACAGGCCGTAGGATCTATGGGCCTCCTACGGCCGTAGGATCAATGGGCCTTGTGCGGGCATTAGAATCAATGGGACTTCTACGGGCCATACTATTCATGGACCAATAAAGGACCGCAATATGGGTCATAAACGGGCTAGAGTGGAAATTGTCTATTTATGGCCCGATCATAACAGGCCGTTAATAGCCGATATGTATAACGGGCTTAAACGGGCCGTATTGGATGACGCTAAGAAAACAGCCCAACGGATTAACGAGCCACAAACGGGCCGACTTTAACCACGGGCTGAATTTGGCCCACAAGCGGAACAGGCCAGTAACGGACCGGAAGTAATCGAATGCTGGAAATGAGCCCAAGAATAAATGGGCCCTTAGAAGGCCAAAAGATCATACGGGCTGGAAAGGGCCCAATGGAATAATGGGTCGTTAATGGGTATAAAGTGATACATTGTTCATTATGGGCCAGTGTCACCACGGGCCATTAATGGGCCAAGAGTTACATAGGGCCTCATATGGGCCGAAAGACGTCATGGGCCATACATGGGCCGAAAGTCACAACGGGCTGGAATCATATTGGACGGCCCAGATGCCGGTACTGGGCCTAATTCGGATAGGTCATAACGGGCCGTGAGTTAGCGGGCTGTAAATGGGCTATATGAGAACAAGCCGTTAACAGGCTTTCGGCCGGCCCTCTACCTTTTGACCAAGTCAAACAGGCCGGCCTTTTCACCCGAATGGGCCACTGTTGGGCCGTGTCACGTGTCTACGTATCATAGGCACCTCCCGTCCAATGAGTGGATGACATCTGTCCCAACCCTGAGCAGACACGTGGAAACTCCGGCGAATCGGAATTTTACACGTGGAAAATCCCCATTGGTTCAGGCTATTAACGGGTTATCAGATCCAAACCGAAACCCGATAGCTTAACGGCGACCCGTTACGGTGGATGCCACGTGTCGGTTACCCTTGACGAAAGGACTTCCATGACGCGCCATTTATCGTCATGGAAGTGGACACTTCCGTGATGATAATTTTGGTATTGTCATGGAACACTTCTATGACAGCACAGGTATGACTATCTTCATTCTGTCATAAAATCGTCATGGATGTACATGCATGACAGAAAACGTGACCTACTATGACAAACACGTATCATCACGGAAGTGTATTTTTTTGTAGTGTATATTTGATATAAATGTTATTGATTTGTACCTTACTAGTGCTTGTAGTAGCGCCTGGGTATTTGATACTAGTTTGGTTGCTAATATTTGAAACTCAAAACAGGAGTTGCAGAATAAACCGAGACTAGCTAAGGACGAGGTGACGATGCACGTTGGAAATGGCTCCAAGGTTGATGTGATCATCGTCGGCACGCTTCCTCTACGTCTACCTTCGTGATTAGTTTTAAACCTAAATAATTTTTATTTGGTGCCTGCGTTAAGCATGAACATTATATCTGGATCTTGTTTATTGCAAGACGGTTATTCATTTAAGTCAGAGAATAATGATTGTTCTATTTATATGAGTAACATCTTTTATGG
Source organism: Thinopyrum elongatum (assembly GCA_011799875.1). NCBI lineage: Eukaryota > Viridiplantae > Streptophyta > Magnoliopsida > Poales > Poaceae > Thinopyrum > Thinopyrum elongatum. Next base: position 312,100,407 of record CM022299.1, on the reverse strand, counting down.
TCATGCACCCATTGTGAATGGTTTATTCTTGTTGAATCTCGATCGTAGTGATACACATGTTCATAATATTGATGCCAAAAGATGCAAAGTTAATGATGATAGTACCACATACTTGTGGCACTGCCGCTTAGGTCATATTGGTGTAAAACGCATGAAGAAACTCCCATGCTGATGGACTTTAGGAATCACTTGATTATGAACCATTTGAAACATGCAAACCATGCCTCATGGGCAAGATGACTAAAACCCCATTTTACGGAACAATGGAGCGGGCAAGTGACTTATTGAAAATAATACATATCGATGTATGCGGTCCGATGAGTGTTGAAGCGCGTGGTGGATATCGTTATCTTCTTACCTTCACGGATGATTTGAGTAGATATGGGTATATTTACTTAATGAAACACAAGTTCGAAACATTTGAAAAGTTCAAAGAATTTCAGAATGAAGTGGAGAATCATCGTAACAAGAAAATAAAGTTTCTACGATCTGATCGTGGAGGTGAATATTTGAGTTACGAGTTTGGCACGCATTTAAGACAATGTGGAATTGTTTCAGAACACACGCCACCTGGAACACCACAATGTAATGGTGTGTTTGAACATTGTAATCATACTTTATTGGATATGGTGCGTTCAATGATGTCTCTTACTGATTTGCCACTATCGTTTTGGGGTTATGCATTAGGGACAGCCACATTCACTTTAAATAGGGCACCATCTAAATCCATTGAGACGACACCGTATGAATTATGGTTTTGCAATAAACCTAAGTTGTCGTTTCTTAAAGTTTGGGGATGCGACGCTTATGTCAAGAGGCTTTAGCCTGATAAGCTCGAACCCAAAGCGGAGAAGTGCGTCTTCATAGGATACCCTGAAGAGACTATTGGGTATACCTTCTATCATAGATCGGAGGGAAAGATTTATGTTGCTAAGAATGGGTCCTTTCTAGAGAAGGAGTTTCTCTCAAAGAATTGAGTGGGAGGAAAATAGAGCTTGATGAGGTAATTGTACCTCCTCTCGAATTGGAGAGTAGTACATCACAGAAAGAATTCCTGTGATGCCTACGCCAGTCGAAGAAGAAGCTAATGATGATGATCATGAAACTTTGGATGAAGCTGCTACTGAACTTCGTAGGTCAACCAAGATACGTTCTGCAGCAGAATGGTACGGTAATCCTGTCCTGAAAGTCATGTTGTTAGACAATGGCAAACCTACGGACTATGAAGAGGTAATGATGAGCCTGAATTCCAACAAATGGCTTGAGGCCATGAAATCCGAGATAGGATCCATGTATGCTAAAGTATGGACTTTGGTGGACCTGCCCGATGACCGGCAGACCATTGAGAACAAATGAATCTTTAAGAAGAAGACATACGCTGATGGTAATGTCACTATCTATAAAGCTCGACTTGTCGCAAAGGGTTTTCGAAAAATTCAAAGAGTTGACTACGATGAGACTTTCTCACCCGTAGCGATGCTTAAGTCTGTTAGAATTATGTTAGCAATTGCCGCATATTTCGATTATGAAATCTGGCAGATGGACGTCAAAATAGTGTTCCTTAATAGTTTCCTTAAGGAAGAGTTGTATATGATGCAACCAGAAGGTTTTGTCGATCCTAAGGATGCTAACAAAGTATGCAAGCTCCAGTGATCCATCTATGGACTGGTGCAAGCATCTTGGAGTTGGAATATACGCTTTGATGAGGTGATCAAAGCTTTTGGTTTTATACAAACTTACGGAGAAGCTTGTATTTACAAGAAAGTGAGTGGGAACTCTGTACCATTTCTAATACTATATGTGGATGACACATTATTGATTGGAAATGATATAGAGTTTCTGGAAAGCATAAAGGGTTATTTGAACAAGAGTTTTTCAATGAAAGACCTGGGTGAAGCTGCTTACATATTGGGTATTAAGATCTATAGAGATAGATCAAGACGCCTGACTGGACTTTCGCAAAGCACATACCTTGACAAGATTTTGAAGAAGTTCAAAATGGACCACTCAAAGAAGGGGTTCTTGCCTGCGTTGCAAGGTCTGAAGTTGAGTCATACTCAATGCCCGACCACGAAAGAAGAAAGAGAAAGGATGAAAGTCATCCCTTATGCCTCAGCCATAGGATCTATAATTTATGCCATGTTATGTACTAGACCTGATGTTCGCCTTGCCATAAGTCTGGCAGGGAGGTACCAAAGTAATCCATGAGTGGATCACTCGACATCGGTAAAAAATATCCTTAAGTACCTAAAGAGGACTAAGGACATGTTTCTCGTTTATGGAGGTGACAAAGAGCTCGTCATAAAGGGTTATATCGATGCTAGCTTCAACTCAGATCCGGATGACTCGAAGTCTCAAACCAGATACGTGTATATTCTTAATGGAGGAGCAGTCAGTTGGAGTAGCTCCAAGCAGAGTGTCGTGGCAGGATCTAGATGTGAAGCGGAATATATAGATGCTTCGGAAGGAGCACAAGAAGGAGTTTGGATGAAGGAGTTCATATCCGACCTAGAAGTTGTGCCTAGTGCGTCGGCTCCAATGACAATCTTTTGTGACAACACTGGTGCTATTGCCATTGCCAAGGAGCCTAGGTTTCACAAGAAGACCAAGCACATCAAACGCCACTTCAACTCCATTCGTAATTACATTAAGGATGGAGACATAGAACTTTGCAAAGTACATACGGATCTGAATGTAGCAGACCCATTGACTAAACCTCTTCCACGAGCAAAACATGGTCATCACCAAGACTCCATGGGTGTTAGATTTATGACGATGTAAACTAGATTATTGACTCTAGTGCAAGTGAGAAACTGTTGGAAATATGGCCTAGAGGCTATAATAAATTGGTTATTATCATATTTCCTTGTTCATGATGAATGTTTATTATTCATGCTAGAAGTGTATTGACCGGAAACTCAGATACATGTGTGAATACATAAACAACACCGTGTCCCTAGTAGGCCTCTACCAGACTAGCTCGTTGATCAAAGATGGTTAAGGTTTCCTAACCATAGACATGAGTTGTCATTTGATAACGGGATCACATGATTAGGAGAATGATGTGATGGACAGACCCAACCATAAGCTTAGCAATAGATCGTATCACTTAATTATTTGCTACATCTTTCTTCATGTCAAGTATCTATTCCTTTTAGACCATGAGATCGTGCAACTCCCTGACACCGGAGGAATACTTAGTGTGTATCCAAACGTCACTTCGTAACTGGGTGATCATAAAGGTGCTCTACAGGTATCTCCGAAGGTGTTTGTTGGGTTGGCGCGGATCGAGACTGGGATTTGTCACTCCGTATGACGGAGAGATATCTCTGGGCCCTCTCGGTAATACAACATCACAAGAAGCTTGCAATCATGTGACTAATGAGTTTAGTCACGGGATCTTGTATTACGGAACGAGTAAAGAGACTTTTCGGTAATGAAATTGAACTAGGTATGGCGATACTGATGATCGAATCTCGGGCAAGTAACATATCGCTGGACAAAGGGAATTGCATACGGGATTAACTGAATCCTCGACATAGTGGTTTAACCGATAAAAGATCTTCATGGAATATGTAGGAAACAATATGGGCATCTAGGTTCCGCTATTGGTTATTGACCAGAGAGGTGTCTCGGTCATGTCTACATGATTCTCGAACCCGCAGGGTCGCACGCTTAACGTTCGATGACGCTAGAGTAGAATTGTGATATTTGTATTGGTGACCGAAAGTTGTTCAGAGTCCTGGATGAGATCCCGGACATCACGAGGAGCTCCGGAATAGTCCGTAGGTTAAGATTTATATATGGAAAGTCATTTTTTGGGATTCCGGAAAAAGCAGTTTTTTTGGTATTGTACCGGGAAGCTTCCAGAGGGGTCCGAAAGTCCACAAGTGGGTCCACTATGTCCCGAGGGCCAGCATGGGCTAAGGGGAGGCGCCCTGGCCTCTTTGGGCTTGGCGCACCAGCCCCAAAGACCCATGCGGCCAAGGGGGAAAGAATCCCGCCTCCGTACGACGGAAGGGGAGAAGGACTAGGAGTCCGGCTCTTCCCCCTTGGTGCGCCATCCATATGGGGTGGAGGGGCTGGACTCCTAGCCCTCCCACGCATATAAATAAAGGGGGAGGGTCGCAATAAAGCCCCCCGGTAGATTGGAATTGGGTGTTGCCCCATTTCTCCCTCCCAGCATAATCCTCATCCCCGGTTTTTTGCTTAGCGAAGCGCTACCAGAATTCCACCACTACCATCACCACCATGCCGTTGTGCTGGTTGTGATCCCATATACATCTCCGCCCTCGCTTGTTGGATGAAGGAGGCGGAGACGTCACCGAGCCGCACATGTGCTAAACTCAGAGGTGCCGTCCGTTCGGCGCTAGATCGGTTTGGATCATGATCGAATCGCGAAGAGTACGACTACACCAACCGCGTTTTATACGCTTCCTCTTTTGGTGTACAAGGGTATGTAGACAGACTCCCCTCTTGTTGATATGCATCTCCTAGATTAGATCTTGAATGTTCATAGGAATTTTTTTGATTTTCATGCAACGTTCCACATCAGACGGAGCCATAATGCTGAGGTGAACTGTGAGCCTCGACCTGATACAATCGACTTGGGTACTCTATGGAGGCTGAGGATTTTGGACACGGACAACTGAGCCAATTGTTCTACCCGGTATGTGGTCTTCACTATAACAGAGTGAGCCACTTTGGTGAGTTAGCCATGATAACCCATATGGGGTCATGGCCTCAGGATGACTTGGGCACCCCAATGATAAAGTCCATGCAGGCATTGTACCATTTCCGTTATGAGACTTGTAAGGGTTGAAGCAACCCAACGGGATTTTGGTGTTCATCTTTGACTTTGTTGCACACATTGCAACAAGAAATGTAATATGCAATGTCCCTTCGCATACCTTGCCACCAAAATATTTCTTCAAGTCTCGGTACATCTTGGTACCTTCGAGGTGGATGGAATATGGGGACTCATGTGCTTCTCGAAGTATTTGTTGTTATAGGTCGGCTTGCTTAGGTACACATAATCTGGTGCCGAACCAAAGCATACCTTGGTCATCATAGCAAAATTTCAATTATGATCATTGTATTCATAGTTCCGGAAGCAGAAAAAGTTGAAGACCACTAACAAGCGAGTCTCGTATGTCATAAGAAGTCGAGCCACTCACAAGCGAGCCCCGTATGTCATAATAAAATGGGGACTAACAAATGAGGGATGTCGCTACAGTAGAAGAGGTTTTTATTTGCCGAGAAAATGAGGGTAAACCCTTCTCTAACCTTTAGAGTATCTCTAGCCGATTCCTTAAAATTTAACCCTTCATATGCCTCCTAAAACTTTAACTCTTTTTATTTGAGGAGTTAAAAATGTGGTTACTAGTCGAACTCACAAATTTAACTTCTCAAACTTTTTTTTACAAAATTTTATTCAAAAAAATTGAAATTAGTCCATTCGAGCACACATTTCAATTCAAACTACATTGCATAACATGAAATTTAAACTACATTTCATAAACCACTCAATTTGTAGGAAATAAAACTAAAATAGCCTAATCCTCCTTGTTCATGAGTCCATCCAAATTCACTCTATCGTTGGAGCCGTCAAAGTCGCCGTCGCCGCCGGACCCTGAGCCTGAGTCGCTGGAGGAAAGGTTGATGACTGCCCCACCATACGTTCGGGCCTCATCAGTAGCCCCCTTATTGTACAATTCGAGACACCGATTCTCCTCAGCGACGAGCTTTAGATTATTTCGACGGAGCTTGACCATGTACTCCTCATCGATGCGCGCCACCTCAAGACGCTTGAAGGCCTCCCGATTCTCCCGCACCTCGAGGCGGGGGACCACTCGGGGGTCGATGACGACGAACTCCGGGACCTCGCGGCCGCCGCAAGGGAAGTTGATTTTCACCCGGCTGCAAGAGAGGCTCACCGCCTTCTTCGCCAACTGTGTTATGTTGTGATCCAAATTCAAGTATAAAGATAAAGGCTAACTTTTGACGAGCGAGCTGACCGAGGCCCGTCACTAGGAGGCTTGGGTCGAAGCGGAGCATAGCGAAGCCCCCTCCCACCCCCCACCCCCCCGTGGTATGGATCAGTATTGACCTAGGTCGCCGCTATTATATATACCTCTTGTAAGTTGCCGCACGGGATAGGTTGACCAGTTGTAAATCCCTGGCATTTGTAGCCTCTCCGGATATAGTGAAGATTTGCTGGATAGCGCCCGTGGGTTTTTCCCCTTTGTGTTAGAGGGGTTTTCCATGTTAAAATCTCATGTCTCCTGTGTTGATTTTGTTCTTGGTTGTTTTGATTTACCTGTCATATCTCTAACAAGTGGCATCAGAGCCTTATTTCTGTCTAGGATTTCGAGGACATGGCATCGATGAAGTTCGATCTTCCGCTATTGGATTTCGACACAAGGTTTTCCCTATGGCGAGTGAAGATGCGGGTAGTGCTGGCGAATCCTGATCTGGATGAGGCGCTCGATGGGTTCGGCGAAAAAGAACAGAAGGCGTGGACCTATGATGAGAAGCGCAAAGATCGTAGGCTATGTCTACGATTTATCTTTATCTATCTAACAATATTTTGCAACAAGCGTTGGAGGAGAAAACTGTAGCAGCCATCTGGCTCAAACTGGAGTCGATCTGGATGTCCAAGGATTTGACCAGTAAGATGCACATGAAGATGAAGTTGTTCACGCACATGTTGCAAGAAGGTGGTTCAGTGCTAAACCACTTATGAATCTTCAAGGAGACCGTGTCTGACTTGAAGTCTATGGAGGTAAAGCATGATGATGAAGATTTAGATCTTCTACTTTTATGCTCGTTGCCTAGTTCCATTGCAAATTTTTGAGATACCATATTATATAGCTGTGATGAACTAACTGTTGCGAAAGTATATGAGGCCCTTCAATAGAAGGAAAAGATGAAAGATATGTTGCAATCCGAGGAATCGTCCTCGAAAGGGGAAGCTTTGCAGGTACGAGGCAGGCCTCTGCAGAAAAAAAAATACTACTACTACAACAACAAATTATAAAAGCAAGAACGACAAAGGTCGTTCGAAGTACAGAGGATCTGGGAAGGACAGATTCTGCAGGTATTGTAGGGTCACCTCATTGATGATTGTTGGAAGTTGGAAAATAAGGAGAAAAGGAACGATACGTGGAAGCCTAAAAACAAATCCGATGGTGATGGTAAGGTGAACGTTACATCTGGTAATAAGTCTGATTCAGATGATGCTCTGGTTGTTTTTGCTGGCTGTGTTTCATGTCATGATGAATGGATACTTGATTCCGCCTGTTCATTTCACATATGCTATAACAGAGATTGGTTCAGTACTTATGAGTTTGTGCAGAGTGGAGATGTTGTGTGTATGGGAGATGACAACCCCCGTGAGATTGTGGACATTGGTTCTGTTCAGATCAGCACGCATGACGACATGATATGCACATTGACAGATGTGAGACACATACCAGACATGGCCAGAAACCTCATCTCGCTGAGTACTCTTGACATCAAAGGGTACAAGCACTCCGTTTCAGGTGGAGTTCTGAAGGTAACAAAAGGTTCTCTCATTCATATGATAGGTGACATGAATTCTGATAAGTTATATGTTCTTAGATGAAGTACTATTACTGGTACTGCTGCTGTTACTTCTGATAAATCCAGTAAAATTGGCATATGCGCCTTGGGCATATGAGTAAACTTGGCATGGCAGAATTGACCAAGAGAGAACTTCTGGATGGCTGCAACATAAGTGAGTTGGACTTTTGTGAGCACTGCATTTTTGGTAATCACAAGAGCGTAAAATTCAATGTTGTTGTTCATACCACATAAGGTATATTAGTTTATGTACATGCTGAATTGTGGGGACCTTCCTGTAAACCCTCTCTTTCTGGTTCTCGTTATATGCTTACACTTATTGATGACTACTCCAGAAAAGTGTGATCTTATTTTCTGATGTGTTTGATGCCTTTAAGAATTGGAAAGTGATGGTAGAATGGCAAAATGACAAGAAGGTAAAAATACTTTGTACTGACAATGGTATGGAATTCTGATCAAAAGCTTTTAACAGTTATTGCAGAAACTTGGGCATGGTCAGGCACCACACTGTCCCGTACACTCCTCAACAGAATGGTGTGGCTGAGCGCATGAACAGAACCAACATCTCCAAGGCTCGCTGCATGTTGTCCAATGCTCGCATGGGCAAATGTTTTTGGGCTGAAGCAACCTCCATCGCCTGCTACTTGATCAGTAGGTCACCGTCCATTCCAGTTAATAAGAGAACTCCCGTTGAGGTATGGTCTGGTACACTAGCTGATTACTCACAGTTGAGAGTTTTTGGTTGCACGGCATATGCACACGTTGATAATGGAAAACTTGAGCGTAGAGCTATTAAGTGTGTGTTTGTTGGTTGCGGTTCAGGAGTAACAGGATACATGTTATGGAATCCTGAACGAATAAGGTTTTCGTGAGCATGAGTGTTGTTTTCAATGAATCTGTTATGTACCATGACAATTTGTCCACAGATACTTACGTAGAGCCATAGTGAGTTACTGTGCAGGTGGAGCACCTTGATGAGGAGGAAAATGTAATTGTTGATAATGATGATGTTGCTCTAGATGCACAGGTTGATGATAATGTTGATGATGCTTTAGATACAGAGGTTCACGGTGTGATATTATGCAGCATTCACCCCCCTTTTTGCAGCGACAAATTTAGTGTCTTGTAGCTAGCAGGAGAAAGAGGGCTATTAACAAACCTAAACGCCTAATTGAAGAGTGTGACATTGTTCATCATGCTTTTAGTTGTGCAGAGCAGGTTGAGAACATCCATGAGCAATCCACATATACTTAAGCAGTTGTTTTCGACGACCACAAAAAGTGGATTGCTGCTATGCAGGAAGAGATGCAATCACTTGAGAAAATGGCACATGGGATGTTGTGCACTTGCCTAAACAAAAGAAGATCGTTCACTGCAAATGGATATTCAAAATAAAGAATGTTTTGTCTCCTAGTGAGCCCGTGAGGTTTAAGGCAAGGTTAGAGGCTAAGGGCTTTAGTCAGATACCAGGTATTGATTATAATAATATGTTCTCTCCGGCTGTGAAGCATAGTTTCATTCGTGCATTTTCGGTACTGTTGCTATGCATGATCTTGAGCTTGAGCAGTTAGTTGTCAAGACTGCTTTTCTGCATGGAGAACTAGAGGAGGATATTTACATGGACCAACCAGAAGGTTTCATAGTGCCTGGCAAGGAGAAATTTGTTTGCAAGTTAAAGAGGTCTTTATGTGGTTTGAAATAGTCTCCGGGAGAGTGGTATAAAAGGTTTGATTCATTTATCATAGCACATGGATTTAAGAGACCTGCATATGATAATTGTGTTTACATGAAATTTGTTGATGGATCACCTATATACTTGCTGTTATATGTTGATGATATGTTGATTGCTGCCAAGGGCAAGAAAGAGATCACTGCTTTAAGGCACTGTTAAGTAGTGAGTTTGAGATGAAGGATCTTGGTGCTAGTAAAAAAAATTAGGCATGGAGATTACATGGGACAGAAATTCTGGTTTACTATTTCTTTGTCAGCAGAGTTGCATTAAGAAAGTTTTTCATCGTTTTAACATGCATGATGCTAAGACAGTAAGCACTCCCGTTGATCCTCACTTTAAATTATCATCTTCTCAATTCCTAGTACGATGAAGATTTTTAAGTATATGTCAAGAGTTCCATATTCTAGTGCTGTCGGTTCTTTAATGTATGCCGTGGTGTGTTCTAGGCTTCATTTGTCATTTACAATGAGTTTGGTCAGTAGATACATGGCTAACGCTGGTAAAGAACATTGGAAGGTTATTTGGTGGATTTTCAGGTACCTTCATGGCACTTCCAATGCTTGTTTGAAATTCGGTAGGGCTGGTGAGGGACTAGTTGGTTATGAGGATTCAAATTTTGCTTGTAGTGATTTAGACAAGAGGGGGTCCCTTACAGATTATGTGTTCACTGTTGGTGGTTGTGTCGTGAGTTGGAGGGCAATGTTGCAGCCAATATTTTCTCAATCTACCACTGAAGCAGAATACATGCCTATTGTAGAAGCATGTAAATAATCAGTTTGGCTAAAGGTTTGTATGCTGAGCTTTGTGAAGATAATTCTTGCATTAACCTGTTTTGTGACAGACAGAGTGCCATATACCTCAATAAGGATCAGATGTAGCACATTGATGTCAAATATCATTATATTCGTGACATTGTTGAGCAAGATAAACTGAAGGTATGCAAGATTAGTGCTCATGATAATTCTGCTGATATGTTGATGAAGCCAGTTCATGTTGCTAAGTTTGAGCTTTGCTCAGACTTAGTTGGTATAACTCATTAGCCCTAGTGGCTGTTTGGCGCCGTAAATGTTTTCTTTCTTGTTCAGGGAGAAGGTTCTCATTCATGCTACAAGATGTAATTTGTCTCAAGGTGGAGTTTCTTATGTTGTCATCCAAATTCAAGTATAAAGATAAAGGCTAACTTCTTACGAGCGAGTGGAGTGAGGCCCGTCGTCGGGAGGCTTGGGCCGAAGCAGAGCGTAGCGAAGCTCCCCGTGGTAAGGACCAGTATTGACCTAGGTCACCGCTATTATATATACCTCTTGTAAGCCGCCACATGAGATAGGTTGCAGTTGTAAATCCCCGGCGTTTGTAACCTCTCCCAATAGTGAAAATTTGCTGGCTGACGCCCGTGTTTTTTTTCCTTCGTGTTGAAGGGGTTTTCCACATTAAAATCTCGTGTCTCCTGTGTTAATTTTGTTATTTGTCATTTTGATTTGCCTGTCGTATCTCTAACAAACTGGAAGGAGTCAATCTAGTACCGGCCCGTAGTATTGGTCCTTTATTTATGAAAACCATGCCCGCACGCCCGCTACGACATGCCGTGGTACTTCCTCTTCAGCAGCGACTGCAGCAGGTCGGTGAAGGCGTGGGAGGGAGGTGCGCCCCGTAGCGTGCTTGGGTCGCCTGCGTGCCGCGGTGCGGATCGGCGCTTTGAATCGACGACAGCGCCCTCCAACGGCTAAATCCCGCCATTTCGGGGCAGTCGAGGGTGGCACCAGTCGATTGGAAGCACGAGGCGCAGGAGGGTGAGTGAATGGTGGATTTGGCCTACGTCAACGTCGATGCGATGCGGGCCCGAGGGAAGGGGTATTATATCCTGAGATTATCTCCGAGTTACACCTTCAGTTTCGCTCTCCAACGAAAGACAAAAAAAGAGAAAACCGCTCACGTCGCCTCCAGGGGAGCGACTCGGGCGCCCTAGCCGCCGCCGCACTCGACCTCCCTCCTCCCCTGCTTCCCCGCCGCCGTCGGAGAAGGCCGGCGAGCAAAGCTCGCCCGGCGGACGGCGGCCCCTCCTCCTTTCCTCCTTTCTTCACGAGGGAATCCTCTGGCTGAGAAGCGACGACGCCCCTGGGCGTACGGCACGGAGGCGGAGTTGGTGCGCTCGGGCGGTGGCCCAATGGGATCCCGGCGACGCTATGGGGGCCCCAGATCAGTTCTCCTCCAGGTGGTCGGGCTCGGGCGCCGTCCGGTGGCCCTAAGTGGTGGTGGGCGCGCACGTTGGCTCTCCTCCTTCACCGATGTGATTGGGGGCGGCCAGAGGCGTTGGCGTGGTGCCGGATCCGAACATGGTGGTGGCGCCGTCCCCTACGTCAGGGATGAAGGCCAGGTGGTGGGTCCTTGCGGCGGCGCCAGTGGCGGCGAATCTTGGGATCCCGCTCCCGAGGACGTCGCTGGACGCGGCGGCCCATGCACGAGAGATGGAGTTTCTTCGAACAGATCTGGATGAAAACTTGCTTTCGGCTACTGCCAAGGCCGGCGGTGGCGGCGCTGTCCGTGTCGTTCCCTTCTTGAAGACATCGCCGTGGAGAAGTTCAAGGCCACTCTCTGCTAGATCGGATGACGACGGCGCTCTGGTGTCGTTTTCCCCTTGGGGGCGTCATTCATGGAGGTACACACGGACTCGAGGGAACAGAGGACGGCTTCTTTGGTGGACCGGTGCTTCATCTTACACATCGATGACGGTGAATCTCGGTGGCGTGGCGCTGTGAAGACTCGGAATCCGATGCGCGGAGATGGACTCGTGCAGGAGGAGGATGTTGTCTGGCGTCATGGTGGCGTCGATGACAGAGAGGCCTGGCAAGGTCGGTGCATTAGTTTCTGCTCTGAAGATGAATTGGTGAAAGATGGCGGCGACGACACAGAGATTTTGTCGGACCAATTTGTGCCCCAAACCCAGTATATGGCTCAGTTGGGGCCTCTGTTTTTAGATGTTAGGCATTTATGCGATGCCTGTTTGGTATTAAGCTCGGACTATCAGCACCTATTCATCAGATGGATAGGAATAGCGACAGATGTTGTTAAGATGATGGTTTCAGACTATCTAATGTACTACTTTATAAGGTCTGTATGAATAATTAATAAAATGGTTGTATTCATCGCCTAGATACAGAGGCCAGGGAAAATCCTCCTTTTCTAAAAAACTTTAAAAGTTTCGTGTACTTAAACCGGATTAAGGTTTGGCTAGGTCTGGTTTAACTCTTGAAAACGAATTTTGTACTCCCTTACCCGGCTTCGAGGGACTATTGCTGTAGATGCTCCGACTCCACAAACACTACAGAGAATCATTTGAACATTTCGAGAAAGGAAGTAGCACTTGGAAAGGCCTCACTGTCGCTATTCATGTGAAAGTAAAGTCAACAATCACATCGAGGGCTCTGGCCACGTGAATATCAGCTGATCATGAGTGATTGCTCGAGGAAACATTACATCCATATGCAGTGATACCACATACACGTGGACTTCACAGAGATGCGACGATGGTAGATATTCCCTCGAATACGCACGGGTGTGGATGCCATTCATTAAAGGAGAAGGGGGAAGACTCCCCAAAGATCCCACGGTTTACAAATTAATTCTTCTTAAAGGCTGCCGTGTGCTGAAAGCATGGTTAATAATACAGCCAATAGTCGGCTATAAGAAATTATCATGTCATCTACAGCCAACCCCTTAGCCGACATGTACAATAGTAAAATTTAAATATGTACTAGTTTATCAATAGTTGGCTCACCTTATATTCTCACAAAGTGTCTTGGGTCTCATGTTGCAGCTGACTACTAACCAAGAGTCCGTTTCTCTTCTCTCTTCTTTTCTCTTTCTTCCAACTAAGCAAAGATATATTATTTTATTCCTTATAGCCTGCTTATGTCATAGATATATTATTCTATTTCTTATAGTCTGCTTATGTCATCAACTTGCTAACTGATCTGCAACATGCTGAGGAGTTTCTTCAGAACTGGTGTATACGCTGCAACGAACCAACCGCATTTGCGGCTGCTCTCTTCACCTGCATGGATCAAGGAAAATCAGCAAAGTCACTTTGCAGCATGGTGAGAGCCGAGTCTGGTGGATGGATGTGCTAACCTCACATCTCGCTACTACAGGGTGCAAAGTGAAACCAAGTGGTAACCTTGAAGCGCTGGCTCACACTTTGCTTCAAACGAGAAATACCTTCCAAGTTTACGCACTGATGGATGCATGGATAACAAATATATATTAGTAGTAAAGTTGTAATTTCAGATGCTGGGGATGCAAGGAGACACGCATCACCTTTATCATAGATGAGATCAGCTGCTCTAGGAGGCAAGTCGCTCCTCAAGACTCCCTCTCTCACTTTGGCGTGTGTCTCGGCCTCGTGCTGGAACATGGAGACTAGCTGCTGGAGCTCCAACTTCCTCACTTGGACCTGCTCATCACTGACCGGTTTCTGCAGTCCGAAATAGACGATTCCGACGATGATCAGCATGAACCCAATCAGGAACAGAAGCCCGGAGAACAATGCAAAAGCATATGGAGTGTTTTTAGCTCCTGGGATGCCGTCCACGTTGATCCCAAACAATCCGGTGATGATTGACAGAATGAGGCCACACCCACCAAAAATGGTCAGGTTATGCGTGATGCGAAGGCTCTTATCCTGAGTATCACAACAACCGATCGAGTTTATAGGTGACACTTCCATTCCATGTATCATACTAGAATAGTTGCAGATCTCGGTCATACTGTCATAGTGTCAAGAAACGTCTTATATTTCGTTACAGAGGTAAGTAGTAGTTAGCAAACTACGGTTCATGTTGTCGCTTATCAATTAGTATAAAAATTCCAATCAGAACCCTGAAGAGTGAGTCCGCCAAAGTATTTACCTGCAACCAAGCACGCACAGTGCTCTGCATCACATCCTGGATAGTGAACAACCGACCACGGACAGCCTCTTGCTCCTCAATCATTTGCCTTGTGTCTTTCCTGATAGCTTCAAGCAAGGACCTGGTGGCGGTTCCCCTCAGATACTGGAGCAGCTCAAATATTATCTCCTCTCTAGCATGCAGTGACCATTTCACCCTGATAACCTATTGACAAAATGCATTTAGTTCAAACAGATTCATTATGGGCGCGTTTGGTTGCTAGCATAACAGCCATGCAGGCTCCGGGTGGTCAAATTCGAGCTGTTTCGTTGCCTGGGCCATAGAGATTCTTCAGGGTGAAAATCTAGATTCAGACCTTGATGGTTGGATCCGGTGACGGCAACTTGAGTGTCGCTCCCTTCTTGAAGGCGTTACTGTTAAAGAATCTCGTCGTCTGTGTGGTGTTATGAGATGGTTGGCGCGGATATGGTCACTGATGTAGTTTGCCGTTTGCCGATCATGGTCTGATCGCTTCGGGTTTTTCTTTTACTCGCCTACACATAGCTTTGACTTTGCTATCTGGCGTGTTTTTTATGTGCGTGTGTTGGTGTTGGCTGTGTGCATCCTAGCTATTAGAGGCCAGGTGTGTGCTCTTTGGGTCTGTATCCTCTTGATGCTCCTCTTTGAGCCAATAAAATCCACCCTTTGTCGAGAGAGACACATGCCCACCTGCACCTCACAGCAGCTCTCAACCTGGCCTGGGAGGAACGCTCAATTCGACCGTTTCTAGTGATGCAGGCCCGAACAAGTGCAAAATGGCTCTATTAACTCAATTTGAGGTGAGGAAGCGGGAGCAACCAAACGAACTGCACAACTTGGCTCAGACCTCGTATTTGCCAATACAGGCTCTACCGGGTCAGGTTCCTACTAAGCCAAATAAATACAGCGAGTAACCAAACACGCCCTATATCCACTGTATATTCCTCTGAACTTATTCAGTCTGAATATACATACCTGAGTGGCTAACCTTCTAATGTCTTGGTTAAATATTATGCACATCAGGTTTAGGTCTTCTTGATTTCTCCTGCACATGCATGCTCATACTGTCACATAGTTCTAGCCAAAGAGGAAAGAGATTCATGGAAACCAAGGGTATCAAACTATATAACTTACCTGTTTACAAATTTAAGTTCGATTTCATCGGCTGCACCAAACACGTATTTGCGCCACAATCTGTGGGGTAAATGTGATGATGACTAGAAGTTAGAACGCTCAGTAGTTGTGCTTCTTAAAAATTCAGTACCACACCTGTCATCCCATCGAGCAAGGCGGGAAGCCAAATGCGCTACAACTTCATGGATACTTTTAGGAGCTGTACTTCCACATGCAGAAAGAAGCTCCTGCAGCGAGCAAGACTATGCAGGTGAAGAGGAAAATTGATAGAATAGAGATGGTTCTTAATTGAAACTGTTCACTGAAAATTGGTACCTGAACCTCTGTAACCCCTATGACGTTAATGTTGGGTGCAGAACCTTTCACATGAAGCGCTGTTATAAGAAAATTTTGAGCTTGCCACGCACGGAGCACAATAGGAATGTCATCTTCGTCGCCAGCCGGATCGCCCACGGACTGGCCCAATAGCTCGAATAGCAAGCCACCTGCAACTCTAACCGGGACCTGAACGGCATGGATCACCATGAATTATTTTGTCCACGAGATCGAGATGGTACACAAAGGATTAATTCAGGCCGTCACCTACCTCATACAGTAGATGCTTCATCTTCTCACTGATGAGCATGCTCTCGTCCCTGAGCGCCACGCGGATCGCCGGGTGGAGCCATCGCGCGCCGGCAAGCCAGGCGTCCACCGCCGGGTGTCCCGCCGTCACGTGGCACCACCAGGTCGGCCCCGCCGGCCTCTGCCAGTACGGCACGGCGACATCGGCCACGGTGATGTCGCAGCACTGGTCGCCGTCGTCCATGAGGCCGCCCATCCCCTGCCCGTCCCACGCCGCGTCCCCCTCCACCATCTCCACCAGCTCCGCTATCCTCCTCCACCCGATCGGCACCCAGTAGATCTCCGGCGACGCCTTCCCGTGCTTGCACGCCGGCCTCGGCTCCTCGCTGTCCTCCGAACCTACCCGTTGCCAATCTGTCTGTCAAGCGGGCTTTCTACCGCGAAATGGAACCAAACCAAGAAACTTGTAAAACTTGCCTTGAGATGAAACGTCCCCAAACTTGGTGATGGGTAGTTTCGTGGGATCCATGGCTGAATGGTCTTTGGAGTATTGCGAGGAGTTGTTCCGTGAGAGATTGGGCGGGCTAGCGAAGCCGTGGCCGCGGACGAACTCGAAGGCGCAGACGAGGCCTCCGGTCCACAGGTCGGACTGCGGCGAGGCTTCCTTGGTGGAGCTGCCGAGGCTGTGAATGAGCTCTTTCCTGACGTTGCCGGGGAAGCTGCTGTGCCACCGAGGCTCGCCGTCCATCGTGTCGATCAGCAGCAGCAGCAGCAGAAGCCTGCGAATGCAACGGCGGCGATGTACGGGGTATTTCAAATTTGAAGCGGTCGCCCTTGTCAGCGGTTATGTGGGGCCTGGAAGCGGGGGAGCGGGTGCCACATGTATCTACTTTGTGGGCGTGTAGGGTACGCGTGTCAGAGGGCTGGGAGGCGGTGCGCAAGGAGCCGACACAACACGTGGCGTCCGTGGCGCTGTACCAGCTCGTTCTGTATGACTAGCTACGACTGTTCTTGTAGCTGCTTCGTGGGACCTGTGGTGAGCGACAGTGACAGGAGATTTTTTTTTTGAAAGATCCAGCTTTATACTGGCTTTATAGATTTAGCAGAACGGAGCGGTACAAAGTTTGATCAAGTGATCGTTGGGCGGTAGAAAACATCGTGCGGACACGATGCAAAACATCAAAATAATCTCAGCCGTTATCTTGCAGATCGTTCCCCGAACGGGGCGCTATATCCTTTGCTCCTGCCAGCCTCCAAAGCTCGAAGGCGGCACGGATGACACTGATCACCGCTGGTTGATCAGGTGTTTTGCTCCTGAAGACAGCAGCATTCCTCTCCTTCCAGAGCTCCCAGGTAACCAAAATGATCAAGGTCTTGATGCCCCACCGGTGCTCCGTTGTTGTTTTCCTGATGATCGCCTGGCAAATTGAAGTCGTGGTGATCAGACGGGAGCGTTCCCGTGCATTGAGAGCTGAGCAACCCTCCCAGGAAGCGACCTCCCGCCACACTTGAGAGGAGAAAGGGCAGCTCTAGAATAGATGTACCGAGCACTCCAGGTTCCTTTGACACAACGCACAGAAGTAACCATTTGGCCAGCCTCTGCGCAGCAGACGGTCATTGCACCATAGCCTGTCCAAATGCAACAGCCAGAAGAACATCTTAAGCTTTGCCAGCGCCCATGGCTTCCAAATACAAGATCTGAGGCAAGTTTCTTCCGAGGCCTGAAACTGCATCTTGTATGCTGAACTCGTAGTGTAGGCCCCCTCCTTTTATCTGAGCGAGCGAATCTTGTCTTGCTCGTATGGGTTGAGCTGCGTGCCGTGCACCAGCCTCCAAATCCTGAGGGCGGCGGCGGCGATTGCCAAAGTGTTGTTGTGCTGCAGGCCAGACAGTCACCTGTCGTTACTCAATGCATCAACGACCCTTCTATTCTTCCTTCTCGAGTGCTTGAAAATTGCCGAGAAACTTCTCTGAAGCGGCTCAGTTCTAATCCAACGGCTCTTCCAGAAGCTTGTTGTTCTGCCGTCCCCAATGGAGATGGCAGTGGCCCCGTGGAAAGCCTCCCGGTCTTGGTCGTCGCATGGGATGTCAAAACCCACCCATGGTCGTCGTGTAGACTGCCATTCCAAACATAGCCACCGCATTCTAAGTGCCCTGCTGAATTTTGACATATTCAGGATGCCGAGGCCTCCCCTGCTCGGTCGACGAGCACACTCTATTCCAGGCCACTTTGCATTTGCCTCCCGTGACCTCCTCCTCCTGGCACCAAAGAAAACATCGTCGCGCCTTGTCCATCTCTTTCAGTATCTTCTTTGAGAATTTTAGAGCCGTCATTGCAAACGTTGGTAGGGCCGAAAGCACACTTCTGACGAGCACCCTCCGTCCTCCCGGGTTCATCAGCTTGCCCTTCCAACCCGCCAAGCGGCCACGTATACGATCAAAGATGAATTGGAGGTGGACAATCCACAACTTGAGGGGAGAAATTGGCAGTCCCAGGTATGTGATTGGGAAAGCAACAGTGTGGCCGCCGAAGCCCTGTAGCACTTTCGGCAAAATCGTCGGGTTGCAGCAGATGGGAGCCACTGTAGATCTATACTGGTTCAGGCACAGACCCGTTGCCTCACCGAAATGGAGAAGAAGGTTGAACAGCGCATCGACCTCCTCCTTGATTGGGTTGGCAAAGATCACAACATCGTCGGCGTAAAGGCTGACACGCATGCTCGTGCCGTGGCCCGGTTGCGGGGCAAGCACTCCATGATCAGTGGCCGCGCATAGCAGGCGGTGGAGCAGGTTGATGGGGAGGATGAAGAGGAGCGGCGAAAGGGGGTCACCCTGTCGGAGACCACGACGGTGCCAGAAAGGTTGGCCGGGGCAGCCGTTGAGCAGGACCGTAGAGGAGGCCATGGAGAGTATTGAAGTAATCCAATCGCGCCAATAAGGGTTGAATCCCATCGCCTGAAGAAGCTCTAACAAATACTCCCAAGATAGCGAGTCGAAAGTTTTTGTAATATCCAGTTTGAAAAGCAGAGCAGATTTCCTGGCCCGGTGTAACGCCCGGACGCAGCCCTGGACCTACATGAAGCTGTCATGTATAAATTTTCCTTTCTGAAAAGTAGGTTGCACCGGTGAGATGACGTGCTTGATTGCGTTGGACAGTCTCATGGACAGGACTTTTGTTATCAGCTTGGCGATCGAGTGAATTAAACTGATTGGTCTGTAGTGACCGAGTGTTGAGGCTCCCTCCATCTTTGGGATCAAGGCCATGAGGGCCGTATTTAACTGCGCGAAATTTTCGCCGGTGACGTAATAAAACTTGTGGAAAACCTCCATTATGTCGTCCTTTATAGTGCCCCAACAGACTCTGAAGAACTTGCCTGTGAAGCCGTCAGGCCCAGGGGCCTTTTCTTGGGGGGGGAGGCGACAATGGCTGCCCAAACCTCATCCTCTGTAAAAGGTACATCAAGGTCGTGCATATCGATCGTCGGCAGGTTCATCTCCTCCCAGTTTAGTGTGTGCGGTCGCTGCTTCGTCTCCCCAAGCAGGTTTTGAAAGTGAAGGAGGCCAACCCGCGCCTTTTCAGAGTGCTCTGTAACCTCTCTGTCGTTAGTCTTGATGGAATGAACAAAGTTTTTCCGCTTTCTGGAGCGCATCTTAGCGCTGAAAAGCTTTGTGTTTGCATCCCCGGCGCGAAGCCAGGTAATCCACGATGCCTGCCGCCTCCTAGCTCTCTCACTGGTACAGAGACGTGCTATACAAACGGTTTTTACCCCGTTTTCGCGATGGAGTTTTAAACCGTCGCCTAGTGAGTGTGTGCGATAGGGAGGTCCTGCCCACACGACCCAGAAACCGTCGGGGATAGGCCCTCCGGCCACACACGCGGGGCAAAATGAGCTCGTGTGCGATCGGGCGAGGCATCGAAGCCCAATCGTTTCCGTTCTTATGTACATCCCACACAGTGAATCCCAGAAAAACATTTCCGTTCGTATGTATATCACACACAGTTTTTTGTGTGGAAACGTTTGTGCAAGGTGGCCTAACGCAAACAGTTCTCTGCCGGAAGTCGTGTGTGATTGTTAGTTGATCCAACACACCTACTTTCTAGGAATCGTGTGGGTTGTTTGAGTTCATCGCCCACGGTGTTGTCAGAGTAACCGTCTGCAATAGAAAAGCCTAATAAGCAGGGTAATTAGCCTATTATTGATAATCCATGTAGTAATCAAATTGACATTTCTTATAAAACACACCAGATATTTCATATCCGTATAATGGCAACCAGGATTTCATAATCGAATTACATCAGATAGCTTCAGCACTCAATTACACCAAAGAGGGATATAGCTAGCTACGCCATTACACGACAGCACCAAGTTTCACATGCAACATCGAAAACCTTTGGAAAGTAGCATCATACACAGTAAATAGACAGATGAATCTCATCTGGGAAACTGCAGAAGCAGAAGGCGAATATTGAGCCTTCAGTGATGTTGAATGTCCTTGCAACTTTAGGCCAGTGGCTATGGATAATTGCCCGCCCAACCTTCGTCCTCTTCAGGAAGACTTCACTATTGTACCGTGGGTGTTGAATGAATACCTTCCTCGCCTCTTGACCATGCAAGTGGTTTGAGAGGTAATCATCCGTGAACTGCTTTGAAAAGTACTGAAAACAAAGATATGCATAAATCGCTGTTATAAATTTTGAAATCGCACAAGGGGTAATGTAACACCCCCTTGTAATAAGTACTGTGATACTCTGTTAAACTGCCAAGTCATGATCATTTGCAGTGCCAAGTCATTTGGGTTAATAATCCAATTCAAATTCAAAATCTGAAAATTAAATTAAATTCCAAAGTGCAAATTGAAGTTGATCAAACTCTGCTGGAGAAATGTTATTTAATTAGCAAATAATCCAGTGGTCATGGCAAAATCATAATCATTATTTTTGGAGTTAGCTAAGTGAGTGAAACAACCTGAAACAGCACTCAAAACAGACTATTTACATCTATTAAATTAATATCAAACTCACATGGAATCCAAATTTGTCCAAATCACTTTTTGGTGAGAGATAATATTGCATTGCAATATTTGGGCCAACTCCCACATTTTTCAAAAGTGCACAAGTGCCCTAAACATTTTGAAACAGAAAAGGAAATAAAAGAAAAGGAAAACAGAATCAGAGAAATAATTAAAAGGGACACTGTGCACTGGGCCTTAATGCACAGTGCCCCGATTTGAGGTCCAACCGGCCCAGCCCATCTCCCCATCGTCCTCCTCGCCGCGCTGTCAAACGCGCGCGCCGACACGCCGACGAGCGCGGCGCGTGTCGACCATCCTCCGGCGCCGCTGCCGCCGCGTAGGGGAATAAGAGGCCCCGCGGCCTCACCCGAACCCTAGTCGATCCCCATTCCTCTCCCTCGCCGCTCCGCGCCTCCACCCTTCCTCCAGATCCGCCACCGAACACCGCCGTCGCCGCGTCTTGGCACCGCCGTGGCCACCGAGCTCCTCCGGCTCCATCCTCGTGACCACGAGCTCCGGGTTCGTCGACTCCTTCGACTGGAAGCCAGAGATCGAGCCGGGGAGCACCACAACGACTACTACGCGCCGCCCCCTTTCCTCTCGGTTGCCGGCGATCTTCTCCAAATCCGGCGACGGCTGCTGCTCCTAAACCGTCACCGGCTTTTCTTAGCCACCCGGTGAGCTCCCCCTCGTCTTTCCCCTCTTCGATCCGCACCTCTCTGTCGCCGTAGTGGCCGCACCCGAGGAGCCCGAACCCGCTGCCGCCGACGAGCTCGCTGCCGTGGCCAACGCCGCCGTCATGCGCAACTGAGCCCAGCTTCGAGCTCCTGGAGCTCGTGCGAGTCCAGCAAAGCCTCTAGCACCTCTCCCCGTGCCGCATAGCGTCGAACCCGACGAAGCCCGAACTCCGGCGTCCGCCGCGATGCTCGCCGCCGTCGCTACACGCCGTCTCCGGCGACGCCACCGCCACGGTTGGACGCGGCGTTGAACGCCCGTTCGAAAGAACCTACCCACGGCTCGAACCAAGCTCTGTAGCGCAAATCCGAGCGGCTCCGGCGACGCACCGCCGCGATTTTGGTCGCCGGCGCAACTCCGGCGCCGGCCGCCGACGTGGCTACCACGTGGGACACCCCTGGGTCACTGCCAGTGGGTCCCACGGGCCCTGTTGACCGCGTTGACCCGAGTCAACGCGGGCACTGTTCACCCCTGTAGCTGACACGTGGGTCCCGTTCGATAATTAGACTAATTAAAGATTTAATTAATTAGAAACTAATTAGATTAACCTAATGTCTCACTGACATGTGGGGTCCACCCCCTAATTAACCCTGGTAATTAAATTAATCCACTGATTAGCCTAAACAGAGGCTGACATGTGGGTCCCACATGTCATATTTGACTGGTCAACCGTCCTGTTGACTTGCTGACGTCAGCAGCGCGTCATGCTGATGTCATAATTCATTTCTGTTAAATAAAATAATTCCAGAAATTCAAATAATCTTTAAAAATTAATAACTTTTAAACCGTAGCTCGGATCGAAAAAGTTAAAACATGAAAGTTACTCAGAACGACGAGACGAGTCTGATCGTGCCGTCTGTTTCTCCATCGGAACCTCCTACGTAGAAGAACTCGTAACTCCGGACCCGAATCCGGCAGATGAATAGTGCACACACGTCGGATATTAAATCCCAGAATAATTCTAAAAATAACTAAAATGACTTAGATGCATATTCAGGCAACCCTGCACTGCATCATAGCATAGCACGCACTGGTGGCATATGATTGCATATTGTTTACCTGTTTCCTCCCCCTCTTCTCTCTCGATAGACCCCGACGCAGACGTAACTCCAGACGCAGACGCAGCTCCGGAGTACGACTACGTTCCCGGCGACACCCCTGAAGACCTTGCCCTTGCCCCAGAGCAAACAGGCAAGCACCCCCATTTTGAGCTTTCCGATATCGCCTACTCTCTCCCCTCTTATGCTTGCACTAGATGTTACTGCTGCTATTACTATCCTACTCTGTTGCATAGCCTGTTTACTTGTAACCTACTTTTGATACATGCCTGTTATCCTAAACTGTTTAGCATAGGATGGGTAGAGTCACGACAGAGACCCCCACTTGATCCCGACTGCCCTGCTGGACATCAGAAGACCCGATCATCGGGATTGAAGACTAGACCATGGCACCGCACATCACTTCCCCTTAGTTGCCGACACTGCTGGGTTATCATCGAGTGCCGAGGGTGATACCTCGTCAGCACTTCTGATGTTAACCTTGTAGGTTAGTTACTCGGTCGTGGTAAGCGAGGGTGATTCCTCCTACACCACCCCCGATAACGACATCGTCGCGCAACCTCTCAAGTGTGGACCTCGAGGGTGATTCCTCCTTCGTTCACCTTGATGATAACATCGAGCGGGAATTCCATCGAGGGTGATTCCTCAGGGTTCCCTTCGGTGCCAGACACACAGTTACCTTGGATATTATGACTTGCACTAAACTATGATACTAAAGACGGGTCGGCCCTGAGGGGTACCCGCGCGAGCTTATTGCGAAGTGATGTGGAGTCGGGTTGACCTGGATGGTGCCCGCGAGATAACTACGAGGCGTGGCCGGGCATTCTTAGCCCTTGCCACAAGTCCTCGAGACGGGGCGACGGGGTCACATCGATCGTGAGTCTCTGCTCGTTTCCGCGCGCTCCTAATCCACTACGGTTTGGATATTTGATCCGAGGGGCCTCTGGCCCGATAGCACTAACCATCACGTGGGCATAGTATGGGCGTTCTGCGTCGTACACATCAGCCGAAGCTTGTTTGACGTCAGTAAGGAGCGGCGCACGCCGAGTTGGACTGGTAACGCAACCGCGCTTGTATAAGGGGTTGCTAGGTCTGCTCTCGGTGGCCCCGTAACGTGCAGGAGTTCCCGGGGCGATGGCCCAAGACCCCTGCGGGCATAGGTTTAGTCCGGCGTGCTGACCTCTCTTATAAGTCTAGGTCGGGTTGCGGCGTGTTGCTTAGCCGAGGCCGGGCATGACCCAGAAAAGTGTGTCCGGCCAGAGTTAAGTGAGCGTGGTGGGTAAGTTGGTGCACCCCTGCAGGGAAGAAACTTCTATCGATAGCCTGTCCTACGGTAACGGACACTCGGAGTTGTATCCCGATCGGTACAACTAGAACATGTGATGAGAATTGGATAGTACGGCTCTGGGATTGCTTTCTCGCAGGTAGTCGAGAAAGGATCTCAGGTCGAGGTTGATGATATTACTACTACTACTTTACATTATGTTCATCTGCTCTCTCCTGATGCTGCAAGACTGTCGAAGATTGTTGAAGATGCTAGTCTTCGATAGGACTAGGCTTTCCCCCTCTACTCTGGCATTTCTGCAGCCCAGTCCACATATACAGCCATTCCTTTGACAATGATGCATATGTAGTGTAGATCCTTGCTTGCTGAGTACTTCGGATGAGTACTCACGTTTGCTTTATTTTCTTTTTCCCCCATTTTCCATTTGATGCCACCAGACGACGGAGCCCCTGAGCCAGAAGCCCCCGCCGACGACCAGTACTACTATCCGCCTGGCGAGTACTACTACTACGAGGAGCCGTTCGACGACCAGGAGTAGGATCGGAGGGTCCAGGGCAGGAGGCCTACGCCTTTCGATCGTAGTTTTTATTTTTACCCCGCCTCTGTGAAGGCTTATCTCTCTCTCTGTAATATATCTGTACTCAGATATCTAATGCTTCCGCTGACGCTTGTATGCCATCGAGCTTGTATTCGAGCCCTCGAGGCCCTGGCTTGTAATATTAAGCTTGTATGACTTTATTTTTATGTTTTAGAGTTGTGTTGTGATATCTTCAAGTGAGTCCTTAGGCTTGATCGTGCGCATTTGCGTGTATGATTAGTGCACGATTAAGCCGGGGTCGTCACAGGTTGGTATCAGAGCCGACTGCCTCTAGGAGTCCCCCCTTTCCAACTCTTTGGCCGAAGTTGAGTCTAGTGGTCAAAAATTGTTTTACTAACTTGGCTGTGTGGCTTACGGGCCCACGTCGCCAATTGGGTGGTATTAGGATCTTTTATTCCTCGTCTTTACTCTGGGATTCTAATCTCTCATCTGTTCGGGTTTACTAAAATTTACTAACACCGACATTTAGGATCTCGTTAATTCTATCCACCCGGAGAACTGGATTCAGTGCGATTTCCCTGTCATTGATCTGATTAGTCCGATAATCATTTCCTTTCCATTGTTTTGTTTAACCTTTCCTTTTGAGATCGGTTATATTTCTCAATGTCTTACGACAATCCTGAACTTCTTATTTCAGATGGATCGACTGTTTCCCCCTCGTCCTACGACGCAGCTCGTGCTTCGCACCTGTGCTCGAGACGTCCCTGGGTTTCCAGCTGTTCTGATCGCCCTCTTGATCAGGCTGGGATACCGCTGGTGCCCCGAGTACATGGTCTATGAGGTTTATCGTGAGTTCAACCAGGAGCAGTACTATGCTGATGTTCGCATCTACGATCAGCAGGATAACTCTGACACTGAGCTTCACCGTTTTCACGGTATCGGCGTGACGATTGAGATGGCAGTCCATGATGCCGCCTACTCTGCTGTCGCACGTCTCCGAGGAGAGCACAGTGCTAACTTGGATGATACTGTGTTTCGGTACATTCCGTATGCACCTGTTGGAGATGCTACTGGATTTTACACAGCTATCTGTGCCCCGTACGAGCCTCGTCGCTATGATCAGCGAGTTCTGATCCACTATGCTCAGGCTCTGGATCGCACTGTTCGTGCACTTGCTGTCGAGTTGTTTGCCACTCGAGCACGCTACTACGAGGCTATGACACAGTTGCTACCAGCTGTTCGTGCAGGGATGCATCCGGAGTACATTCTTTACCCGAGCAGGACTGAGATGCCATCAGGGATCGTCTGGCCTGCTGTGGGAGGTCACACGCCTGCATGTGGACCTCTTCTTTCTTCTCGAGACCGAGTTCTGCATCAGAGTGCCCATGGAGCGCAGGATCCTTCTGCGACGAACGTCCATCGTCCGCACTTGCAGTTACCCCGTTTCAGTGGTTTTCTCCGACGCTGATGTAGCCTTTGCTATGTCCCGTTGTGTACTTTCTTACCGCGTGCCTGCGCGCCGCCTAGCATGTCTAGCTTTTCATTTGCGCCGTTATGCTGCCCGAATGTAACCGACTATGTATGGATCTGTATGTCTTAATGACTACTTTCAGCATCTGTGCACTACTTCAATAAATGTCGAGTTACATCATGTTTATTGCTAAACACTTGCATAAGCTATTGCTGAAATACCCCTGTTGAATTAGCAGGATGGCTGACAACAATCCGCCACCGCCGCCACCACCTGATTACATGGCAGCGATGATGCAACAGTTTGAACTCAACCGCCAGTTTATGACGGGAATTATGCAGCAGTTTCCTCGTCCTGATGCTAATCAGCAGCCTTTCTCCATCACTTTGCCAGAATTTTTGCGGCTCAGCCCATCCTTCTTCCGCAACACAGTCAACCCATTGGATGCCGATGACTGGCTGCGTGACATCTCCCATGAGATGGAGTCTGCTAGTGTCGCCGAAATTAACTATGTCACTTTTGCGACATATCTTCTTAAGGGTCCCGCAGCCCAATGGTGGGCCACTCACCGACAGACTCTGCCGCCTGGTACTGTCGTCACTTGGGCAGAATTCAAGATTGCATTCCGTGCCCGCTACATTCCTCAAGCTGTCATAGCTCGGAAGAAGGCCGAGTTCCGTAGCCTTGTTCAGGGCAACAAGACCGTGGAAGTATATCAGCGCGAGTTTCTTGACTTATCTCGCTATGCTGAAGAAGACATTCCTACTGATGAGCGAAGACAGGAGAAGTTCCGTGAAGGATTGCATCATGACATACAGTTGGCACTGCTTGTCCAGGATTATCCTGATTTCGCCACCTTGGTGAATAAGGCCATCATGGTTGAAACTGGACTGAAGAAGCATAAAGAAGCGTCCAGACGCACTCGTGAGTCGGGCTCATCTTCGGGCTCGTCTTCCCAGAAGCGACGCATCTGGTTCCCCAAAGGCATGTTCCGTTCAGCAGCTCCTGCGAACAGACCCTTTTATGCTGCTCCACGACTGCCTCCTCCACCACCGAGGCAGCCCCTGCCAGCTCCAGCACCTCGAGCTCCAGCACTCCGTCCTGACAGCGGACTATGCTTCAAGTGTGGCAAGCCAGGTCACCGTGCTAGAGATTGTTCTCAGAATCAGAATCAACTAGCTCTCCCTTCTGCTGGACGTGGAATGGGCCGTGGTATTCCTCAGCAGCGCAACAATAATGCCAGACCTTCTTACGGTCGTGGGCAGTACTACCACGTCAACATGTCTGAAGCTCCAGATCAACCAGATACTGTGATGGGTACACTTCTCGTTAATTCAGTACCAGCATCTGTTTTATTTGATTCAGGAGCATCGCATTCCTTCATGTCAGAACCTTTTGCACGCATGCATGACATTAAATGCGAATACATGAACACACCCTTATTGGTACACATCCCCGCGGGTGGTTGCCGAACCTTTACAGTTAGCTATAATGTTCCCGTTGAAATCGAAGAGTTGGAGTTCAGTGCGTCTCCCATTATTCTGAAATCGTCCAAGATTGACCTTATTCTGGGAATGGATTGGTTGAAGGCCCACTATGCCTCAATCAATTGTGCCACCAAAGTTGTTCACCTCTTGCACCCCTCGAATGAGATGGTGAATTACCATGCTCATATCACTCAGAACGCTGAGGCTCAAATTTATACCTTGAATGCGTTGAATGCTTCTCCGCTTGATGGGATTGAGATTATCCCAGTTGTCTGTGACTTCCCGGATGTTTTTCCAGAAGAACTTCCAGGAATACCCCCTGCTAGAGCTGTCGAGCTCGTCATCGACTTGAAGCCTGGCACCACTCCTATTGCGAAGCGTCCTTACAAGATGCCTCCGCACCACCTCATCGAGCTTAAGGAGGAAATTGATAAATCTTTAAGGAAGGGTTTCATCCGCCCTAGTTCCTCTGCTTGGGGAGCACCTTCTCTCTTTGTTAAGAAGAAGGATGGAACTAACCGTCTGGTTCAAGATTATCGTCCTATCAACCAGGCAACCATTCAGAATAAATATCCGCTTCCCCGGATCAACGATTTATATGACCAACTCGCTGGATCTTCGGTGTTTTCTAAACTCGACTTGAGGTTGGGTTATCACCAGATCCGTGTCCGCGAAGAGGATATTCCGAAGACTGCATTTGTTACTCGTTATGGCTCTTACGAGTACACAGTCATGTCGTTTGGTTTAACAAACGCTCCAGCTACATTCTCCCGCCTAATGAATTACATATTCATGGACTACCTCGACAAATTCGTCGTGGTATATCTGGATGATATTCTGGTTTATTCGAAGAACAAAGAAGAACATGCCGAACATCTTCGTCTTGTTCTGGAGAGACTTCGAGAACACAAGCTGTATGCCAAGTTCTCTAAATGCGAATTCTGGCTTCCTGAAGTGACCTACCTTGGACATGTGATTTCCAAGGACGGTATTGCCGTTAACCCGGAGCGTGTTCAGGCTATCCTTGACTGGACTCCTCCGAAGAATGCCAAGCAGGTCCGAAGCTTTCTCGGTCTAGCCAGCTATTGTCGCCGATTCGTCGAGAACTTCTCCAAGATCGCCAAGCCCCTGACTAATCTGCTCCACAAAGGCGTTAAGTTTGAGTGGACAGACAAGTGTCAGGAAAGTTTCCAAACCCTCAAGGACAAGCTCACTTCTGCTCCAGTGCTTGCTCCTCCTGATTCTCGCAAGGACTTTGTCATATATTGCGACGCCTCTCGTCAGGGATTAGGCTGCGTCCTAATGCAAGAGCGGAGAGTAATTGCATATGCTTCACGTCGATTGCGTCCACATGAAGAGAATTATCCAGTGCATGATCTTGAACTTGCAGCAGTGATGTATGCATTGAAGTTATGGCGGCACTACCTTCTGGGTAATCGGTGTGAAATTTATACCGATCACCAAAGTCTGAAATACTTATTCACTCAACCGGATCTTAATCTCCGACAACAACGATGGTTAGAAGCTATTGCGGATTATGACTGCGGTATTTCTTATACCCCGGGCAAAGCTAATGTAATGGCCGATGCCCTGAGTCGCAAGTCATATTGCAACAACCTCATGGTTAGGCAAGCTCAACCTCGTCTTCACGCAGAACTGACTCAGCTGAATCTGCGAATTCTTCCCCAGGGTTCTCTTAATAACCTTGTGGTACAGCCAGACCTTCTGAAGGCTGTTAAAGAAGCGCAAGCCAAAGATGCTGAAATTGACTTGATGAAGAAGGAGCTTCACCTTGCTAAGTATCGGGATTTCTCAGTTGCTGAAGATGGTACATTATATTTCAGAGACCGCATCGTAGTACCTCGCTTCGAGCTGATGACTGACAAAGTCATGAAGGAGGCCCATGATACACCGTTGTCTATCCATCCGGGCAGTACCAAAATGTATCGAGATCTTCGTCAAAGGTACTGGTGGTCTAGGATGAAGCAGGATATTGCTCGTTATGTTGCCGAGTGTGACGTTTGTCGTCGCGTGAAGGCAGAACATCAGAAACCTGCTGGAATTCTGCAACCGCTCCCTATTCCTCTATGGAAGTGGGATAAAGTGCAAATGGACTTCATTACTGGTCTTCCCAAGTCTCAGAAGGGTCACGATGCCATTCTTGTCGTCGTCGACCAACTCTCCAAGGTTGCTCATTTCCTACCTGTTAAGGAGACTATCACCGCTAGCCAGCTAGCAGAACTCTACATTGCCAGAATTGTTTCTCTCCATGGTATTCCGAAAGAGATTAGTTCAGACCGTGGTGTTCTTTTCACTTCCAAGTTCTGGGAAAGTTTCCAAGAAGCCATGGGAACTCATATTACCTGGAGTTCAGCTTATCATCCCCAATCCCAAGGCCAAGTTGAGCGCGTTAATCAAGTGCTTGAAGACATGCTTTGAGCTTGTGTTATATCCTTCGGTAAGAAATGGGAGGAATCTCTCCCGTATGCCGAGTTCTCTTATAACAACAGCTATCAAGCCAGCTTAACAATGGCCCCATTTGAGGTTCTTTATGGTCGTAAATGTCGAACCCCTCTGAATTGGTCAGAAACTGGGGAACGACCTCTTGTTGGACCGGACATCATTCAGCATGCCGAAGAACAAGTCCGAATTGTCCGGGAAAATCTCAAGGCGGCTCAAGACCGCCAGAAGTGTAATTATGATCGCAAGCGATGGGGACTGACTTATCAACCAGGTGATCATGCTTATCTCCGAGTCACTCCTATGAAGGGTACCCGTCGTTTTGGAATCAAGGGCAAGCTAGCTCCTCGCTATATTGGTCCTTTCCGTATCGTGGCTAGACGTGGACATGTGGCTTATAAATTGGAATTGCCGCCACAGTTCTCTCATATTCATGATGTCTTCCACATATCGCAACTCCGTAAGTGCTTCAAGGAATCTCCGCATCGTGCAGTGGATCATGAGATGCTACAACTGCAAGATAATCTTTCATATAAGGAGCATCCGATCCGCATCCTCGACGAAGCTGAGCGTCGTACTCGTCAGAAGACGACCAAGTTCCTAAAAGTGCAATGGTCGAATCATACTGAAGATGAAGCCACTTGGGAACGCGAGGATCATCTTCGGGAAGAATATCCCGGACTCTTTCCTTCTACCTCCTAAATTCTCGGGACGAGAATTTCTTTTAGAGGAGGAGAACTTGTAACACCCCCTTGTAATAAGTACTGTGATACTCTGTTAAACTGCCAAGTCATG
Organism: Thinopyrum elongatum; assembly: GCA_011799875.1. Classification (NCBI taxonomy): domain Eukaryota; kingdom Viridiplantae; phylum Streptophyta; class Magnoliopsida; order Poales; family Poaceae; genus Thinopyrum; species Thinopyrum elongatum. The sequence continues at coordinate 312,069,611 of CM022299.1, read as the reverse complement.
ATCATTTGCAGTGCCAAGTCATTTGGGTTAATAATCCAATTCAAATTCAAAATCTGAAAATTAAATTAAATTCCAAAGTGCAAATTGAAGTTGATCAAACTCTGCTGGAGAAATGTTATTTAATTGGCAAATAATCCAGTGGTCATGGCAAAATCATAATCATTATTTTTGGAGTTAGCTAAGTGAGTGAAACAACCTGAAACAGCACTCAAAACAGACTATTTACATCTATTAAATTAATATCAAACTCACATGGAATCCAAATTTGTCCAAACCACTTTTTGGTGAGAGATAATATTGCATTGCAATATTTGGGCCAACTCCCACATTTTTCAAAAGTGCACAAGTGCCCTAAACATTTTGAAACAGAAAAGGAAATAAAAGAAAAGGAAAACAGAATCAGAGAAATAATTAAAAGGGACACTGTGCACTGGGCCTTAATGCACAGTGCCCCGATTTGAGGTCCAACCGGCCCAGCCCATCTCCCCATCGTCCTCCTCGCCGCGCTGTCAAACGCGCGCGCCGACACGCCGACGAGCGCGGCGCGTGTCGACCATCCTCCGGCGCCGCTGCCGCCGCGTAGGGGAATAAGAGGCCCCGCGGCCTCACCCGAACCCTAGTCGATCCCCATTCCTCTCCCTCGCCGCTCCGCGCCTCCACCCTTCCTCCAGATCCGCCACCGAACACCGCCGTCGCCGCGTCTTGGCACCGCCGTGGCCACCGAGCTCCTCCGGCTCCATCCTCGTGACCACGAGCTCCGGGTTCGTCGACTCCTTCGACTGGAAGCCAGAGATCGAGCCGGGGAGCACCACAACGACTACTACGCGCCGCCCCCTTTCCTCTCGGTTGCCGGCGATCTTCTCCAAATCCGGCGACGGCTGCTGCTCCTACACCGTCACCGGCTTTTCTTAGCCACCCGGTGAGCTCCCCCTCGTCTTTCCCCTCTTCGATCCGCACCTCTCTGTCGCCGTAGTGGCCGCACCCGAGGAGCCCGAACCCGCTGCCGCCGACGAGCTCGCTGCCGTGGCCAACGCCGCCGTCATGCGCAACTGAGCCCAGCTTCGAGCTCCTGGAGCTCGTGCGAGTCCAGCAAAGCCTCTAGCACCTCTCCCCGTGCCGCATAGCGTCGAACCCGACGAAGCCCGAACTCCGGCGTCCGCCGCGATGCTCGCCGCCGTCGCTACACGCCGTCTCCGGCGACGCCACCACCACGGTTGGACGCGGCGTTGAACGCCCGTTCGAAAGAACCTACCCACGGCTCGAACCAAGCTCTGTAGCGCAAATCCGAGCGGCTCCGGCGACGCACCGCCGCGATTTTGGTCGCCGGCGCAACTCCGGCGCCGGCCGCCGACGTGGCTGCCACGTGGGACACCCCTGGGTCACTGCCAGTGGGTCCCACGGGCCCAGTTGACCGCGTTGACCCGAGTCAACGCGGGCACTGTTCACCCCTGTAGCTGACACGTGGGTCCCGTTCGATAATTAGACTAATTAAAGATTTAATTAATTAGAAACTAATTAGATTAACCTAATGTCTCACTGACATGTGGGGTCCACCCCCTAATTAACCCTGGTAATTAAATTAATCCACTGATTAGCCTAAACAGAGGCTGACATGTGGGTCCCACATGTCATATTTGACTGGTCAACCGTCCTGTTGACTTGCTGACGTCAGCAGCGCGTCATGCTGACGTCATAATTCATTTCTGTTAAATAAAATAATTCCAGAAATTCAAATAATCTTTAAAAATTAATAACTTTTAAACCGTAGCTCGGATCGAAAAAGTTAAAACATGAAAGTTACTCAGAACAACGAGACGAGTCTGATCGTGCCGTCTGTTTCTCCATCGGAACCTCCTACGTAGAAGAACTCGTAACTCCGGACCCGAATCCGGCAGATGAATAGTGCACACACGTCGGATATTAAATCCCAGAATAATTCTAAAAATAACTAAAATGACTTAGATGCATATTCAGGCAACCCTGCACTGCATCATAGCATAGCACGCACTGGTGGCATATGATTGCATATTGTTTACCTGTTTCCTCCCCCTCTTCTCTCTCGATAGACCCCGACGCAGACGTAACTCCAGACGCAGACGCAGCTCCGGAGTACGACTACGTTCCCGGCGACACCCCTGAAGACCTTGCCCTTGCCCCAGAGCAAACAGGCAAGCACCCCCATTTTGAGCTTTCCGATATCGCCTACTCTCTCCCCTCTTATGCTTGCACTAGATGTTACTGCTGCTATTACTATCCTACTCTGTTGCATAGCCTGTTTACTTGTAACCTACTTTTGATACATGCCTGTTATCCTAAACTGTTTAGCATAGGATGGGTAGAGTCACGACAGAGACCCCCACTTGATCCCGACTGCCCTGCTGGACATCAGAAGACCCGATCATCGGGATTGAAGACTAGACCATGGCACCGCACATCACTTCCCCTTAGTTGCCGACACTGCTGGGTTATCATCGAGTGCCGAGGGTGATACCTCGTCAGCACTTCTGATGTTAACCTTGTAGGTTAGTTACTCGGTCGTGGTAAGCGAGGGTGATTCCTCCTACACCACCCCCGATAACGACATCGTCGCGCAACCTCTCAAGTGTGGACCTCGAGGGTGATTCCTCCTTCGTTCACCTTGATGATAACATCGAGCGGGAGTTCCATCGAGGGTGATTCCTCAGGGTTCCCTTCGGTGTCAGACACACAGTTACCTTGGATATTATGACTTGCACTAAACTATGATACTAAAGACGGGTCGGCCCTGAGGGGTACCCGCGCGAGCTTAACGCGAAGTGATGTGGAGTCGGGTTGACCTGGATGGTGCCCGCGAGATAACTACGAGGCGTGGCCGGGCATTCTTAGCCCTTGCCGCAAGTCCTCGAGATGGGGCGACGGGGTCACATCGATCGTGAGTCTCTGCTCGTTTCCGCGCGCTCCTAATCCACTACGGTTTGGATATTTGATCCGAGGGGCCTCTGGCCCGATAGCACTAACCATCACGTGGGCATAGTATGGGCGTTCTGCGTCGTATACTTCAGCCGGAGCTTAATGGACGTCAGCGACTGATGCGGCACACGCTGGGTTGGACTGGGAACGCAACCGCACTTGTATAAGGGGTTGCTAGGTCTGCTCACCGGCGGTGCACGTAACGTGCAGGAGTTCCCGGGGCGATGGCCCAAGACCCCTGGGGGCATAGGTTAGTCCGGCGTGCTGACCTCTCTGTTAGGTATTTGGTCGGGTTGCGGCGTGTTGCTTAGCCGAGGCCGGGCATGACCCAGAAAAGTGTGTCCGGCCGGAGTTAAGCGAGCGTGGTGGGTAAGTTGGTGCACCCCTGCAGGGAAGAAACTTCTATCGATAGCCTGTCCTACGGTAACGGACACTCGGAGTTGTATCCCGATCGGTACAACTAGAACATGTGATGAGAATTGGATAGTACGGCTCTGGGATTGCTTTCTCGCAGGGAGTCGAGAAAGGATCTCAGGTCGAGGTTGATGATATTACTACTACTACTTTACATTATGTTCATCTGCTCTCTCTCCTGATGCTGCAAGACTGTCGAAGATTGTTGAAGATGCTAGTCTTCGATAGGACTAGGCTTTCCCCCCCTCTACTCTGGCATTTCTGCAGCCCAGTCCACATATACAGCCATTCCTTTGACAATGATGCATATGTAGTGTAGATCCTTGCTTGCTGAGTACTTCGGATGAGTACTCACGTTTGCTTTATTTTCTTTTTCCCCCATTTTCCATTTGATGCCACCAGACGACGGAGCCCCTGAGCCAGAAGCCCCAGCCGACGACCAGTACTACTATCCGCCTGGCGAGTACCACTACTACGAGGAGCCGTTCGACGACCAGGAGTAGGATCGGAGGGTCCAGGGCAGGAGGCCTACGCCTTTCGATCGTAGTTTTTATTTTTACCCCGCCTCTGTGAAGGCTTATCTCTCTCTCTGTAATATATCTGTACTCAGATATTTAATGCTTCCGCTGACGCTTGTATGCCATCGAGCTTGTATTCGAGCCCTCGAGGCCCTGGCTTGTAATATTAAGCTTGTATGACTTTATTTTATGTTTTAGAGTTGTGTTGTGATATCTTCAAGTGAGTCCTTAGGCTTGATCGTGCGTATTTGCGTGTATGATTAGTGCACGATTAAGCCGGGGTCGTCACAGGTAAAAACTAGGTAAAAGAGTTAGTACCATCCTATAGTTGACTGATGTCTTCTTCATTGTGTAAACAAAGATCTTGTTGTTATTCGTCGCAAGTTTATTTATCCTAACAATCTTTCTGAATTTCTTGACTTGACTGATATTCATGGACATCTCATTTCCCCATATGCAAAATGGGTCAAATAGTGGGTCTAAGCCTCTGACAGCAGGACCTACATGTGCAAGACCAAATTGTAAGAAACCAAAATATTAGAATGATTCATGCAACTGCACAATAATGTGCTATTAGCGAAAGGACCATGCATGAGCAAACCTCGATGGTAAACCGCAGTGCCTCCCATTGTTTCCCTGCAACACATATAAGGAAGATCTTGATCAGGTTAACTGAGAGTTGCCATACTATCAGTAGAATGTGTATTGAGTACAGCCAAATTCAATTTATTTCTCACATGCATAAGAATACAAAATTGTACCCACAACAAATGAAAATCAAATGGCAGAATTGAACCAAACAGTTAACTGGACAGCAGACCAAATGAACCAAAATAGTTAACTAAGCACGACGTTGCAGAATAGAATATATACTAGAAGATAAGACAATTAACGAAACCAAGAATGCTTGAGAACAGTACTACGAAATGTAGCAATTGTTGGACCAAACTGCTAACTGAACATTACATTTCAAAATATCAGATTGCATATTAACATTACAGAGGACAAATCACTAGAAGGCACTGGCGGTGGCCTCGAGAAAATAACACGAACTATATTTTAAAGTAGACAACCGCGTGGCGGTGTCAACGGTGGCCTCGAAGACGAGGTGCTCCTCCAAGATCTGGCGGTCGGCACGCATGGCAGCCATAGCGACCTCGTCCGCGTGTGCGGCCGTGATTTGCTTCTCCGCTGCCAGATGCTACTGAGCTCCACGTTATACTGCGTGCAAAATGGCTGTGGGCGGCGCTTAATTGGAGGACGGGGCCAGTGATTTCGGCGGAAGGTGTCGGGCCGTCGGTCGTGGCATGTGGGATGGGGAAGGAGGAGGATGGTGTGGGTGAGGTGTGGATTATCTTAGCATATCGACGAGGCTGCGCAGCAAGAAGAAGGGTCACCGGCGAGGAGGTGGCGCTGCAAGAAGAAGGGTCGCCGGTGAGGAGGCGACACTGCCAGTAAGCAGTAGTGAAGGTTTGAACTTGGAAAACAAGGAGCAACAATGGAAATGTGGCTTTTGGTGGGGGGAGGGAGATAGATATTTCCGCGGTGGCAGAAAATTTTCGCTCGATGCCGCGAGAAACTGGCACGCAAGTGTGGTTCAAGTGCGGGTGGTGGACTGTAGACGACGAAGCTTCCCGCGTAAGCTAGACTAGACGGTGCGCCAATATATTTTATATCGTATCCCACATGATTCTTGCTAGTAAATTGTTTGTGGTATACCTGATTTTTTCATTTTATCTTGAAAGACAAAATGGTGTTACGGAGGGAAAGGATGGTGTTTGAATTGCTAGAACATTTATGTACAGTGAACATGCAACTATATGAGTGTCGTGTTAAAATTTGGAATTATTCCAGGTTCGTTTGGCATTTTTATGCATTAATTGAGTTTCTAGGCATTTAATGTGCACAATTTAAATTTGAACTACAAGCACATACTCCAGTGCACCAAAGTTTGTTGAAAAATCACATGTGTGTCTTTGGGTGGATTTATAGGTCCCATGCAAGAATGAGAATGAAATTCAAACATATGGGCGTCGTGGCTCGGCCGGAAACATTGAGAAACTTGGTTTTTAAATTCCTGTAAATCCCAAACTCGCCTGAAAATCATGAACCTTGGCATGGTATCATTTCATGGCACCAACATGTTGTGGTAAAAAAATTGGCCGAATTGGGACAAGTTTTGGTATAAGCTTCTTGCAAATTGGAGCTTCTCTCAAGAAGGCGTGTGGTTTCAAGAGGGAACGTGTCACCTTTGTGTGCGAAACGACATATGCTACCCCCCTCTTGGTTTTTTACAGAGCAAACATGAACTATATGAGTGTCGTGTTAAAATTTGGAATTATTCCGGGTTCGTTTGGCCCTTTTTATGCATTAGTTGAGTTTCTGGACATTTAATGTGAATAATTCAAATTTGAACTACAAGCACATGCTCTAGTGCACCAAGGTTGGTTGAAAAACCACATGTGTATCCTTGGGTGAATTTCTATGTCCCATGCAAGAAATGGGAATGAAATTCAAACATCTGGGCGTCGTGGCTCGGCCGATAACATTGGGAAACTTGGTTTTTTAAATTCCTGTAAATTCAAAACTCGCCTGAAAATCATGAAAATTGTCATGGTGTCATTTCATGGCACCAACATGCTGTGGTAAAAAATTTGGCCGAATTGGGACAAGTTTTGGTATAAGCTTCTTGCAAACCAGAGCTTCTCTCAAGAAGACTCGTGGTTCCAAGAGGGAACGTGTCATCTTTGTGTGCGAAACGATATACGCTGCCTCCCCACCTTGATTTTTTACAGAGGCAACATAGAACTATATGAGTGCCGTGTTAAAATTTGGAATTATTCTGGGTTCGTTTGGCCTTTTTTATACATTAATTGAGTTTCTGGGCATTTAATGTGCATAATTCAAATGTGAACTACAAGCACATGCTCCAGTGCACCAAAGTTGGTTGAAAAATAACATGTGTGTCCTTGGGTGAATGTCTAGGTCCCATGCAAGAAATGGGGGGAATGTAATTCAAACATCTGGGCGTCGTGCCTCGGCCGGAAATATTGAGAAACTTGGTTTTTTAATTCCTGTAAATCCAAAACACGCATGAAAATCATGAAACTTGGCATGGTGTCATGACATGGCATCAACATGCTGTGGTAATTTTTTTGGCCAAATTGGGACAAGCTTTGGTATAAACTTCTTGCAAACCGGAGCTTCTCTCAAGAAGGCTCGTGGTTCCGAGAGGGAATGTGTCACCTCCTTGTGCAAAACGACATACACTGCCTTCTCCCGCCTTGATTTTTTTACACAGGCAGCTTCGACCAATAGGAGTTTCTTGCTAAATTTTGGAATTATTTCGGGTCCGTTTGGCCTTTCTTATACATTAATTGAGTTTCCAGGCATTTAATGCACATAATTCAAATTTGAACTACAGGCACATGCTCCAGTGCGCCAAAGTTAGTTGAAAAATCATTTATGTGTACTTGGGCGAATTTCTAGGTCCCATGCAAGAAATGGGAATGGAATTCAAACATCTGGGTGTCTTGGCTCGGTCGGAAACATCGAGAATCTTGGTTTTAAAATTCCCGTAAATTCAAAACTCGCCTGAAAATCATGAAACTTGGCATGGTGTCATGACATGGCACCAACATGTTGTGGTAAAATTTTTGTCCGATTTACGAAGGCGCACACATTAACAATCAACAAAGTCATTTTGGAAAAAGTGCTGTCACGTTACAATCGGAAACACAAGTATTGTTGAAACCGTGGGCGTTCTACTCACCATTTACGTGCCGCCACACGTCCCCCTTTTTTATTGGCTAGGAGGTGTCGTGCGGGGTAGCTATTTGAGTACGGGAGGCGTGCGATCAGACCCCATGCGCGTGCTTATCAGGAGGAGAGCCCTTTGACCTCCATCCGCCGCTCGCCTCTCTCCCAACGTCTCCATTAATGGCGCCCGAGCCCCTGTTTAATGGCGTGGCTATGTCTCACTCGACTGAGATTTAAGATAGAAAAAAGAAAATATGAAAAGAAAGTTTTACACGGATCTTGATGTAAGATCTGACGGACCTATATAGCATCGACTGCGACTTATAGCAAGACTGATGAATATAAGGACGATGACAGTGGATAATAATTGTCTTACATATTTAGGAAGATAATTACAAAAGCCACATGCGGCAACGCCCAAAATACACAAGGGCAAAAGAAGAAGGAAGACGCGGGCAACGATCTGGCTTGCTTATCTCTACTTTCTTGATGCGTTGCTGCAGGCCGCGGAGACTAGTCTTGCGGCGAGCGGCGATGAGCTCTTTCGTGTCCTCAATACGCTGCTTGAGAGCATCCACGGATTCCTTCACCAGCCTTTGGCGCTTGATGCGGAGCATGGCATTCTCGTCCATAAGTTTCTTGACGATGACGCCCGTCCTCTTCAACAAGGCAGTGGTCTCCTCATGCTGCTTTGTCGTTCTGGCGATCTTCGCCCTCCGCAGGTCGTGCTTGGTGCGGATCTTCGCCTTGTCCTCCCCTAGTCCCCGGATGACGCTGGTAGCATTTTCAAACGAGGCATTCATCTCGTCCTGCAGCTTCATCCAGTCGGAGATCCGACCCATCAGGTCATCGAGCATAGCGCGCATGCGCCTGTGAGAGTCCTCGCCTACCCGCGAGACATTTTCCCAGGCTGTCGCGGCGCGGGAGGACATCTCTACTGCATTCGCGGCGCGGTGGGACATCTCTGATGCTTCCGCGGCGCGGCCGGACCAGTCTGCTGCATCGACGGCGCGGCGGGACCTCTGTGCTGCTTCGGCGGCGCGGTGGGACCTCTGTGCTGCTACGGCGGCGCGGCGGGACATGTCGGCTGCTTTCACGGCGAGGCGGGACATCTCTCGTGCTTCCGCTTCCATGCTCGCCTCTCCCTGGTAGTAATATCTCGACCCAGAACTCATGCGGGCCATGGCAGACCCAAGGGAACGACGATGAAAGACTTGTTTGTTTTTGTGGATGAGGAGTTGAGGAGGAATGTGCAGTCATCTTGGAGTAGGTAGTATTTATAACCGAGTACTAATACGCTCCTAAGTGGGAAACCGTTTAGGTTTTGATCGGTGTGAACAGGTTTGCAACTAAATTTAGCGTGGTAGTAATTTGGAATGTGACGGGACGCAGACTCAAAATATATTGACGGTTCTATAATTTCTAAGTGTGACACTATTCCCGAATGGCGTAATGTGGGAATGCGTTCTCGGCTGCGTGCGTGGCATTTGCACAATAGGGTGCACCGCAATAGGCGATATCAGCACACGTCTTGTTCCATCAACCGTGCGCGCTCGTTATTACCACCGCGCACGCTTCTTTTAATTAGAATGTGTGCCCATCTAGCGCACACACGTTGATCTGTCTAACTGTTTCTGTTTGTTGTGACTAATCGCAAACATTTCATCAATGTGAAGTGTATGCCGTCAATCGCAGACACCTTGATCTGGCTGACCATTTTTGTTGTGTTGTCTAATCGCAAATAGTTCATCCGTCTGAAGTGTATGCCGTCAATCCCAGACACCTTGATCTGGCTGACCGTTTCTGTTGTGTTGCCTAATCACAAACAGTTAATCTGAGTGAACGGTATGCCGTATATCGCACACACCTTCATCTGGCTGCCCGTTTCTATTCTTCTGCCTCATCACAAACAGTTCATTGAACTGAACCGTATGCCCCGCATCACACACGCAACTAAAATCTGAACCGTGTTTGATGTATCCGCCATCACAAATATTTTGCATCTTTTTGACGGTTTTTTACATCACCGTTTGTGATTAATGCATCGCACATAGTTTCGTCGAAGGGTCTCTGATTGTAGTGTCGCATTAGCAGTATCCTGCAATAGTGTCTCGATGGCCGCCAGTCCCAGCACTTCCATTTTCAGAAGCTTCCGCAAATTGAACTCTTCTGACGTTAACAATCTTGACTCCTGCGCCACATCCAGTCGGAGAATTACCTCATTTGCAATGTGGAATAGCAGTTTTGCGCCCCCAAAATGGGATTTACTCCATCTCCTGAGATGGGCGGCTACCCTCTGAAGTTTGATTTTGATCCTGATTAGTGGAAATGTGTGGTTGACTAGCCGCTCCCATGCGTGTTGCACTGTTTCTTGGAAATGTGGGAATCTTGGCCAAAAAAATTTGAAGCGAAATCTAGCCGGCCGGATCGGAGCCTCCACGTTTGCAAGTAGTAACGGGCAGTGGTTCGAGAAGGAGGTTGAAGCAGCCATTAGTATGTAACCCGGGTGCAGTGTTTCCCAGGCGCTGTTGTAGAAAACTTTGTCGATGTTGCAGATTGTTGGGTCCTCTCGCTCGCTGCTCCAGGTGTACTTCTTGTTTTTGCACTTGATTTCTCGGATGCCAGCAGAGTCGATTGCTCGACGGAAATGCCCATCATCCTACGGTTTAGGTTGGAGTTGTTTTTATCTCTGGCCTCGTAGATCATGTTGAAGTCACCGCAAATCATCCATGGATCCACTTGGGGCGGGCCGACAGTTGCTAATTCAGTTAAGAAATTATCCTTCTGACTGTCATCAGAGGGCCCGTATACCGTCGTCATCCAGTAGGAGAACCTAGAGCTAAGAACCTCTACTCGAACCATGATGGAGAAGGAGGCGATGGCATGGGTCACTATGTCGACTACACTCTTGTCCTAGAAGATTGTAGCTCCCCCTGGTTCCGATCGCCGGCAGCACAACACACCCCTGCACAAGTGCACCTCCAACTTCTGAAGCCAAGTTAGTAGACCAAGTTTCAATCTTTGTCTCCTCTAGGTTCAGGATCATCACCCGATTCATGTGCGCCACCTTCTAATGGCGGATCGCTTCGCCGGCGTGTTAAGACCTCGCACATTCCAGGACATAATCTTGATGTTGGCATCATTCATGAGAACACAAAGAGATACTCCGTCGACTACAATCTATTAAGCAGAAACCACAGAAGACCATACAACCAACCGTGGGGTGACAACGGCCACTACTAGTCCCAAAACCCCAGCGTCGTCATTGACCTAACCGCATTACCCGAAGACTACACATGGGGGAAACTAGCCCTAGCTCAAGCTAATCACCAATCAGCCACCGGCGGAGACTACAAACGATGAAATACATAACTAAATTAAGACATCCTCCGCGCCGGCCATGCCCGCCATGATCTTCAGGGCCTCACAGTCCAGGCCCATCAGCTTGGCGATGACTGCGATGTCACTGGTCGAGAGTGGGTCGTCGAACTTCTTCAACAGCTCTGCATCAGCCTTGGGGGTCATCTTGTCCTTTGGTCCCAGCCCACCGAGCTCCTGGATGAGGCGTAGAGCAGCGCGCTATGCCACGAGAGCAGAGGAGCCCACAAATGCCTAACGAGCACTGCGGCACAATGGTACAGAGTTGGCTCTAGACTTTGGTGGAGCAGACGAGCGAGAGCGATGCGGCGCCGGAGCAGCAAGGATGGCCGGCTGAACGTCGCAGAAGAGGTTCTTTCCCTGGCGGCTAGGAACCCTTAGTGAAGCATATGTTTCAAAATAAAGAGGTTTACTCCGTCTAGTACCTTTCCCGTTGGTGCGTCTAGTATCGTCGGTGGACGTTTGGAGGTATGTTTTTGGTGGATCCGTTTTTGCTGGATTTGCTCGGATCTGATCGTAGTTCATCTATGTTCGTGCGTATTCAAGTTGGATTCTTATGATTTTGTTCTAATGTGCTGGTCATATGGGGCCTTAGCACGACGACTTCCCGACTACCTACTACAACAAGTTTTGCCCGGCTCCAGCGAGGGAGGGGCAATGACGACGCGCATCTTTGACTCGCTTCAGTGATTATAGTCGTCGCTAGGTAGTCTATGAATCTGAATGTAATTGTCGTTGTACTGATATGATTGAAAATGAATAGATTAGAAGTTTTCAAATGCTAAAGTGGTCAAATAATCTACATTTTTATCTATATCATCAATATAAAAAGATACAAAGGGGCAGATCCAACTAATCTTAGCCATTGGATCAAGTCAGTCCAACGACCTAGACTGTTTCAATGGTGAGTGCTTAACATGTTTAGCGTGCAATTAATATCATACCAAATATAACACTAATCACGTAGGAGTTATTAACATGCAAATAATATCCTACCTAATATTTGTGTTCAATTAATATACTGCCTAAAATTAGCATACATACGCATTTACTAGTTTCTTAAGTATTTCAAGTTCACAACATATATTCATCCTGACTATGTACGTAGCACGACAATTATTTGAATTCATCACTCAATCTAGTACTCTAGTACTTCAATTCGACTCTACTTGGGAGATTCCACTTGCTTATTCTATTTCAAAATTGAATTGTTTCTATCCTTGATATACTTGCAATGCAATATGAATGTATACACCCTTTAGTTTTTCTCTCCCAACCTCGTGTCTTACTTCTTTTAGTGTATTCAATATTACTATAACCGTTGATATTTATTTAATAAGAATTAACAATTTTATCTGACATAAATCTATGTTCCCTTTATTGAAATATTAACCTGTTGATTCCAAGTTCTAGGTTTCATCCGAGTAAAAAAGAAAAGGAGACTTGAACATCCATGGCATCCTTGCCATTCTTAAGGACATAAGCTTTTTCATCAAATAGCGGATTCAATCATTTGAGAATATAAGCATGGTGGATGCCTTTCTTAATAAAAAAGAAGCACCCCAAACCTCGTCAACCTCTAGCTATGGAATTGTAGAGGCATTTCAAACATTTCTACTTTACTCATTCATCTTACAGGCTTCCACAGGACACCAACTTTCTTTCATCCATGCTTCAAGATATACATCCAAAGGCATTAGCATTTTGATTTCATATGAAGATGAAATAGGGGTTTTCGCAGGACTGTTGTATGTTTAGAGGGAGGGAGTAATGTCACTGACCAAACATCATTTCATGAAATTAGACGTGTGAATCCACCTAGTGACTTCTTTTGAGTGCATTGCCTTTGTTGGACTTTCTTTAGATCTTTGGTGAATGACCTTGGTAATTGAGCAAGCTCTCCCTAGAACCAAAAACTTTCTCGAAGACCTTTTTTGTCCCCAATAACATTCTTAGGGTTTATCTCTAAACCCTAATGACCATTTATTTAACACCCGGATTCCTTTTCTGTCCATTACAATGGAAACTTCTTTTCCGCTGCATGTACGATTCTCCCAAACATTATGATAGCCTCTGTGATATGTATAATGCCCACTCTACAAAAGTATTATCATATCATTATGCAATATTCCTTTGTACTGAATATTTCTTTTCTGACCATTGTTGGCTATGTAACACCCCATGTATTTAACTACAGTAATCCCCTTTTGATTATGCCATGTCATCATGATCAACAGTGCTTAATCATCATTTGTATCATATCTCATTTCAAATTCAAACTTCAAATGGAAATTCAAACTGAAAATGGAAAATAAAAGTTGCTCAAATCAGAAACTAAATTGTTCATTAAATAGCAAGTAAATCAGAGGCAATTCTGAAATTGAAACCAACATTATTGGAATTGGGTAAGTGGCTCTAACAGCCTCGAATAGTGACTGAAAACAGTATTTAATACCCTTTTTATTAATCCAAAATTAATACGAAATTATGTTTTGCCCAAGCTAGTTTCCGGTGATAGGATATGTCGCACTATGATTTATGGACCAGTTCACATATTTTACAAAATTCATTTGGGTGCCAAACTATTTGCATAACAGGAAAATGTGAGAAAAGAAATAAGAAAAAGCAAAAAGAAAAGAACCTGAAACCACTGTGCACTTGAAGCCTATCGCTACAGTAAAGGGCCCAGCCCATTCCAGGCCTTCTCCTTTCTCAGTACAGAGAGGAGAGGCAGGGCCATGGCCGTGGCCGTCGCACGGCCGTCCACGCCACGGATGTCGCCGTGTCGACCATCCGAAGCCCCCTGGCGATGCATAAGAACCCCCCCGACCGCCTGGACGTAACCCTAGCCTCTCTTTCTTCCTCCCTCGCTCGCCCTTCTTGATTTAGTACGCTGCCGAGCCGCCGTCGCCGCATCCTCGTCGTCGACGCGGCCATCGGCCTCCCCGAGCTTCGAGACGACGTTTAGGAGCTCCGCCATCGTCGTCTCCTTCGCCCTCGCCCCTCGGTTCGAGATCGGACGCCCCATAGCCTCGCCATCGTCCTCATCTCCGCCTGCGGCCGTCGCATCTCGTCGCCGGTTGCCACTGCTCCAGTCCGTCCCCGGCCTCTCCGACCACGCCATCGGCATCGCAATGAGCTCCTCCTTCGAATCCCCCTTACCCTGATCTCGATCCGTCGCCGTAGTCGCCTGTACGTGGCGGCGGCCGCCATGGCCAAAGTTCAGTGTACGCGTACACGCCCCTGCTTCACTCTGCGTTCGTGCTGCTCGTGTGTGCTCCTTCTGCGGGCCGCGCCCGCGCCCGCGTAGCCGCCTCTCCGCAGCTGCCCGTGCTCGTGCGCGCCTACGCTCGTTCGCCGCCGCTCGCGTCTGCTGCTGCTACTGCTGTTGCGCTGCCTGCTGCTGCCGCTTGTAGCTGCTGCTGCTGCCTGCCCCTGCCGCTGCTCCTCGCAATGGCTGCTAATCCTCATTAGCTGCTGCCCCTGCTAGCCAGCCGCTCCTGCTGCCCTTTTGCCGTGCTGCCTGCTGCTGCCGGTACTGCCATGGCCATGGCCATGGCAGTGGTGTGTGTGTGTGCAGCGTGTGTGCGTGAGTGTGCTGTGTGCTGTGTGTGTGAGTGTGTGGGTGTGTGGCCGGCTGGACACTGTCCAGTACGGCCGGCCCTGATTCTAATTAGTAGTACTAATTAGGTTAGCTAGGTTAGTTGATTAATTAGTCTAATGTATGTATGACATGTGGCCCCCACTTCTAATCAATCTAATTTAATTAAAGTCTAACTAAGTCTAGTCACTGACAGGTGGACCCCAGTCAACTTTTGACTAGTCAGTTTGACTTGGTCAATTCGGATTAAAATAAATGCAAAATTCCAGAAATTTTAGATTATTGAAAAAACTTTGAAAATTAATAGAAAATAAACCGTAACTCGAATCGAAAAACTTTGTACATGAAAATTGCTCAGAACGACGAGACGAATCCAAGTACGCGGTCCGTTCGTCCGTCACACGTACCTAGCTACCTGAACATGCAACCGTTCCCCTCCGGTCATGTGTCTGACAAATGTCCGGAACCGGGAAAACATTCCCGGATGGATTCCCCCTTCCTCGGTGATGTGCAACCTTACGTTAGACTACACCCGGCACAGCGTATTGTCATGTTATACCTTGTGTAGCACCTGTTTGCTTAGTATTTACTGTTTCCTCCCCCTTTTCTCTCTCGTTAGACCCCGACGTCGTCCCCGAGACCGACGCAGTTCAGGAGCCCGACGCCACCATTGACGACCTTGCCCTTGCCGCCGAGCAACCAGGCAAGCCCCCCCCCCCCTTTGATCATCCCGATATCGCCCATTCTAATTTCTCATGCTTGCATTAGAATTGCTGCTGCTACTGCTTTACCTATTCTGATGCATAGCCTGTTTACTGTAACCTGCTGTTGATAATTACCTGCATATCCTAAACTGCTTAGTATAGGCTGGGTAGAGACCTATCAGTGACCCCACTTATCCCGACTGCCCCGCCGGATTATCAGAAGACCCGATCAACGGGATTGAAGACCAGGCCCCGACACCGCACATCACCCCCCCCCTTAGTTGTAACGACACTGCAGCGTTACTATCGAGTGCCGAGGGTGAAACCTCTTGTAGCACTTCGGATGTTAACTCTGTAGAGTAGCTATTCGGTCGTGGTCATCGAGGGTGATTCCTCCTTCACCACTTCCGGTAACGACGCTGTCGTGCAACACATCAAGTGTGAACCCATCGAGGGTGATTCCTTCGAGTTCACCTTGACGATTACATCGAGTAGGAATCCAACGAGGGTGATACCTCGGATTCCCCTGATGTTATGGACACACGGATACTTGGACTTTACACTGTTACTTGGATAGGCGGGTCGACCCTGAGGGGTACTCGCGTGCGCCTGAGAGGTGAGTGTTGTGAAGACGGGTGCCTGTATGGTGCCCGAGTGATGAATACGAGGCGCGGCCGGGCATTCTTAACCCTTGCAGCAAGTCCTCGAGACGGGGCGACGGGGTCACATCTTTCGTGAGTCTCTGCTCGTTACCGCAAGCCCAAGGTACTAACGATTTGGATATTTGATCCGAGCAGGCCTCTGGCCTGATAGCACTAACCATCACGTGGGCATAGTATGGGCGTTCTGCATCGTAGCATCAGCCGAAAGCTTTGTCAGACGTCCAGTTCAGCATTGTGGCACGGTCGGATCGTACCGACTCTCCGAGGCGGTGCTGGTATCCACCCTGCACACAACGACCCGGAGTGCACAGGGCGATGGCCCAAGACCCCTGAGTGCTTAGGATGTAGACCGGCGGGGACCTATCTGCTGAGCTCTAGGTAGGGCTGCGGTGTGTCGTTTGGCCGAGGCCGGGCATGACCCAGGAAAGTGTGTCTTGCCGGAGTTAATCGAGCGTGTTGGGTAAGTTGGTGCACCCCTGCAGGGAAGAAAACTTCTATCGATAGCCGGTCCTACGGTAAAGGACACTCGGAGTTGTATCCTGATTGATACAATTTAGAACTGGATACTTGGATACTATGGCTCTGGGATTGCTTCTCGCAGGGAGTCGAGAAGGGATCTCAGGACGAGGTTGATGACTGTATGGCTCTGGGATTGCTTTCTCGCAGGGAGTCGAGAAAGGATCTCTGGGTGAGGATGAGACTTAATGATACTGCTACTTTATATTGATCTGTTCTGCTCTCTTCTATTGCTGCAAGACCGATGAAGATGCTAGTCTTCGATAGGACTAGGCCTCCTCTCTATTCTGGCATTTCTGCAGCCCAGTCCACATATACAGCCTCTCTTTGAAAATGTTGCATATGTAGTGTAGATCCTTGCTTGCTGAGTACTTCTGAGTACTCACGGTTGCTTTGTTTTCCTTTTCTCCCATATCAGTTTGTCATGACCAGAGGACAGAGCCCCTTGAGACAGATGCCCCGTCGATCGACTACTACTACTACCCCGAGGATGGATACTACGACGAGTTGGATGACGACCAGGAGTAGGATCGGAGGGTCCCAGGCAGGAGGCCTACGCCTTTCGATCGTAGTGTTTTATTTTGCCCCGCCTTTCTAAAGGCCTTTCTGTTTCTGTTTCATATCTGTACTCAGATATCTGATGCTTCCGCTGACGCTTGTTCGCAAGCTTATGTATTCGAGCCCTCGAGGCCCCTGGCTTGTAATATAAAGCTTGTATGACTTTATTTATGTTTTAGAGTTGTGTTGTGATATCTTCCCGTGAGTCCTTAGGCTTGATCGTGTGCATTTGCGTGTATGATTAGTGCACGATTGAGCCGGGGACGTCACAGGCTAAATAACCAAGATATATTTCCTTGCATCCAACATTTATGAAACCTTGTGGGAATGATCTTTGTATACCCACATTGTCATTCAATAAAATTCTTGGCTCATTTTGAGTTAGGAAAAATACTATTATCCTATTCTAGGAATCTCCCATTTGATACCCATTACAAAGCGACCACTTTTTATGTTATAATATGCATTGTACTATGCCCCAAATCTGAGGTGTTGTAATTACGCCCGTTTTGGTGGTCATGTACCATATACTTGTGAATATTACCTTGTGCAAGAACTGCTATTTTATTGACTCCACTAATGACTCTAAGGTTATGCTGATTTGGAGTTTGGCTATTGCTACTTTATTACCGTGTTTGCATCATGCATGTGATGTATGTTGCAATATCATGTTGTGTTGGATGAAAATATTATCTGATGTGGTGGTAACAAATATAACTTAATAATAACCTCATCCATCGACTAGATCGAGGCACAATGCCACTGGACCAATTAATATCAATACAAGCATACACTTTTTTGGGAGACCCTGATTAGGTTCTTAGTTATTCATTTTTATTGATGTTACCCATAGAGAGGGTTTAGTGGAGAGTATGACCTGGTCCATCTAGACGACCACTAACCTGTGGAGATACTTGACGTATCAAGCGGAGTATTTGATAGAGTCCTGAGGGGGATATTTGACATCATGAGTGAAAGTGATGAGGTCCAACCACTCTCTCTCAAAGTAAGGTTCGAGTATTTGTGGGTAGCATGGTAAAAATGTATGACTAGGGAGGATCTTGGTGGGGTATCTCTAGCCCCCCCATACAGGAAGTGTATGATGGTACTGGACAATGTGAGGTGTTTCATCATATGACTCCATTGTATGATCTCTACAGAGTTAAAACTATTCGAGTAGTTGTGTCACGGTCATGGACGAGTCGGGATGAGTCAAACTGTCCATGTCGAACTTGGAGGTTTAAATCAAAATAAATTTACAGGAAATTAAACCGAGGAAAAAATTGTTGAGCGGGTGAAACCGAGATGATTTGTGATGTTGAGTACTGCATATGTTGCACTGACATTGCAGTTGGACTGTCAGTTATGTTGTGTTGAGAAATATAGGTGTGAGACACAAAATGACCATGAAAATATTGATATTGGTGACCATGAGATTTTGTTTATGATCTTGGAATGATCACGAGAAATACTTGGAATACTATACTCATATATTTGTATGCTTTATCTTCAACATGCCTATTAGATAAAGTTTGTTTAAAGTTTTTATGCAATGATAGCTAGAAATTTCTATGATTATGTCTATGTCATGGTTTTCTTTACTTAGCGATATATGTTATTTTAATTATCTTGCGAGTACTTTTTGAAGTACTCATTGGCTCGTTATTTTAACCAGATCTAGCTGAGGTGCCATCTTCCACTAGAGTGAAGTCAAAGTGTTCATTTGCTAGGAGAGTTTCCCATCTAGTTCCTTGTGGACTGGCGTCGCTCCAACTCTGTGTTGCCCCTACTTTCTGTTTGCTGCCATTAAAACCCACTCTAACCACTCGCTTTGAAAAATTTACCTTCCTCCTTGGTAAATATGTTTGACATCTTAATTACCGACAACCACAAGTGTATTCCATGATAGATACTGCAAAAGCCAAGATTCGCAGGGCTCCGTCGACAATGCGTGGTGGGTTACCCCTCTATCGCAGGCTCTTAATACAAGGGAGAAAGGTGGCCATGTGACTGGCTGGGTCCATGGGCAGTGGAATTGCCGCGTGACCCTATTGCAGTGCACCGCGCAAGAAGAACCACGAACAAATTGCGAGAAGAGGTCTTGCGATTGGCGGCCCAAACTTTCATTGCTTTAGCAACAAAAGCGAGGGCAACATTGAAGGAAGAAATACTGTGGGAGATGGGTGTTACTCCAAGGGTGGGAGGCCCAAATACCATACCTCCCAGATGGCCTATTATCCAAGGCTCCAACTATGACGACTACACGGGCCCACATCCTATAGAAAACTTAGTAGTAAGCTTTCACACTTTGTACAAACATACCATTATTTAATACTTGTCCACATCGTTCATATAGATTCTCATGGAGCCACACAATTTTTTCACATGGCTCATTGGTGCAATGTCCACTAACATATATATTACCTGGCATGTCTGCAACTTGTGTGCATGCCAAACTCTTCAAACCTAAACCAGGGGACCCATGTCACCATAAGCCTATACACCTGGTGATGTAGGGCAAAACCCTAGGTGGCATGATTTTCACGAATTGGAGGTGGATTCGAGGAGGAACACGAAGAACATGGAGAGAAATGTGGAGAAATCAAAGGGGGAAACACTCTATTGGACAAGATTCACTCCAAGTACTCCTCAAACCACAAACAGTACAAGAGGTGTATCAAGATCCAAGAACAACAAAGGAAATAAAGATACAAAGTAGTTCATCCAAGTCTGATAGGTCTTGAATCCATGGGTGGATCTTCCCTAAGAAGGGGTCTTGAATCCCTAAGGATCTTCAATGGAGGTCTTGAACTCCAATGGAGTGTCTCTCTCTCAAGAGAATTCCCACAAGGGGAGATACATGAGCTAAGCTCTATGATATGAGATCTATTCTTTGATATCCCTATAAAAATGAGGAGGGGGAGGGGTATTTATAGCCCAAGTCATGAAAGGGTAAGTGAAGGGCAAAAGGGGAAGAGATACAAGGGCTTTGCCCAAATCAACACACAGGCAGGTCAGATGTCCGGGTCTTCATGAGGCGCCAGATGTCTGGTGGTTGTCCGAATGTCCGGGCTAAGCAGGGCCCAACTTCTGTCACTTCTCATCGGATTTCTGGTAGGAGGCCGAATGTCCGGCCCGTCGATCTAGCGCCGGATGTCAGGGCTCGTGCCGGGTGTCCGGCCGCTGATGCTCTTCGACCATCTGCTGTCGCAGTTCCTTCTTGACTGCACATGCGCTGGATGTCCGGCCTGGACCCGGATGTCCGGCCGTTGTAGCTTCAGCAGCTCCGTCTTCTTCCATCGTCGCTTCCATGCTTCCTTCATGGATGATGTAGTCGTTCCTTTGCGCTTGCACTCCTCCTCGTCATCCGTGAAGCTCCGACAATACCTATGCATGTACACAAGAAAAGTGTCAAGTAGTATACCATCCTCGAAGGGGTCAAGTGAGCACATGTAAAGTAGACAATTCACCTTTATGTTTGTGAAGTAGATGTCGCACGTGTCACTTGCCAAATGAACTCTTGACATGGTGACGTCTGTAGGATGCTCTGCATCATCCCCTCCCCATTGGGAAAGATCCATCCTCGGATCGAAAACCAAATCACCATGGGAAAGAGATGTCGTTGACGTGTAGAAGTGGACGATCACCAAGTATTCATCATCTTGAAGCTCGAAGTTGGCACTGTCCAATGTCGCACCGTCTTGTGATTCCTTCAAAAGGAGCAAGGACAACAAACACTTGAAAAAACAAATGTGGTTATCATTGGTGCAAAACCAAGCATTCAAGTGGTGATTCACCCAACAAGTATCGTCATCATGCATAGCATATGACAAGTCAAGCGGATTGTCAAACATGATGTGACCGAAAGTATTTTCACAAGTTATCCTATGTGACATGGCATCATAACTAATAGACTCCACATGAGAATCATCAAACTCATCATAAATGGGTGATAAATCATCACACGAGTGAGTTGAACTAGCATGAAGCATGGCAATAGGGAGATCATCATCATGCAAGCAATCAATGTCCACTAGTGGGACAAGAGCATCACCATCACCCTTGTTACCTTTGTCATTCCACACATGTGGTGTAGGTGACATGGCACAGACCAACTCGTGGTCATCATCTTCATCTTGATGGAAGCATGTGGGGGTGCATCATATTCTACAATGGCCATCGTCTTGTCCAAAGAAGGGACGAAGTCATCGAGGATCGGGGCATCATCAACAATGGGACCTAGCACCAAATGAGAAGACATAGTAGAGGTAGAGGTTATGGTGTTACAGTTCAAAATGGCCTCACAAGACGGTGGTGTCTCACTCACTCCCTCAAAGATGGTGCTCTCATTGTCACATATGATGGAGTCACTCATCTCACTCAAGTGGTGGTGGAGTGTGTCGGTGCAACAAACATTTGTGTTTGCCGCCCGGACTCATGCACAGGCATGCGACGGATCATACATCAAGTATCAAGACTTGACTCAGGATAGGCCAGAGAAACCGCTCTTCGTGAGGTCAAGGAGTGCATTAAAAAGACTGATGATGAGCCAGAGAATCCCCCAGGAAGGTCTCCCTTGCCGGGCAAGCGAGCCCAGCGGGGTCGAGACTATGCCTGGTGATAGGGCCAAGCCGCCTTGGCAGGGTTCCGGGGGCCGCCAAGATCAGAGCCCGGCAGGCTCCATGCCGGCAAAGCCTCCACCAGGACACCATCGCTCCACCTCATCATACGTCGGTCACTAATCAGTACGGTGTCGAGCTCTCAAGTGGCTAGGTGGATCATGTCGGGTACGTGGCAACCGGCTGGAGAGGATATTAACTTTATTGACACCCATCTTGATGGCGTGTCACGCTGATAAGAGGTAGTTGGGTAAGCGGCGTGATAGTCTTGCCGGGCTTCAACCTCCGCATGACACCTAGAAGTGTATTTAATGCACTTTGTCCTAACTGTCAGAGTTAGGTATGATAACACTGTTAGCTATCTAATCATGCTATAATGACTGTTTTGCCACTGTGGTCGCCCCTTAAGCTATAAAAGGAGGCCCGACGCAACCTAGCAAGGGGGTCAAACTTTTGATCCCTCAACACTTGTACACGCGTAACTGCTCTCCCCGAGGCACCCTTGTCGGGCTTGAGAGCTTCGTGTCTTTGTGTTCCTCCAAATCAATCAACCAAAGTAGGAATAGGGTTTTACGCTGCTAAGCGGCCCGATCCTGGGTAAACAAGAGTTGTCATCGCCGCGCTGCCCTGCTGCCTCTGCTCTTTATGCAATGTGATCATCCCCCGCCGAACCACAAAGGGGCAACCATGACCCATAGGTGATCGTGCTCCCCCACGACATCTTTGGCGCGCCAGGTAGGGGGTGTTCCCTTGCGCGAATCTGAAGCAATAACCAGCTCGTCGATCTTCATCGTCTTCTACATCACCAATGGCTACCAAGAAGAAAACCGGTGCGGCGGCGCATCCTTCCACCTCGAAGGCTTCTTCGTTTGTGGCTGCGGGCACCATGGGCGCCACGGCCACGACGGGCGGGGCGGGCACCACTGGCGGTGCTACCAACGCCCCCACTGCCGTCAGAGCGGGGGATGGGGCCATGGGGACGGCCCAACTCCTCCAACCTTCTGGCGTGCATGACCACACCGATGCGGGCCGAGGGGACATCGAGCTTCCACCTCCCCGCCGCACCAGTGAGTGCAACCAGCGTAGTGGCGGCGCCCGCTCCGGTGCAAGCCAAGATCCTTTGGCCGCGCCAGCTAGAGGGGCAACATCAGAACACGCGCTCCATCCCACGCAGGGCGAGCGTGACAAGACCCCGAGCGGCGCCGTCGACCCACAACGACTGCGCCCGCATGGAAAGGGCCCAGCTGATCAGGAGCTTGGCCACCAAGTACAGCCCCAGCCACACCAGACCGCCCTCGTGATTGGCCCAAGGCGGCAAGAGCACACCGACGCTCCTTCTAGCTCATCCAAGAGTCGAGCGGCATCTCGCTCTGCCTCCCACACCATGCCGGAGACGGTAATGGAAGCAATGGCCAGGGCTCAGTTGCTGCTGAACTTTCCACCAGCGGCAGACAAGACGGACGAGTGGAGAGCCACCATCCAAAGTCTCATCGGGTTTGCTGAAGCCAACAAGTTGCGGCATGCGGAATCTTCATGGCGCCCACAGACGACACCGGCAGCCCAGCTTGGTGGCCATGTGGAGAGGACTACACCCACGGTGAGTCCCCTCCGCGGCAACCCACCCAGGGGCAACCACGGCGGGCTCAGCAAACCCAGGGTGTCGATGAGCCTGACGAGGTATCCATGGCCTCGTCCAACCCGCGGGCTCATCAAGATCAATGCCAAGTGTTGAAGGACAGGAAGAAGGAAGACGCCCGCGTCACCATTGAGTGGCACCGCGAGGCACGCCATCAATCCGATAGGCGTAATGGCCCCGACGTCGACGAACCTGTGCCCAGTGCTGGCGGGTACTTGCCCTACGAGGTAGGGTGCCCCGCCTTCACTCGCGAGCTGCGGCAAGTCTGTTGGCCATAGTCTCGCACCTTCAAGCTTGACCTGCCAGAGAAAAAGAACGAAAAGTTGAACCCGGTAGAGTTTTTGGGCATCTATACGATCGCTGTCCAAGCTGCCGGGGGAAGGGATGAATAGGTGCTCGTCAATTACTTCCCATTGGCACTCAAACCCAATGTGAGATCTTGGCTGATGCACCTGCCTGAGGATTCCATCTCCTCCTGGGAAGACCTGTGCAACGAGTTCGTTGGCGCCTTCACAGGCGGCCATCAAGAGCCCGGGCAGCCCAACGACCTGCAGGCCCTCTTGCAAAAGGAGGGGGAGAGCTTACGGAAGTATTTGCAAAGATTCAATCGAGTACACCGTAACATCCCGAAGATACATCCGACAGCAGTGATTGCCGCATTCCACACGATTGTGCGCAATCAAAGGATGCGGGCCAAGATGAATGTTCGGCTACCGAAGACCGTCAACGAACTCTATACATTGGCGGACAAGTGTGCTCGTGCTGAGGAGGGGAGAAGACTTCCAAGGGAGGAGATTGGTGTTGAAGTCGATTCAGAGGATGACAACGATACCATCGCCCCAAGGAAGAAGAACAGAAAGCGCAACAAGAAGCATAAAGGAAAAGCAGTGATGGCCGTTGAGGGTTCGAGCGATCCCAGCGCCGGTAAGAAAGCAAAGACCGAGGCACCCGACAAGGAAGCTACCACGTGCACTGATTGCCGGGCGGCTGCGGCAGCTGAGAAAACTGGCAAATCAGACGGGCCCTACTACTAGATCCACAGAACCAAGGGCCACGATCTCCAAGAGTGCAAACAAGTAGAACAGCTTGTTGAAAGACAAAAAGCTTAATACGAGAGGCGCGATGAGGAGAGAGGCCAAGATGGCGCTGGCGGGAAAGTCCATGGAGGCCGTGGTGGTCATCGCGGCAAGACCGATCAGCAAAAGGAAAAACCTGCCAGGGGCCGTGAGAAAAAGGAAGGTGAAGATGACAGTGAAGAGGAGGATGATGACGAGTCCAGTGAACAGGAATTTCAGAAGGCTACTGAGGCAATGTGCATTGACGGGGGTGCATCTTTGCACTCCTCTCACCGCCAACTTAAGCAGTTGGCACGTGAGGTCAATGCGGTAGAGCCAGCAGCAAACGCTCGGAAACCACTCAAATGGTCCCGCACGCCCATCATCTTCAATATTGAGGACCATCCTAATTGCACCACTACGGTCGAATGCTTGCCGTTGTTGGTTTCTCCAACTATCCGCAACCTCAAGGTCACTAAGATGTTGGTTGACGGTGGAGCAGGTTTGAATTTGATTTCCTCGGACGTGATTAAGAAACTCCAAATTCCTGACGAGGACCTCAGGAGGACTGGCCCATTCCAAGGGATCAACCAAGGAAGAAGCCAACCTAAGGGAAATATTACATTGCCAGTGACGTTTGGCGGGGAACTAAACTACAGGACTGAGAAAGTTGTGTTTGATGTTGTCAAGCTTCCCCTGCCATTCAACGGGATCCTTGGCCGTCCGGATTTGGCCAAGTTCATGGCGGCGTCTCAGTACGCATATAACACCTTGAAGATGCCGGGGCCAATAGGAGTCATTTCCATCCCGTCAGATAAGAAGGATGCAGTTATATGCATTGACAAGATGTATAGAGATGCGGTAGCAGCGAAGGCCATCGAGGCCTTGGCTCCCACCAGGGAAAGAAAGGAAAGTAAGGGAGCTAGCAAGGACACCGACAAGGACCCCGGGAAGCGCACCTCTTCGGAGTGCGCTGCGCCCGGCAGTGACTTGCCGAAAAGTTCAGCTAGCAAGAAACCCAAGGCTGCCCCCCTGCAACTAAGAAGGTTCTGGCGAGGCAGGATGGCACTAATGGTACCTTCACCATTAGTTGCACCCTTGATGAAAAATAGGAAAGTGCACTCATTACCTTCCTGCGGGCGAACGTCGATGAGTTTGCATGGCAACCATCTGACATCCCCGGTGTTCCTAGGGAGGTAATCGAGCACCACCTTGCCGTGTGCCCTCATGCCCATCCCATGAAGCACAAGGTTAGAAAGCAAGCTTTGGAGCGGCATTAGTTCATCGCCGAAGAGGTCAAGAAACTTGAAGCAGCAGGTTTGGTCAGGGGAGTGTTGCACCCAACTTGGTTGGCGAATCCAGTGGTGGTGCGCAAGGCAAATGGGAAGTGGAGGCTTTGTATTGACTTCACTGACTTGAACAAGGCATGTCCAAAGGATCCTTTCCCCTTGCCGCGCATCGATCAGATCGTTGATTCCACCTCCGGATGTGATTTGCTCTCCTTCCTGGATGCATACTCCGGCTACCACCAGATCTTCATGGCCAAAGAAGACGAAGAGAAAACCACGTTTATAACCCCATGTGGCACGTACTGCTTTGTATGTATGCCTTTCGGGCTAAAAAGCGCTGGTTCCACATTCGAAGGGCTGTGCAGATTGGTTTTGAACCTGAGCTTCACCGAAACATCGAAGCTTACATGGATGATATAGTGGTCAAGACCAGAGACAAATCAACACTATTTAAGGATTTGGAAGAAACCTTTGCAAACCTACGAAAGATTAACTTGAAGCTCAACCCAGAGAAATGCGTGTTTGGCGTTCCGTCTGGCAAGCTCCTTGGATATTTTGTGTCTCAGCGAGGGATAGAAGCCTACCCCGACAAGATCAAAGCAATAGAGCAGATCCAAGCCCCGGAAACTGTCAAGGATGTAAGGCGCCTAGCTGGCTGCGTTGCTGCCCTGAGTAGATTTATTTCAAAATCCGCTGACCACGCCTTGCCGTTCTTCAAAATCTTGAAGAAGGCAGGCCCAATGAGATGGACCCCGGAAGCAGAGACTGCACTGCATGATTTAAAAACCTACCTTTCTTCTGCACCAACCTTGGTCGCGCCTAGACCACAAGAGCTGCTGCTGCTGTATCTAGCGACAACGAATCAAGTGGTTAGTGTTGCGTTGGTGGCGCAGAGGGAAGTGGGTAGCGGAGAAGCCGAAGCAGCAGAGTCGCCCAGTGATGAGCCAAAACTATCCCCGGCAAGGCCTGGCATTGACAAGGAAGGGGGAACGCCAATAGATGCTGATGATCAAACGTTGGCAAGGAAGAAGATGGTGCAGCGACCAGTTTACTTTGTTAGCTCCCTCCTACAGGGGGCTAGATCAAGGTACTCTGGGGTGCAAAAGTTGATTTTTGGCCTCCTCATGGCCTCAAGGAAACTGCGCCACTACTTCCAAGCTCACGAGATCACAATTGTTACTCGACTCCCACTACAGCGCATTCTGAGGAACCCCGAGGCTACCAGCAGGATAGTGGAATGGGCACTGGAACTGTCGGGTTTTGCTTTCAAGTTTGAAAGCATGGCAACTATCCAAAGCAGAGCACTAGAAGAATTCATCGTGGAATGTACGCCTACGCTTGATGAAGAGGTACTGGAAACAGCTCTCCCCGGCAGGGAGACCCTCAAGGAGTGGATCATGTACTTTGACGGTGCTTTCTCGCTGCAAGGTGCTAGGGCTGGAGTGCTGCTTGTCGCACCCACCGGAGAACACCTCAAGTATGTCATCCAGATGCACTTCCCAAGAGAGGATGCAACAAACAACACGGCAGAGTACAAGGGGCTCCTTGCTGGGCTCAGGATAGCAATAGAGTTGGGGATAAAGAAACTAATCATTCGTGGTGATTCTTAGCTCATTGTAAAACATGTGAATAAGGATTACCAGAGCCCACTGATGGAGGCATATGTGGAAGAAGTGAGAAAGTTGGAAGAGCACTTTGACGGGCTACAAACAGAGCATGTGCCCCGTGCGGAGAACAGCATTGCTGACCACCTATCAAAGTGCGCTGCTCAGAAGCTCCCTGTGGAACCAGGGACTTTCGTGCTCCACCTGACTCAACCATCAGTCTCTCCATCGGCATTGGCCAGAAAGAGAAGAAAATTAAACACCGGCAAGCATTTCCCAGCAGAACTCCCTGGAGCCGCTGGTGAGAAGGCTACCGGAAGTAACCCTATGTTGGTTGGTGAGCTGCATCCTCTAGCAGAATCCCAAGTTCTTGCTATTGAGGCCAGCGCTCCCACGGCAGAGGAAATGCCTTTAGTCCTTGTCGTCGAGCCGCAGGCTCCGACGTGGGCGCAGCACATAGTCCAATTCCTGCAAACATGAGAACTTCCCGATGACCCAGAGGAATCTGAAAAGGTGGCCCGACAGTCGAGTATGTATCAGTTTGTGGATGACACTCTGTACAGAAAAAGGCCGAACGGCGTGAAGTTGAAATGCATTAGCCAGGAAGATGGACTAGCGCTGTTGGAAGAGATACACAGGGGTGTGTGTGGCTCGCACCTAGGATTGAGAGCACTTGTCGGAAAAGCTTTCCGACAAGGATTCTATTGGCTACCGCCCTCCGGGATGCAACTGAGCTCGTCACCAAATGTGAAGCATGCCAGTTCCACTCCAAGAACATTCATCAACCTGCTCAGGCCCTTCGAACAATCCCTTTATCCCGGCCTTTCGCGGTCTGGGGGCTCGACATCTTGGGCCCCTTTCCCCGTGCTGCCAGGGGCTTTGAATTCTTGTACGTAGCAATCGACAAGTTTACAAAGTGGCCCGAAGTGGAGCCAGTGAGGAAGGTGACTGCGCAATCAGCTGTTAAGTTCTTTAAAGGATTGGTGTGTTGTTTTGGAGTACCCAACAGGGTGATCACCGACAATGGCACCCAGTTCATGAGCCGTGCCTTCATGTAGTACATCCAGAGCCTTGGAAGCAAGGTCTCTTTTGCCTCCATCGCCCATCCAAGGAGCAACGGACAGGCTGAAAGGATGAATGCTGAAGTGCTATGTGGGCTCAAGACGAGAACCTTTGACAAGTTGCGAAAATGCGGCAGGCGCTGGCTTGATGAGCTGCTGGTGGTTCTTTGGTCAATCAGAACGACACCAAATCGAGCTACTGTCCAAACCCCCTTCTCCCTGACATATGGTGCAGAAGCAGTACTCCCCACGGAACTCACATATGAGTCACCTCGAGTACTTGCCTACAATGAAGTAGCGTAAGAGCAGCTACGGCATGGATGCCACACTCCTCGAGGAAGATCATCTCCTGGCAGCTGTGCGTGCTGCATGCTACCAGCAAGCCCTGCGCCGCTATCACAGCTGCAGGGTTCACGCCAGGAGCCTTGAGGAAGGCGACCTTGTCCTTAGGCCCGTTCAGTCCGCCAAGGGTGCAAACAAGTTGACGCCGAAGTGGGAAGTCCCTTACCGGGTAGTACGTGTCACAAGACCTGGCGCAGTCCGTCTTGAGACCGAAGATGGCATCCCAATGCAAAACTCCTGGAATATTGAGCATCATCGCAAGTTCTACCCGCAATGTACGATTGCCGGGCCTTGCCCCGGTAGCCTGTTTTGTACGAGCATAGTCCCCGAGGCTTGTAACCCTTTGTACAAAACCAGGCGCATGCCCTGCGTATAGCTGAATGAAAATAAAGTGTTTTCACAAAAACCTGCATGCATGATTACTTGTGTGCTTAAGCATGATCTTATTGTGATTACACTAGTTTTTAGAGAAGATAACTGACATGCCGTAAAGGGCATTGTGCTATCCTCCTTTTTCCCCTCTCTTGGTAAATGCAAAAGGGTTTCTCACGAGCAGTTTCCCCGGGAAGAGGATAGAAGCAAACCAGCCCATGCATTCAGTCCCCGGTGACTCTTCCTCATCTAAAACGATAAGAAGAACAACAAAGAGAGATAAATTCATTCCTCATCAATCCATGTAATATTTATGTATGAGAAACTTGCACATATGGAAACCTTGCCGCATCTGCCATTCGCGCTCCTGTCCTTGATTCGAGTCCACTCGACAAGGTTGGTCACAGCTGCGTTTGAGGAGATTGGCAAGGGATCGGCCTTTAGTCGCGCTCCAAACCCGTTTTTAGGCTCACTAAACAAGGTTTGATAGCAGCTGTGTTAAGGGTCGGCAAGAGGCTTCGCCGGAAACTTTGCTCACAAAAACATATTGAGGGCTCACCCCTCAGTATGTCTAAGTATATGCGCAATTATCCGGCAAACTCTTTTTTCAAAATTACGTGGACAAACAAGTACAAATCATACGAGTATCAACATGGGTGAAGGATTACATAGATTTGATTCAAATTTGGCAAGCGCCTACATTTTTTGACTTAAAAAGATAAGTGCTCCATAATGCCTTTCTTGTCCCTCTCCTCCTAGGGATTACATTGAGAAGAAAGGAGGGCAAAAGGAGTGCCTGGGCAGAAGCCCAGCCCGACCCTGGCAGGACCAGTGGGACGCAGCCTAACATGATCGGGAGGGCGCCTCCCCGGCAAGGAAGAAGAGGCCGGAGACTACTGGAGCGGCTAGGCGATGCCTTGGTCATCCCCGCCAGGACCAGAGGGACGCGGCCTTGATGGGATATCAGCAGGGAAGATGAAGCCGGAGTCCACGAGCCTGCTGGGGTCTAGCTGGAGGTGGCGGTGACGTCCAGACCAAGCACCCCCCGGCAAATCGCTCTGCCGGGGTCCAACTACAGATGATGGTGCCGCCGGCGCCTAGCTGACGGTGATGGAGTGGCCGGTCTTCAGCTGGAGTCTGAGTCGTCAGCTTCATGCTTGACGACCGGGGGCTCGCTATCACCGTCCTCTCCATCAGTGTCCTCCTCGTCACTGTCGCTCGAGGAGGAGCTTTCCTCATCACTCAAGCTTTCTGCGCAGCACCCAAGACGAGCGCCTGAGTGCCCGAGGACCTTGATGGAGAGCATATCAGACTCCATTAACTCGAAGCGGAGGACATGCCCTTCTGCCAGATAATGGGCATGGGAGAAGGTTTTCCAACCGCGCCTAAGGATCATGACGCGAGGTGCGGGGAACTCGACGTTCGCCCACACGGTGCCATTGCAACAACCACTCATGCGCAGCCGCAGCCTGAGTGGCTGGTCGACCTCCATCACCCTGGCAAAGGGGCGAGGAAGCCGCAGGCGGCTGCGGGGAGGATCACGCAGCTTGACGATGAACTCCAACGCCGTGTCCCCCGTGTGGCCTTCTGTCGGTGTTGGAGGAGTTAGAGGAGGAACGGCGGGTACACCGCCCCGTCCATCTCGACCGCGAGCATTGCATCGACCTCGCCCACGCCCCGTGGCTCCACCTTGTGCGCTGGATCCAGCCTCTGCAGCAGCAGTGGAGGCAGGAGCAGGGTGCCGAGAAGAAGCTCTCGTCGCTACCATCAGAGCACGTGCTCGGCCCCTTCCCCTTGTCATGGTGGAAACAAGACCAAAGAAGAAGAAGGATGAAATGGTGGATGAGCATCGCCACCCCCACGCTTCCTTTTATAGCAAAGTAAAGGGGGAGGCTGGTTCGCCACTACTCTGGGGCAACCGCCTCGCTCCTCTAATCCATCCCTCTGCATCCCTGATTGCATCCTGGTTCATCGGCCACCCCACTACGCCAATCCGAGGCGCTGCGTATTCAGCCAAGGCACATGTTCCCGCGCCCTATGTGTCCACCACCAACCCCGCACAATGCAAGCAGTGCGCATGGCAAAAACGGCAGACGTAGTGGGTGAGCTAAAGGTAAAAATGGTAGTTACCCCAATTCACGTGCGGGCGCTCTAATGGGCTCCCATGGACGTGGGCACCCCTGGTTCGCGACGCGAACGACGCATGTCGTCTGAGTGTTGAAGATACCATGGGGGGCCCGGGGACTAACCCAGACACAGTTTAATGAAGGAGCAAAGAACATCTCAAAAAAGAAAACGTAACGCCAGCTCCCAGTAAGGCCAACGCAAGCGCCTGTGCATTCGATGGGCCTACCACAGTGTTGCCCGGCAGCACGTATGGGCCAGGCCATGGGGCTCCTGTCGGTGCAACAAACATTTGTGTTTTCCGCCCGGACTTATGCACAGGCATTCGATGGATCATACATCAAGTATCAAGACTTGACTCAGGAGAGGCCAGAGAAACCGCTCTTCGTGAGATCAAGGAGCGCATTAAAAAGACTAATGATGAGCCAGAGAATCCCCCAGGAAGGTCTCCCTTGCCGGGCAGGCAAGCCCATCGGGGTCGAGACTACGCCTAGGGACACGGCCAAGCCGCCCCAACAGGGTTCCCGGGGCTGCCAAGATCAGAGCCCGGCAGGCTGCATGCCGGCAAAGCCTCCAGCAGAACGCCACCGCTCCACCTCATCATACGCCTGTCACTAATCAATACAGTGTCGAGTTCTCAAATGGCTAGGTGGATCATGTCGGGTACGTGGCAACCTACCGGAGAGGAGATTAACTTTATTGACACATGTCTTGATGGCGTGTCATGCTGATAAGAGGTAGTTGGGTAAGCGGCATCTTTTACTTTTCAGTATTTACTTTTATGCAAGAGTCAATAGTATGAATTCACATTTCAACCTCAATTATTCTCTAGTTGGCAAGCATCATATGGTGGGGAAAGATCTAGGCACATATGAGCAGTGAAATTTATTTGATCATGATTTATTATTGTTGACAATTATCTCTATGATAAATGAGTTGGGAGGCAAAACATTAAGCCCCTATCTTTCTTTGTGTTCGATGGATGCCATTTGTTCTAAAAATATGCTTTGAGTACTAGCAACCAGTGAAGACTATATGATGATTGAGTATGCGGAGCTCTTACTTAGACTTTGTTGAATTAGTTGAATTGCAATTGCTTGGTGATTGAGAACATAGGTTGTTAAGTTTCAAGAGAAGGCATTGTTTGAAACGTAACATGTGAATTGATTGCTACTTTGTCATCATGAGTTTTATGAGAAAGAGTTGATGTTATGATGCTAGGATAAGTGATTGAAATTATCATTGATCAAACTTACACACTATGCTAGCATTCACACTTCATAAATTATTTCTTTTATCATTTACCTACTCGAGGACGAGCAGGAATTAAGCATGGGGATGCTGATACGTCTCCAACGTATCTATAATTTATGAAGTATTCATGCCATGTTTACAACAATTTTGAAAGTGCGTGTGCTTGGTCTTCTTGTGAAACTTGGGCCTCTTGGCAATGGCAATGGCACCTGTTTTGTCACAAAAGATAGTCATTGGATCCGATGCACTAGCTATCACCCCTAGGTCGGATATGAACTCCTTCATCCAGACTCCTTCTTGCGCTGCTTCTGAAGCAGCTATATACTCCGCTTCACATGTAGATCTGTAGCGACCCGACCCGGATGGATCGAAGTCTCTGTGCTTAAGTGTCATCCCTGAATCGGTATGCTGACACACACAGTACTCGAGGATTTATAATAGAGGTAAATCACATGTATAAAATAACGTAAATACTATTACCTCAAATAATATAGCGGAAGTAACAACAAAGTTTTGGAGTCCCAACAACACCAACGGCAAAGTTGAGTGTAGTCATCGCAACCCTAACGTATCACTTACTCGTCGAATAATTCCTGCAACATGAGACGTTGCAGCCGTGTAGGTCAGTACGTTGAATGTACTGGCAAATTCACACCACAGAATAATGATGAACAATATCTATCACTACATGCATATTTGGCTGCTGGAGGCTCTAAGTTTAATTTTGCATAAAGCTAATTTTTCCCTACAACAACGGAATAAATGTTTTATTCACTACCAAGTTTATGCCATTATTGAGAAGGTTCCTCCAACTCAATCCCAAAAATTCCCAAATTATTAATAACCCAATACATTAATTAAATAGAGTGATGAGATCAACAAATAATTCAAATACCAGATACTCAAGATGTCCATAACCGGGGACACGGCTAATCATGATTAGTTTATACACTCTGCAGAGGTTTGCGCACTTTTCCCCACAAGACTCGATCTCCTCCGTTGGATTTCTCGCACTACACGGGTTTGAGAAACGGATGACCGAGACACAGTCTTTCCGAAGCGTTAACTCTTTACTCTGGGTAGATAGTACCACCTACTTTCCCCTACATCTGCTAGCCTACCACTGAAAGAGGTCACACAACATACTCAACTATGCTAGAGCCCATAATGGCTTGTGGCTGCACACGGAAGTTTCTAAGCATGAAATATCATATGATCCCTTTGAGCCTGAGTGGCGGACCTAGGGTAATCACACGGGTACTCCGGGATTCCCTTGGGCAAGCACTGGTTTCTCCAGGTGCCCCGAACAATCCACCCAGATGTGTATTAAAGTTGCCACCTTAATGTTGTCCAAAATTATTATCTCTCGCAACTTTCATGAATATCATGAACTAATCCCCGTCTACGAGCATGGCTAAGCAATTATGAGCATAACGTAGATTCCCGGGGTGATCAAAGGTAATAGGTTCCTACCTCATCGACTACATAGCAAGGCCACATGTTTCCAATCCTACTCATGCAATCTTTGAGGGTGAAACTAATGCATAGTAAAAAAACTGGGTATTGAAAAGTATGATCAAAGTGTGAACTTGCCTTGTACTGTTGATGAAGATTCTTCGCACTCATAATTCCAGATAGTTTTACTCGTCACACTCCGATCAATCTATCGTAAGTAAGCAATTTTATCCACACATAAGCAATCACTCAAAGACCCAAAAAAATGCAAAGGAAGATTGCAAAAACTCCAAAAGAACTAAATCAAATTATTTTGCAAGATCAGATCCTAATTTCGGTGAAAAAGTGTGGTGATGGCTCAAGATGTTAGATTATGCCTAGGGATTCAATTTGAAAAAGGAATCAATTGAAAAAGCGCTACAGTTTACAAGATATGATCAAGTGAAGCTTCAATTTCAAATTTGAATCGTTCAAATTTGAAAAGATCAAAAGTTGAAACTAATGATGCTACTGGATGTAGGAAGTCAATATGAATATGTAGGAAAAAAGAATTACTAGATTGAAAATAACGGATCAAGTAATTCAACATAGCATTGAATCTGCTATGATGTTGTGTAACAACTCTTTTTGGTGGACTAGTAGAATAACTGGCTAAGATCAAAATTATATGTTGGAAAGATGACACTAATTGTGCGAACGGAAAGATTACTTCAATACGAATCTGATGCAGTTGGGTTCATCGGGAAACGGAGGTACGGATAAAAAGATATGATCGAAAGAAATTTGAGTATGAATCTGAACAGATTTTGAAATTTGAAAGTTGCAAAAAGTTTATTTTATAGATTCACTAGATAGGTGGAATCAAGACGAAAATATTGGCGTTGGTTTCGTCTAATTTGGATGAACGAGTAAAAAATTATGGCTATTTGAAAAAGCAGGGCCAAGCTGTTTTACGGAAGAAAAATAGTTATGGCTAAAAGAATTCTAAGTCTAATGTATAAATACAGAGACTAATTGGTAATCTAATTATTCTACCATACTAGTCTAGAAATAATAAGCTACGGGAGTATAAAAAAATACGAAGAAAGATACCTTTATAAGGTAGAAAAAAGACAACTTCGGAGAGAGGAGATAACTTTCAGAAGTCCCACCGGAGAGAAGAAATATATTTTTCTTTTGTGAAGCTAGTCAAACCAAAATATTGATTTAACCCGCAATGGATGATTTTTGGAGGCTCTATGGGTCTATATTTATAGGTGGAAGAGAGGCTTAGGGGTCAAAGGCTAGGCAATGTGGGACTAAACGTAGACGAAAAGAAAAGAAATAGAGGCGAAAAGAGAGGTGCTCGCGTGGGCTTAAAAGTGTTCGGCCGGCCGCGCGCTGTAGTTTTATTTTTTAAACAAAATTCAGCCAAAGTGAAAAAAAAAGAAAAAAAAATGGCTGGCTGGGCCTGGCCCATGTAGGAGAGAAGAAAAAAAAATGATAGGGCGCCCGATCCCACTATGCTGCGCACGTGGGCGACAGTTAGTTCCAGGCGCACGCGCAGTTTTTGTTTTTTTAAATAGAAACAGAAAAGGAAAAACTGAATAACGAAAATAAAAATAAAATTTTACATAGGCATATTATATATCAAAATTTTCATAAAAAGATTTCCTAAATGATGAACATATTTTCAGAAGCAAATAAATTCCACAAAATTTAAATAAAGCGAACAGTACTAGTGGTTCATTTAAAAACCAAATAAAAAATATTTTAAAATACCAAAATGATTTCAAACTCATTTTTATCTACTTTTCTACTGTAGGGAATCATTGTACCCTATTTTCCATATATTTTATTTTTGGAGAAAAATAATTTGAATAAAAACCAAATAACTCCAAATTGAAAGTGGGTTTCAAAATAACTACAAAAGGACTTTCAATTTGATTTCTTTGAACTTCCAACTCTCTTTCTTAGCATTTGAAGAAGTCATTTTATCTTCTCTCATGAAACTCATTGAGTTGCATGAAGTTTCCGAATTTGAAATACTTCCAAATGGAATTCAGATCTTTTCAAAACCCTTTTCATTTAATTAAATGGAAGAAGTCATATCATCTTCACTCTAGGGTTTTGTGATGAATGAATTTGAATTCATGGAGATCATAAACGCAAGGTGAAAGTTTGGGAAAGTCATTTCATTCCCTCTCATTCAACTTTCAAAAAGTTTCAAATTTCACTCAATTTCACACAAGCAACCACACCACAATCAAACAAACAATCAAAACTATTTATTTAATATAACATTCCAAAATTTAGAATTTTGGGATGTTACAAACCTACCACACTTAAAATGAATCTCGTCCTCGAGATTCGAAGAGGCTAGCAAGAAATAGGTTAGGTTCGGAGTCTCCTCAAAAATCCATCGATTGTCACGAAGGTCTGGGGTGCTACCACCCGTAGAAGCATGGTTATGGTTCCATCAAAAACTCAGGTACTCCATCCTTATTGTTGGCAGTGTCGATCTTCTCAGATCTTTAGGATAATTTCTTCTCTGGGCTCTTCCGGTAGTGGCATAACCTTTTTTTTCTCAATTTTTGTGTCCTTTCATCTTGGTAAGGTTCTTCCGAGACTGGTTCTTCTTAGCTGACAGATCTGGCGCCAATACTAAACAACTATCGATATCTCATGGTGGTCATCAAACAATTTGACTGGGTCCCTACAGAAAACGGGTCTGGGCTTCATTCTCACCGTATGACCTACGGTTGGCAACAGCTGCCTTGTACAAGGGAAAATTGTCATACCATTCTAAGGTTCAAGCAAGGTTTTGATATCGTTGTCTCTCTACTATGGGTAAGACACTCGGATTTACCATCCCTTATAGCAGAGGCGAATAATAAGCGTAAGTCGGCATGGTGATCAATCCATTCCGCACCCAAATCATTACCTTGTATATGGTGTAGTGAATCTCGCATTCCAACACTCGGTCACCCTCACAAGCATTGCATAATTTCTCTTGGTGATGAACTAAGTTCAAATAAATCCGTTGATTCTGCAAGCCAAACAAACATCTATCGTTTCTTCACACTCTCAGGTTTTGCGTAAACTCCTATAAGATCGTCTGTTGATAAAGTCGTAACTTCTTCCAGGGTTTTCCTTCAGCAAGAGTGTGCTTGCTTCTTGTCAGGTCCTGTAGCTTGTGGGCTATGGCCCATCTCATCACTTGTAAACCTTGAACTCATCATCGGGTTGCAACTGATCATTATTCCAACATCCAGCTTCCTTAGCATTCTTAAATCCATCCAATTGTATTGTATCCCTTCCTTCTGTTGGTACAAACTAAGATGTAATTTCTCAGACTCATCATTGAGTGATCCATTCCAAGGTCTGACGTAGCTAACAACGGGCTCTATTATTCGGGTAACGGTGTTGGGTTCTACCACCCTTAAAATGAACACTAGTTCCTTCAAAATCTTATTCTACGTATCATGATTTCTCTCATTGCCTATATAGTAACAACTCATAAAATCCAAATCAATACCAATGATGCTAACTTTATTGATTCTCAAATTATTACAATCTACTGCATTTCCATTACATGCCTCAACTCAACTATTTAGCACAAGTCTCCTTCTCATTGGGACAATATCTTGCAAAGTGCCCTACTTCATTACAGCGGAAACATATTACTTCTGACAAGTCTCGAGGTTTCCTTGTGATTACATAGCCTCCTTGGGTCCTCGGCTTCCTTTTTGGGCAACCGCAGAAGTAGTGCCCTAGATCTTTGCACCTGAAACATGTGATATGACTCAGGTCCTTCTTTGTAGAAATTGGGTTGTTCTGGGGATACATTATGTTTCTCTTCCTGGAGTTTTCCGTGCCAATCAGGGCTTCTATTTCCTGTGGGTCATACTCGAATTCCACTGTTGGGAATTCTACTAGATACTCCCTCGGATAATACTGGGAAATGTGTCCTTCTTCTCCACATGAATAGCATGACTTGGTGCAGAGTTTAATTGAGTCTTCTTCGTGTGTGCCCTTAACATCCTCTTTCATCATAGGTTCTTCTAAAATTTCCACGAGGGCTTCTTTCTTTTGCTGGATAGTTTGTTGTACCCTGGGGTAAATGTGACACTGAGCAGGGTAGTGGGTAGTCCCTTCACAAAAGAAACAAGTAATCTGCCTAATTGGGCATTCTTCAGCTGGGTGACTTTCTTCACAATGAGGGCATTCCTCCTTGTGTTCCTTATGGTTGTGTCCTATTTCTCCACAAAGCTTGCATGCACAAGGTTTCTTCATATCATTTCCATAAGGCTTCAATTTCTGGGACACAAGACGAGACCTTAGCAGAGTCAACTTAAATTCTTCCCAAGTGGTTGCTCCTTGCCATCCATCGATGGCTTGGTACATCCTCCACCAAGTAGCAGCACCTTTTGCAAAGTATTGAAGAGCATGCTGGACCCTATCCTTTCCGACTATAGCATTATTCTTCATGTGATCTTCCATGTTCTGAATCCATTGGTCCGTCTCCAGTTGACTCATCGATTCAGAAAATATGAGGTCATTGCCATATACCTTCTAGGGGGTCAAAGGGTTTTGGGTAAGGATGAGATAAGTTTGGAGAGGGGGGGGGAGGATACCCATACCAACAAAAGACACAACAACTAAAATATGGAATAACTCCACACATTCATTCAGTTCAATCAATCCTATAGTACTGCCACCCACATGAGTTGGTATGGTCAGATACTCTAATAGCAAAAACGTTTATCTTTATTCACTCATGGTGGGCTATTGCTAAATTAGCTTCTTCATGTCTTGGATCATGTCTCCGCTGGGCTTCTTCCGATCATGTTGGATCTTCTCAAGTTCTTCTGCCAGATCATCTTTGTTGACGCGAAGTCTCTTGTGACGTCCTTAAATATCTTGGAGTTGCGTTTGAAGCTTCTGGATTTCAACATCCTTGGCATGAACCATGGTCCTACTATCCTTCAGTTCCTGACGAATCTTCGGTATCTTGAGGTTTTGCTCCTCCAGCTTGGCTACTTTCAGCTTCTGGGTTCTGAGCTCTTTACGAAATGCTTCCTTGTCGAATAAGGCTTCCAGAAGGTCCAGCCAAAAATTCTTGATGTAATACTCCAGATCCTGGTGATACACCAGCTGAGGTGAAAAATTCATCTTTTGCTCGTTCGTCAAGGCGATAGGTGCTCCATCAGCCTACTGCCTTCCAATCCTTCCAAAGAAATGCATGCTTAACTCAGCACGGTGACGATAGCACAAGCGAGCGATAGCATTATGGATAGCCGTGTTTATGCCCATGTCTCTGCCATGAGCTATAATTCCATAGTTGATATCTCCTGTCTTGGGGTTTTCTTGACGACCAAAAATTTGAGTTTTGACGCTCCATGTTCTGGTCTTCCTCTGACACACCTTGATCTCAGGTATCGGCCGCTTCAATAATCTCACAAGTTCCATAAGGGCTGGACCACAGGGAAAGTCTTCGTAGTGTTGTCTTTGGTTCAGGGTGAAGTTCTTCATCTAAAATATGGAAGCCAGGGGTTCTTTAGTAAAGAAATTCAGAAGGGTACGAGAATAACTTAAGTGGATCCTATCAGAGCCGTCCTAAGTCATATCAATCTGGGAATTCTTGAGAGCCTTCAAATTCTTCGAGTCTTCGGAGTCTTCAACCGTTGTAGTTTCAATTATTCTGATACACGGTAAAATCCTCTTTATTCTGAAGTGGTCTCAGTTGTCCGATATCTTGTCTTTCTCGGAGTGGTCTCATCAGTCGGATCTTCGTGTGGTCAAAAGGGGAAAGGGGGTATAGTCTAACTATTTGAGGTGAGAGGAAAAATTGGTAAAGCTTAGAAAAGATGAGAGTTAAAGGATCCTTTTGAAAATAAAGTTTTAGAGAAATCATCTCCTGAATTGCTACGCTGCCTGCAGTGAAATTGCAAGAATCACTTTATATGCTATTTCGAAATTGAATGAATTGAGCAACTGTATTTCCCCAGGTTTCCATTGGAAAAGGGGCTTTTTTTGTATGCAAGTGATGATCGATTGGTGGAGAAGCCGCTCCCGTGTGGGGTGGCCGTGAGAATGATTCCGAGTCTTCCTGACCAGACCCATGTGGAACTTGTAAATAAATAGGTTTGTAAGTGCCTAGCTGAGTAATAAGATAAGTACCTTTGCTAATAATCCAAAACCTTTGATCTTCTCTTTCTAGATATAGCAGCCTACCCATATTGATAGTGGAATTATTGATCTCCTCTTTCGGAAGGGCTTGCCAGTTTCTAGGGGTCACGTCCTACAGTCAACATGTGCTCTGGTACCATCTTGTAGCGACCAGACCCGGATGGATCGAAGTCTCTGTGCTTAAGTGTCATCCCTGGATCGGTATGCTGACACATAGTACTCGAGGATTTATAATAGAGGTAAATCACATGTATAAAATAACCTAAATACTATTACCTCAAATAATATAGCGAAAGTAACAAAAAAGTTGTGGAGTCCCAACAACACCAACGGCAAAGTTGAGTGTAGTCATCGCAACCCTAACGTATCACTTACTCGTCGAATAATTCCTGCAACATGAGACGTTGCAGCCGTGTAGATCAGTACGTTGAATGTACTCGCAAATTCACACCACAGAATAATGATGAACAATATCTATCACTACATGCATATTTGGCCGGTGGAGGCTCTAAGTTTAATTTTGCATAAAGCTAACTTTTCCCTACAATAACGGAATAAATGTTTTATTCACTACCAAGTTTATGCCATTATTGAGAAGGTTCCTCCAACTCAATCCCAAAAATTCCCAAATTATTAATAACCCAAT
Organism: Thinopyrum elongatum; assembly: GCA_011799875.1. Lineage (NCBI taxonomy): Eukaryota > Viridiplantae > Streptophyta > Magnoliopsida > Poales > Poaceae > Thinopyrum > Thinopyrum elongatum. The sequence continues at coordinate 312,028,924 of CM022299.1, read as the reverse complement.
ACATTAATTAAATAGAGTGATGAGATCAACAAATAATTCAAATACCAAATACTCAAGATGTCCATAACCGGGGACACGGCTAATCATGATTAGTTTATACACTCTGCAGAGGTTTGCGCACTTTTCCCCACAAGACTCGATCTCCTCCATTGGATTTCTCGCACTACACGGGTTTGAGAAACGGATGACCGAGACACAGTCTTTCCGAAGCGTTAACTCTTTACTCTGGGTAACAGTACCACCTACTTTCCCCTACATCTGCTAGCCTACCACTGAAAGAGGTCACACAACATACTCAACTATGCCAGAGCCCATAATGGCTTGTGGCTGCACACGGAAGTTTCTAGGCATGAAATATCATATGATCCCTTTGAGCCTGAGTGGCGGACCTAGGGTAATCACACGGGTACTCCGGGATTCCCTTGGGCAAGCACTAGTTTCTCCAGGTGCCCCGAACAATCCACCCAGATGTGTATTAAAGTTGCCACCTTAATGTTGTCCAAAATTATTATCTTTCGCAACTTTCATGAATATCACGAACCAATCCCCGTCTACGAGCATGGCTAAGCAATTATGAGCATAACATAGATTCCCGGGGTGATCAAAGGTAATAGGTTCCTACCTCATCGACTACATAGCAAGGCCACATGTTCCCAATCCTACTCATGCAATCTTTGAGGGTGAAACTAATGCATAGTAAAAAAACTGGGTATTGAAAAGTATGATCAAAGTGTGAACTTGCCTTGTACTGTTGATGAAGATTCTTCTGTTGGGGAACGTAGTAATAATTCAAAAATTTCCTACGTGTCACCAAGATCAATCTAGGAGATGCTAGCAACAAGTGAGAGGGAGTGCATCTTCATACCCTTGAAGATCGCTAAGCGGAAGCGTTACAAGAACGCGGTTGATGGAGTCGTACTCGCGGCGATTCAAATCGAGGAAGATCCGATTCAAGCGCCAAACGGACGGCGCCTCCGCGTTCAACACACGTACAGCCCGGGGACGTCTCCTCCTTCTTGATCCAGCAAGGGGAGAGGAGAAGTTGAGGGATAGCTTCGGCAGCACGACGGCGTGGTGGCGGTGGAGCTCGTGGTTCTCCGGCAGAGCTTCGTTAAGCACTACGGAGGAGGAGGAGTAGGAGTGGGGAGGGCTGCGCCAGGGGCAAGGGTGTATCTCCCATGCACCTCCCCACTATATATAGGGGTGGAGGGGGCTGGTTTCTTGCCCTCCAAGTCCATTGGGGCGTTGGCAAAGGTGGGAGGAAAGAAATCCCATCCTTTCCCTTCCCCACCGATTGTTATCCCCCTTTTTTAGGGATCTTGATCTTATCCCTTCGGGATATGATCTTATTCCTTCTAAGGGGGGATCTTGGTGCGCCTTGACCAGGGGTGTGGGGCCTTGCCCCCACTACCCACGTTCATGTGGGTCCCCCATGCAGGTGGGCCCCACTCTGGAACCTTCTAGAACCTTTCCGGTACAATACCAAAAAATCCTGAACATTTTCCGGTGGCCAAAATAGGACTTCCCATATATAAATCTTTACCTCCGGACCATTCCGGAACTCCTCGTGACGTCTGGGATCTCATCCGAGACTCCGAACAACTTTTGGTAACCACATACAATTTCCCATAACAACTCTAGCGTCACGGAACCTTAAGTGTGTAGACCCTACGGGTTCGGGAACCATGCAGACATGACCGAGACACCTCTCCGGCCAATAACCAATAGCGGGATCTGGATACCCATATTGGCTCCCACATGTTCCACGATGATCTCATCGGATGAACCATGATGTCGGGGATTCAATCAATCCCGTATACAATTCCCTTTGTCCATCGGTATGTTACTTGCCCGAGATTCGATCGTCGGTATCCCTATACCTTGTTCAATCTCGTTACCGGCAAGTCTCTTTACTCGTTCCGTAATGCATGATCCCGTGGCTAACTCCTTAGTCACATTGAGCTCATTATGATGATGCATTACCGAGTGGGCCCAGAGATACCTCTCCGTCATACGGAGTGACAAATCCCAGTCTCGATTCGTGCCAACCCAACAGACACTTTCAGAGATACCTGTAGTGCACCTTTATGGTCACCCAGTTACGTTGTGACGTTTGATACACCCAAAGCATTCCTACGGTATCCGGGAGTTGCACAATCTCATGGTCTAAGGAAATGATACTTGACATTATAAAAGCTCTAGCAAACAAACTACACGATCTTATGCTATGCTTAGGATTGGGTCTTGTCCATCACATCATTCTCCTAATGATGTGATCCCGTTATCAACGACATCCAATGTCCATGGTCAGGAAACCACAACCATCTATTGATCAACGAGCTAGTCAACTAGAGGCTCACTAGGGACATGGAGTGGTCTATGTATTCACACATTTATTACGGTTTCCGGTTAATACAATTATAGCATGAACAATAGACAATTATCATGAACAAGGAAATATAATAATAACCATTTTATTATTGTCTCTAGGGCATATTTCCAACAGTCTCCCACTTGCACTAGAGTAAATAATCTAGTTCACATCACCATGTGATTTACATTGTTATGAATCTAACACCCAGTGAGTTCTGGGGTTCGATCATGCTTTGCATGTGAGAGAGGTCTTTAGTCAACGGGTCTACGACATTCAGATCCATGTGTACTTTGCAAATCTCTATGTCATACTGTAGACACTGCTACCACACTCCACTTGGAGCTATTCCAAATGGCTGATCCACTATACGTATCCGGATTGCTACTCAGAGTCATCCGGATTGGTGTTAAAGCTTGCATCGACGTAACCCTTTACGACAAACTCTTTATCACCTCCATAATCGAGAATTATTTCCTTAGTCCTCTAGTTAATAAGGATAATCTTGACCGCTGTCCAGTGATCCATTCCTGGATCACTCTCGTACCCCTTGATAGACTCATGGCAAGGCACACACAGGTGCGGTACACAGCATGGCATATTATACAGAGCCTATGGATAAATCATAGGGGACGACCTTCGTCCTATCTCTTTCTTCTGCCGTGGTCGAGCTTTGAGTCTCACTCAACTCCACACCTTACAAATCAGGTAAGAACTCCTTCTTTGACTGATCAATTTTGAACTCTTTAAAAATCTTGTCTAGGTATGTACTCATTGAAAGTCTCATCAAGCATCTTGATCTATCTCTATAGATCTTGATGCCCAACAATTAGGTAGCTTTATCCAGGTCTTCCTTTGAAAAAGTCTTTTCAAACAACCGTTTATGCTTTCCAGAAATTCTACATCATTTCCGATCAACAATATGTCATCCACATATACTCATCAGAAATTCTATAGTGCTCCCACTCACTTTCTTGTAAATACGAGTTTCTCATAAACTTTGTATAAACTCAAAAACTTTGATAACCTCATCAAAGCGTATATTCCAACTCCGAGATGCTTGCTCCTGTCCATCGAAGGATTGCTGGAGCTTGCATACTTTTTAGCATCCTTAGGATCGAAAAAACCTTCTGGATGTATCACATACAACCTTTCCTCAAGGGAACGATGTTTTGACATCCATCTGCCAGATTTCATAATCAAAAAATGCAGCAACTGCTAACATAATTCCAACAGACTTTGGCATCGCTACGGGTGAGAAAGTCTCATCGTAGTCAACTCCTTGAACTTGTTGGAAACTTCTTTGCGACAAGTCGAGCTTTATAAATGGTAACATTTACCATCAGTGTCTATCTTCTTCTTAAAGGTCCATTTGTACTCAACGACCTGCCATTCAACAGGCAAGTCTACCAAAGTCCATACTTGGTTTTCATACATGGATCCTTTCTCGGATTTCATGGCCTCTAACCATTTGTTGGAATCCGGGCCCATCATCGCTTCTCCATAGTTTGTAGGTTCATTGTTGTCCAACAACATGACCTCCAAGACAGGGTTGCCGTACCACTCAGGAGTAGTACGCGTCCTTGTCGACCTACGAGGTTCGATAGTAACTTGATCCGAAGCTTCATGATCATCACCATTAACTTCCTCTTCAACTGACGTAGGCTCCACAGAAACATCTTTCTGCGCTGCGCTACTCTTTGGTTGAAACAAAGGTTCAACAACCTCATCAAGTTCTATCTTCCTCCCACCCAATTCTTTTGAGAGAAACCTTTTCTTGAGAAAGGACCCATTTTTAGAAACAAATACTTTGCCCTCGGATCTGAGATAGAAGGCATACCCAAATGTTTCCTTAGGGTATTCTATGAAGATGCACATTTTCGCTTTGGGTTTGAGCTTATCAGACATAAGCGTCGTATTCCCAAACTCTGAGAAATGACAGCTTAGGTTTCTGCCAAACCATACGGTGTCATCTCAACGGAATTAGATGGTGCCCTATTTAAAGTGAATGTAGTTGTCTCTAATGCTTAACCCCAAAACGATAGTGGCAAATCGATAAGAGACATCATAGTACGCACCATATCCAATAGAGTACGACTACGACGTTCGGACACACACCATCACACTATGGTGTTCCGGGTGGCGTGAGTTGTGAAACAACTTTCACATTGTCTTAAGTTGTATACAAAACTCGTAACTCAGATATTCACCTCCACGATCATATCGTAGACATTTTTATCTTCTTGTCACGATGATCTTAAACTTCACTCTGAATTTGTTTGAACTTTTCAAACGTTTTAGACTTGTGTTTCATTAAGTAAATATACTCATATCCACTCAAATCATCAGTGAAGGTAAGAAAATAACGATATCCACTGCATGCTACAACACTCATTGGACCGCATACATCAACATGTATTATTTCCAATAAGTTACTAGCCCGCTCCATCATACCGGAAACGGGGTCTCAGTCATCTTGCCTAAGAGGCATGGTACGCATGTATCAACCGATTCGAAATCGAGTGAGTGCAAAGATCCATCAGCATGGAGTTTCTTCATGCGCTTTACACCAATATGACCTTTAGCGGCAGTGCCACAAGTATGTGGTACTATCATTATTAACTTTGCATCTTTTATGAACATGTGTATTACTACGATCGAGATTCAATAAACCATTCACATTGGGTGCATGACCATTGAAGGTATTATTCATGTAAACAGAATAACCATTATTCTCTAACTTAAATGAATAACCGTATTGCAATAAACACGATCTAATCACGTTCATGCTCAACGCAAACACCAAATAACATTTATTTAGGTTCATCACTAATCCCAAGAGAGTGTGCGATGGTGATCACATCAACCTTGGAAACACTTCCAACACACATCGTCACCTCACCCTTAGCTAGCCTCCGTTTATTCCGTAGCTTTTATTTCGAGTTACTAACATTTAGCAACCGAACCAGTATCCAATACCCAGGTGCTACTAGGAGTACTAGCAAGGTACATATCAATAACACGTATATCAAATATACTTCTGTCAACGTTGCCAGCTTTCTTATCTACCAAGTATCTAGGGTTGTTCCGCTTCAGCGGCCATTCTCCTCATAACAGAAGCACCTAGTCTCAGGTTTGGGTTCAAGCTTGGGTTTCTTCACTGGAGCAGCAACTGACTTGCCATCCATGAAGTTTCCCTTCTTGCCCTTGCCCTTTGTGAAACTAGTGGTTTTACTAACCATCAACACTTGATGCTCCTTCTTGATTTCTACCTTCGCGGTGTCAAACATCACGAATAGCTCAGGGATCATCTTATCCATCCCTGGCATGTTATAGTTCATCACGAAGCTCTAGTAGCTAGGTGGCAGTGACTTGGAGAACTATATTAATCACTATCTTATCTGGAAGATTAACTCCCACTCGATTCAAGTGATCGTAGTACCCAGACAATCTGAGCACATGCTCACTGATTGAGCTATTCTCCTTCATCTTGTAGGCAAAGAATCTTGTTGGAGGTCTCATACCTCTCAACGCGGGCACGAGCCTGAGATCCCAATTTCAGCTCTTAGAACATCTCATATGTTCCGTGACGTTCAAAACATTTTGGAGCCTCAATTCTAAGCCGTAATGCATGACGCACTGAACTATCAAGTAGTCATCAGAACGTGCCTGTCAGATGTTCAAAACATCTACAGACAACGCTTGAGGGGGTGGCGCATCGAGCGGTGCATTAAGGACATAAGCCTTCTGTGCAGCAATGAGGACAATCCTCAGATCACGGACCCAGTCCGCATTATTGCTACCATCATCTTTCAACTTACTTTTCTCTAGGAACGTATCAATAAAACAGGGGAGCTACAGCGCGAGCTATCTACAACATAATTTGCAAAGACACTTTGACTATGTTCATGATAATGAGTTCAAATTATTTAATGAACTCCCACTCAGATAGACATCCCTCTAGTCATCTAAGTGATACATGATCCATATGGACTAGGCCGTGTCCGATCATCACGTGAGACGGACTAGTCATCAATGGTGAACATCTCCATGTTGATCGCATCTACTATACGACTCATGTTCGACCTTTCGGTCTCTCGTGTTCCGAGGCCATGTCTGTACATGCTAGGCTCGTCAAGTCAACCTAAGTGTTTCGCATGTGTAAATCTGGCTTACACCCGTTGTATGCGAACGTTAGAATCTATCACACCGATCATCACGTGGTGCTTCGAAACAACGAACCTTCGCAACGGTGCACACTTAGGGGGAACACATTTCTTGAAATTTTTAGTGAGGGATCATCTTATTTATGCTACCGTCGTTCTAAGCAAATAAGATGTAAACATGATAAACATCACATGCAAATCATAAAGTGACATGATATGGCCAATATCATCTTGCGCTTTTGATCTCCATCTTTGAGGCGCGGCATGATCACCATCGTCACCGGCATGACACCATGATCTCCATCATCGTGTCTTCATGAAGTTGTCTCGCCAACTATTACTTCTACTACTATGGCTAACGGTTAGCAATAAAGTAAAGTAATTACATGGCGTTTTCATTGACACGCAGGTCATACAATAAATTAAGACAACTCCTATGGCTCCTGCCGGTTGTCATACTCATCGACATGCAAGTCGTGATTCCTATTACAAGAACATGATCAATCTCATACATCACATATATATTTCATCACATCCTTTTGGCCATATCACATCACATAGCATACCCTGCAAAAACAAGTTAGACGTCCTCTAATTGTTGTTGCATACTTTACGTGGCTGCTATGGGTTTCTAGCAAGAACGTTTCTTACCTACGCAAAAGCCACAACGGTGATATGCCAATTTCTATTTACCCTTCATAAGGACCCTCTTCATCGAATCCGATCCGACTAAAGTGGGAGAGACAGACACCCGCTAGCCACCTTATGCAACAAGTGCATGTAAGTCGGTGGAACCTGTCTCACGTAAGCGTACGTGTAAGGTCGGTTCGGGCCGCTTCATCCCACAATGCCGCCGAATCAAGATAGGAGTAGTAACGGTAAGCAAATTAAACAAATCATCGCCCACAACTACTTGTGTTCTACTCGTGCATAGAATCTACGCATAAACCTAGCTCATGATGCCACTGTTGGGGAACGTAGTAATAATTCAAAAATTTCCTACGTGTCACCAAGATCAATCTAGGAGATGCTAGCAACAAGTGAGAGGGAGTGCATCTTCATACCCTTGAAGACCGCTAAGCGGAAGCGTTACAAGAACGTGGTTGATGGAGTCGTACTCACGGCGATTCAAATCGAGGAAGATCCGATTCAAGCGCCGAACGGACGGCGCCTCCGCGTTCAACACGCGTACAGCCCGGGGACGTCTCCTCCTTCTTGATCCAGCAAGGGGAGAGGAGAAGTTGAGGGATAGCTTCGGCAGCACGACGGCGTGGTGGCGGTGGAGCTTGTGGTTCTCTGGCAGAGCTTCGTTAAGCACTACGGAGGAGGAGGAGTAGGAGGGGGAGGGCTGCGCCAGGGGCAAGGGTGTATCTCCCATGCACCTCCCCACTACATATAGGGGTGGAGGGGGCTGGTTTCTTTCCCTCCAAGTCCATTGGGGTGTTGGCAAAGGTGGGAGGAAAGAAATCCCATCCTTTCCCTTCTCCACCGATTGTTATCCCCCTTTTTTAGGGATCTTGATCTTATCCCTTCGAGATATGATCTTATTCCTTCTAAGGGGGGATCTTGGTGCGCCTTGACCAGGGGTGTGGGGCCTTGGCCCCACTACCCACGTTCATGTGGGTCCCCCATGTAGGTGGGCCCCACTCTGGAACCTTCTAGAACCTTTCCGGTACAATACCAAAAAATCCCGAACATTTTCCGGTGGCCAAAATAGGACTTCCCATATATAAATCTTTACCTCCGGACCATTCCGGAACTCCTCGTGACGTCCGGGATCCCATCCGAGACTCTGAACAACTTTTGGTAACCACATACAATTTCCCATAACAACTCTAGCGTCACGGAACCTTAAGTGTGTAGACCCTACGGGTTCGGGAACCATGCAGACATGACCGAGACACCTCTCCGGCCAATAACCAATAGCGGGATCTGGATACCCATATTGGCTCCCACATGTTCCACGATGATCTCATCGGATGAACCATGATGTCGGGGATTCAATCAATCCCGTATACAATTCCCTTTGTCCATCGGTATGTTACTTGCCCGAGATTCGATCGTCGGTATCCCTATACCTTGTTCAATCTCATTACCGGCAAGTCTCTTTACTCGTTCCGTAATGCATGATCCCGTGGCTAACTCCTTAGTCACATTGAGCTCATTATGATGATGCATTACCGAGTGGGCCCAGAGATACCTCTCCGTCATACGGAGTGACAAATCCCAGTCTCGATTCGTGCCAACCCAACAGACACTTTCGGAGATACCTGTAGTGCACCTTTATGGTCACCCAGTTACGTTGTGACGTTTGATACACCCAAAGCATTCCTACGGTATCCGGGAGTTGCACAATCTCATGGTCTAAGGAAATGATACTTGACATTATAAAAGCTCTAGCAAACAAACTACACGATCCAATGTCCATGGTCAGGAAACCACAACCATCTATTGATCAATGAGCTAGTCAACTAGAGGCTCACTAGGGACATGGAGTGGTCTATGTATTCACACATGTATTACGGTTTCCGGTTAATACAATTATAGCATGAACAATAGAAAATTATCATGAACAAGGAAATATAATAATAACCATTTTATTATTGTCTCTAGGGCATATTTCCAACATCTTCGCACTCCTAATTCCAGATAGTTCTACTCGTCACACTCTGATCAAACTATCGTAAGTAAGCAATTTTGTCCACACATAAGCAATCACTCAAAGACCCAAAAAAAATGCAAAGGAAGATTGCAAAAACTCCAAAAGAACTAAATCAAATTATTTTGCAAGATCAGATCCTAATTTCGGTGAAAAAATGTGGTGATGGCTCAAGATGTTAGATTATGCCTAGGGATTCAATTTGAAAAATGAATCAATTGAAAAAGCGCTACAGTTTACAAGATATGATCAAGTGAAGCTTCGAGTTTAAATTTGAATTGTTCAAATTTGAAAAGATCAAAAGTTGAAACTAATGATGCTACTGGATGTAGGAAGTCAATATGAATATGTAGGAAAAAGAATTACTAGATTGAAAATAACGGATCAAGTAATTCAACATAGCATTGAATCTGCTTAGAATGTTGTGTAACAACTCTTTGGTGGACTAGTAGAATAACTGGCTAAGATCAAAATTATATGTTGGAAAGATGACAGTAATTGTGCGAACGGAAAGATTACTTCAATACGAATCCGATGCAGTTGGGTTCATCGGAAACGGAGATACGGATAAAAAGATATGATCGAAAGAAATTTGAGTATGAATCTGAATAGATTTCGAAATTTGAAAGTTGCAAAAATTTTATTTGATAGATTCACTAGATAGGTGGCCAAGCTGTTTTACGGAAGAAAAATAGTTACGGCTAAAAGAATTCTAGGTCTAATGTATAAATACAGAGACTAATTGGTAATCCAATTATTCTACCGTACTAGTCTAGAAATAATAAGTTACGGGAGTATAAAAAAATACGAAGAAAGATACCTTTATAAGGTAGAAAAAAGATGACTTCGGAGAGAGCAGACAACTTCCAGAAGTCCCGCCGGAGAGAAGAAATATATTTTTCTTTTGTCAAGCTATTCAAACCAAAATATTGATTTAACCCGCAGTGGATGATTTTTGGAGGCTCTATGGGTCTATATTTATAGGTGGATGAGAGGCTTAGGGGTCAAAGGCTAGGCAATGTGGGACTAAACGTAGACGAAAAGAAAAGAAATAGAGGCGAAAAGAGAGGCGCTCGCATGGGCTTAAAGTGTTCGGCCGGCCGCGCGCTGTAATTTTTTTTTTTAACAAAATTCGGCCAAAGTGAAAAAAAAAATGAAAAAAAATGGCTGGCTAGGCCTGGCCCATGTAGGAGAGAAGAAAAAAAAATGATGGGGCGCCCGATGCCACTATGCTGCGCACGTGGGCGACAGTTAGTTCCAGGCGCACGCGCAGTTTTTGTTTTTTTAAATAGAAACAGAAAAAGAAAAACTGAATAACGAAAATAAAAATAAAATTGTACATAGGCATATTATATATCAAAAAATTTAGAAAAAGATTTCCTAAATGATGAACATATTTTCAGCAGCAAATAAATTCCACAAAAATTTAAATAAAGCGAACAGTACTAGTGGTTCATTTAAAAACCAAATAAAAAATATTTTAAAATACCAAAATGATTTCAAACTCATTTTTCTCTACTTTTCTACTGTAGGGAATCATTTTACCCTATTTTCCATATATTTTATTTTTGGAGAAAAATAATTTGAATAAAAACCAAATAACTCCAAATTGAAAGTGGGTTTCAAAATAACTACAAAAGGACTTTCAATTTGATTTCTTTGAACTTCCAACTCTCTTTCTTAGCATTTGAAGAAGTCATTTTATCTTCTCTCATGAAACTCATTGAGTTGCATAAAGTTTCCGAATTTGAAATACTTCCAAATGGAATTCAAATCTTTTCAAAACCCTTTTCATTTAATTAAATGGAAGAAGTCATATCATGTTCACTCTAGGGTTTTGTGATGAAATGAATTTGAATTCATGGAGATCATAAACGCAAGGTGAAAGTTTGGGAAAGTCATTTTATTCCCTCTCATTCAACTTTCAAAAAGTTTCAAATTTCACTCAATTTCACACAAGCAACCACACCACAATCAAACAAACAATCAAAACTATTTATTTAATATAACATTCCAAAATTTAGAATTTTGGGATGTTACAAGATCCTGCTACTACGCTCTGCTTGGAACTGCATCAACTGACTGCTCCACCATTCAAAATAAATACGTATCCGGTTTGTGACTTCAAGTCATCCGGATCAGTGTCAAAGCTAACATCGACGCAACCCTTTACGACGAGCTCTTCGTCACCTCCATAAACGAGAAACATGTCCTTAGTCCTCTTTAGGTGCTTAAGCATATTTTTGACCGCTGTCCAGTGATGCACTCCTAGATTACTTTGGTACCTCCTTACCAGACTTATGGCAAGGCAGACATCAAGTCTGGTACACAACATGACATATATTATAGATCCTATGGCACATCAGGTCTGGTACACAGCATGACATATATTATAGAGCCTATGGCTGAGGGATAGGGGATGCCCTTCATCCTTTCTCTTTCTTCTGCCGTGGTCAGGCTTTGAGTCTGGCTCAACTTCATACCTTGCAACATCGGCAAGAACCCCGTCTTCGACTGGTCCATTTTGAACTTCTTCAAAATCTTGTCAAGGTATGTGCTTTGTGAAAGTCCTATCAGACGTCTTGACCTATCTCTATAGATCTTAATGCCTAATATGTAAGCAGCTTCACCCAGGTCTTCCATTGAAAAACTCTTGTTCAAATAACCCTTTATGCTTTCCAGAAATTCTACATCATTTCCAATCAACAATATGTCATCCGCATATAGTATTAGAAATGCTACAGAGCTCCCACTCACTTCTTTGTAAATACAAGCTTCTCCATAAGTTTGTATAAAACCAAAAGCCTTGATCACCTCATCAAAGCATATATTCCAATTCCGAGATGCTTGCACTAGTCCATAGATGGATCGCTGGAGCTTGTATACATTGCTAGCATTCTTAGGATCGACAAACCTTCCGATTGCATCATATACAACTCTTCCTTAAGGAACCCATTAAGTAACGTTGTTTTGACGTCCATCTGCCAGATTTCATAGTCGTAATATGTGGAAATTGCTAACATAATTCTAGCAGACTTAAGCATCACTATGGGTGAGAAAGTCTCATCATAGTAAACTCCTTGAATTTGTCAAAAACCCTTTGCGACAATTCAAGATTTATACACGGTGACATTACCATCCGCATCTGTCTTCTTCTTAAAGATCTGTTTGTTCTTAATGGCCTGCCGGTCATCGGGTAGGTCCACCAAAGTCCATACTTTGTTCTCATAAATGGATCCTATCTCAGATTTCATGGCCTCAAGCCATTTGTCAGAATCTGGTCTCATCATTGCTTCTTCATAGTTTGTAGGTTCTCCATTCTCTAACAACATGACTTCCAAGACAGGATTACCGTACCACTCTGGTGCAAAACGTACCCTGGTCGACCTAGGAAGTTTAGTAGTAACTTGGTCTGAAATTTCATGGTCATCATCATTAGTTTCCTCTCTGGTCAGTGTAGACATCACGAGAACTACTTTCGGTGATGTGCTACTTTCCAATTCGAGAGAAGGTATGATTACCTCATCAAGTTCTACTTTCCTCCCACTCACTTCTTTTGAGAGAAAATCCTTCTCTAGAAAGGATCCATTCATCACAATAAAAATCTTGCCCTCGGATCTGTGATAGAAGGTATACCCAATGGTCTCTTTAGGGTATCCTATGAAGACGCACTTCTCCACTTTGGGTTCGAGCTTATCATGCTGAAGCCTCTTGATATAAGCATCGCATCCACAAACTTTAAGAAATGACAGCTTCGGTTTCTTGCCAAACCATAACTCATACGGTGTCGCCTCAATGGATTTAGACGGTACCCTATTTAAAGTGAATGTGCCTATCTCCAATGCATAACCCCAAAACGATAGTGGAAAATCGGTAAGAAACATCATAAAATGCACCATATCCAATAAAGTATGATTACGATGTTCGGACACACCGTTACACTGTGTTGTTCCAGGTGGCGTGAGTTGTGAAACAATTTCACATTGTCTTAAATGCGTGCCAAACTCGTAACTCAAATATTCACCTCCATGATCAGATCACATAAACTTTATTTTCTTGTTACGATGATTCTCCACTTCATTATGAAATTCCTTGAACTTTTCAAATGTTTCAGACTTGTGTTTCATTAAGTAAACATACCCATATCTACTCAAATCATCCATGAAGGTAAGAACATAATGATACCCACCGCGTGCTTCCACACTCATCGGACCGCATACATCGGTATGTATTATTTCCAATAAGTCACTTGCCCGCTCCATTGTTCCGGAAAATGGGGTTTTAGTCATATTGCCCATGAGGCATGGTTCACATGTTTCAAATGATTCATAATCAAGTGATTCCAAAAGTCCATCAGCATGGAGTTTCTTCATGCGTTTTACACCAATATGACCTAAGCGGCAGTGCCACAAGTATGTGGTACTATCATCATTAACCTTGCATCTTTTGGCATCAATATTATAAACATGTGTATCATTACGATCGAGATTCAATAAGAATAAACCATTCACAAGGGGTGCATGACCATAAAAGATGTTATTTATATAAATAGAACAACCATTATTCTCTGACTTAAATGAATAACCGTCTCGCAATAAAGAACATCCAGATATAATGTTCATGCTTAACGCATGCACCAAATAACAATTATTCAGGTTCATAACTAACCCCAAAGGTAAACGTAGAGGGAGCGTGCCGACAGTGATCACATCAACCTTGGAGCCATTTCCAACGCGCATCGTCACCTTGTCCTTAGCTAGTCTCCGTTTATTCTGGAACTCATGTTTCGAGTTACAAATATTAGCATCCGAACCAGTATCAAATACCCAGGCACTACTACAAGCACTAGTAAGGTACACATCAATAACATGTGTATCAAATATACCTTTGTTGATGTTGCCAGCCTTCTTATCTAGCATGTACTTGGGGCAGTTCCGCTTCCAGTGACCATTCCCCTTGCAATTGAAGCACTCAGTCTTAGGTTTGGGTCCAGCCTTGGGTTTCTTCATGGGAGCGGCAACTGGCTTGCCATTCTTCTTGAAGTTCCCTTTCTTTCCCTTGCCTTTCTTCTTGAAACTGGTGGTCTTGCTGACCATCAACACTTGATGCTCTTTCTTGATTTCTACTTCCGCGGCCTTAAGCATCGCGAAGAGCTCCGGGATCGTCTTCTCCATCCCTTGGATATTATAGTTCATCATGAAGCCATTGTAGCTTGGTGGCAGTGACTGAAGAACCTTGTCAATCGCTACTTCATCCGGAAGATTAACTCCCAAGTGATTCAAGCGGTCGAAGTACCCAGACATTTTGAGTACGTGCTCGCTAACAGCGTTGTTCTCTTCCATCTTGCAGCTAAAGAACTTGTCGGAGGCTTCATACCTCTCGACTCGGGCGTGAGCCTGAAATACCAATTTCAGCTCCTGGAACATCCCATATGCTCTGTGGTGCTCAAAACGTCTTTGGAGCCCTGGTTCTAAGCTGTAAAGCATGGCGCACTGAACTATCGAGTAGTCACCAGAACATGCCTGCCAGACGTTCACAACTTCCACATACGACACTGAGGGGGTGGCACACCGAGCGTGCATCAAGGACATAAGCCTTCTGTGCAGCAGTGAGGATAATCCTCAAATTACGGACCCAGTCCGCATAGTTGCTTCCATCATCTTTCAACTTTTCTTTCTCTAGGAATGCATGAAAATTCAGGGGAGCTACAATGCAAGCCATTGATCTACAACATAATTTGCGAAGACATTTAGACTATTTTCATGATAATTGGTTTAGTTAATCAAATTACTAGTGAACTCCCACTTATATCAGCATCCCTCAAGTTGTCTAAGTGTTACATAATCCAAATCAACTACCCATGTCTGATCATTACGTGAGGTGGGTCGTCATCAATGGTGAACATCCCCATGTTGATCATATCTACTATACGACTCATGTTCGACCTTTCGGTCCTTCATGTTTCGAGGCCATGTCTGTACATGCTAGGCTCGTCAAGTTTAACCCAAGTATTCCGCATGTGTAAACTGACTTACACCCGTTGTATGCGAATGTAGAGTCTATCACACCCGATCATCACGAGGTGCTTCAAAACAATAAACTTTTGCAACGGTGCATACTTAGGGAGAACACTTTTATCTTGAAATTAAGTGAAGGGATCATCTTATAATGCTACCATGGTCCTAAGCAAAATATGATGCATAAAAAGATAAACATCACATGCAATCAATATGTGACATGATATGGCCATTATCATATTGTGCTTTTGGTCTCCATCTCCAAAACACCGACATGATCTCCATCGTCACTGGCATGACAACATGATCTCCATCATCGTGTCATCACGTGGTTGTCTCCGCCAACTATTGCTTCTACAACTATTGCTAACGCATAGCGATAAAGTAAAGCATTTACATGCGTTAAATCATTGACACGCATGTCATACAATAAATTAAAGACAACCCTATGGCTCCTGCCAGTTGTCGTACTCATCGACATTCAAGTCGTGAACCTATTACAAAACATGATCATCTAATACATCAACATATATCACATCACGTTTTGGCCATGCACATCACAATATGCCGTGCAAAAACAAGTTAGACGTCCTCTACTTTGTTGTTGCAATTTTTACGTGGCTGCTAGGGCAAACTATAAGAACTGTTCTTATCTATGCAAAACCACAACGGTGATATACAAGTTACCTTTTAACATTCTACAAGGACCGCCATTGTCAAATCAAATTCAACTAAGGTGGGAGAGACAGTCACCTGCAAAGCCACTTTTATGCAATACAAGTTGCATGTTAGTCAGTGGAACCGGTCTCTTGTGAGTGGACAAGTAAGGTTGGTCCGAGTCGCTTCATCCCACAATGCCGCAGAATCCAAATAATACAAATGAAGTAAGCAATTTGAACATCAACGCCCACAACTTCTTTGTGTTCTTCTCGTGCACATACATCTACGCATAGACCTACACTACTGCAGGATGCTGCTAACGCGACACTACAATCAGAGACCCTTCGACGAAACTGTGTGCGATGCATTAATCGCAAAAGGGGATGTAATAAAATCATCAAAAAAGATACAAAACGTTTGCGATGGCGGAGACATCAACCATGATTCATATTATAGTTGCCTGTGCGATGTGTGGCATACAGTTCACTCAAATGAACTATTTGCGATGAGCATAAGAGCATAAACGGTCAGACAGATGAAGGTGTGTGCGATATACAGCATACAGTTCACTCGGATGAACTGTTTTTGATTAGGCAACACAACAGAAACAGTCAGCCAGATCAATGTGTGTGCTATATACGGCATACAGTTCACTCGTATGAACTATTTGTGATTAGCCAACACAACAGAAACGATTAAACTTAACAAAATGTGTGTGATATGCGACAAACAGGTCAGTAATTAGAAATGTGTGGGAAGAACAATAACAACACAGCCGATTCCTGTTAACAAGCCGTGTGTGTTATGAGCAAACGATTGCTGGTATACAATTGTGAGCGATTGATGAAATCATCACCGACGGGTTCCATTGTTCAGTCCTTGTGCGATGTGATTTGCTCTGTCCACACAACATCTACACTCTGTCTATAGAACATCAACATATATACTTATAAGAACAACATTGCATAACCAAATTAAGCATACAATTACATAAGTGACTACACACATAACATTTCCACACACCAAAGTAAGCAATTACATGCATACTAAACTAGGAGAAACGAGCATGTAATCATCTACTTCTTGTTGTGATGACACTTGCCATTGCTCTACTTCCGGCTAGATCCCTGGCCATTTTGGGGAAGGAGGCACTTCCTCATGTCAATGACCCGCCTGTACATCTCGTAGCTCAAGTACGCCTCCTTGGCCACGTACACGACGTGAGCTTTGTCGAGTTTCTCCATCCAGGCCGAGTGCCAGGCACGCTTGTCCTTGTTGCAGGAATCCTTCATGTCTCTATAGTAGGGGTCGATGATGGCCTCGGCGAGGTGAACCAATGAGTCATTCTCATGCTTCTTGCTGCCCCAGATCTTGTATTGGCCCAGGATGTCGACAAGATTCTGGCAGACGATGCCCGAATTCTTGAGCACCTTTACATCGTTGCAGACCCGTTGACTAAAAACCTCTCTCACAAGCAAAACATGATCACACATTAGAACTCTTTGGGTGTTAATCACATAGCGATGTGAACTAGATTATTGACTCTAGTGAACTATGGGTGTTAATCACATGGTGATGTGAACAAGATTATTGACTCTAGTGCAAGTGGGAGATTGATGGAAATATGCCCTAGAGGCAATAATAAAGTTGCTATTATTATATTTCCTTATTCATGATAAATGTTTATTATTCATGCTAGAATTGTATTGATCGGAAACTTAAATACAAGTGTGGATACATAAACAAATACCGTGTCCCTAGTGAGCCTCTACAAAACTAGCTCGTTGATCAAAGATAGTTAAGGTTTCCTGACCATGGACATGAGTTGTCACTTGACAACGGGATAACATCATTAGGAGAATGATGTGATGGACAAGACCCATCTGTTAGCTTAGCATATGATCGTTCAGTTTATTGCTACTACTTTCTTAAATGTCAAATACATGTTCCTTCGACCATGAGATCATGCAACTCCCGGATACCGGAGGAATACCTTGTGTGCTATCAAACGTCACAACGTAACTGGGTGATTATAAAGATGCTCTATAGGTATCTCCGAAGGTGTCTGTTGAGTTGGCGTGAATCGAGATGGGGATTTGTCACTCCGTGTATCGGAGAGGTATCTCTGGGCCCTCTCGGTAATACAACATCACAAGAATCTTGCAAGCAAAGTGACCAAGGAGTTAGTTACGAGATGATGTATTACGGAACGAGTAAAGAGACTTGCCGGTAACGAGATTGAACTAGGTATGAAGATACCGACGATCGAATCTTGGGCAAGTAATATACCGACAGACAAAGGGAATTACGTATGTTGTCATAAAGGTTCGACCGATAAAGATCTTCGTAGAATATGTAGGAACCAATATGGGCAACCAGGTCCCGCTATTGGTTATTGACCGGAGCGGTGTCTCGGTCATGTCTACATCATTCTCGAACCTGTAGGGTCCGCATGCTTAACGTTCGTTGACGATATAGTATTATATGAGTTATGTGAGTTTTTGACCGAATGTTGTTCGGAGTCCGGATGAGATCACGGACATGACGAGGAGCTCCGGAATGGTCCGGAGGTAAAGATTGATATATAGGATGATAGTGTTTGTTCACCGGAAAGGTTTCGTAAGTACCGGGTATTTATCGGAGTACCGAAAGGGGTTTCGGGAGGCCACCGGCACTTGGTGGGCCTCATGGGCCAAAGGAGGGAGGCGCACCAGCCTACTAAGGGGCTGGGGGTACTCCACCTCCCCTGGCCACATGCCAAGGAAGGAAAGGGGGCGCCAAGGCAGGGCAGCCACCGGCCCCTCCCCTGCCATCTCCTCCACCCCTAAATAAGGAAAGGGGGGAGGCGCCTAGGGCAGGAGCTCAGGGCGGCCGCCGGCCACCTTGGGGCGCCCCTAGGGCTGCCTCCCCTCCCCCTCCACCTATATATATGTGAGGAGGGAGAGGGGCAACACACACCACAATTCCCTAGCCATGTGCGGCGCCCCTCTGCCTCTAGTTCATCCTCGGGCATATTTTCATAGTGCTCGGTGAAGCCCTGCGGAGATAGTTGCATCACCACCTTCACCACGCCGTCGTACTGCCGGAACTCATCTACTACTTCGCCCATCTTGCTGGATCAAGAAGGCGAGGACGTCATCGAGCTGAACGTGTGCTGAATGCGGAGGTGCCGTGCATTAGGTACTTGATCGATTGGATCGTGAAGGTATACGACTACATCGACCGTGTTGATAAACGCTTCCGCTTTAGGGTCTACGAGGGTACATAGACACACTCTCCCCTCTCGTTGCTATGCATCTCGATGGATAGATCTTGCGTGTGCGTAGAATTTTTTTTGTTTTCCACGCAATGTTCCCCAACAGTGGCATCATGAGCCAGGTCTATGCGTAGATAATATGCACGAGTAGAACACAAAGAGTTGTGGGTGGTGAGGTTCATACTACTTACCACCAACATCTTATTTTGATTCGGCGGCATTGTGGGATGAAGCGGCCCAGACCAACCTTACATGTCCACGCACATGAGACCGGTTCCACCGACTGACATGCAACTTGTTTTGCATAAAGATGGCTGGCGGGTGTCTGTTTCTCCTACTTTAGTCGAATCGAATTTGACTATGGCCGGTCCTTGAAGAAGGTTAAAACAACAAACTTGATAATCACCATTGTGGTTTTGCATAGTTAAGAATGGTTCTTGCTAGTTACCCGTAGCAGCCACGTAAAACTTGCAACAACAAAGTAGAGGGCGTCTAACTTGTTTTTGCAAGGTATGTTCTGATGTGATATGGTCAATACGTGATGTGATATACATTGTTGTATGAGATGATCATGTTTTGTAATATCAAAAACCGGCAGGAGCCTTAGGGTTGTCACTTAATTATTGTATGAAATGCAAGCGCCATGTAATTGCTTTACTTTATCGCTATGCGTTAGCAATAGTTGTAGAAGCAATAGTTGGCGAGATGACCCCGACGCAACGATGGAGATCAAGGTGTCGAGCCGGTGATGATGGAGATCATGTCGATGCTTTGGAGATGGAGATCAAAAGCACAAGATGATGATGGACATATCATGTCACATATTTTGATTGCATGTGATGTTTATCCTTTATGCATCTTATTTTGCTTAGAACGATGGTAGCATTATAAGATGATCCCTTCACTTAATTTCAAGATAAAAGTGTTCTCCCTGAGTATGCACTGTTGCCAAAGTTCATCTTTCGAAGCACCTCGTGATGATCGGGTGTGATAGACTCTACGTTCACATACAACGGGTGTAAGCCAGATTTACACACGCAGAATACTTGGGTTAAACTTGACAAGCCTAGCATGTACAGACATGGTCTCGGAACACTGGAGACCGAAAGGTCGAACATGAGTCATATAGTAGATATGATCAACATGAAGATGTTCACCATTGAAGACTACTCCACCTCACGTGATGATCGGACATGGTTTAGTTGATATGGATCATGTATCACTTAGACAACTTGACGGATGTTGATTTAAGTGGGAGTTCATTAGTAATTTGATTAATTGAACTAAATTTATCATGAACATAGTCAAAATGTCTTTGCAAATTATGTTGTAGATCAATAGCTCGCGATGTAGCTCCCCTATTTTTTATACGTTCCTAGAGAAAACTAAGTTGAAAGATGATGGTAGCAATAATGCGGACTAGGTCCGTGATCTCAAAATGTCTTTGAAAATTATGTTGTAGATCAATAGCTCGTGATGTAGCTCCCCTATTTTTGATATGTTCCTAGAGAAAACTAAGTTGAAAGATGATGGTAGCAATAATGCGGACTAGGTCCATGATCTAAGCAGTATCCTCATTGCTGCACAGAAGAATTATGTCCTTGATGCACCGCTAGGTGACAGACCTGTTGCAGGAGCTGATACAGACGTTATGAATGTTTGGCAAGCTCAATCTAATGACTACTTGATAGTTTAGTGCGCCATACTTTACGGCTTAGAATCGGGGCTCCAAAGACGTTTTGAACGCCATGGAACATATGAAATGTTCCAAGAGCTGAAATTGGTATTTCAGGCTCATGCCCGTGTTGAGAGGTATAAGACCTCTGACAAGTACTTTGCCTACATGATGGAGGAGAATGGCTCAGCCAGTGAGCATGTGCTCAGAATGTCTGGGCACTACAATCGCTTGAATCAAGTGGGAGTTAATCTTCCAGATAAGATAGTGATTGACAGACTTCTCCAGTCTCTATCACCAAGCTACTAGAGCTTTGTGATGAACTATAATATGCAAGGGATGACAAAAACGATTCCTAGGCTCTTCGCGATGCTAAAATCGGTGGAGGTAGAAATCAAGAAAGAGCATCAAGTGTTGATGGTTAACAAGACCACCAGTTTTATGAAATAGGGCAAGGTAAAGAAAGGGAACTTCAAGAAGAACAGCAAGCAAGTTGCCGCTCCTGTGAAGAAGCCCAAAGCTGGACCCAAGCCTGAAACTGAGTGCTTCTACTACAAAGGAAATGATCACTTGAAGCGGAACTGCCCCAAATACTTGGCAGATAAGAAGTATGGCAAAGTAAACAAAGGTATATTTGATATACATGTTATTGATGTGTACCTTACTGGTACTCATAGTAGCGCCTGGGTATTTGATACCGGTTCAGTTGCTCAGATTAGAAACTCAAAATAGGAGTTGCAGAATAAACGGAGACTAGTTAAGGGCGAGGTGACGATGTGTGTTGGAAGTGTTTCCAAGATTGATATGATCACCATCGCACACTCCCTCTACCTTCGGGATTAGTGTTGAGCCTAAATAAATGTTATTTGGTGTGTGCGTTAAGCATAAACATGATTAGATCGTGTTTATTGCAAATACGGTTATTCATTTAAGTCAGAGAATAATTTTTGTTCTGTTTACATGAATAAAACCTTCTATGGTCATACACCCAATGTAAATGGTTTATTGAATCTCGATCGTAGTGATACACATATTCATAATATCGATGCCAAAAGATGCAAAGTTGATAATGATAGTGCAACATACTTGTGGCACTGCCGTTTAGGTCATATTGGTGTAAAGCGCATGAAGAAACTCCATGCGGATGGACTTTTGGAATCACTTGATTATGAATCATTTGATACTTGTGAACCATGCCTCATGGGTAATATGACTAAAACTCCGTTCACCGGAACAATGGAGCGAGCTAATGACTTATTGTAAATAATACATACCGATTTATGCGGTCCGATGAGTGTTGAGGCACGCGTCGGGTATCGTTATTTTCTGACCATCACAGACGATTTGAGTAGGTATGGGTATATCTACTTGATGAAACACAAGTCTGAAACATTTGAAAAGTTCAAAGAATTTTAGAGTGAAGTGGAGAATCATCGTAACAAGAAAATAAAGTTTCTACGATCTAATCACGGAGGCGAATATTTGAGTTACGAGTTTGGACTTCATTTAAGACAATGTGGAATTGTTTCAAAACTCATGTCACCTGGAACACCACAGCATAATGGTGTGTTCGAACGTCGTAACCGTACTTTATTAGATATGGTGCATTCTATAATGTCTCTTACCAATTTGCCTTTATCATTTTGGGGTTATGCATTAGAGACAGCCGCATTCACGTTAAATAGGGCACTGTCTAAATCCGTTGAGACGACACCGTATGAACTATGGTTTGGCAACAACCTAAGCTGTTGTTTCTTAAAGTTTGGGGATGCGACGCTTATGTCAAAAGGCTTCAGCCTGATAAGCTTGAAACCAAATCGGAGAAATGCGTCTTCATAGGATACCCTAAGGAAACTATTGGGTACACCTTCTACCACAGATCCAAAGGCAAGATCTTTGTTGCCAAGAATGGGTCCTTTCTAGAGAAGGAGTTTCTCTCGAAAGAAGTGAGTGGGAGGAAAGTAGAACTTGATGAGGTAATTGTACCTTCTCTCGAATTGGAAAGTAGCACATTAGAGAAAATTGTTCCCATGATGCCTACACCAACTAGAGAGGAAGCTAATGATGATGATCATGAAACTTTGGATCAAGTTACTACTGAACTTCGTAGGTCGACCAGAACACGTTCCGCACTAGAGTGGTACCATAATCCTATCCTGGAACACATGTTGTTAGACAACGGTGAACCTACGAACTATGAAGAAACTATGATGAGCTCAGATCCCGATAAATGGCTTGAGGCCATGAAATCTGAGATAGGATCCATGTATGAGAACAAAGTATGGACTTTGGTGGACTTGCTCGATGATCGGCAAGCCATTGAGAATAAATGGATCTTCAAGAGGAAGACGGACGCTGATGGTAATATCACTGTCTATAAAGCTCAACTTGTCGTGAAAAGTTTTCGACAAGTTCAAGGGGTTGACTATGATGAGACTTTCTCACCCGTCGTGATGCTTAAGTCTGTCTGAATCATGTTAGCAATTGCCGCATTTTATGATTATGAAATCTGGCAAATGGTCGTCAAAACTGCATTCCTTAATGGATTTCTTAAAGAAGAGTTGTATATGATGCAACCAGAAGCTCCAGCGATCCATCTATGGACTGATGCAAGCATCTCGGAGTTGGAATATATGCTTTGATGAGGTGATCAAAGCATATGGTTTTATACAGACTTACGGTGAAGCATGTATTTACAAGAAAGTGAGTGGGAGCTCTGTAGCATTTTTGATATTATATGTGGATGACATATTGTTAATTGGAAATGATATAGAATTTCTGGATAGCATAAAAGGATACTTGAATAAGAATTTTTCAATGAAAAAAACCTCGATGAAGCTACTTACATATTGGGCATCAAGATCTATAGGGATAGATCGAGACGCTTAATAGGACTTTTACAAAGCACATACCTTGGCAATGTTTTGAAGAAGTTCAAAATGGATCAGTCAAAGAAAGGGTTCTTGCCTGTGTTGCAAGGTGTGAAGTTGAGTAAGACTCAAAGCCCGACCACGGCAAAAGATAGAGAGAGAATGAAAGTCATTCTCTATGCCTCAGCCATAGGTTCTATAAAGTATGCCCTGCTTTGTACCAGACCAATTGTGTGCCTTGCCATGAGTTTGGCAAGGGGGTACAAGAGTGATCCAGGAGTGAATCACTAGACAGCGGTCAAAATTATCCTTAGGTGCCTTAAAGAGGACTAAGGAAATGTTTCTCGGTTATGGAGGTGATAAAGAGTTCATCGTAAAGGGTTACATTGATGCAAGCTTTGACACCGATCCAGATGACTCTGAGTCTTAATCTGGATACGTATTGAACATGGGAGCAATAAGCTAGAGTAGCTCCATGCAGAGCATTGTAGACATAGATATTTGCAAAATACATACGGATCTGAATGTTGCAGACCCGTTGACTAAAAACCTCTCTCACAAGCAAAACATGATCACACCTTAGAACTCTTTGGGTGTTAATCACATAGCGATGTGAACTAGATTATTGACTCTAGTGAACTATGGGTGTTAATCACATGGTGATGTGAACAAGATTATTGACTCTAGTGCAAGTGGGAGACTGATGGAAATATGCCCTAGGGGCAATAACAAAGTTGTTAATATTATATTTCCTTATTCATGATAAATGTTTATTATTCATGCTAGAATTGTATTGACCGGAAACTTAAATACATGTGTGGATACATAAACAAATATCGTGTCCCTAGTGAGCCTCTACTAGACTAGCTCGTTGATCAAAGATGGTTAAAGTTTCCTAACCATGGACATGAGTTGTCACTTGATAACAGGATCACATCATTAGGAGGATGATGTGATGGACAAGACCCATCCGTTAGCTTAGCATATGATCGTTCAGTTTATTGCTACTGCTTTCTTAAATGTCAAATACATGTTCCTTCGACCATGAGATCATGCAACTCCCGGATACCGGAGGAATGCCTTGTGTCTATCAAATGTCACAACGTAACTGGGTGATCATAAAGATGCTCTACAGATATCTCTGAAGGTGTTTGTTGAGTTGGCGTGAATCGAGATTGGGATTTGTCGCTCCGTGTATCGGAGAGGTATCTCTGGGCTAAGGTTGTCAGAATCGCGATTCTGTTATATGATTCTACGGCTTTACGATCCAAACTAACCCCTCTGATTCTATGATTTTAGTTCATGGAATCTACGTTTCTACGATTTGGATAGTGAAGATTCTATGATTTACGATCCTGTCATCAGAGCTCCGATCCGATTCAAAATCGCGATTCTAACAACCTTGCTCTGGGCCCTCTCGGTAATACAGCATCACAAGAAGCTTGCAAGCAAAGTGACTACAGAGTTAGTTACGAGATGACGTATTTTGGAACGAGTAAAGAGACTTGCCGGTAACGAGATTGAACTAGGTATGAAGATACCGACGATCGAATCTCGGGCAAGTAACATACCGACAGACAAAGGGAATTACGTATGTTGTCATAATGGTTCAACCGATAAAGATCTTCGTAGAATATGTAGGAACCAATATGGGCATCCAGGTCCCGCTATTGGTTATTGACCGGAGAGGTGTCTCGGTCATGTATACATCATTCTTGAACCCGTAGGGTCCGCACGCTTAACGTTCGTTGACGATATAGTATTATATGAGTTATGTGAGTTGATGACCGAATGTTGTTTGGAGTCCGGATGAGGTCACGGACATAACGAAGAGCTTCGGAATGGTCCGGAGGTAAAGATTGATATATAGGACGATAGTATTTGGTCACCAGAAAGGTTTCGGAAGTACTGGGTATTTATCGGAGTACCGAAAGGGGTTTTGGGAGGCCACCTGCACTTGGTGGGCCTCATAGGCCAAAGGAGGGAGGCGCACCAGCCCACTAAGGGGTTGGGCGCACTCCACCTCCCCTGGCCACATGCCAAGGAAGGAAAGGGGGGGCACGAAGGCAGGGCAGCCGCCGGCCCCTCCCCTGCCATCTCCTCCACCCCTAAATAAGGAAAGGGGGAGGCGCCTAGGGCAGGAGCCCAGGGCGGCCGCCGGCCACCTTGGGGAACCCCTAGGGCTGCCTCCCCTCCTCCCTCCACCTATATATATATGTGAGGAGGGAGAGGGGTAACACACACCATGATTCCCTAGCCGTGTGCGGCGCCCCTCTCCCTCTAGTTCATCCTTGGTCATATTTTCGTAGTGCTCGGCCAAGCCCTGCGGATATAGTTGCATCACCACCACCACCAAGCCGTCGTGCTGCCGGAACTCATCTACTACTTCGCCCATCTTGATGGATCAAGAAGGCAAGGACGTCATCGAGCTGAACGTGTGCTGAACGCGGTGGTGCCGTGCGTTCGGTACTTGATCGGTTGGATCATGAAGGTGTACGACTACATCAACCATATTGATAGACGCTTCCGCTTTACAGTCTACGAGGGTATGTAGACATACTCTCCCCTCTCGTTGCTATGCATCTCGATGGATAGATCTTGCGTGTGTGTAGATTTTTTTTTGTTTTCCATGCAACGTTCCCCAACAGTGCTCCACCCAGACCGCGTTGTTGGTGTACACCACCGAGAGATCCGTGAACCTTCTGTGGGTGTCCACCACGGCATGCATGGTGAACTACTGCTCATCGTCGGCAACCGCTCGGAGCGCCATTGGAGCCGCACAGGATACCCTCTAAGAATTTGTCATGGTGGGTGTGCTTCTTGCAATACTGGGACGCGATCGAAAGGTTGAAGAGACACAAGGGTTAAATGGCCGCTGTAATAAATGGGGGCTGGCCGGCCTGTAATCGCCATGTCTTGTCACCGCGTTCATAGCGGTGGATTCTAGTGCACGCTTGAGCACCCCACACGGGTTTGGTTTGACCACGCATGTCGGTGTACTAAGTATTGGGCCACTAGTACCCCGTACTTGTGCACGGGCAGTTGTAGCCATCCTCGCGGCAAGGCTTGCCGGGAACAGCTCAAGGTCAACTCAAGCCACCAAGGAAATCATCAAGTCAGAGACCTGAGGATCAACGGATAAGCACAGCTGGAATCCGAAGGCCAGCTTCCCCGGCAAGATCCTTGTCGGGATGGCCTGTGGGGCCCGGCAAGGTTTGGCGCCCGGCAAGGCTTGGCGCCCGGCAAGCCTTGGCGTCCGGCAAGGCTTGGCGCCCGGCAAGATTCGGCGCCTGGCGAGGTTCTGCCACTGTGCCACCGCTTCGGCACAGTAACGAGTCTGACATTCTGGGTCCTTCTCTGGATGCGTGGCGATGCGCCAGTGGAAGGGAGCTTAAGCGGTGCTGATGGGATGGCCCCCTTTTTCCATCCCCAAGAAAGTGAGGACACCTAAACGGACACCTCACGGTGCATTAAATGCGCTTGTCCTAATCCGTCAGGGGTTAGGTATGATACCCTGTAGCTACTTTACACCTCAATGTATGTACATTTTGCCACTGTGGAGACCCCTTTGAGCATATAAAAGGAGGCCCAAGGCAACTGCTACAGAGGAGGAGAACTTCTGGCCCATTCTGCATGCGTAGCTGCTCTTTGAACGCACTGTTCATTGCGAGCGCTCCTGAAGGCTGGGCTCAAGAACATCAATAAGAACACAAAGCAGGAGTAGGGTTTTACGCTGATCAGCGGCCCGAACCTGGGTAAAAAACCTCACGCATCGATCATTGATTCTGCTCTTTGCGTATACCTCTCCCCCGCCGAATCGTAAAGGGGTCTCTCGGGATCCCATAGGTGTCATACCCCGATATCTTTGGCACGCCAGGTAGGGGGATTGAAGGTTGCGTGAACCTGATCTAGTGATCGGCGTCTTAGTTTCTTCATCATCTTCATCATGCCGCCCAAGAAGAAGAGCGCTGCGACGGCGCAACCGTCCACGTCCGTTTTGCCTACACCTTCGCGTACAGGCGACGGCGTGGGTGCAGAAGGAAGAGGACTAGAACCCCCACGGCGTTCTGGTGATCCAAGCCAAGCGAGCGGTATCGTTTGCAGTGGCAGTGGTAACCTGCACGCCGCTGGATCTAGAGATGGCGCTGTGTTGCCTACGGGTGGCACAACGAACTCGAGAGATCGAAGGGCGCCTATTGGAACTCCCGCGCCGGCGCAAAGCCTCACGACCTACCCAGGTCGTGCATGATGAGCGACGTCATGGCGCTGGTGGTTCAGGGCGTCCCCATGAAAAGGTTCCTATGCATCGATCCCAAGATGCGCGGGGCCAGCATGCACACCAAGCTGCCGGTGGAGGTGGCGCATGGTCGCGTGACCGTGGTGGTGCTCCTTCTAACATGGTTAGGAGTCAGAGCACCTCACGTACCTCGCACTTGTCACCGCCGCCTACGCCAGCGGAAGCCTTGGCACGTGCGCAGCTGCTCCTCGATTTTCTTCCCGCCCCGGAGAAGATGGAGGAGTGGCGAGCTACTATCCAGAGCCTTATCAGCTTCGCCAACAAGGATGGACCGCAAGAGGCAGGGCCCTCGCAGCGGAGGCCCATCGATCCGGCGCGAGCCGATGTGGAGAAAACCGAAGGTGGTGCAACCACAGTGCACTCCCCTCCGCGGCACCAGCGGCGGCCGACAACTAAGCAAGTCGACCACCATGAAGAGGTTTCCACGGCGTCGTCCGATCCACGGATGCGCCGTGATCAGCGTCAAGTTCTCCAGGAACGAGGCAAGGAGGACGCTCGAACAACCATCGAGCGGCGACGGGAAGCGCGCTATCAGTCTGATAAGTGTGCGGGGCTGGCTGTCGACGAGCCTGCGCCAGGGGACATAGGAGACTTGCCTTATGAGGTAGGGACTCCAGCGTTTACCCGTGAGCTGCGGCAAGTCCGGTGGCCCAATTCCTGAACCTTGAAACTGGAGGTCCCGGAGAAATATGATGGTAAGACCCATCCCTCGGAGTTCCTGAGCATCTACACCATTGCGGTGCAGGCTGCCAGGGGCCGAGATGACAAGATACTTGCCAACTACTTCCCGTTGGTGCTCTAGCCCAACGTCAGGTCGTGGTTGATGCATCTGCCGGAGAATTCTATTTCTTCCTGGTCATATTTGTGCCATCAGTTTGTTGGCGCCTTTGTTGGAGGCCACCAAGCTCCTGGCCAAGAGAGCGATTTGCACATCATCCCTCAGAAGGAGGGTGAGTCCCTGCGCAAGTTTATGCAGAGGTTCAGCCGAGTGCAGTACAATATTCCCGACGTTCATCCTGCCGCTGTCATTAGCGCGTTTCACCAGAACGTGCGTAACCGCAGAATGCGGGAAGAGCTGGCAATGAACAAAGTCAGGAGTATTGCCGAGCTTTACGCTCTGGCCGACAAGTGCGCTCGAGCTGAAGAGGGGAGGAAACTCCCTGGTGAGGCTGTTGGCGCGGCGGGCGAGTCCGAAGATGAAGACGCCGCGGCCCCGTCAAGGAAAGGCTGGCGACGGAATAGGAAGCGCGGAGGCAAGGCCGTGCTTGCTGTCGAGGAATCCGACAACCCCGGCGCCGCCAAGAAGGCCAAGGTTGGCGACCCCGGCAAGGATCTTGCCGGGTGCCCTTCCTGTCAGGCCTTGGCAGCTGCCGATAAGTCGGAGAACTCCGGCAAGCAGTATTGCAAGATCCATCGCACCAAGGGCCATGATCTCCAAAACTGCCGGCAAGTCGAGCAGCTTGCCGAGAAGCAGAGGATCGAATACGAGAGGCGGGACAAAGAGAAGGCCCAAGATGGTGCTGAGGGGTCCGGCAAGAAATGCGGGGGCCGAGGGGTTCGCCGCGGCAAGGCTAAGCAGCAAAAGGATCGGCCCACTCGGGGCCGAGACAAAGAAGGAGATGATGATGAGGAAGATGATGAATCCAGTGAGCAAGAATTCCAGAAGGCCACGGAGGCCATGTGCATTGATGGGGGTGCCTCGCTGCATTCCTCCCACCGCCAACTCAAACAGTGGGTGCGGGAGTTTAATGCGGCAGAGCCATCCCCAGATGCATGTAGGCCCCTGAAGTGGTCCAGCACGCCTATCATTTTCGACGCCGAGGATCACCCCGATCGCACAACTGCGGTCGGGTGCTTGCCATTGTTGGTCTCCCCAACGATTCGCAACCTCAAGGTGACGAAAATGTTATTTGACGGCGGGGCCGGCCTAAACTTAATCTCACCGGATGTGCTCAGAAAGCTCCAGATTCCCGACGAGGACCTCGAGGAAACGGGTACGTTTCAAGGGGTCAATCCGGGAAGAACCCAGCCTAAGGGCAAGATTACGCTGCCAGTAACATTTGGCGGCGAGCTCAACTTCAGGACCGAGAAGGTGGTGTTTGATGTCGCCAAGATCCCCATGTCATACAATGGGATCCTTGGTCGGCCAGCGCTGGCTAAGTTTATGGCGGCATCACACTACGCGTACAATGTCTTGAAGATGCCTGGGCCGTTGGGCATCATCACTATCCATTCTGATAAGAGGGATGCGCTCATCTGTGCCGACCAACTTTACCGGGAAGCAGTTGCAGCACCTGCCATCAAGGCACTTGCTCCTGCCGCTGGAACTCCCGGAGGGAAGAAGAAGACCGGTAAGAACCTTGGCGCGAACTCCGGCAAGCGCACCTCCTCGGAGTGCTGCGCTTCCGTCGAGGACGTACCAGAGAGTTCCACCGGCAAGAACAAGAAGTCCAAGGCTGCTCCGCCGGAAACCAAGAAGGTGCCTGTCAAAGAGGACGGAACAGGGGGAACTTTCACCATAAGTTCCACCCTAGATGACAAATAGGAAAGCGCGCTCGTTGCATTCCTGCGGGCGAATGTCGATGTGTTTGCATGGCAACCGTCTGACATCCCCGGTGTTCCTAGGAAGGTAATTGAGCACCACCTTGCTGTCTGTCCTCATGTGCGGCCCGTCAAGCAAAGGGTCAGGAAGCAGGCATTGAAGCGGCAAGAATTCATTGCCGAAGAGATTAAAAAGCTGGAGGCGGCAGGACTGGTCAAAGGAGTGCTTCATCCAACCTGGTTGGCCAATCCGGTCGTAGTGCGAAAAGCGAATGGGAAATGGAGGCTTTGTATCGATTATATAGATATCAATAAAGCTTGTCCAAAAGATCCCTTTCCCTTGCCGCGCATTGACCAGATTGTGGATGCCACCGCTGGTTGTGATCTCCTATCCTTCCTTGATGCCTATTCAGGGTATCATCAAATTTTTATGGCAAAAGAAGATGAAGAGAAGACCGCCTTTATCACCCCATGCGGTACGTATTGTTTTATACGAATGCCTTTCGGGTTGAAAAGTGCTGGTTCAACATTTGCCAGAGCAATCCAGATTGGTTTTGAGCCACAACTCCATAGAAATATGGAGGCGTATATGGATGATATAGTGGTCAAAACCAAAGATAAAGCAACGCTCATTCAAGACTTAGAAGAAACATTCGCAAACTTGCGCAAGATCAACTTGAAGCTCAATCCTGAGAAGTGCGTGTTCGGTGTTCCTTCCGGCAAGCTCCTCGGATTCTTTGTATCTTGCCGGGGAATCGAAGCGAACCCCGACAAGATCAAAGCTATTGAGCAAATTGAAGCGCCGAGACGCGTCAAGGATGTGCGTCGTCTTGCCGGCTGTGTTGCTGCTCTAAGCAGGTTTATTTCCAAATCTGCTGAGCGCGCCCTGCCCTTCTTCAAAATTTTGAAGAAGGCAGGTCCGATGAAATGGACTCCGGAGGCGGAGGCTGCGCTGCAAGATTTGAAGGAATACCTTTCCTCTCCGCCGACGCTAGTCGCGCCTAAACCACAAGAGCCGTTGCTGCTGTATCTAGCAGCAACAAATCAAGTGGTTAGCGCTGCGCTAGTGGCGCAGAGAGAAGCTGATGAGGAAGCAACACCAGTGGCAGGACCGCCGAATGACGCGGCAAGATCTTCCCCGGCAAGGGTTGATCCCGGCAAGACAGGATCTGCGCAAACAGAAGAACCCGTGCAGAAGAAGAAGGTGGTGCAGCGCCCAGTTTATTTTGTTAGCTCTCTTTTACAAGGAGCTAGGTCAAGTTATTCTGGTGTGCAGAAGTTGCTTTTCGGCCTCCTTATGGCCTCGAGGAAGCTGCGCCATTATTTTCAAGCACATGAAATCACCGTCGTCACTCGCTTTCCGTTACAACGGATTTTGCAAAATCCAGAGGCAACCGGCAGGATCGTGGAGTGGGCGTTGGAGTTGTCCAGCTTTGGCCTTAAGTTTGAAAGCACTTCGACGATCCAGAGCAGGGCCTTGGCGGAGTTCATTGCAGAATGGACCCCAACGCCAGACGAAGAAGTTCAAGAAACAACTCTCCCCGGCAAGGAAATCGATCAGCAATGGGTTATGTACTTTGACAGGGCCTTCTCGCTGCAAGGCGCCGGTGCTGGCGTGCTGCTTGTCGCACCCACCGGAGAGCACCTCAAGTACGTAGTCCAAATGCACTTTCCCCGGGAGAGTTCGACCAACAACACTGCAGAATACGAGGGTTTGCTTGCCGGTCTCAGGATCGCGGCGGACCTTGGTATCAAAAAGCTCGTCATCAAAGGCGATTCACAACTTGTCGTCAGGCAAGTTAACAAGAGTTATCAAAGTCCATTGATGCAAGCCTACGTAGATGAAGTGAGGAAATTGGAAGAGCGCTTTGACGGTCTCCAAATGGAGCACGTTCCTCGTGCCGAGAACAATATTGCGGATGACCTGTCAAAGCGTGCTGCCCTCAAGTTGCCTGTGGAACCAGGAACTTTTGTGCTCCAATTGACTCAACCATCCGTGGCGCCATCGATGCGGCAAGAAAAGAGAAGAAAGTTGAATTCTGGCCAGTACTTCCCGGCAGAGCTCCCCGGAGCCGCCGGCAAGGAAGTTGCCGGGATCGACATGCCTGCCGGGGAACAACAGGCTCCGGCAGGGCCTCAGGCCCTTGCTGTTGAGACGAATGTTCCCCCGGCAGAGGACATGCCTTTAGTCCTAGCTGTCGAGCCTCAGGCTCCAGCATGGGCGCAGCACATTGTCCATTTCCTTCAGACAGGTGAACTCCCTGAGGAACAGGAAGAAGCAGAGAGAGTAGCCCGTCGGTCTGTTATGTACAAATTCGTCGATGACGTCCTGTACAGAAAGAGACCGAACGGTGTGAAATTGAAGTGCATTCTTCGGGAGGATGGGCTAGAGCTGTTGGCGGAGATACATGGGGGCATATGTGGTTCTCACATAGGGTCAAGAGCGCTTGCCGGGAAAGCATTCCGGCAAGGTTTCTTTTGGCCCACCGCTCTCCAGGATGTGACTGCACTAGTAACCAAGTGTGAAGCGTGCCAGTTTCATTCGAAGAAATTACATCAGCCAGCTCAAGCTCTTCAGACAATCCCTCTCTCCTGGCCATTTTCGGTCTGGGGGCTCGACATACTGGGCCCTTTCCCCCGTGCTATCGGGGGCTTTGAGTACTTGTACGTTGCTATCGACAAGTTCACAAAGTGGCCGGAGGTGGAAGCAGTGAGGAAGGTGACAGCGCAATTAGCTGTCAAGTTCTTCAAGGGAATTGTTTGCCGTTTCGGTGTGCCCAATAGGATCATCACCGACAACGGCACGCAGTTCACAAGTCGCACCTTCATGCAGTACGTCCAAGACCTTGGCGGCAAGATTTGTTTTGCCTCTGTTGCTCACCCGAGAAGCAACGGCCAAGCGGAGAGGGCCAATGCTGAAGTGCTGCGCGGTCTCAGGACCAGAACCTTTGACAGGCTGAAAAAGTGCGGAAGACGCTGGATTGATGAGTTGCCGGCGGTTCTTTGGTCAATCAGAACGACACCAAATCGAGCCACCGGCCAGACGCCCTTTGCTCTGGTCTACGGAGCGGAAGCAGTTCTCCCCACGGAACTCATATACGGATCTCCTCGAGTGCTCGCTTATGATGAGCTCGAGCAAGAGCAACTGCGGCAAGATGACGCTGTGCTCCTTGAGGAGAATCATCTTCAGGCTGCTGTGCGAGCTGCACGCTACCAGCAAGCTTTGCGCCGCTACCATAGCCGCAAAGTTCATGCCCGAAGCCTTGAGGAAGGCGACCTTGTTCTTCGACGGATTCAGTCCGCCAAGAATTCAAACAAGTTGACGCCAAAGTGGGAAGGCCCTTATCGGGTAGTACGAGTCACCAGGCCCGGTGCTGTCCGCCTGGAGACCGAAGATGGCGTTCCAGTGAGCAATTGCTGGAATATTGAACATCTTCGCAAGTTCTATCCATAAGGCGCGGTTGCCGGGGGCTCGGATTAGGACAAGCGCATTTAATGCACCGTGAGGTGTCCGTTTAGGTGTCCTCACTTTCTTGGGGATGGAAAAAGGGGCCATCCCATCAGCACCGCTTAAGCTCTCCTCCACTGGCGCGTTGCCACGCATCCAGAGAAGGACCCAGAATGTCAGACTTGTTACTGTGCCGAAGCGGTGGCACAGTGGCAGAATCTCGCCAGGCGCCGAACCTTGCCGGGCGCCAAGCCTTGCCGGACGCCAAGGCTTGCCGGGCGCCAAGCCTTGCTGGGTCAGACGGGGCTGTGAGGTTTTGCTAACACCCTTTTGTAAAAGTCTTGCCGGCAAGGCATGTGATCCTTTGTACAAAGCCAGGCGCAGACCCTGAGCACAGATGAATAAATTTAAGTGTTGTACATTCCCTTATTGATTCCCATGTTCATATTTATATATATGCATGTTTGTCTAAGATGTTGTATGACACCTAATCCCGGTAAGTTCTAACGAACCGCCAAGGTTTCATGTCTTTATTTTCTCTTCTTTCTTTTTTCCCAAAGACCGAAGGATTCCTCACGTGCCCATTTGGCCGGGGGGGGGGGGAAGGAAGATATGAATACCAGTTGGCGACGTTTGGAATTGACGCTTGCCGGAGGAAGGACAGTGATAGAAAGCTAAGTCCTAAAAACTCAGAGCAAGTTTCTTTTATTACAAAGTTATTTCCTTGGACGATTCCGACTCTTGTATGGAAAATCTGCACGCGAAAGAACCCTTGTTGTAATCGGTCGCGCCCTTATTTTGTTTCGAGCCCGCTCAGCGATTTAAGTGGCTGCACTGAGAACACCAAGGAGTCTTGTCGGCCGCTGCTCCTCCAGCAGGCTGCTGAAGTCCCGCACCCAGCGCTCGCGGCAGGTTGCGCGCCGGCAAGTTTTTCAATAAGCGTAGGATGAACTCCATACATAAAGGAATCAGACAAGGAAAATAGCAAGCATGAACCTAAACATAGGCAAATTATATTACATCCATGAGTTGCCGCAATTCTAACTTGAGACTTAATTGTCTTTTACATGAGATGATGACGGCAAGAAAAAAAAGGGGGAAGCACTCAATCCCTGCGCTGGCCTTCGATCCTTTTGATGGAGTCCACCTTCTCAAGGATAGGCGCGATGCACTCTTCAAGCGCCTCAACATTTGCATCCCTTGGCAGCTGGCCAAGCGCGTTGGAGAGGTCGATGCCGGGATTGCTGTGCACCACCTTGATGAGCACCTTGCGGAGGACGGCCCGGCAAAGCCGGCGAGTCTCGTTGGCCAGTTGGGTCGCCCGGCTAGACTGGAGCGCCCTCAACGCGTTGATGATGCTTTCAAAGAACATCGTCAACCTGGCGCTTGGAGATATTCTTTCCTCGGAAGAATACTTGAAGTTCGAAAGGCCCATGGTTGACAGTTCTGCGGTAAGCTTCTCCGCGGTGGTGATGAGACGTCCAGTCCAGATCTCCACTCCCTTCTCGTACTCGGTTTGGGTGGCGGCGGCACTCTTGAGCAGGTTCCTCTCTCCTTGGAGATCCTTGAGTAGAGACTTCTCACGAGCCCTGCCGGTCTCGAGAGACTTCTGCAGCGTGGTCAGCTTCAGCTCCAGAACCGCAATATTATTAGCCACAGAGGAGAGCTGCTTGGTCTTGTCAGACAGGGCAACTTGCATCTCCGCCAAGGAGTGGAGGGTTTTTTCCCTGTCCCCCTTGAGCGTCGAGAGCTCCTTGCCGTGCTCTTCGAGATCTGTTTCCAGCCTCTTCACTTTGTCGCTCAGCTTGTTCTTGGCGGCCTCTGCAGCCTCGGCAGCATCGACGGCCTCCTTGAGCTTGCCGGCGTGGCTTGCAGTCAGAGCTTCGAGCGCCTCCTTGTGTTTTTGCTCCAGCTCCTGGGTCCGCCGCGCGACAAGATTTTCGATATCTTCATCCTTGCTACGAAGCTTGGCGGCGAGCGCCTGCTCACGTGCGGTGAGATCTTCTTCATGAGCATCAAGAGCAATGCGGCGCCCCGTCAGGAGGGCATCTTCGGCAGCAATCCTTTGAGCAGCTTCATCATGCGCCTTCTCCATATCGGATTGCTTCAGGAGGGCCTCATTCCACTGCTGGCTCACTTGTTCCCGGCCGGCAACCAACTCTTGGAGGGCCTCGGCGTGCCAGATCTGCATTTGTGCGACGCACCTTTGAAAATCCGCTTCGGCCGCCTCGACAACTACCATTCTGGAGTCCGCCTTCTCTTTTCGGGCGCGATGGAGAGCCTGGAGCTTGCGGAAATTCTCGCCCATGGCCTGAAGGAGCTGATCCTCTTCAGATTTGCCGCTGCTAGTGCTGGGGGCGTCAACAACTTCAAGCCCGGCAGCAGCAATGATTTCTTCAAAGACTTCTCCTTCGGCTGGTGCCTTAGTGCTTGCCGTCCACGGCAAGTTGATGAACAGATTCTCGCCAACCTTGAGGTACTTGCTGGATGAGGGGCCTTCAGATGTTGATGGCTGGTCTTCAGTGGCCGCCTCACCAGTGGCAGGGGGCTCTGTGGCCGGTGCAGCGCCTGGCGCTCCTGCGGCAGGAATGCTGTCAGTACGGTCCTCAGCCTCCCTGTCGCCCCCTTCAGCAGGTTCTTCGGCGGTTTCCTCTTGTGCCGTCTTGGCGGCCTCCCCGTCAAGAGCACCACCAGCCTCGACAGTGTCATCCTTGGTGGCCTCGCTGGCAGCGATCCTGTCTGCTTCGACGGCGGCATCCCTGGCGGTCTCCTCGATGACAACGTCGACGTCCATGTGTTCCATCATAGGGAACTCTGAAGGGTAAAGGAGGAAAACAGAATAAGATCGAGGTTGAAGTTCGAAGTGACTAAAGACAGAGAGATAAGAGAAAAAGAGTAACAAGCACTCTGAGGCAATCGAGTACCTACGTTGGGCTGTCGGGAGGTGGCTTCGCCTCTCCCGGCAACTCCGGTTGCCGGGGGTGGGTTGCCGGAGTCCGCGCTTGCCGGCTCCTCCTCAATTAGGACGGGCTCGCCGGCAGGATCTCTTGCCGGGGACGTGCTTGTGGGCGGAGCGGTCGATGAAGGAGGCACAATGGGGATGTCTTCTCCTTGTTGTCGTTCTTCTCCTGCGAACCCAAAGATATCAGCAGCAAGAATGAAAGCCTCGGCACCAGCCAGCGGAAGAAGAACAATGAACTTACGCTGGGGGCTGTGCTAGGGGCTACGCTGGGGGCTGCGTTGAGGACTGGACTCCGGGCTGACAATGACGGTTTCTGGCACGCTCGTGGAGCCTGCAGGGGGCTCGTCACCCATAGAAGTCCTTGACCTCTTCGCCATCCTCTCCAGCAAGGTTTCTGTGTCACTGCAGAAACAATACCAGCAAGTCAGTAAGATTGATCCAGGATTGGAAGGTAAAGGCTGTGGCAAAGTACTCACTCTTCTTCCTCTCGCTCCGGACTAAAGCCGGAGATGTCGAAGTCGACCTTCATTGTGATGTCTGAGTGGGGAGGCGGAGGAGGAGTCCTAGGCCGCTTGGCTGTAGCAGGCGCCGGGGCAACTTCCGGTGCGGTAGTACGAGACCCTCCTGCCGCCCCAGCAGTGGCCGCTGGTGTGGGTCTCGCGCGCCGCGCAGGCTGTTGACGAGCCCCCTGCCGCGGTCCAGTCTTGCCGGCCACTTTCTTGCTGGGGGCTTCGCCGCTCGAAGAAGGTTGGCTTGCCGGGATGCCTGATGCAGCCTTCCGAACAACACGCTTCGTCTTCTTCGGGGGTGGGGGCTCTTCTCGCGTCTCTTCTTCGGCCGTGTCCTCGCCGGACGAGCTCTCAGCGGCTGTGCTGCTCTCTTCCCCGGCAACCTTGTCCTCCTCGGCGGGCTTTACCTCCACTACCACCTCTGCGTCGCTGGCTTCCCACTCTGTGAAGCCGACGCTGCCGGCCTCCGCGGCAAGATTTGCCTCCTCCACTCTAGTAGCAATGTAAGCTACTTCTTGATCAGTGGTGGCTCGGATGAAATCTGACTCTTGCCGGACAGGCTTCTCCGTCAAGTTGTCAAAAAACTTCTGCGCTTCTTCCTCGGATGGCTCGGCCCAGGTCGGGTCAAGGCCGTGGGCATTGAACATCGG
Organism: Thinopyrum elongatum; assembly: GCA_011799875.1. Taxonomy (NCBI): domain Eukaryota; kingdom Viridiplantae; phylum Streptophyta; class Magnoliopsida; order Poales; family Poaceae; genus Thinopyrum; species Thinopyrum elongatum. Next base: position 311,990,843 of record CM022299.1, on the reverse strand, counting down.
CATGAAGGCAATGATTGACCCCAAGGCAGAATTATTGCACAAGGGGACAATCCTTGCCGGCAGCCGGTGCTTGTCTTCGCGCTGGAATAATTTTTGACGGAGAGCGCCAAGCTGCATAGCGGTCAGATTGTTGTTTAGCCCGGGGCGCAATCTCATGACATCTGCCGCGTTCTTGTATTCCCAAGCTGGCCTTCCCCTGTTCTGCAGAGGGGCGATGCGGCGGCGGAGAAAGTCGAAGCCGATCATCTCCATCGTCAGTCCGGCAGCCTTCAGGCGAAGGATCCTGGTGGTGGCGATTGTGAGCCTCTCGTCCTCCGCTGCGGGGTCGCTCCAATCCTTGCCGCGGACCACCTTCTATTGCCAGGGATGACAAAATGGATGGGGATCTGCTTCCTGGATCCAGCACCATTCAGCCCGCCACTCGTCCCACTTTTCGCGGTAAACTCCCTCTGGGTATATTTCCTTATTCCAAGCCCTTGGAATCCAGGCAATAGAACCAGAGAGGGCCTCTCCTTTTTGGATGCGAGGGAAGAAATAATGGTGAAAAAGAGCGGAATTGGGGATCACGCCAACAAAGTTTTCACAGAGATGGGCGAAGATAGACATGCAAAGTACTGCATTCGGCGTGAAATCGAGAAGGCGAAAGCCGTATGTGTACATGATATCATTGAAGAAGTCGGAAAAGGGGGGACAGAGCCTGCAATAGAAATATGCAGTGAAGAAAGGGTATCTGTCCGATCCGCCTTTAGAACAAGCACCTGGGATTACGCGTGTGGCGGGATGAGCTTGCGTCCCCTTCGCCCACATGCATTGGTATCGCCCCTTCAGAGCTTCAGCATCGAGCGTTGGAGGGAAGACGACGAGCCTCTTCCGCATCTTCACCAGTTCGCTCTCCGGAACGTCGGCTTTCGCCTCCTTGCCCTTGCCTTTGCTAGCCTTGGGCGCCATGGCGACGGTGAGAACGAAAGCTGGGGGTGGAGCGAACGTGGAAGCAGCGGGCGGAAGAGGAAAAGGCTTCGCTCTGAGCTCGAGAGGAGGAAGGCGATGGCGATGGCCAGATTGAAAAGAAGAGGGGGGTAAATAGGTTTGTGCCTCTGCGACTTCTCCTTTTTAAGCGGAAGGAGCAGGGCCGCCTCTTTTATTCCCCAATGTGAATGCGCCTCTATAGGCGCGAGGCAGTTGCAGCCTTTTTGGCACGCTTCCCACGGCACGCGCTCCGTGCGCGTAGTGGGGGGCACAGTAAAACGAGATATTTACGAGCAGTTAATCCCCTGCCACGCGTGCCCGTGCACTGTTTGGGCCTAGCCCAACAACGCCTCGCACTCGTGTATGGCCTAGGCCCCGGGGCTCCTGTCGGTGTACTAAGTATTGGGCCACTAGTACCCCGTACTTGTGCACGGGCAGTTGTAGCCATCCTCGCGGCAAGGCTTGCCGTGAACAGCTCGAGGTCGACTCAAGCCACCAAGGAAATCATCAAGTCAGAGACCTGAGGATCAACGGATAAGCACAGCTGGAATCCGAAGGCCAGCTTCCCCGGCAAGATCCTTGCCGGGATGGCCTGTGGGGCCCGGCAAGGTTTGGCGCCCGGCAAGGCTTGGCGCCCGGCAAGCCTTGGCGTCCGGCAAGGCTTGGCGCCCGGCAAGGCTTGGCGTCCGGCAAGGCTTGGCGCCCGGCAAGATTCGGCGCCTGGCGAGGTTCTGCCACTGTGCCACCGCTTCGGCATAGTAACGAGTCTGACATTCTGGGTCCTTCTCTAGATGCGTGGCGACGCGCCAGTGGAAGGGAGCTTAAGCGGTGCTGATGGGATGGCCCCTTTTTCCATCCCCAAGAAAGTGAGGACACCTAAACGGACACCTCGCGGTGCATTAAATGCGCTTGTCCTAATCCGTCAGGGGTTAGGTATGATACCCTGTAGCTACTTTACACCTCAATGTATGTACATTTTGCCACTGTGGAGACCCCTTTGAGCATATAAAAGGAGGCCCAAAGCAACTGCTACAGAGGAGGAGAACTTCTGGCCCATTCTGCATGCGTAGCTGCTCTTTGAACGCACTGTTCATTGCGAGCGCTCCTGAAGGCTGGGCTCAAGAACATCAATAAGAACACAAAGCAGGAGTAGGGTTTTACGCTGAGCAGCGGCCCGAACCTGGGTAAAAAACCTCATGCGTCGATCATTGGTTCTGCTCTTTGCGTATACCTCTCCCCCGCCGAATCGTAAAGGGGTCTCTCGGGATCCCATAGGTGTCGTACCCCGACAACGCGTGGGCTCGAAGAGGCGCCAAATGTATCGTTGGTGAGCTTGTTCCCGCACAACCGTGCAGTTTACCGCACAAGCTTCCCACCCGGCTAGTTTGACCACGCGTCGGCTAGAAGAGGGGCAAATCGTGGGTGTCTATTGGCAAAAATCTTTGCAAAAACAAAGTGTGTGGAATGAGTTCAATCATAAGTTTACCCGTGGGTGATGAGGTCAAAGTTACACAGAAGGGTGATGATGGACACTCGAGTGCGATAATTAATTCTGCGCTCTACAGGGCACACAGTTGAAGAAACCAACTGTGTGCAATAATGTCGAAGATCACAGTCGAGTTAGCTATACAGATCATTTGCGATGAGATCGACAAGGGAAACACATTCGATAATGGTTAATAAAATCTAAGTCCATTGCATATTAAGGTCAAAATAGTACTACCAATATACGAGTCTCATACGATGCCATTTCAACGATTGTACCACAAAAGCCCGAAATATTAGAAGGTTCAAGTTCCACTGTTATATGGCTCAAATTCAAAGATTACAAGGTTCAAACTAATATTAGAAATGAAATTCAGCTCATTCAGCTGCAAACGCCCACGCTGATCAGCTGAACATGGATATAAGAGAGGTTCAAACTAGTATTACCACTTGTAAGGCTTGTTTCGAAACCTCATCATTTCTACAAAGGGATCAGCCACTGACAAGTCATGTATGGGGTTGACACAATGACTTCCGATTAATTTGTCAGCTGAAGTTCCAAAATGAAATTCAGCTTTTTCGAAGCCTTTTCCATTCTGTCCCAGCCACCGGCGCTGATCAACAAACCATTCATTTTCTGAAATAAATGTAGGGCAAACCTCATTACCTTCAGCACCCTTGCTCTGACAACAAAGAACCTAACGAATATAATCTCCGGTAAGGTCCCTCGGTAGGAGTTCAAAGTAATTTCTAAGAGATGCAGATCTAGGCATTCGATGTGATTGTTATATTGTATCACATTATCCACCACCGGGCCTAATCGTATCTACAAAAGAAGAGAACATATTAGTGCCTACATGCAGTTTTGAACACTACTAGAGGCCTATTTGGTTTGCAGGATTTGTAAAATGCACTAACGTGCCATCTTCGATCCGACATGATTAACATGGGCATTTGATCACAATCTATAAAAATGTAGCCTTCTTCACAAGAGGTTGGAGTGGATGAAAAATTCCCTAAGAAAACTAGTACAGATGAATCCAAAAGGAGAAATGCTTATGGATTGTAACCATATGAATCAAGCAACCAATATGGGGGGGGGCGAAACATGTATGTACCGAAATCCTCCAAAATTCCTTCAGAAATCATAGTAAATTGTCATTGTAAACTTGGGAAAAGGTGCCAAAAATTGAACTCCCTTATGGTTAACATTTAACAGGAAAGTAACATCACCTCGATATATAGCTTCTCTTGGCATGGAAAGCATCTCAGGAAACTGACAACTTGGTCCAGGTTGGGGCCGATAGATTCTAGTGCCAAGACCTTCACTGCGCCCAGATTCGGGGTCAAGCTTGTCGGAATCATTTGCTAGATGATAAACGAACATACATCTTAAAAATTAGAAATAATGTTAATTTCTAGAAGGAGAGGTAGAAGATGACTGTTGTACCTGAACGGGTGTGGATCCAATAACAAGTTCGGAGTATTTGACACACGAGCAGCCCACCACTGTCAATTTCAGCGCAGAAATGACATTGATTCTTGTTGGACCTTGTTGATCAACTACAAGTAATCTCTCAAGTGAAGGTGTGTCCTCAATGACCATATTGTGGTACACCTTTTATGATCTCTTGTTGCAGCACCAGCAATACACATAAATAGTCTGGAGAGTCATGGAGGTGATGTGGAAGCTACTCAACCCATTGATCGCCCGAAGATGAAGGTACTCAAGTGCAGTACAGCCGTGGAGCAGGCGCTCCATGTCATACGTTGGGATGCAGACGACGACGAGCTCGAGGTGCTTCAGTCATGGTAGAAAAAGAGCGGGTGCGTCATTAAGGGGGATGGCGGTTCATGAACTTGGTGAGGCGCAGCGTGGGAGCGAGGCGGAGCACGGACGTTGGCAGTGAGCGCATATGCCCATCATTAAAATTGAGCTCCTCGAGCTGATCTAGGGCGGGGGATCGGAACCACTCGTCAAGCTTGGCTTGGTCCTTGCCATTGGAATGGAACTTGCCCGTGCTAAGGCCTCTGATTGGGCCATGGTGACTACCGAGGATCTGGAACAACGTGTCCATGCTTTTGTGATAGCCATGGCAGAGATTGTGGGCGTCGATGAGGTCGAGAGGGGTGGAGTGCCATATGGGGCGCCACCGTCAGGAAAGGACGGTTGTCTGCGCCCCATATTTGATTGGGAGGAGGGAGATGATGACTATCAACATATCATCGGGGAGGCTGCTGATGAAGTCTAGGCCTGCTAAAGTCGCTTGCGGTTCTTGCTCGACCTGCCTCCGCTTGTTGGCAGCCTCGTTCTCCACCTCCGGAGTCTCCTCGTCAGCCGCGCTTTCTGATAGAAGTGCAAGTACATGGAATATTTAGTTAAAGCAGGGCAAAAGAAAAGTGTATTGGTAACTAGAAGTTAGTAGGTAGGAATAGAGTAAGAAAATGGAATAACAATTTGTTGCTAAAATACTACACAATTCCATTGATATTGCTGGGTAAGTCAACATGTAGATACTTGAAAAGAACACTTACTTCGAACAAAGTCTGGATGGATGATATCGTTGGGGAAGTTAGCATATATCTCATGACTAGGCTCTTTTATGTGCAGTGCCATTTTAGTGCCAACTTTCAATACATAAACTTAGAAAATTTTGTCCAAAGGCCTGTGCCAAAATAGGAGTGACCACGTTCATCAAGTCTTACAGAAGCAACGATTGTAAATCCATGGTTTGTGTTCAGTATGACATCCCTGCAGTCTTGAGTTATGTAAAGGGCAAGATTGTGTACTACAGATGTTGTTTGCATAGCAAGGGATGTGCTGCAGAAAATGGTAGGATTGTTAAAGAATATGGTAACATGCAAATATGGGCGAAATTCAAAGAACATAACAGCAGTTGAAATCAAAGGACAAAAAACTATAATTAAACAGATAGTGTAACCATGATGTCATGGAAATATGAGAGTAATCAAAAGAACAATACATCATTAATTTTCCTAATATAGAAAGAAGAGGAAAAAATCCCCTTTAACGTATATGTTGCATGTGGCACCTTTTATCCAAATGTAGCAATATATAGTATATGTTCAGGAAAGTAGGCCATGCGAACCGATGTAGGGTGAGATTGAACATACCATGCACATCCTGAAGTCATCTGGTACGGTGAGATGGAACTCCACGGATGTCTCGCCGAGGCCACAAAGTCCTGATGTGTCCGCGCACTGTACACTCTATGAATGAAAGAAAACCCTCAAATCAGCTCGAATAAAAATGAATTCACGGTGATTTCGGCCGGGTGATTAAAGGAGGCAGATGAACTGGGATAAGAGATGAGAGAATATCTCAGTAAATTAGTTACCTTGTTGTCCATAAAAAAAACTCAATACCGCGGATTCCCCAATCGGGCGGAACTAGGTCGACGGCAAGCAACATCGAGAAAGTCGATGGCGTTAGGTGGCGACAAGCAGAAGTGGAGAAATGCGGTGGGGTTTGCCGGCAGCCTGGCGGCGGCGACAGGCGTCGAGCTAAGTGATTGTCGCGGCGATAGGCGGTGCCATGCAGAGTCGTGGAGGAGCTTGTGTAGGTGTGAATGGGGACCAGAGGGGGTAACGGGCGGGGTGAGGGTTTTTCTCACGTGGGGATGGTGAGGTTTTTTTTTCCTTTTTGAATTGGGTGGTGAGGGTTTTCTGTACCACGAAGAGTTTCGGAGGCAACGGTTTGCTAGAGCCAACCGTGTGTCACAGGTACAGCGAGGTGCTATACAAACGGTTTTTAACCCCTTTCCACGATGGTGTTTTGAACCGTCGCCAAGTGAGTGACTGCGATAGGGGGGTCCTTCCCACACGACCCAGAAACCATCGGGGATAGGGAGCCTTGATGCATATAGTTGTCCCTATAAAACTGTTTCTGATATCTCCAATATCCAAAACGCTTCATCCTTACAAATCATTTGTGCTCGCATTGCCATCGTAGTCGGTACTCTATGGTGCTACATTTACGATGCGTGACCCATCACAAACAGTTCACGATTATAGAACATGTACGATAAGCAGACAATGACACACATTCACTTTTCCAAAACCGTATGCGATTCGACGTAAGAGCGCATACAGTTGTCCCTATAAAACTGTATGCGAAGCTTGAATACATCCCACATGATTCATCCATCGTACCCACGTTGGATGAAGACCTATCTCACGCGTTCTTCTATGACCAAATGTTTGCGATGCGCACAACATCATAAACAGTCCATAATTGCCAAGCGTGTGTGATAAGGTGACTTTCGCAAACATTTAATAAGAAGGAATTGTGTGGGATGCTGTTGTTAATCGCACATGTTTTTTCTTGGCTGGTGGTGTGTGCAGTAGAGATTGATTGCACACGTAGTGGATCCGACAAAGGTGTCTGATCTCCACGTCTATCGCAGACGTTTCGCTTTCGCAAACCATGTGCAGTGTAATCCCTAATTTATCCCTAATTTAATCCCTGCATTTAAAAATCACATATTTTGAATTTGAAAGTAGGCAATCACTTATTTCATATGAAACCATGTTTATTACAAATATAGGTTCAACCACGAATGCATAATTCGATGCACAGGTACATATACTGAAGAACTACAGAAGCACCAAGTAAAGAATGATGCACCACAGTTGTACTAAAGATTGTAAAGAGAGAGGCGAAAGACATTCTGGTTGCTGGAGAAGGTGAAGCGAAATGCCCATATTGTGCCCTCCTCCATGCGTAATGCGCACACGACTCTAGGCCAACCCCTTGTGATGGCTGCCCGTCCATCATTCACTGTCTTCATTAGGACTTCTCGATGGTCATTGTAGTCTGGATGAAATACTTTAACCTTCATTGCGTGTCCACCAATCATGTACTTTGCGAGGTAATCTTGAGTAAACTGCTTCGGGAACCACTGCGAATGAAAAAGATTCAGATATTGTTGTCTAACAACTCATTATGGGCAGTAAAAAGAGAAGGCTGCAGAGTTTGTAGTTACCATCCTACAACTCACTGTTGTGTTGGATAGAGCGTAAACAAATAATTTGCTTGCCACCGTTTGTATCTTTTTGCTAATAATCGTTATCAGTTTCCTCACTTGATGCTTGTTCATGAATATCTCATTGCCCCATACGCAAAAAGGGTCGATGCATGGATCCTTGCCAAGGGCATATGTACCTACAAGCAACAAGTTAATATTAGAAGCTAACAAGTGTCCAGGCCTGGATCTATATGCACTACATTATGGAACGACTGGGGGGGTACAAGCCGAGGGATGAAACTAACCTCGGCGGAAAATGGTGGCCACTCCCGTGGTTGTCCTGCATAAGTACTGGAAAGGCATGATAAGTACAACAACCTTAACATCAAACAAATATAGCAAAGGTAAACAACATCATCTCCAAATGATAGCTTGAATGTGTTGGTTTCAGCAAGCTGTTAAAGTAGATATAAAATGGAAGGGAATGTTACCTACAAAAGGCTTAATAGCCATCAAATATTGCAATTCAAACTGGTATTGTTGAAAATGAATAGAACGTAGGTCATGCTTAAAAATCACACTAGATAAAAGTGTAAAACTGAAATAGAGGGCATGTGTTAACTACACCAGGAATAACTGGAACAAAATATAGCCGTTCAAACTGGTATTGATGCAATCGAGCGCCACAGTTCCGACTTGCACAAAATGAACATCACATTGTGAATGAATGAAATAAACAAGGCATAAATGATCAGTATAACAACCAAATATAGCCATTGAAAACTGGACAGAGTCTCACTGCAACCAACCTAACAAGCAAATACAGATAAACAGGGCATATGCTTGAAAACTGGACAAATGCTCATTGCAACCAACCTAACAAGCAAATACAGATAAACATGGCATCTGCTTGAAAACTGGACAAATGCTCACTGCAACCAACCTAACAACCAAATACAGATAAACAAGGCATCTGCTTGATAACTGGACAAATGCTCACTGCAACCAACCTAACAGCAAAATACAGATAAACAAGGCATCTACTCACTATAAACAACCAAATATAGCCATTCATGAAACTGAAGTGGACAATTCATACTTAAACATCACATAGCCCTATTGAACATTACATTTTTTGCATAACTGAAATAATTAAACACGGCACAGTTAAAACACTACATGGCAAAAGCTACTACAACAAAGGGTATGGGTTGGCAAGCTAGAAAAGGTAAGATTTGCTGATAGGATGTTGCCTCACATGTCATGGACGGGATCCTTCTAGTTGGAAGAGCACAGACCCATGGTGCGCTCTCTGATGTCACAGATGGGCTGTTTCACCTTGGAAGAACCTTTGTGGGTGCCCTCCTCATGGTCGTGGTCGATGAGATCTGACTTGGCAATTGAGGATCCCAAGCCGCCGCCGTAGAACGTGCCCTTCAGAAATGACAAAATGGGCTCGATGGCGTACAAGGATCGCAGATCCTTGACCGCGTGGCAGAGGAGATCAGCGGCAGGGCCGTCGAAGAGATCGACGGCAGTTGAACCAGAGGGGATGGGGATGGACCACTTAACCTATGACATGGCCCGCGTGAAGCCGTCGCTGTCGATGAGCTTGATGTCGTAGCCAGCTTTCCCAAGATACAGTTGACGTGAAGCCTTCGGCATGGCAACGTAGTCAACGTCTTCACCGGCTTTCGCGGCGAGGTGTTGCTCCGGGATCGACAGGTCGGGGCGACGGTGGACACCTTGCCAACGTCCGCCGGAGAGGCCATGATAAACCTCTTCTTGGTCGAACGCTCGTCGGGCTCCCCGGGATACGCGGTCGGTCTTAGGCTGCGACATTCTGGAGCAGGGGATGTGGATCTGGTGGGGAGGGACACCGTAGGCCTCATCTAAAAACTCAGGGGAGTGGGGCGACGGTATGGGAATCATTAGGTAACCTGAACTTTATTATCTAAGCTAGGAGGAACGGGCAGACCGGCAGGGGTTGGTGGCGGCGAGCTAGGGTTCGAGGGGGGAGGGGAGCCGGTGGTGGACTGTGGAGGGGGGGTGTTTGAGGATACGCCGTGGCTACTGAAAATTTTAGTAATGGTGGGTGGAGATGGTGGTGGATGAGGGAGGGCGACGGTTCATATGCCTCGGCTACTACAATTTTACTATAAGGTCGGTGCTGGAGGAGTGGGGGCGACGGTTGAAGTACGGCGGCTACTAAAATTTGGGTAAAGGAATTGATGCGGGGCAGGAGTACCCAAGATCGCACACCGTCCAATAAGAATATGCGTGGATGATAATAAGGAAAAACGGTGGAACTACCGATTTTTGCAATGCTCAAGGCGGGTAGTTTGTTTTTAGATTTCTAGCTAGCTGGTCTATCGCACACGGTTCGTCCTAATTTTCAGATGCAGACGTGGAATTCAATCTAAATAAACTACCCACCTTTAGCTTGCGTAGGTGGTGATTTTACAGCGCACAAGCATCGCACACGGTTAAGCCAGTACCTCCACCTTTGCTCGCGCTTGCGTAGTCGTGGTGATTCACAGCGCACTTGCATCGCACACTGTTAAGCCAGTACACCCATGTCCGTTGAGCGTCATCTGATTCTTTCCAGCAAAAAAAATGTTAGAGAGGGTCAGAAGACAGCCACACCAGCATGTGGCCCAAATATATATGAGTGAAAAGGGTGGTCTGTGATGTTCAAAATTCCAGTGCACAACTTTGACTGCGCGGGCCCACAGTTGGGCGCGTCATCGAAGATCGATGAGAGGGGCAAGAAGTCAAGAACCACCTGGAAGTGGCCAAATATATGTAGGAATATAGGGTGTGATCTTTAAAACGTTAAATACACAATGCACAACTTTGGTGGCACCTGCCTTGCAAACCCGAAAGCACCCTTGGATATATCTAGAATGACATAATGTCGTAGCTATCTAGCTAGGGTGCTTGACCCACCTCCCACTTCATGTCAGCGGGGCAGATGCACGTAATGATACTTTGGTCATACATGCATGTCGCCATGACCTACCATAAGACAGACCAGTGAATCTATCGCTTGGTCAAACGACAACTGTTGTTGTCGATAAAAAATGGGTAGAATATATATATAAACTGCTTGGGCCAATAGATTGAACCATCATAAAAAATCGCACAAGAGGGACCATAAAACCAGCACCGCCTGCATGCGGCCCAAAATGATGTATGTTGGAAGGGGTGATGTGTGTTTTCAATATTGAATAATGTACAATTTAGATGTGGTGTCTGCCTCTCGATACATACAACAACCATGAAAGCCAGGTAGCTGAGGACGAGATACGCAAGGTACGTTGTCGGTCGAACCCAGCAATCCGAGCGTGTGGGAGGGAATCCTGACAACACATGAGCTCGAGCTTTGGTTGAATGACATGTGACGGTGACCGGCCCTAACACGAACTAGGAGGAATCCATTCATGGCCAACACATACCCCTCATTATCTGTCAACGGGGTGATATATACACTCGGGGAGCCCACAAATATGCATGTCGTCACAAAAAATTGCACAAGGGAGACGTGGTCGATCAGAAGACCCCCTATACACTGCATGCGGCCCAAAAATACATATGGGTATGGTGGTGTGTGATGTGTTCAAATCCTGAATGCACAACTTCGATGGGGCACCAACTACATTACAAACCAAACACCGTATCCGACCCCAAGCCAGGTTCAATACGTACGATGTTTGTTCCCCAACTTCGAGGCGAGGAGGGGGTGTCGTCCAATGCATGCGCTCAAATTTTATTTGGTCTAACATGGCACACATAGAAATAGGAAATCAACATGGTCAAACCCTTCTCGGATGTTGGGTCAAAGGGATAGATTGTGTGGGCCCCCCTTGTTATCGATCAAGGATGATATATATATATACCTCGGGGAGCCCACAGATATGTGTGGCATCTATAAACCGCACAAGGGAGACATGCTCAATCAGAACACCCGGCCCCCTATACCCTGCATGCGGCCCGAAAAAAATGCATGGGTCTGGTGTGTGATTTGTTCAAATCCCGAAAGCACAAGTTCGATGGGGCACCAACTACATCAGTAACATTACAAACTGAACATCGTACCCCCACGGACAGGTTAAAGACGTACACATCTCGGTTTTTAAATCCCAGTAAATCGAAAACTCACCCAAAAACATGAAACTTGGCATGGTTTCAAGACATGGCACATATATGTCATGGTAAAAAAATCGTCCAGTTTGAGACAAGACGCACACATTAATAGCCAACGAAGTCCTTTTGAAACAAATAGCTGATATGTTAATATCGCAAATGGTTGTATTATATGAACCATGTGTTCCCGTAACCATTTAAGTGCGGCCACGCGTCCCTCTTTTCTTATGGGATAGTACTACCTCCGTCCTCGTTCATTGGTCATCTTTGTATTTTCTGCCAAAATTTAACCATACTCGGTGGCGTGCGTGCAACTGTTTGATCAGATGGGATGAGCACAAGAAGTCCGCCGTGCAGGCTTGATGGGACGCGTGCGAGCAGTCTGCCACGCAGGCTCGACGGACGCGTGCATCCTGTCCACCTCGCAGGCTCGATGGGACACGTGCGAGCAGCAAGGCCACCCATGCTCACCGGGAAGCGAGCTCTTTGACCTCCATCCACCAGCCGCCCACCTCGCTCACAACTTCTCCATTAATGGCGGGCCACTGTTTAACACGCGGTTAATCAAAGCACCTGGACTGAGGGTGTTTGCTTGTGATCCCATGGCCCCTCTCAATGTTAGCATTTGCTTTGTTCGTGTTTTCAACTCGTATTCCGAATAATTTAAAATGCCACATAGGGCAACGGATAATACGACGACAAATAAAATGGCAACGGATAATATGACGACAAATTTACAATGGCGCGAATAATAATTGTCTTACATATTTTGGATAATTTAAAATGCCACATGCGGCAAAGCCTGGAAGACACGGGGGCAAGAGAAGAAGGAAATCGCAGACAACGATCTGGGTCGCTACTGTCTATACTCCTCGATGGATCGCCGGGCGACGACATCCTCTAGCTCCTTCTTCAATTCCTCACGACTTTGCTTGACAGCAGCCACGGGTTCCTCCACCTCCTGCTCGCGCTCGATCCGGAGCTTCCTCAAGTCACCCATCAGTTCCTCGACGACCGCTTTCAGCGTCATCCCCGAGGCACTGCTCTGCTCATACAGCATCTTCCAGCCGGCGGCCTCCTCCTCCTTCTCGGCGAGCGCCTTGAGGAGCTTTGCATTGTCACCCATGAGTTGCTTGACGAGACTGGTCGCCTTCTCAACTGAGGCATCGCTGATCTCGAGCAGCTTCATCAAGCCGTCGACCAGCTCCTGCTGCTTAATGAGGCCAGCGAGAATGTCATCATCGCTGGCCAAGGACTTCAGCAATGCCAGCTTGTCGCGATAGCCGACGAGGTGAGTGCGCTTGTGAGAGCCCTCGCATGCCGGTGAGAGCTTGTTCGAGGGCTCTGCGGTGCGCCGGGACATCTCTGCTGTGGCTGCCATGTAGCGGCGGGACCTCTTTAGTGCTTCCACGACCTTGGTCTTTGCTCCCTGGTTATGTGTCCACCCGAAACTCCTCCTACCGGTCATGGCGGAATGACTTGACAGGAAAGACCAGTTTTGTGGGTGATGAGGAGAGGAACTGTGAAGTAATTTTCGAGTGGGTAGTTTTTATAGCCCGGTTCTAAGTGTGAACACATATTGGTTTGATAGGTGTGAATAGATTTGCAATTACTTATTGCGTTGTAAGTGTGAACACATATTGGTTTGATCAGTGTGAATAGATTTGCAATTACTTATTGCGTTATAATCTGCAATGTGATGAGAAAGAAGGTCAAAAATTATTGATGGTTCTGGGCTCGAAGCCCGTTTCTGTTGTTCTGGCTCATCGCAAACAGTTCTTTTGGATCAACCGTATGCCATGCATCGGAAGCCCGAAACGGTCCCCGGATGGCGTACGTGGGCCCGCGTTCTTGGATGTACGTGTACGTGTTGGTGCAATGATAGGCCCCTTTTGTTTTGGAGTTTGTTGACATAAACAGTTTGGGACTTATGTGTTTGCTAGTGCACACAGAGTAACAGGTCCCTAGAGCAATCGAGGAGTTTGATGAAAACGACGAAGATAATCTCCCTGCACAGCAGCGAAGATTATCACCGAAGATAAAGCTAGCAAGAGTGACCGCTAAAAATTGCTGAAGTCTAAGCAATTGGTTCGGTGATTGTTCGAAGCAAATGACTGCGCTGGAGGAAGAATGAAGACGAAGTGAAGACGTAGCATTTATTTCGTTGTTCTTCTTCTTTCATTGAGTCAGAGGACCACCGTACTTTTAATAGGGGTATAGCATTTCGAAGCTTTGATTCTCTGATGCTAAACCCAAACCTATGAAAGTTGTGAGTGAAATCTCTTTGAGTTCCGAGTAAATACTTGCCAACAAGAGACTGTGATCTTCTTCGCTGCGAGAGATTTGCCTCGGACCGAGGAGTTAGCATTAATTGTTCCTCAAGTAATGTTACCGTTGCTCCAAAATCCGACCGTTGTCAACATGTCGGTTGGCCATTGGCTGGACCCCGTGTCCAAAATGATCATTTCCCATCTAGGAAGGCTATGGCTATAAATAGCCACCCCGCACCGGCTTTGTCCGCTGGGTGCTCCATTTGATTCTGAGAAGTTTTTTGAGCAACCCCCTATCTGAGCGATTTGAGTTTAAAATCCACTGAGAGAAAAACCCTAGAGCCGAAGAATTAGATAGTGGTTCAGCATCACTGGAATCTAAGTTTAGTATGCTCCACCTATTACTCTTGAGAGCTGCAAACTCTCTAGATGGTTAGGTGTCAATTTCTTCAGAGACCAAGAGTGATTGTGGTTCACGAAGAAGAAGTCTGTAAAGGTTTGGAGATCACCTTCAAGTATCTACCACGAGTGATCGGTATCAGTTGACGAATCGATTGTCGAGGAGAATAGGGTGAAGGGAGTTTATCTTCCGTGTTAAGTCACAGCCCTCCAACCAGACGTAGTCCTTGTGCAGAAGGACGAACTGGTTGAACAAATACCTTGTCGCCATCGAGCATCTTCGGTTACCTCTGTTACTCAAGTTTACCTTCAATGCATTCTATTCATGTATTTTACTTTGATGCATGCTTTAGTTTCCCTTCGGTTATCTGTTGTAGTTCATCCTAGTCTGTTTATTGTTTATTCCGCTGCTGGGTTCTGAGAGATTTAAGTTTTCCAAAGAAAATTTAAAACTCCCATTCACCCCCCCTCTGGTAGACATACTTCGTTCCTATAATTGGTATCAGAGCGAGGTACTCCTTGACTCTACTCATTTTAGTCTAACGAATTTGGAGTTTAAGTATGTCTTCAGTGAACTACAAGTCGCATCTCAAGATTCCCATATTCGATGGGACGGACTATCCCGTCTAGAAGGAGAAGATGAAGATCCGTCTGTGAGCTATAGATGATGATATGTGGAACGTGGTGCATATTGGGTTCACAGTTGTTATTCCTCAAGCTCCTACCGATGAAGAAAAGAAGCTCATTCAACTAGATGCTCAAGCCAAAGATGAAATTGGTGGTCATCTCTCTCATGCTCAATTCCTTTGGTATCGTCAGTGTCAGACTGCTAAGGAGCTGTGGGATGTCCTCGAAAAGATCAATGAAGGAGTTTCATCTCAGAAAGAGGCCCGGATTGATACTCTTCGAGTGAAGTTCAATCACTTCAAGCGAATTGGAAATGAAAGCTGTCAGCAAACCTTCTATCGCCTCAGTGACATAGCTAATGAACTCCAAGGACTCGGCGCCCAAGATGTCACTGACCATGAAGTTGTGAAGAAACTGCTACGATCTCTTGACACTTCATTTGACACGCTTGTTCTGATGATTTGAGAGCGTCCTGATTTCAAAAGCCTCAACTCTGCTGATGTGATGGAAAGACTGAACACACACGAGGGACAGGAAGAAGAGAAAAGAGATCTGTATGGCTCAACTCAATGCAAAAATCATGCTCTCAAGGCTGTGGCTGATTCCTCCTTAGAAGGAAATGCAGAAGAAGATTCAGATGATCCAGAACATCTCAGCAAAGATCTCGCACTAATCATGAAAAGATTCCAACGTTTCCACAAGAAGAGACAGTTCCAGAAAAGAAGTTCAAGCAACTCTAGGGGTTCAAAACCTGCCAGAGAATACACCTGCTTCAAGTGCAAAAAGCCTAGACACTTCATTTCAGACTGCCCTCTCTGGGAAGCTGAATCCGTGCTAGTGGGAGATATGATTTGAGCAACCATCGAAGCAAAGGCAAGAGCAAGAACTACAATTCAGATGATGAGAAGAAAGCAAAGAAGTTCTTCAATAAGAAGGACAGCTCCACCTCAAAATCTTCATCAAGATCTTCCTCAAAGAATCCTTCCAAGTCCTCCTCCAACCGCAAGAACACTTCTCGCAAGGCAAATGCTTACATCGGCAAGGAAATGGATTCTGAAGAAGAAGAATCGTCAGGTTCCGAAGAAGAAGAAGAATCCGATGAAGATTCCGACTCCGGCATGGCTGGCATAGCATGCGCCTCCTCTACTACGACAAACTTCTTCGAGAATCCTTCAAGTGACGACGAATCTCCGGCATACTGCTTCATGGCCAAGGCTTCGAAAGAAAAGGTATCCTCGAAACATCACAAAGTTCACTCCAGTGATCAATATTCTTCTGATGAGGATGACCATGCTAAGTTGATCAAAATTGCTAATATTCAACAAAATTCTCTTGAGAAAATTGAGAAAACCCTCAGGAAATCTGAAGGGTTGCTGGTTGAGGAGATGGAGAAAAACCAGTCGTTGGCCAAAGAGTATTCCTCTTTCAAGTCACGAATGGATGAACTCTCAACTCGTCATGATTTTCTCTCAGCAGACCACGAACGGTTGACCTATGATTACCTGAAAAGGAAACAGGAACTCGAGGCGCTGAGAGAGGCTCATGAGGATTTGATGAGAGAAAATTCTCTTCTCACCCAACAACTTAAGGAGAAACCTGAATTGTTTGAGCCACCATGTTTAAAATGTCTTGAAAGAAACAATGCTGAATCATCTGTGAGTGCTAACCCCTCAATTGAGGAAAATAGTTCTGTTTTTGATGAGAATGCTAGGTTGAAGGATCTTCTTCAGACGGGAATGTTCAAATCTCTCAAAGGGCACCAAATCCTTTGCGATGTTCTGAAGAAATCCATTCTTCACAAAAATTCCAGAAAGGAAGGTATCGGTTTCGAAAGGAAACTGAATGAAGATGGTACTTACTGGGAACCACATCAATATCCCCAGACTATGTGGGTCCCTACAAAGAGCAAAATGCTCGACCCTGCATTGCTTTCTGGATATGACTCTCCCATTCCTGAATATCCTCATAATGATTCCCTGGACAACTACAAGTTGTTCAAAGATCAACATGGTAAAACAATTGCTCTCTATGTTGGACCGAACAACAGAAATGGCCCCCCAAATAGAGCTATTTGTGTGCCAAAGAAAACTATTAATGCTTTGCCAGTTTCTGCTCAACTAACCCTGCAGGCACAAAGGATTCGACAGAATGAATATATGCACACAGGAAACAATCATTATGCTCATTCATCTGGAAAGAATTTCAATGCTTACTCTTTCAATTATACTCGCTCCTCATCTAGTAACAACTATGCCTATCGAAAGAAAACCTATCCTACTCGTTCATTTGTTTCGAAGCCACCTGCAAAGATGTGGGTGGTTAAGAAAGCCTAATTCTTCTGCAGGACTATGTCTTCGGGTGCACTGAATGGATTATGGATAGTGGATGCACTAGTCATATGACCGGAGACAAGTCGTTGTTTGTCGACCCCAACTTAACTGCTTCTCCTCTGAAGTATATCACTTTTGGCGACAACAACAAAGGAAAGGTAATTGGGCTAGGTAAAATTGCTATATCCAAGGATAAGTCTATTGATGATGTTTTAATTGTTCAATCCCTTGGATTCAATCTTATGTCAGTTGGCAAGTTACAATTTTGGCATGCTCGTATTATTCTCTATATACAAATGCATTGTCTTCATGGCCTCTGACCATTCCTTCGTCTTTGAGGGAATTAGAAAGGGTGATCTTTATATTGTGGATTTCTCTAAGGGTCCCTCAGTCCAAACTTGTTTGCTTGCAAAAGCAATCGAAGGATGGCTGTGGCACCGCAGACTTGGTCATGCAGGTATGAGAAACTTGCAGACTCTGGTGAAGAAAAATCATCTTCGTGGCATTCCTGATGTAAAATTTGACAAGAATCATCTCTGCGCTGCTTGTGAAGCTGGTAAATTGGCTAAGAAGCATCATTCATCAAAGACAGTCATGACCACAACAAGACAACTAGAAATTCTTCATATGGATTTATTCGGTCCTCAGAATTATGCAAGCTTCGTTGGTAGTCATTATGGTTTGGCTATTGTTGATGATTTCTCTCGATACACTTGGGTATTCTTCCTCGAAGACAAGACTTGTACTCAAGATATCTTCAAAAGCTTCGCTAAGAAGGCCCAGAATGAATATGATGTGCGAATTAAGCATGTCAGAAGTGACAACGGGACTTAGTTAAAAAATACTCATATTGCTGAATTTCTCGATGATCATGGTATCACTCATGAGTTCTCTGCTGCAAACACTCCTCAACAAAATGGAGTTGTTGAACGAAAGAACAGAACTCTTATTGAAATGGCAAGAACTATGCTCAGTGAGTATAAAACTCCCATTTGCTTCTGGGCTGATGCTATTAACACTGCATGTCATGTTATCAATCGTGTTTATCTTCACAAGTTCCTTAAGAAAACCTCATACGAGCTTATTCACTGGCAAGAAACCAAATGTTTCTTATCTTCATGTTTTTGGTGCACCTTGTTATATTCTTGATATGAATCATTCTTCCAAGTTTGCACCTAAGGCACATGGAGGATTTCTTCTTGGTTATGGCTCAAACTCGCATACTTATCGAGTCTATAACTCTCACCACATGAAAGTTATGGAAACGGTAAATGTGCGGTTTGATGAATCTAACGGCTCTCAAAAGGAGCACCTGCCAAATGTGATAGATGAACCGCTGATATCGGATGCTATTCCGCAAATGGCCATTGGGAGTGTCAAGCCTGTTGAAGGAAATGCAACTGAGTCATCTGATGATGATGCTCCTATGACTCAAAGCAGAACTCGTCAAGCCACTGTCGAAGGAAATGCTCCTCCGAATGGAAATGGGAATCAAGATCAAAATGGCAATCCTGAAGGGAATGATGATACAAATGCAAATGCTGATGATAATGACCATCTCGAAGAAAATGCTCATCCTTGTGTGGCAAATCGAGCTGATCCCTCACTAATTCTCGATGAACTTGAGAATCCAGGTTATCGACCCACAACTCGTTCACGCACTCATTTGGCTAACTACTGTGGCAGTTTCTCCTTTGTTTCATTGGCAGAACCTACCAAATATGAAGAAGCCATGAATGATCCAGATTGGATGAATGCCATGCAAGAGGAGTTGGTGCAATTCAAATTAAATGATGTATGGGAACTGGTTGACAAACCAAATCCTAAGAAGCACAATATCATCGGCACAAAATGGATTTTTCGCAATAAGCAAGATGAAAATGGCATTCTGGTGAGAAATAAAGCACGACTCGTTGCTCAAGGGTACACATAGGTAGAAGGTATAGATTTCGGTGAAAATTATGCTCCTGTTGCACGCCTTGAGGCAATTCGCATTCTTCTTGCTTATGCAAATTACAATGATATCCTGCTATATCAAATGGATGTGAAAAGTGCTTTCCTCAATGGTGAAATTGATGAGGAAGTGTATGTCAGACAGCCACCTGGCTTTGAACACCTTGAGTTTCCTAACAAAGTTTTCAGGTTGAAGAAAGCTTTATATGGGCTGAAGCAAGCCCCTCGAGCTTGGTATGACACCTTGAAGAAGTTTTTGCTCGACAAAGGATTCAAACCAGGATCCACAAATCCCACACTTTTCACTCGTGTAGTTGACAATGATTTATTTGTTTGTTAAATCTATGTGGATGATATTATCTTCGGCTGTACTAACAATGCATGCAATGATGTCAGATAAATATCAAATGTCCATGATGGGTGAACTCAAATTCTTTCTCGGACTGCAAATACATCAACAAGTGAATGGTATCTTCATTTCTCAGGTGAAATATCTGAAGGAGTACCTGAAGAAGTTCAAAATGCAAGATTCCAAAATGAAGGGCTATAAAACTCCCATGCCCACAAATGGTAAGCTAGATGCAGATGTGTATGGTAAGGACTACGATCAGAAAGCCTATCATTCGATGATTGGATATCTTCTTCACCTATGTGCATCTAGACCTGACATTATGTTGAGTGTTTGTATGTGTGCCCGCTATCAAGCTGCACCGAAAGAATCACATCACCAAGCGATCAAGCGCATTCTGAGATATTTGGCTCACACCCCCACCTTAGGTTTATGGTACCCTAAGGGAGCACAGTTTGATCTTGTTGGATATTCAGACTCAGATTGGGCTGGTGACTTGGTTGATAGGAAATCTACTTTGGGGACATGTCATTTCCTCGATAGATCATTGGTCTGTTGGTCTTCAAGGAAGCAGAACTGCGTATCACTGTCTACGGTTGAGGCCAAATATATTGCTGCTGGATCTTGTTGCACTCAGTTATTATGGATGAAGCAGACACTGAAGGATTATGGCATCAAGGTCAAGCATATACCTCTTTATTGTGATAATGAGAGTGCCATCAAAATTGCACACAATCCTGTGCAGCATTCTCGCATGAAGCACATTGCCATCAGACATCACTTTATTCGCGATCATGTGGCTCGAGAGGATATTGTTATCAATCACGTCAAGACCGAAGACAATCTCGCTGATATTTTCACCAAGCCTTTCAATGAGAAAAGATTCTATGTGTTACGGTGTGAGCTAAATATCCTAGACCTCGCAAACGTGCAGTAAGCTGGACTCGGCAACACTGCTAACACTTCCACATATTTGAAAGGAATGGGTGCATAACACTCGAACAATCTGAAACTTTTGACAAAGTGAAAGTTTCTTTCTGAGAGTGAATACATTAACGAAGAACTAGACTAACAGGGTGCCACGATAATTGTGCGACGCTCGGGGTCATATAGTTCTTATACGGTGGGTTACGCCACCACAATTTTCTTTCGATGAGTTTCTCCTCGATTCGATGGATTTGATTTCTGTCTGAATGCATTTCTCTCATAGCTATCTGCTTGCTTTCTTGTGTTTTATACTGAGTGAAATGCCTAGGACCCTGTTTTTTCCTCTGATCTATCTCTTCCAGTTTATGCTGTCCCATTGCAAATGCTCAATTTTATCTGGAACAAAACTTATTTGGTATCCTTGACCACGATATTGTTTCGGTCCGACCTTTAATCTGTTTTGGCGAAAGCCGTCCAAAGTTTGGGTTTTCCCGCCCAAGTTAGGACCATGTTCTGTGACGGTTGCCACGTGCAATACTTCAACTACCACTCCATCCTATCTGTTGAATAGCAATCGTCCCTAACTAGAGACCGTTCGATCAAATCCTCTGCGTGCAGTTATTTTCCTCGCCCTTATATATAAACCACGTCACACCCCTCGTCCTCCTTACCTTCTTTCTCCTCGCTCCCTCTCTCCACCGAAACCCTCACCGCTCTACTCCTCCTTGAGCCGACGCCGATGACCCCTTCGCCGCTTAGCTGCCGGAAAGAGGTCACCGGAGTCATTCCACGCCGCTGCGGGATATCTTCTTCCTCGCGCCGCCGTAGTCGCTGTACGTGACCAAGCTAGGGTACGTGTAGTTCGTGCTCGAATGTCTTTCCCTCCAATTCGAGTTCGTCTGCGGTTAATTTTCACTGATTTTACCGCTTATCTTAGATCTAGGTTTTTACTTCTCTAGTGCAGATGTGGTTTGTAGTTTTTCCTCGCATCCGAATCTGTCAGATCTAGGGTTTGTGATCATGCTTTGCTCGAATGAAATGCCTAGCTCGCTGTCTAGTACTTTTCTTTAGACTTACTACCTCGATCTATATATTTCATTCTATCGAAACATCTCTCAAAATCTGTATCTGATTCTTCCTCAAAATGTTTTTGTTCGAGAAAATCTTTCGCTATGAGCATTTGTGACCTTGTCCCCATTTTCCCTCGTACCTATTCTCTTTCACAAGTCAATGCAGTCTATTGAAGATTCTGCTAAGATTCACAGTATGGCTGATGATGACGAGGCTTTCATGGGAACAGCTGACGAGTCCAAAGCGCCAAAGGGCCCAACGGTAGGCCCATCAACAAGCAAAAGAAAAAGAGCCGAACAAAATACAAATGAGCAAGAAGCAGATGCACCGAAGAATAGGAGAGGTGGCAGGCAACCAATCAAAAACACAGCTGAGCTTGTTTCTCACGATGAATATAACACCGTTCCAGGAGAAGATTCCAATCAGAGAAAAGGACGTGTGCAAAAGATTCGGCGCCACTAGGTAAAGAAATTGTTTAACTACAAGATGGTTCACCCTCGGTACGACAAGAACTTTTCCTTCCATCCCTCATGGGGTGACTGTCGCGAGATTGGACTTATTCAAGCAGGTGGACCTCAGCAAAGACCTCCACCACCTCCTGATGCTCATGAATCTTACATCAAGACTTCGGATTCTTATCCCGAAGAAAAGGCCAAGTGCCTCAAGAATACTGAGAAGCGTGCCAAGAAGGCCGCAAAAGATCAGGCAAAGGAAGAGGAAAATCATCGTCTTATCAAATCAGACATCGAGAAGAGAAAGGCTGAAGGAAAAGACGAACGCAGAACGAAAAATAAGCATGATCCAAAATCTGCTGCTCTGAAGAAAAAGAGCACCCCAAGGAAAAGGCCTGCGAAGCCAGTTGAACCTGAAAGTGATTCCTTTGATCAGGATGATCCACCACTCACTCGAGAGGAAATTGATGCAACTCTATCTGAACATGTGAATGTGACCACATCCACTGTTCTACCAGATCTTCGTGTGGATGCCGTCCCAGTCGCACCTCCGAAGAAGAACCCTTTGAAGAGGAAGACCCCACAAACCATTGTCACCATGGTTGACAAGGTGAATACTGAACCTCATCCTGATGCAATTAATTTGCAAGATTTGGTGGTCGAAGCCCCTGTTCGCACAACAAAGCCAGGAGAAAAGCTTTCGAAAGATAAATTGCAGCAAATCAAAGGGCGAGATGCCAAACAGAAGGTTCCCATGTCTGATGTTGTGAAAGAAAAAGCTGCACAATTTGCTTCAAAACTGACTCAACCTCTGGCTACCATGCCTCCAAGCAAGCAAAATGTAGCTCAGACTGCTCCCTCTACTCCGTCGACTACACAGATTGAAAAAGACACTGCTACACCTCATTCTTTTGATCATCAGTTCATCATGGAGCAGCTAGACCGTTTTGTTGAAAATTTATTTGATGGAGAAGTGGAATCCTTGCCAATTCCTTCTGAAGTTATCTCTCAAGCTTCTGTTCTAATCAAAGATATGAGAAATGATTTAGTTGAGATAAATGACCTCATTGGTCAATTCAAGGAGCTTGACAACCGCATGAGCGCTACTAAGTCCAAGTTTGTCATCAGGCAGCTTGAAGAATCTTATGATGATATCAATAAGGAGTTGAAAGTTCTTCATCACAGAAGGCTAGGATTTCATTCGGATCTGGACCAAATCGTTCATAAAATTTGCCTTAATCACCAAGCAAATGTGACTGGTTACAATGATCTGGTCAAAGGACACATTGATCCTTCGAAGAAGAAGAAGAAGAAAATTGCAAAGAAGAATGCTCCTCGTCATCCAGAAGTTGACACTCACAAAGAAAATTCTCCTGTGCAAGCTAGTTCTTCGGCTCCTCAAGAACCTGTTGTACATGAGCCATCTTCGCCAAGGCCAACTGAAGCAGTGCCTGTGGTTTCTCCCACTCATGAAGAAAATCCAACCCAACATCAAGTGTCCAAAGAAGGAGAGTTTCCTCGATCAGAACGACGAGATTCTCCTATCCTCAATGAACCTAAAGATTCGGTTCCTCCCTCTGCTCCTCCACCATCAGAAGCAATTCCTCCACAGCCCCAAATGATTGATAAAGCTTCGGTGCTGGACTCTACCCCTGCACAAGTGTCAAATCCCTCACCCTTGAGGATCTCACTCGTCACAGCTCGAAGACCTTCAGATGTTAATCCTTCTGCAGCTAACTCACCATCAGCTCATCATCTGGATTCCATCATCTATGGCAATGAAGTACTTTCTGTTGAATATGAACTCAATCACCCCTATCCCCGTGAGCGACTGCCTTTGTTTTACACAGGCGTCGGCATCAAAGGGCCTTTGTTCAACAGAAATAGTCACCCAGTTTTCTTTCGAGAAAGTCCTTACAACAAGCCCAGGACATCTGATTCTCCTTGTTTTTGGACTTAGGAGTAGGCGATATACTACTCTCGTATTCTATATGATAGGCTGAAGATTTTCCCTCATGAGTTCCCAGACTTTGCAGCTATGAAGAGCATCGGATGCTTCAATCAAATTCTGCAAGACATCGAAGACTATGGTCTCACTCGTGTGTTAGGCTATCAGCATCCATGGAACAGGGAGATTATTCTTCAGTTTTATGCAACTCTATATATCTCCGGCGATGAGTCAGATAGCACACAGTGGATAATGGAATGGATGACAGAAGGCAAACGAATCAAATGCTCTGCTATGGATTTTGTCTCTCATTTTCATTTCCCTCGGTTTGAACATGGCAAAACTGAGATTCGGGTTCATAACATTGATGCAGTCACTGATGAAGATTTCCGTTGCACAATGGATGAAGAAAAGATTCGTGACTACCATGGTTCTCCTCTGCCTAAACATTTAACTTTCGACAATCAGACTCTCTACCACATTCTCACATATACCATTTGTCCGCTGGCTGGGATGAATACTGATAATGTCATATATGATGTTCTTCGGAACACCATCCATGCCATCTCACAAGGTTACATCTTCGATGTCGAAGACATGTTCTTACGCATCCTAATGGATTCAGCTCAGTGTCCTAAAACAATCAAAGTATTCGCTCCATGGATTCAGAAAGTGGTTGACTATGCAATGAAGACCGAATATCTTGCTAAAGTCAGTCACAAAAGTTTCATTCCTCCTGTTCGTGATACATTGAAAGTTATGGAAGATTTTTCTTCAGGAAAAGCACCTGTGTCAAGCACTTCCGATTATCATCACACCTTCAATGGACCAAAGCTGCCCAAGCGTGATCGTCTACCAAACACTCGACCTCCTTCACATCTTGAAGTGAGCATGTGCACTCTGAAGCATATAGCCGAAGACCACCAAGAGAAAGAACATCTGGCTGCCGAACTTAATGCTATCAACAACTGAACAAAAGTTGTGCATATGATTACAACAGAAAACAAGAAGCGTTTATGGAAATTGCTTCAGAAATTTTTCTCCAAAAAGCAACTCAGCAACTCTCACCTTCAAGAACTCTATCAGTACATTGACCATGGGTTTACTTATGAAGGTTTTCAAGATCGCTCCACTCCACCTTTGCCAGCTCGTGAGCCTACAATGAATTTACTTCAAATTTAGCTGCGCAAATTGCTCGATGAATCAGAAGCCACGTCGCCGACTGTCGAACCTTCTGAAGAAAATCCTCTGTCTCGCAAGTGTCATGAAGCTGATCCCAATGTACCTTCCTCATCCAAGACCAAAGTTAGAATCGAAGGATCAGCTGCAGTTGCAGCTGCTGCTGAAGATGAAGATGTTCCTCACACTTCTGAATCAGAAACTTCGTCAGATAGTTCCTCAGGCGATGCCTCAGAGTGAACCATTTTCACAGTTTCTCACTCGTGTTTTTCAACACCTTTTTGACACTAGTTGACAAAAGGGGGAGAATAACATCGAGAGTTTGATAGATTTGCTCTGTTGGATTTGGTGTTTATGTTTTTTTCTATCTTTTGAGACAATTGCGCCATGTCATGGGCTCTGATGTAAAACTTCCGTTTTGGGCTGTAATATTAATAACCCCACCTGCTGCACTACTCTCTCTCTCTCTCTCAGCTTTTGTTTTGCAGATGAAATTGTTAATAGAAGTTATGAATGATTGCACCTTACTTTCATTGGATTATCCATCATCAGTGCGAATCATTACCTCGTATGATTGAAAATTCTCCACACTCTCAAATGAATTGCAAGGAATTCTATTGTATATCAATTAACCTTGCATATATCTAGGGGGAGTATATTTCATCATCGAGTCAAGTAACGCAAGTTCACTCTTGTTCGACTTACAATTTACTTATCTATCTTCACTTTGATGATTATCTGTTTTGTCAGCAACCGTCCAAAAAGGGGGAGATTGTTGGTGCAATGATAGGCCCCTTTTGTTTTGGAGTTTGTTGACATAAATAGTTTGGGACTTATGTGTTTGCTAGTGCACACAGAGTAACAGGTCCCTAGAGCAATCGACGAGTTTGATGAAAACGACGAAGATAATCTCCCTGCGCAACAGCGAAGATTATCACCGAAGATAAAGCTAGCAAGAGTGACCCCTAAAAATTGCTGAAGTCTAAGCAATTGGTTCGGTGATTGTTCGAAGCAAATGACTGCGCTGGAGGAAGAATGAAGACGAAGTGAAGACGTAGCATTTATTTTGTTGTTCTTCTTCTTTCATTGAGTCAGAGGACCACCGTACTTTTAATAGGGGTATAGCATTTCGAAGCTTTGATTCTCTGATGCTAAACCCAAACCTATGAAAGTTGTGAGTGAAATCTCTTTGAGTTCCGAGTAAATACTTGCCAACAAGAGACTGTGATCTTCTTCGCTGCGAGAGATTTGCCTCGGACCGAGGAGTTAGCATTAATTGTTCCTCAAGTAATGTTACCGTTGCTCCAAAATCCAACCGTTGTGAACATGTCGGTTGGCCATTGGCTGGACCCCGTGTCCAAAATGATCATTTCCCATCTAGGAAGGCTATGGCTATAAATAGCCACCCCGCACCGGCTTTGTCCGCTGGGTGCTCCATTTGATTCTGAGAAGTTTTTTGAGCAACCCCCTATCTGAGCGATTTGAGTTTAAAATCCACTGAGAGAAAAACCCTAGAGCCGAAGAATTAGATAGTGGTTCAGCATCACTGGAATCTAAGTTTAGTACGCTCCGCCTATTACTCTTGAGAGCTGCAAACTCTCTAGACGGTTAGGTGTCAATTTCTTCAGAGACCAAGAGTGATTGTGGTTCATGAAGAAGAAGTCTGTAAAGGTTTGGAGATCACCTTCAAGTATCTACCATGAGTGATTGGCATCGGTTGACGAATCGATTGTCGAGGAGAATAGGGTGAAGAGAGTTTATCTTCCGTGTTAAGTCACAGCCCCTCTAACCAGACGTAGTCCTTGTGCAGAAGGACGAACTGGTCGAACAAATACCTTGTCGCCATCAAGCATCTTCGGTCACCTCTATTACTCAAGTTTACCTTCAATGCATTCTATTCATGAATTTTACTTTGATGCATGCTTTAGTTTCCCTTCGGTTATCTATTGTAGTTCATCCTAGTCTGTTTATTGTTTATTCCGCTGCTGGGTTTTGAGAGATTTAAGTTTTCCAAAGAAAATTTAAAACTCCCATTCACCCCCCCCCCTCTCATAGACATACTTCGTTCCTACAGTATGTGTCTGCCCACTATCACACACGGTCAAGATATCACCATCGTGTCCGATGGATGCGCCGTCACGCCCCCCACGGGGTGCCAGAAGGTTGATCACGTGGTTGCTCGCCGTTGAGGCAGCCGCGACGCGCTCTGCTCGCATCCGTCCATGCATTTTGCTAGCCGAGGCGGCCGCGGCACGCTCTGCTCTGGCATCCCTGCGCGCGCTCTGCTCGCCGTTCAGGCAAATTTACAATGGCAACGGTTAATAATTGTCTTACATATTCAGGATAATTTAAAATGCCACATGCGGCAACGCCCAAAACACTCACGACCTACATATGCATACAATTATAATAAAATATAGGCTAAAAGGCTGAGCTGGCGGCCTTCCGACGACAGTCTTCTCGGACTCCATGATTAGCATAGCACCCTTGCGGCCGTTCATTCCAAGTGTCCCGACCCGCCTCCGCCTACGGAGCTGCTGACGCTGGGAGGCTCTTGGGGCTGCTGGGCCTCTTCCAGAAGAGCTTGACAGCGTGCAATCGCGAGCAAGACATCTCCGCGGAACCACTCCATTTCCATGCCTCTGGCCTGGTAGCAAATTCCGTCCATCACCTGCATCCTCAAGATACCATGTTGGCGATGTTCTACTTCATCGAGGATGTCAACTCCACCAAGGATGCGCTTGAGCCTGGCCACCACATCATCGGGATCGAGGTTGACACGGCCGCCGCTGGCAATGATGAAGCCGCATGCTGGCTGTGTCTTGACTGAATCGTAGAGGTCCTCTGCCCATTCCTTGCGGGGCATCAGGCTCTCGATGAGCACTGGTGATGGCGGCTCTTAGGGTGGGTCGTCGATCATGCCGCCGAGCAGCTCTGGATCTTTTGCATGGTGGATGGCAAACTGCTCATCACACTTCCTCTGCAATATGTCGATTGTGTGCCCAAGGACTGTCACGTCGATATCGCTGCCGATGGGCCATGGTGCCTACACCGGCCGATGAAGCTCTTGCTCCCCGACCTGCTCTGGCTCGTTCTCCTCGCCGAAGATGTAACGCAGGTAGGGGTCGACATCGAAGCTTTGGTCGTTGCCTGGCATGCTTGGAATAACTAATGGTAGATGGGTGAGGACTAGATCTGTGCACAGTGTCGCGACGGTGCATTGCCGCCTGGGTTATATGCAACAAGCCATTAGCTGGTGGCGGGAAACCGATGAGGGAAGAGGCGGGGATTTTACAATTCACCCATGTAGAGCGCGGGAAGACTAAGTGGAGCACACAACCCGAATACCGTATGCGGTGCCACATGTTATTTATCACACACGTGTTAACATAAGGAAACGTATGTGTAACTTACTAATCATCGCACACGAGTACTCGCAGACGCATCGTGTGCGATACTCCTAGCCACCGCAAGCAACTAGTTTGCATTTTTCAAAGTTTTTTGTACACACAGAATCGCACACGAATTAACTGTAGTAACCGTCTATGTTATAATTTCTCATTGCAAACAGTTCATCCGAGTGGGCTGTTTGCCGCGTATTACACACATCTTGTTTACACAAATCGTTTGTGTTCTTTTTGCTCATCGCAAACAATTCATCTATGTGAACTGTATGCCGCATATCACACACATCTGGTTAAGTTGAACCATTTCTGTTCTGTTCCCTAATCAAAAATAGTTCATCCGAGTGAACCGTATGCCGTATATCACACACACCTTGATCTGGCTGACCATTTCTGTTGTGTTGCCTAATCACAAACAGTTAATCCGAGTGAACTATATGCCGTATATTGCACACACCTTGATATGGCTGCCCGTTTCTATTGTTCTGTCTCATCGCAAACAGTTCGTATGGATCAACCGTATGCCCCGCATCGCACACGCAACTAAAATCTGAACCGTGTACAATGTCTCCGCCATCGCAAATGTTTTGCATCTTTTTTTATGGTTTTTTTACATCACCATTTGCGATTAATGCATCGCACATAGTTTCATCAAAGGGTCTCTGATCGTAGTGTCGTGTTAGCAGCATCCTGCAGTAGTGTGTGATTGACATAACTGGGAAAATGAAAGTCATTGCACACGGTTCCAATTTGGGAAAATAACCATGTTTCAGGGTGGTTCCACTTTTCCTTCATCAGTTGAATCTGAAATTTTTACCCACGCTAAACATTCACCCTAATATGCACAAAATTCCATCAACCAAACTGATTGCATCCATATCCCACATTTAGACATAAGTAAACATAGATTAAACACACTCATGCATAGATAATAAGCGTACACAAGCATAGTTCAACCATATATAGTTCAATCGTCATTAAGCATACTCAAGCACATTTATAATTAAGACACTACATAGCCATACATAGTTCAATCCCACATCTCATCTCATCTGCTGGCACGATTGTGAAGCTTCTCCAGGTACTCAGCGTACGCGATGTGCGCCACCCTGCGAGAATACTTCTGCTTGAAGGAGCCAACAGCTCATCCTCTTGCATGTGCCAGAACACTTTCATATGCGCCATGAAGCTTTTAGTTGCAAAATGGGCATCGAAAGCTCCAGTTCCAGGTCCTGATACACTTGTTATGATTCCCGCATAAAGCTCCCTGAGGATTTGCCTCTTGTACCTCCTCTGGCCATCTTCATCCTCACTGTCGACATCGTCAGATAGCACCTACACATATAGTAAAAAAATGTGGCGTGAAATTTGGAATACAAACTAATCTCTAGTGAACATTTGGCAGTTGCCAAAATTTGGCATCAAATCAATTTTTACATGCCATAAAGTAGGATTAGGAATTTATGGATCTTATGGCTATTTTTTTAGACATATCCGAAGATTATGGTTCAATTTTTAAGCACAGTCGTCTATGTACAGATCAATCTTGAAAAAAAATGGCACAAACATATATGTAGGTCATTCAAAATCAATTGTCAAGACCTGGCTAGGAATTATTAGCACGAACACTAACCCTAGTCGGATTATTAGCAGACATCATTTGTACAGATGAAACAACTAATCACTTATCATTTGTACCATTCAAACAATCAATACACTACACGAATCTAATGAAACTTACTCAGATTTCATGGATTGAGAGAACATAACAATAGGATTTTTGTTCCAAAAAGGGGGAGGCAGGAGTAACCAGAGAAACCCTAGGATATATTTGACACATAAATGTGTATAGATGACTAACCGGTTGTCCGTCGTCGTCGGAGTCATCGCCGGAGTCGGTGTGGACCTTCGGCTCCGGCTGTGGAAGCACGACGCCGTCGACGACGCCAAGGTGTAGCGAAACCTCATCGGCGGCGACGGCATCCTATATCTCCATCTTCACATCGTGCTCTGGTGCTTCAACAGCCCCGGCGTCGCCACTCCCTCCGATGGGGTGCTTCGGCGGCATCCTCATACACTGACGGGGATGAGGACTGAGAGCGGCGTCGAGGATGCAGGCGGAGAGAGAGAGAGGATTGTGTGTGTGGCGAGGATAGGGGGTGCGGCCGCTCAGGCGTGCGATTAATATGGAGTAGTGGGAGAGAGGCGGGCAGTGGTCAAACCGCTGGCTCACCTCCCGGTGAGCCTGCACAGCGGACTGCTGGCATACCTACCATCATTTCACACAGCTACTCGCATGCCTCCCGATGACACTGCGCAACAAGCACGCCTCCCGTCAATTCACACACCTGCACGCACGCCTCTCGGTTTGCCTACGCGGCGGACTGCTCGCATGTGTCCCGTCAACTCATGCCTGCTCGCACGCCACACGGGACGCGTGGCGGCACTTATATTGTTTTTCTATTTTGATGATTAATGCTGCCGCTTTATTGCTTAACCAAAGCATGGCATGTATCCATTGTTGGTCTAACACCCACGGTTCGAATAAATAATCCGTTTGCGATATTGGTTCCCAAGTATTAATAATCTCCCATTTGTAAGAAGATAAATATTACATCAAAACATGTCTCAAATTTGACAAAAAAGTACAATACCACGGTGTATTGGTGTCCATATGACAACATGATAAGTTTCATGAATTCCAAATAAGTTTTGGATGTACTAGATTTTAAAAATCAAGATTCTCAATGTTTGAAATTTCTTGCATGGGGAGTAAACATGCACCCAGTGACACACATGTATTTTTCCAATCCATTTAGGTGCACTGTCAAGTGTGCATGTAGCTCAAATTTGATTTTTGCACATTATACCCCTAGAAAATCAATCAATGTACTAAAACGTCTTAATGATCTCTGGGTTTTTTTCAAAATTAAAACGTCCCTCCTTTGGTAACATATGTTCACCGCGGAAAATTTTAACATGCCTCGTAGTTGCGGTGGATGCGCGGTGTGTGTGTGTGTGTGCGTCTGGGGTGCGCCGGGGGGGGGGGGAGGTCTGGCAGTACACTACGAGTCATGAGCCACCGTGTGGGTTGGCCATTTTGTGAGGCAGGTGCCACATCAAAGTCATGAATTCGTTATTTAAAACTTTACACAACCCTTTCATACATACATGTCTGGGCCACATGCAGTCGGTGGTTGTCCTACACGACACTCACTCGCGTGTGACGTTTTCTATGGCCCCGTGAGGTCGTCGTCCATCACTTCAACCTATAGCCGGCAGAGAGGTTAATTTGATCAGCAAGGTTGATTCTTTTTTGTTTGTGTTACGGTGGGAGTATATAGTACGCGTCGAAGAGGTGGGAGGGGACCAACATATATACTACGTACGCGTCCATGAACACACCTCACTCAGTGTCGGGACTTTTTGGTTTTCGAGGCACGTGCCACATCAAATTTGTGCATTGGCTATTCAAACATCACACAACACCTCTTTGGGCCACATGCATGCAGGCGGTGGTTATCCTAGGACACTCATGTGTGACACTTCCGTCTGTGGGTCTATGAGGTCGTCGTCCATGCATGCATCACTTTGACCTACATCGGGAGAGGTTAATTAATTTCACCATCAATGAGGATTCTTTTTGGTTTGTATTACGGTAGGAGCATATAGTATGCGTCGAAAAGGGGGAAGGGGACCAGCATATATAGTACGCTTCATGAACCTCGCTCTGTGTGGGGACTTTACGGTTTTCGAGGCATGTGCCCCATCAAAGTTGTGCATTTTGGGTATTCAAACACACACACCTCCATACATATGTTTGGACCACATGCAAAGCGATGGCGGTTGTCCTCTGGCACCCACTCACGCGGTTATCAGTGATATCGATGCTTTCCATCTATGGGCCCGCTTGGTCCATCACTACTTTGGTCAACAACGAGAGAGGTTAATTTGACTTAGGAGGGGATTAATTTTTGGTTTTGTATTACAGTATATAGGTCATGCTCTGGGATGACATGATATAGTTTGAGCACACATGCATGTGTACGCATGAATCCCTCCCACCTAGTCGAAGTGGGCAGCGGGGGGAGGGGTAGTACCACGACACATCATGAACCGATGTCGCTCTGTGTGGGGACTGTACGATTTTTGTCGCACGCGCCTATCAATGTTGTGCATGGTATTCAAACATGCACGCATCACCTCCATACATACATATGCATGGAGTGGTTGTCTTCGAACGGTACTCTCCCTCACGTGGTTATCGGTGACAAGCCTATATATTCGTGGGCCCGTGTGGACATCCATGATCACTTTGACCGACAATGAGATAGGTTACCATGGTGGATTCTTCCTTTGGTTCGTGTTATCATAGTAGGTCATGGTGAGATTCCAGACCTAAGTTTGAGCGCATACTATGCATGCATGCATGAATCCCCATCATCGGCTCGAAGTGTGGTGTGACATACATATATACAACGCTTCATCAACTAACCCTCGCTCCGTGTGGGGATTTCTAGTTCCAAAGAATGGTGCCACATCAAAGTTGTTCCATTGGGTATTCAAACATCAACACTCCATACATATGTTTGGGCCACATGCAAGCAGTGGTTGTCTTCGGGCACTAGCTACTTGCGTGATTATTGGTGATCTAGCCCATCTCTGGGGTCACGTGCACGTCCATCACTTTGACCAACAACAAGAGAGAGGTTGTACGACCAAGGTGGATTCTTCTTGGTCTGTTTTACGATACATCTTGGTGAGATGCCCTCTCCCGCCGACTGAAAGTGTGTGTGTGTGTGTGTTTGAGGGGGGGACTGCTACTTCGCACTTTGCTAGGTGAACCTCCGTGGGGGCGGGCATGCGTTCATAGCTAGGATTCCCCTCCTGCCGACACGAAGGGGGGGGGACAAGCAATACCGTGCGCTTTGTGAGACCGGTGCCACAACGAAGTTGTGTATTTAGTATTTGAACATCAAACCACCCTTTTCATACATATTTTTGGTCCACATGCAAGTATGTTCATGTTCTGACCCTTTCCCGCGTTATTTTCGCCAAATTTATGAACATTAGACAAGTGGATGACGCAACAGACACGGTTCACTCACACTAACCATGTGCCACGTCGGTGCCCCTATCACGCACATCAGCACAGTACATTGGGCTCCACGAGGCTTCCCTCGCAATCTCAAAAATATCTACCCGCCTGCAGGTTTTTTTCTGTTTGATAACACACGGTTATTATGATTCGACCGTGTGTGATGTTTGTTGTTCCCGCTCCCGCCTGCATCCCTCGAAAATATCTGCCCGGCTCAAGGGTTTTTCTATTTGATAACACACGGTTGTTATTTCGGGACCGTGTGTGATGCATCATCCAAATTTTCAATAACCCTGGCATTTTACTCCCGCGTAGTAAAATTTTCAGTAGTCGCGTCATTTCCTTTCCTCCTCACCCCCCCCCCCCTCCACACACACACCCCCCAAAAACTTCACGCGCGCGCGCACACACACACACACCACAACCCCTCCCTCGCTCGAAACCCTAGCAAGGTCGCCGCCGCCGCAAGGCCTCCATTGTCAACATCTGCCGATTTGCACGTGCAGCTTACCCACCGATCTCCATACCCTAGCCGCCCTGAGTTTCTTAGATGACGCCTGCCAAATGCCAACCTTCCCACAGATCCCCATCCCCATCCCCCACTCCAGAGCATCGCAGCCTAAGACAGGCTACGCTTCCCGTGGAGCTCGAGGAGCGACTGGCCCAAAAGAGGTGTATCGCGGCCTCTTCGCCCGACATCGCCGAGGTGGCTGCCGAGGAAGCTGACGACCATTACTGGCTGCAGGCTCTCAATCAGTGGGCTAGAGTATGCTGGTATGTCGCGGACGCCGGCTACGACATCGAGGTCGTCGACAGCGATGGCCTGACGCGGGCTATGTCACAGGTTAAGTGGCCCACCCCCAACCCCTCGGGTTCAACCACCATCGATCTCATCCATGGCCCCGCCATTGATCTCCTCTGGCTCGCTGTCAAGAATTTGCCATCCTACATCGCCATCAAGCCCCTTTTGTCATTTCTGAAGGACATGTTCTGCGACGCTGGCTTGGGATCCACAGCTGCCAAGTCAGACCTCATCGATGGCAACCACGAGGAGGGCACCCTCTCCGGCTCTTCCAAGGGGAAAGAGCCCATCTGCGACATCAGGGAGGGCACCCTACAGCCGTGCTCTTCCAAGGGGAAGGAGCCCATCTGCTACAACATGGAGCGCACCCAGGGTCCGTGCTCTTCCCACGGGAACGAGTCCATCTGTGACAAGTAGGAAACCCATGATTTGTTTTGCCGTGCCTCTTCACAGGGGGGAACCCATGATTTGTTTTGTCGAGTCCCTTTTGTAGTGTGGTGATAATATGTCCAGTTTTAATTGCTAAATTTGTTTGTTTGCAGTATGTCTTGTTTATTTCAGTTGTTCACAATGTGATGCTCTATATGTGCAACTATTTACTATGCAGTCCATTTTCATCAATACCAGTTTTAAACATACCGATAGGAATGCATATATTTGCTTGCTGTTAAGCCTATTATAGCTAGCATATGCCTCTTTTAAAGTTTTTTGGTTGTTTGGTTTTTTGTAGTTAGCATATGTCCAGTTTCAAATGCTATCTTTGGTTGTTTGTAGTATGCCTTATTTATTCCAGTTAGTCACAACGTGATGTTCTATATGTGCAAGTATGAACCGTGCAGTTCAATTTCATCAATACCAGTTTCAACAATACCACTATGAATGACTACATTTGGTTGTTGTTAAGCATGTTGTAGTTAACACACCTTTCCATTTTTATTTAACAATAACCAGTGTACTTAGACCGGCACAATACCAGTTTGAATGACTATATTTGCTTGTTGTTAAATGTTACGCCTGTTGCAGTTAACACAACTTTCCACTTCTTGTTTTGCTTAACTAGCGTGCTTAAACCTGCACACTGAAGCTATCATTTGGAGATTATTTTTTCTACCATGTATATCTTTGGTTGATGTTTAGCCTTTTGTGCTTAACATGCCTCTCGGTGTACTTACACAGGACAAATTTGGGAACAACTGCTGTTTTCCATCGAGGTTAGTTTCATCCCATGGCTTATATATACTCACTGTTCAGGATATCAGCAACTGGTACCATATAGGCTGGGGGCTGATAAGGGATTA
Organism: Thinopyrum elongatum; assembly: GCA_011799875.1. Lineage (NCBI taxonomy): Eukaryota > Viridiplantae > Streptophyta > Magnoliopsida > Poales > Poaceae > Thinopyrum > Thinopyrum elongatum. The sequence goes on along the minus strand of CM022299.1, from coordinate 311,955,151 downwards.
ATCGGTGAATTGGACTTTTAACTGAATATATCTGTAACCCATTTATCGGTAGGTTAACTAGGGCCATATCTAATATATCTGAGGCTACATAGCAACATGCACTATACTGAATGTCTAAATATGCAATCCTAGGCTACATAGCAACTAGGAAGAGTGTTACCTTAATGTTCTGATGATGTCTAGATATACGTAGAAGAGCAGCAGCAACAACAACACAGTAGCAGTTAACTAATATACGTAGAAGAGTGTTACCTTAATGTTCGGCCGATAATTTGTATAAATGCAATAAACTCCCTTTGGCCCATAATATAAGATGTTAATTCATCCAATATGTGAGTATGTTGGATGTTATAAGATATTATATAATGGGACAGAGGGAGTGTTGTACTACATCATTGTGCAATTGTTGTTTAGCTTCTAATATTATCTTGGTGCTTTTAGGTACATATGTCATTGGTAAAGATCCGCGCTTTGACCCTTTCTGCATATGGGGCAATGAGATATTGATGAACCAGCATCAAGTGAGGAAGCTGATAAAGATTGTTAGTAAAATGGGTCAAAAGATGGCAATTAAACTATTTGTTTACATTTTATCCAAGACAACAGCGAACTGCAAGATGGTAAGTAAGAACTCTGCAGCCTTCTTTTTACTGCCCATAATGAGTTGTGTTAGATGACAATGTCTGAATCTTTTTCCTTTGTAGTGGTTCCCAAAGCAGTTTACTTAAGATTACCTCTCAAACTACATGATTGGTGGGCATGCAAAGGTTAAAGTATTTCTACCAGAACACGATGACTATCTAGATGTGTTCATGAAGACAGTGAAGGATGGGCGGTCGGCCATCACAAGGGGTTGGACTAGAGTCGTGTGTCCCTTCTGCATGGAGGAGGGCACAATATGGGCATTCCGCTTCACCTTGTTCAACAACTAGAATGTCTTTCGCCTCTTTCTTTACCATCTTTAATAGTACAAGTATACAACTGTTATTCATCATTCTTTATTTGGTGCTTATGTAATTCTTGAACATATGTACATGTGAATCGAATAATGCATTGGTTGTTTGAACCTGATGGATATGAATAAAGCTATAACATACTTTCAAATTCAAATTTGATACAATTTTAAATAGCAGCAATTAAATTAGGGTGAAATTACACTATGCAGGTCGTTACGGCGCACACGGTCGGTAAAACACAAACGTGTGTGATATACACCATAATCTGACACGGTTCACAGAGAGGAAACATGTATGAGCATTCACACAGTTGCCATTTGCAAAGCGTGTGTGATGTCAAACAATATCACAAACGGTGCGAGCAAACTAAATGATTGTGATAGTTGACTTATCATAAAAGATTTACAATCATGGACTATTTTTGATGTGGTACACATCGTAAACGTTGCACCACAGAATAGCGTGTGCGATAGTTATCCTGTACGGCACTATTACGACGGTGCGACGTTTTGTAATCCTATCCGACACTCGTACGATGATTAGCTAATCTTCTTAATTAGTTATCGCATACGGTTCAGGAAAAGTGAATGTGTGTGATTGTCTCCTTATCATACACGTTCTATAATCATGAACTATTTGTGACGGGCCGTGCATCGTAAATGCAGCACCACATAATACCGACTGCGATGGTAATGCCAGCACACATGAGTAGCAAGGATGGAGCATTTGGGATATTAGATATATCCCAAACAGTTGTGTGAATAATCGCGTTTGGGATAGGTGCGAGCATCACATACGCTTTGTTCTGGAAAACGTATGCATTCCTACTCCCTATCCCTGACGGTTTCTGGGCCGTGTGGGAAGGACCCCCTATCGCCCACACTCACTAGGCGACGATTTAAAATGTCGTCGCGGAAAGGGGTTAAAAACCATTTGTATAGCAACTCGCTGTACCAGTGCTAGCTCATGATGCCACTGTTGGGTAACAAAGCATGAGAATCAATTTGTTTCCTACGAACACCCAAGATCTAATCTAGGAGATGCATAGAAATGAGAGAGGAGTGTGTCTACGTACCCTCGTAGACCAAAAGCGTTAGCATCATAGTTGATGTAGTCGTACTCTTCACGATCCAATCGCGATCCTGATCTAGTGTCGAATGGACGACACCTCCGAGATTAGCACATGTTCAACTCGATGGCGTCCTCTCCTTGATCCAGCAGATGAGAGAGAGGAGGTAGATGATACCGGAACTATCACGGCGGTATGGTGGTGGTGGCAGCAGCGGAATTCCGGCAGGGATTCGCCAAGCGTGTACCGGAGGAGAAGTGGGAGAAGTTGGGAGCGACGAAGGGTAAGGGTGGAGGCGTGTGGCTGCCTGATGACCCACAAGTATAGGGGATCTATCGTAGTCCTTTTGATAAGTAAGAGTGTCGAACCCAACGAGGAGCAGAAGGAAATGACAAGCGGTTTTCAGCAAGGTATTCTCTACAAGCACTGAAATTATCGGTAACAGATAGTTGCGTGATAAGATAATTCATAACGAGTAATAAGTAATAAAAGTAAACAAGGTGCAGCAAGGTGGCCCAATCCTTTTTGTAGCAAAGTACAAAAAGGACGAACTCTTATATAAAGCAAAGTGCTCCCGAGGACACATGGGAATTGTTGTCAAGTTAGTTTTCATCATGCTCATATGATTCGCGTTCGTTACGTTGATAATTTGATATGTGGGTGGACCGGTGCTTGGGTGCTGTCCTTCCTTGGACAAGCCTCCCACTTATGATTAACCCCTCTCGCAAGCATCCGCAACTACGAAAGAAGAATTAAGGTAAACATAACCATAGCATGAAACATATGGATCCAAATCAGCCCCTTACGAAGCAACGCATAAACTAGGGTTTAAGCGTCTATCACTCTAGCAACCCATCATCTACTTATTACTTCCCAATGCCTTCCCCTAGGCCCAAATCATGGTGAAGTGTTATGTAGTCGACGTTCACATAACACCACTAGAGGAAAGACAACATACATCTCATCAAAATATCGAACGAATACCAAATTCACATGATTACTTATAACAAGACTTCTCCCATGTCCTCAGGAACAAACGTAACTACTCACAAAGCATATTCATGTTCATAATTAGAGGAGTATTAATTATCATTAAGGATCTGAACAAATGATCTTCCATGGAATAAACCAACTAGCATCAACTACAAGGAGTAATCAACACTACTAGCAACCCACAGGTACCAATCTAAGGTTTTGAGACAAAGATCGGATACAAGAGATGAACTAGGGTTTGAGAGGAGATGGTGTTGGTGAAGATGTTGATGGAGATTGACCCCCTCTCGATGAGAGGATCGATGGTGATGACGATGGCGATGATTTCCCCCTCCCGGAGGGATGTTTCCCCGGCAGAACAGCTCTGCCGGAGCCCTAGATTGGTTCTGCCCAGGTTCCGCCTCGAGACGGCGGCGCTTCGTCCCAAAAGCTTCCTTATGATTTTTTCCAGGGTAAAACACACCATATAGTAGAAGATGGGTGTCGGAGGCCTGCCAGGGGGCCCACAAGGACGGGGGGCGCGCCCAGGGGGTAGGGCGTGCCCTCCACCCTTGTGGCTGGCTGGTGGCCCCCCTCTGGTGCTTTCTTCACCCAATATTTTTTATTAATTCCAAAATGACTCTCCGTGAAGTTTCAGGACTTTTGGAGTTGTGCAGAATAGGTCTCTAATATTTGCTCCTTTTCCAGCCCAGAATTCCAGCTGCCAGCATTCTCCCTCTTCATGTAAACCTTGTAAAATAAGAGAGAAAAGGCATAAGTATTGTGCCATAATGTGTAATAACAGCCCATAATGCAATAAATATTGATATAAAAGCATGATGCAAAATGGACATATCAACTCCCCCAAGCTTAGACCTCGCTTGTCCTCAAGTGAAAGCCGATATCAAAAAATATGTCCACATGTTTAGAGATAGAGGTGTCGATAAAATAAAATACGGACATGAGGGCATCATGATCATCTTTAGAACAGCAACATATATTGTCATATAATTTCTTATGTCAAAGTAATAATCCGTTCACAAGGTAAAGTATGAATCAGAAACTTTATTGAAAACTAACAAACTATGGTCTCAGTCATTGAAGCAATTGCAATTTATCATAACATTGGAAAGAGTCAATATAAGAGCTTTTCAGCAAGTCCACATACTCAACTATCATTTAGTCTTTCACAATTGCTAACACTCACGCGATACTTATGGGTTCAACGCTTCCATCGGACACAGAGAAAGATAGGGGCTTATTCTTTCGCCTCCCAACCTTTTACCTCAAGGGTAATGTCAACAATAATACTTTATGATAACCTACATCCGAGGGGATATATATATATATATATATATCCGGATCTCTCCAACACATAGTGCTTGCCAAAGGAAAAAGTGTAAAAAGGAAAGGTGAAGATCACCATGACTCTTGTATAAGGGTAGAAGATAAAAGTAAAAGATAGGCCCTTCGCAGCGGGAAGTAGAGGTTGTCATGCGCTTTTATGGTTGGATGCACAAAATCTTAGTGCAAAAGAACGTCACTTTATATTGCCGCTTGTGATAAGGACCTTTATTATGCAGTCTGTCGCTTTTATTTCTTCCATATCACAAGTTCGTATAAAGCTTATTTTCTTCACACTAATAGATCATACATATTTAGAGAGCAATTTTTATTGCTTGCACCGATGACAACTTACTTGAAGGATCTTACTCAATCCATAAGTAGGTATGGTGGACTCTCATGGCAAAACTGGGTTTAGGGATGTTTGGAAGCACAAGTAGTATTTCTACTTGGTGCAAAGAATTTTGGCTAGCATGAGAGGGAAAGGCAAGCTCAACATGTTGGAGGATCCATGATAATATAACTTCTATTCGGATATAAGAAAACATAACCCATTATGTTGTCTTCCTTGTCCAACATCAACCTTTTAGCATGTCATATTTTAATGAGTGCTCACAATTACAAAAGATGTCCAAGATAGTATATTTATATGTGAGGCCTCTCTTTCTTTATTACTTCCTATTAATTGCAATGATGACCAAAACTCTGTTTGTCAACTCCCAACAAATTTTATTCATCATACTCTTTATATGTGAAGTCATTACTCTCCATAAGATCAATATATGATCTTTTTATTATTTTATTCCCTCAAGATCTTAGCAAGAAAAATAAGCCCACAACTCAAAACTACTCTTTATTATATAACTCACGGACTCGATTACATATATAGAGATCAAAACAAAACTCAAAGCTAGATCATACTAAAACTTTATTCTACTAGATCAAGATATAACCAAAAGGATCGAACTAAGAAAAACGATAAAAGTAAATGTGTGATGGCGATACGATACCGGGGCACCTCCCCCAAGCTTGGCAGTTGCCAAGGGGAGTGCCCATACCCATGTATTTATGTCTCTTTCTTCGGAGGTGGTGATGTGATATTCTTGGCGATGATGCCCTTTAGGATGCGATTCTCTTCCTCGAGCTTATTAATTTGCTGTTTAAGCTCCACTATTTCCTTGCGAAGTTTACCCGTGACGGCTAGAGCTCCATTCACCCATGGATGTTTTATAGCTGCGGGGGAAAAGGCAACACTCTTTTTCATATTTTCATAAGAAAGAAATCTAGCATTGGGAGGAATGACCGAATTTGGTATTGCTGACCTCTGAAGTTCCTCCAGCATGAATCCGGTTTGAAGACGAGAGGTGACTTCTTGATCCTCCTCCATGGCATCCACCCTTTTCAAGTCAGCCTCCATCTCTTCCTCTGTTGATTGCCCGAAGTGGTTAGCTTCGCTGTATGCTCTTGGGCCCGGTGTCGGGTGAGATACACGACTCTCCCCAACCGACTCTTGTGAAGACATCTTGCTCTAAATCTGCTGCAGAAACAGCTCAAAACAAAAACAGAGGATTTTGTCGTGGTACATTGGTCAAAACCTTCGGGAGATTATATAATGAATTTTTACCGACCAAAAGAAGTATTGTGCAAGAAACGGAGTCCGGAGGGCACACGAGGTGGCCACAAGGTCGGGGGGCGCGCCCTCCACCCTTGTGGACACCTCGTGTCTCTTTCGGACTACTTTTAATTTTCCTAATTTTTCAAATATTCCAAAACGGAGAAAAATTATCATTGGAAACGTTTTGGAGTCGGTTTACTTACCATACCACATACCTATTCCTTTTCGGAGTCTGAAACATTCTGGAGGGTGTCCCTTATGTACTCCTCCGGTGTTACGGTGTCAATAACATTGGTTTCAACATTTATGGGAGTACCTGAGATATAATGTTTGATTCTTTGACCGTTTACCACCTTCGGATTTGTGCCTTCGGTGTTGTTGATTTTGATGGCACCGGAACGATAGACCTCCTCGATAATGTAAGGACCTTCCCATTTAGAGAGAAGTTTTCCAGCAAAAAATCTTAAACGAGAGTTGTATAGCAAAACACGATCACCTACATTAAACTCACGCTTTTGTATCCTTTTGTCATGCCATCTTTTAACTTTTTCTTCAAAAAACTTGGCATTCTCATAGGCTTGGGTTCTCCATTCATCAAGCGAGCTTATGTTAAATAACCTCTTCTCACCGGCAAGTTTGAAATCATAATTGAGCTCTTTAATAGCACAATATGCCTTATGTTCTAGTTCAAGAGGTAAGTGACATGCTTTTCCATAAACCATTTTATACGGAGACATACCCATAGGGTTTTTATAAGCAGTTCTATAAGCCCATAATGCACCATCAAGTTTCTTAGACCAATTCTTTCTAGATCTATTAACAGTCTTTTGCAAAATCAATTTAATCTCTCTATTGCTCAATTCTACTTGACCACTAGACTGAGGATGATATGGGGATGCAATTCTATGGTTAACATCATACTTACCAAGCATTTTACGAAAGCACCATGAATAAAATGTGAACCACCATCAGTCATTAAATATCTAGGGACTCCAAACCTCGGAAAAATAACTTCTTTAAGCATCTTAATAGAGGTGTTATGATCAGCACTACTAGTTGGAATAGCTTCTACCCACTTAGTAACGTAATCAACATCAACTAAAATATGTGTATACCCATTAGAGGAAGGGAAAGGTCCCATATAATCAAAGCCCAAAACATCAAATGGTTCAATAACAAGTGAATAATTCATAGGTATTTCCTGACGTCTACTAATATTACCAATTCTCTGGCATTCATCACAAGACAAGACAAACTTACTGAAAGTGCAACTAATCCCTGGGTGGTTTTGGTAATTCTTAACAACATATAGCTCATTGAACTAATACTCTTTCAAGATGATCATTTCAGAAAGTTCAATGATTGGCATGGCCTGGACTAGGAATGTGGACCCCTCAAAATGCTAAGGACACATATTGGCTCAAGCTCAAGACTCTACTCTTTTCATTTTAGTGATCCAAGATCACATTGAGTCCATAGGAAAGCCAATACTATTAAAAGGGGATGAGGTGTTACTTAATGGCTTGCTTGCTCAAAATGCTTAGTGATATGCTCCAAAAGCCCTCAACCACTTTCTCATATCCACATATGTCCCAAACCTAAACTCAAACTCGGCCCCACCGATTTGATCTATCCGGCGCCACCGAGTTCATTTGACATAGCCACTGCCAGAAACCCTAATCAGTTCGGTCTCACCGATAGGGATCTCGGTCTCACCGAGATGGGATTGCTAACTCTCTGTTTCCCTTCGTAACGTTTCGGTCTAACCGAGATGAGCGATCGGTCCCACCGAGTTCGCAATGCAAACTCTCTGTTTCCTCTTCGTAACGTTCAGATAAAATGTTTTTCAATGAACCCAAAATGCCCTTCACAAAAGTTCATCATTTTTGAAAAGGGTGAAAACCTCTGCCAAAAATGATGCACATTTTTCTAGGTCATTTCTGGATTTTTTTTAACTAAGGTATAAAGCTATTTGAACTGGGGTTATAATCGCTATAAAATCATTTATAGCTCCAGTAATTCTAAAATATTTTGTGGGGCTTTGGAATAACTCAATTAGCTCCCATAATAATTTTAAGAAGCAACAAAAATAATTTGGTTAGCAAACCAAATTCAAAACAACTGCAGAAAATAGAAAACATAATAGAAAATGGAAAAAACAAATAAGAGAGAGAGTACCTATTGCGGCCCAGTACTGTAGCCGGCTGGCCCAGCCCAGCTACGCTGTGCCAATCATCGTCCTCCTTTGGACAGAAGGACTGGGCATGGGCCCGACGCGCGCCGACACACGCCGGGCCACCTCCTGCCTATCTGCTCGCTGCTACCATCGCCCCCGAGCGCCACGACACCCCCTCGACCCCCTCCCACTTTCCCCGCCCTCACCCTCTCCTCTGCCTCTCTCCCCCGCTCTTCTCGCTCATGTCCGAGAGCACCGACAAGCACCACCGCGGCCACCGTCCACCCCTCGCCTCGTCGACACGTCCAGAAGATCCGCCTCATCGCCCTCTTCGTCTACACCGAGCCAAGCAGGCCAGGAAGCTCTGACACGTCACCGTCAAGCTTGTATTCAACCTTCGGCCACTGCGCGCCTCCGATTGATCCGTCGCCTCCCGTGCTTCCCCGGCCTCGTCGCCTGTTCCGTTCAAACCGTTGTGAGATTCCATGCTTTCTCCCTCTGTCCCTTCATCTAATTCATGCTCTAGCCCTGATCCCCACAATGCCCATGAGCTCCTCGCCACTGCCCATGTCGCCGCCGTTGATACAGTGCACAACCGTCGTGTTTGAGCATGGCTTAGAACCCCTGGAGCTCTCAGAAACCCAATCGAGCGCCCAGCTTGCCTCCCCGTGCCCTGCAGCCCCGCACCCGCACCTAGCCGAGCTCCGGCCACCGCCAAGGTCGCCGTGGCCGTCATCTTCGGCCACCTCGCAACCTTCCACGGGCTATCCTGGATGTGCGTGAGGATGGGCTTTCCTTTGGTGCCTCCAGCACATCCAGTCGACACCCGTAGCGCCGTCCCGATGGGACTCCGCCGTGAGGGAAGGTCGCCGGCGGCTAATCGCTGGCATAGCCGATGAGGTACCGTCATTAGCACTAGTGATGGGCTAACTAACCTCCTGTGTCAATGACAATCGGGCCCCACGCCCTAATTAACAAGCTAAATTAGTTTAGGTTTAAATAAACCCTGTTTAACTCACTGTGCCACTGACGTGTGGACCCCACACATCAGGTTTAACCCTAGCTGATCCAGTTGACTGCTAACGTCATGATGACGCAGTACTGGCATCATGAATACATTTACTAGAATTTTCATATTTCTAAATAAAATTGGAAATTTCAGAAAATGTTTAAAACTTCTAAAATTCACAGAAATTCAACCGTAACTCAGATGAAAATAATTTATATATGAAAAAATATCATAAAAATATGAAGAGTCTGTTTATGCCATGATCATGCATGTTTGAACAAGTTAACATCACTGAATAGGACAAATGATGATTAGGGAAATTTATGAAATAACATTTGGAGTTGGAATTTGATCTTGTTTGAACTCCACTTCAATTAACTTGGCTAAATATTGCATTAGGTGAATTCAGTACCTTAATAGGACATGTCATTCATGTGAATGTGCATTGCATAGATTGTGTTCGTTCTTGCTAGTCGGTGTTGTTCCTTCTCGGTAGCCGATGTTTCTGACATTGTGATCGTTGTCACTGACGAAGAGCAGTACTATCTTCAGAAGTGCCATGCAAGCAACCCCCCCTTGATCATTTTGATACAATCCCTCTCACTCCTGCTCTCTTTTACTGCATTAGGACAACAACGATTCAACTATTACATGTTGTGGTAGTTGAACCCATTCCTCTACATGACCTGTCTTTGCCACGGTAAATAGTTAAAACCTTCTAGCATGAGTATGAATTGCTTGAGGCATGTTGTGACTACTCATCCATGCTTGCTTGTTATGCATGCTATGCTTACAGTTGTGTCGGGTCTGATCCATCTGGGCGATGAATTGGAATGGTTGAGCTAAGTGTGTGAAGACGATTTGGTAAAGGTAGCGATGAGAGGCCATGTAGGAGTACATGGTGGGTTGTCTTATTGGGACTGTCCTCAGGAACTAAGTTATGTGTTTGTGATCCAAGACAGTTACTACCACACATTGGGCTCCGGGCACTCCAAGCTCTCTCGACTTATTAATCGCCTTGATCTCTGTCTAGGAGTTGCAACTAGTTTCTAGTGTTTGTAGGATATGTGCTGGGGGCCATACATAGCGCTGACCCTAGGGGTGGGCTATGATGCGGTAGAGACACCGAGGCATGGTGTACCAGGATGACACCCGAATGGTGCTCTTGGGAACCCTGTTCTCATCGTTTGGGGCGTGAGTGAAACCTTGGCCGGACTTCCTTCGCTGATACAACCTCAAATAGGCGATAAACCTGGACTAGAGTCTTGTGTGGTTAGTCAGGTCATGGCCGACGCCTTCGCCAGGCTTCCGCTTGAAGGTTGTCGAGATACATGACGTGTACATGGTGGTAAGTGGTGAGAGCGTGTGTGAAGAAGTACACCCCTACAGGATTATCAAACTATTCAAATAGTCGTGTCCTCGGATATGGACTACTTGGAAAGCTTACATTGTTCATAGATAACTTGAAATGGATACTCTAAAATGCATAAGATAAGTGTGAGTGCTATGGATGGCTTCTCGTGGGGAGATGGGAGCATATCCATAGTGGTGTATTGGTATGGTGAATATGTGGACTCCTGTGCGATCTCTCACCTCAAAGAAAATACTGGTAGTCGTAGTATAGGATAGCCACTGAGTCAAAGCTGGCTTGCTGCAGTTAAACTCCACCACCCGCTTGTTGATACCGATGCATATGTAGCTAGTTCTGATGTAAGTCTTGCTGCGTACATTTGTACTCATGTTTTTTATGTTTTTGTAGAGGAGACTTCAGTCTCACTTTAGATTCCTGCTACGAGTTCGACAATGTCCGATTAGCTTGGGAATCCCAGACAGAGGTCTAGTTCCTTTGGAGGGTCTTGTAGATAGACAGACTTTCTAGCCTTCTTTCTTTTCAGTTGTCTATACTCAAACAGGTTTATGCTTCCGCTTGTTGCTTATATAGGTTGTATGTTGGGTCATGAGACCCATGTTTGTAATATCATGTTATGTATGGCTCCTCGAATCCTCTTCAAGAAATACTTTGAGTCGTAGAGTTATGTTGTGATGTCATGTTGTATCTACACATATCGAGCATATTGTGTATATGTTATTGAAATGCTTTGGTATGTGTGGGATTCGACACCTAGTTGTTTATTCTTGATAGCCTTCCTTATGGGGAAATGCCTCCTAGTGCTTCCATCCGGAACACATGGATTGACCGACATGTGTCCTTCTTTTCTCATGTGTCTGTCCCTATGGGGAAATGCCACGCGGTGTTTACTGGAGTCTTTTGTAGCCTCGCTGCGACTCAGTTACACTCGTTGCTGACCAACACGTGCATTGCTGGATCATGTATTCCTGTCCTTGTAGGTTTGTGGCACCTTGGTTTACGACTAGTCATGTCGACCCGGGTTCTTCGTCATCTGGATGCTAGCGACATAGTCATATACGTGAGCCAAAAGACGCAAACAGTCCCGGCCAAGGTAAAGGCGGCAGCCGTGGGTTATCGTGCGTGAAGCCACAAAGTGATATGACATGTTACCGGCTAGATCAGTGTAACTTAGGATCGGGGTCCTGACACTCTGTTCCTAAATATAAGTCCTTTTAGAGATTCCACTGTAAAGAGTACATTCAGATGTATATAAACATCTTTTAGAGTATAGGTTCACTCATTATGCTCCGTATGTAGTCTATAGTGGAATCTCTAGAAAGACTTATATTTAGGAATGGAGGGAGTACTTTACAACACTACACAAATTAAATTGATGCATTAATTTGGATTAATTGCAGTGCATGCATGCTTGGCCACTAGATGAGTAGGAACATTACATACATTGGTGAGTTCTTTTTTAATTCTTGCATGCAAAGATTTAATGCGCCTTGGTGATGAGGACATCAATACCGTTGTTACACCCACAGCCCCTACTGCTATACATACTGGACCAATTACTAGAGCACATGCACGCCAATTGAATTACCAGGTACTTTCGTTTCTTGGTAACAATTCTAATGTTCATGAGAATATGACGCTGCCTAAATTGGATACATTTGTTTTGCTTACAAATGAAGGGCCTAGCTTGGACAAGAAGGATGAACATTGGAGCAAGTTCAAGCATGGAGTTGATGGCATGCGCAAGGGAAACAAAAACGGAGTTTCAAGTGATGATTTCACAACTTTGAAGCCACCATAATGAGTGCATGAAGGCTTGGATGAAATATACAAGATGCTACTTCATAAATTTCGTCCAGAGGATATTATGGGTGCTGTGTCACCTTATTATTGGGCCAGGCCCATGTAATTTTGAAATACTTCAGTATAGGCTATTTTTAGAGTCCGTATGTGTTGGGAAACAGAGTTAAGGGTTGGTTTCGGACCCCTCCTCCAAGGGGTCACGAAATTAACCCCTACTCCTCCATATATACAGCCCTTAGGGCATCATTTAGACTTTGGGTTTTGTTTAGATTAAAGTTCGCCATAGCTACAACTTTGCGTACTTCGTTTGTGTTCAATGACCAGACCAAGACGTCACAGAACCCCACCTTGATCAATAAAGCTTTCCTGTTATATTCGCAATATCTAGATTGCAATCTTAGTTTCTTGCTTGTTCTTCGTTTGCTTGCAGGAAATAGACCCTCATGGTCAGGTTGATCGTGCTCCGACGTGGTCAATAACCTCTCGAAGTTGATTTAGCGATTGCTAAGGAGCGACATCCATCTCATCGAAAGACAGGACACCTTTGCCTCTATCAAGTGGTATCAGATTTCTAGGTTGCTCAGTGAAATTTTCCAGTTTTTCATAGTTTAGATCGCATCGGTTCTTCATACCTACAGTCCACGAAGAAGCCACAAAAAAATTAGGGTTAGATCATCATATCCGAACCAATCTGAGCCTTCTGCAATTTTCTGTTCGGTGTTTTGCTTTGCTGAATTTGCGGTTGCATTGTTGTGTCGAGTTGCTGGTCTTAGTGTCTAGTCCTTTAGAGTTTCGAGTTCTATTCACAGGTTGTCATGCCGCCGCCGCACCATCTTTATCGCCGCTGCCATATACCACCACCGCACCAACTTCATCGTCGCTGCCATATACTACCACCACATATCCGCCGTCAATCCGAGTCCATATACGCCACCACATATCCGCCGCCATCACGCCATCCGAGTCCACCTCCAACATCTATCCGCCACCAGTCCGAGTTGCCATCAGATACATATCCGCCACTAGTCCGAGTTCCACCCGATTCATCTCCGCCACCAATCCTAGTCCGAGTCCAGTATTTACTTCTCTGTTATTGATTTCCAGATCACGCCATACTACGTGCCGTGACCAAGTCGGATTCCCCAACTTCCGTGCACCCCATACAAGAAAAATAGTTCCAGTTTAAAAAAAACTAAGTCTGGAAAATTCTGGTTAGGCAGTTTTTAGACCATTTGTAGACTTTTTAAAAAAAATTGTTGCGGAGCAAAAAAGAGAGGAAAAAAGTGCAAAAAAAATGAAAAAAGTGAAAAAAAAGAGACTCAGAGTGTGCTCCTCCCTTGTTTACGTGCAGCGCCGTGATTTTGCTAGTGTTCTAGGCTCGCGTCTCTAGCACAGTCTAGCCTAGGACCAGCACAGTACCATCGTTGCGTGTTTATTCAACTTTGTATCTCTGAATTGATTATTGCTGACCTTTTTGCTACCATATTATAAGCCATCCCAGCTCCACATATATCTACGTCGTGCGTTTGACACCACCTGGCAATCGCTCTATCCAAGCTTTGAGGAGTTTTGACTACCACGGTAGCCGGTCACCGCCTGCTGCTTGGTAAGAACTGGTAAGAATTTGTGATTAGCTTGACGGACTTGTGACTTTCCACCACATCCTCTTAGTAGTCCGTAGGACATATTCTTGTGTGTTTCTATTGCTGCTAACCATGACAGGATCACAAGCGCAAAATCTGGGCTGGGAGAACATGACAAAGAAGGAGCTACATGATAAATTTCAACAAATGTTGGGTGAACAGGTGCAAGACGTGATGGCCAGCTTTGGAAAGGCACTAGAGAGGATTGATGACATTGAGAAGACAATTGACACCAAGTTGGACGCCAAGTTCGATGAAGTACTCGTGCGTCTACCACAACCACCAGCCGCCTCTGCTGCACCATTGCAACAACAGCAACAACCATCTCCATGTCGTGATCCAGTAGGATGAGTGACGCATGTTCCTCTTGAGCCAGGACATACTTCCGGTGCCGCTGCTACTGCTGTTGATGCTTATGTAGCTCCTGCTGCTACTTCAGAGGAGGAGGACTATTACGAGGATGAGGTTGATCAAAATCAGAACTACGTGCAACCACCAGTACCACCACCACCAGGTCGTCCTCATGCATACAATCACAACGGTAGGGCTGCACCACCACCTCAGGTACGAGATTATGACCATATTCCTAAACTGAAATTAAATATTCCACCATTTGAGGCTAGATACATTCCTGTTGTCTATCTTACTTGGGAGTTAGAAACTAAACAACGTTTCACATGCTTACAATATGCCGAGGATAGACATGTTGTTGTTGCTGTTTGTGAATTCACTAGTTTTGCTTCTGTTTGGTGGTCTGAACATTGTAGATTACATCATGATAATATCTCTACTACTTGGGCTGCTTTGAAAATTGCTATGCGTATGTGACGCCCTGGCTCAATCGTGCACTAATCATACACGAAAACATGCACGATCAAGCACAGAGACTCACAGGAAGATATCACAACACAACTCTAACACAAATAAACGGAGATCAACAATATTACAGACCAGGGATCACGAGGATCCGAATAAATAAGTCAGTCATACAAATATTATCTGAGTACAGACATAGTTAGACAAGTTTTGCCTTAAGAAGGCTAGCACAAACAACGACTCTAGACTGAAAGGCGTAGGCCTCCTGCCTAGGAGCCTCCGATCCTACTCCTAGTCGGCTGGCTCAATCCAGTAGTACGTGCCATCTGGACCCTCCTGGTAGTAAGCTCCTGTGGTGGCATCTGGCTCCGGGGCTCCATCGCCTGATGTATCATCAAGGTAGGGTATGGGGAAAAATAAGTAACAAAGCAACCATGAGTACTCATCCGAAGTACTCAGCAAGCAAGGATCTACGCTACATATGCAACATTATCAAAGGGAAAAAGGCGGTATATGTGGACTGGGCTGCAGAAATGCCAGAATAGAGAGAAAGCCTAGTCCTATTGAAGACTAGCATCTTCAAACATCTTCATGAGGCCATCATCTTGCAGCAATAGAAGAGAGTAGGATAGCATTTTATTAAGCAAACATGTTGTAGCAAAGCCTAAAGATCCTTCCTCGACTCCCCCGAGAAAGCGATCCCGAAGCTTCAATTAAGTATCAAGTATCCAGTTGAAGTAGTAGATCGGGACACACAAACTAAGCGTCCTTTACCGTAGGACCGGCTATCGATAGATTATTCATCCCTGCAGGGGTGCACTACTGTTACCCAACACGCTCGATCACCTCTGGCCGGACACACTTGCTGGGTAATGCCCGGCCTCGGGAGATCAACACGAAGTAGCGCCCTACCTAGGCTCAGTAGAGAGGTCAGCACGCCGGACTATTCTATGCACCCAGAGGTCTTCGGCCATCGCCCTGGGCACCCTGCGAGTTGCGTGGCTGGCCGGGGTGCAGGCGCGACACTGAACTCGTCAATGAAGTATCCAGCCCAATCCCGGCGATCAGCTCACATGGTGAACTGTGACGTCTGATGAGCTTTCGGGAGAAACGTACATCGCAGAGGGCCCCATAACCATTATCCTGCGTGGTGGTAGTGCGAAAAAGGGCACGACGACCCACTCAGATCACACACCCAAATCCAATAGGCTCATTTAGTAACACGCGGAGACAATCAGAGTCTCCGATG
Source organism: Thinopyrum elongatum (assembly GCA_011799875.1). Taxonomy (NCBI): domain Eukaryota; kingdom Viridiplantae; phylum Streptophyta; class Magnoliopsida; order Poales; family Poaceae; genus Thinopyrum; species Thinopyrum elongatum. The sequence continues at coordinate 311,939,130 of CM022299.1, read as the reverse complement.
CTCCGCCACAATATCACACTCGAGTGCCCTTCCGGCACACCCGACATCATAGATCCCCTGCGGGTACCCATCAGGGTCGACCCACCTATAACAAAGGTCAGAGTAACCGTGTGGTCATAACATCAAGGGGGAAACCCCGAGGAATCACCCTCGATGGATTCCACTCGACGAAATCATCAGGGTGAACGTATGAGGCATCACCCTCGAGGTTCACACTGAAGAGTTGCATGACAGAGTCGTATCAGAAGTGGAGAAGGAGGAATCACCCTCGATGACCACGACCGTACAGCTACACTGCAGAGTATTCATCAGGAGTGCGTTACGAGGTATCACCCTCGGCACTCGAGAGTAGCTATGCAGAGTCGTACAACTAAGGGGGGAAGTGATGTGTCGGTCTCTGGTCGATGATCACATTGATCGAGTCGTCGATGATCAAGCAGGGCCAACAAGGGAAAGGTGGTGGGGGTCACTGATGGTTCACTACCAACCTATACTAGGCAGTTTAACATAGGTAGGTAAGGTAACAATAAACAGGTTACAAAAGCAGGCTATGCATCAGAATAGGAGCAAACATTTAACAGTAGCAAAATCTAATGCAAGCAGGGGAAATGGAATGGGCGATATCTGGATGCTCAAAGGGGGGGCTTGCCTAGTTGCTCTAGCAAGAAAGAGGGGTCGTCAATGGGCTGCTCGTCTGTAGCGTAGTCGTACCCAGCTGCAACATTGTCGGTCTCGGCGTCTATCGGGAGAGAAGGAGGGGGAGAGAAACAATAAATCCATGGCAAAAATGCAAACAATATATATGACATGCCTAAATGCTATGCCGAGGTGTTCTACAGCCTATCAAAATGATTTAGTTAATTTAGGAATTTATCTGGATTTATTTAACTAAAGTGGGGCACTATTCATTTATCGAAACCGGTCTAAAAGTTCCATGTTCATCTAGCTAGGGGCATCTGACAGGAATACGGAGGGCGTATTTAGATTCGTATCGAAATTCTGAGCAACTTTCATATATAAATTATTTTCATCGGAGTTACGGATTATTTTATATGATTTTCTAAAGTTTTAATCATTTTCTGAATTTAATTATTTATTTAATTCGAATTATCCAGAATAGTGAATGATGACATCAGCATGACATCACCATGATGTCAGCAGGTCAAACCCGGCTGACCAGGGTCAAACCTGACAGGTGGGTCCTGTGGGACCCACATGTCATTGACAGAGCTAATTAAACAGGGTTAATTTAATCTAACTAAACTAATTAGCAGGTGGGGCCCAGCAGTCAGTGGCTGTTAATATAACTAATTAACTAATTAGGTTAATTAGCATCTTAATTAGTGTTTTTATTTATTTTAAAACATTTTAAACGGGTGGGGCCCGCGTGTCAGTGACACGGGTTACCCAGTCAGCAGCGCTGACTGGTCAACGGACCCCACAAGGCCCACAGTCAACGGCACGGGGGCGGCCCCACGTGGTGCCATGTGGGCGCCCGGTCAGCGCCGGCCGCCGGAACTGCGCCGGACGCAGCCGAGGACTCCGGCGAGCTCGGGATCGAGCTGTGGTGCACCGATTCGGGTGATTCCGATTGCGTTCGAGAGCTGGCAGTGGGCCGCATCGAGTGTGGGCGGTGGCGACGCCGGGGACGCGCCGGAGCGGCGACGGCGATGATGGAGGCGGACGGTGGCACTCGGGTGTGGTGGTGAACGGCGATACGGCGCGCAAATGGACGAGGCGAAGCGCTGGGGAGGCCCTACGCGGCACGGTGAGCAAAATGCGCGTGGGCCCGAAGCCATTTGGTCGTCGGAGCCACACCGGCAACGAGCTCGGGCGGAGCGGCGTTCGGGCAAGAAGGGGGCGGCGACTACGGCTACAGAGAGCGCGCGGGGAGAGGGAGAGGAGGACGAGGTGCTCACAGCGGTGCAGAGAAGGCCCGGGGAAGAATAGAGGAGCTCGGGAAGGCGCGAATCGAAGCGGCGATCACCGGAGCCCGTGCGGTGGGGGTGAGCTCGTAGCGCCCGCAGCAGGTGCTCCCGGCTTCGGTTGAGCGGTGGGGAGGAGGTAGTCGACGTCGGGAAAGCGTGTGGGCACGTCGGCAAGGCGAAAAGGTGGCTGTGGCCGCGCGGTTTAGCCGTGGCCGTCCATGGCGGCGTCGGGTGAAGTGGGGGAGCGAGGGAGAGGGCGAACGAAGTGGCTAGGGTTCGCCCACGGGGTCGGGGACGGGCACTTGTAGGCGTCCGCGGCGCAGCAGCGTGCGCTGTCGAGCAGAGGCGAGGGAGGCCGGTGCGCAGCGTGCGGCAGAGGCGACAGCGAGCGCGCGCGTGAGCAGTAGGAGGGAGACAAGGTGGGGAGTGGGCTGGGCTGGCACTGTGCACTTGTGGCCCGGGCACAGTGGGCTTCTTTTCCTTTTTCTATTTTTCCTTTTTCTCTTTGTTTTGTTTTGTCTTTTGTCTTTTGTTTTTATCTCAAACAACTTTTGTGAAATATGAGACTAGCCCAAATAAATATGGTGCATTATATGCCACTGCAATAAAATGGTTTTGAGTCCAAAGGTTTTCACTTGGGATTTTATTTAATTAAAACGGTATTAATTAATTCTGTTTTGCTGATGTTAGAGTCACTTAATTTGTTTATTAAATGTTGGTTACAATTTTAGAATTGCCTCTAGAATATTAGTCATCTAATGAACATTTTAGTTTCTGTGTTTGAACAACTTTTATTTTCCACTTTAATTTAATTTGAATTTTGAGTTAGGAGTTGAAATGCAATATGATGCAAATGATGATTTGGCACTGTTAATCATGCTGACTTGTCATTATCAAAAGTGATTACTGTGGCTAATGACATGGGGTGTTACAGCGTACTTGTTGGGTTCCACTATACTATCAATGTGAATTACTCCAAAAATTGCAGCGTTTAAAACAATGAAAAAATTCTGTAGAGGAATATTATCAGGAATTACAAACTGGCATGATTAGATGTGGTATTGTTGAGGATAATGAAGCTATGCTTGCATGTTTTATGGGTGGATTAAATAGAGAGATTCGGACCATTCTAGAGTATAAGGAGTATAATAATATCACTCGCTTATTCCATCTTGCTTGCAAAGCCGAACGTGAAGTGCAGGATCGACGGGCATTGGCGCGAACTAATTTTTCTGCAGGTCGATCTTCATCATGGACACCACGTACATCCTCTACTTCCACACGTACTACTACAGCACCACCGACTTCAGCCACCAATTCCAACTGAGATACAAGAAAACAGGCACCACCACCATCTGCCAGGAGCACACCTTCTGGTCCCGCACAGAGCTCTTCTTCATCCAAGGCATCAACATGGCAAACACATGAGGTTATATGTCGTCATTGCAAGGGTGGAGGTCACTATGCGAGCAAATGTCCATCTTCGCGTGTGATGATTGTTACAGAGGATGGTGGGTATGAGTCCGCTAGTGACTATGATGATGAGACTTTGGCTCTTATTACAAGTGAAGAACACGGTGGAGATGATTCTGAACATGAGACGCAATACATGGCTGCTGAAGATGCTGACAGGTATGAGAGTTTAGTTGCTCAATGTGTTTTGAGTGTGCAGGTAACGCAAGCTGAGAAAAATCAGAGGCACAATTTGTTCCATACAAAGGGAGTTATGAAGGAACGTTCTGTCTGCATCATCATTGATGGAGGGAGTTGCAACAACTTGGCTAGCATGGATATGGTGGAGAAGTTGTCTCTCACCACCAGACCACATCCGCATCCTTACTACATCCAATGGTTCAACAATAGCGGCAAGGTTAAGGTAACACGTACTATTCGTGTGCATTTTAGTATCGCTACATATGTTGATTATGTTGATTGTGGTGTGGTACCCATGCAAGCATGTTCCTTATTACTTGGTAGACCATAGCAATTTGATAAAAATTCTGTACACCATGGCAGAAACAATCAGTATACTCTTGTTCATAAGGATAAACATATTACTTTGCTTCCTATGTCTCCTGATTCCATTTTGAAAGATGATATTCATAGAGCTAGTAAAGCAAAACAGGAGCAAAATAAGAGTGAAAATCATATTGTGGCAAAAGAATTTGAGCAACAAATGAAGCCTAATAATAAACCATCTAGTGTTGCTTCTGAAATTAAATTGAAAAGTGGATGTTTACTTGTGACCAAATCTGATATTGATGATCTAGATTTCAGCAAATCTGTTTTGCTATGCTTTTGTGTGCAAAGAGGCATTATTTTCAATCGAGGATGTGCCTCCCTCTTTGCCTCCCATTGTCACTAACATTTTACAGGAGTTCGCTGACGTCTTTCCACAAGAAGTGCCACCGGGATTACCACCTATTCGAGGGATTGAGCATCAGATTGACTTAATTCCCGGTGTTTCGCTGCCAAACCGTGCGCCATACCATATCAATCCAGAGGAGACGAAGGAGATTATGCATCAAGTACAGGAGCTGCTCGACAAAGGTTATATATGCGAATCTCTTAGTCCTTGTGTTGTTCCTATTATACTAGTGCCAAAAAAGGATGGTACATCATGTATGTGTGTTGATTGTAGAGGCATTAATAATATTACTATTTGTTATCGTCATCCTATTCTAGGCTAGATGATATGCTTGATGAATTGAGTGGCTCTACAATATTCTCCAAAGTTGATTTGCGTAGTGGATACCATCAAATTCGTATGAAATTGGGAGATGAATGGAAAACAACATTTAAAACTAAGTTTGGATTATATGAGTGGTTAGTCATGCCTTTTGGGTTAACTAATGCACCTAGTACTTTCATGAGATTAATGAACGAAGTTTTACGTGCTTTCATTGGACGATTTGTGGTAGTCTATTTTGATGATATACTGATTTATAGCAGATCTTTGGAAGAACATTTGGAACATTTATGTGTTGTTTTTATTGCTCTACGTGATGCACGTTTGTTTGGTAACCTTGGGAAGTGCACCTTTTGCACCGACTGTGTATCTTTTCTTGGCTATGTTGTTACACCATAGGGAATTGAAGTTGATAAAGCCAAGATTGAAGCTATTGAGAGTTGGCCGCAGCCCAAAACGGTCACACAAGTGAGGAGTTTTCTTGGACTCGCTGCTTTCTATAGGCGTTTTGTGAGAGATTTCAGCACCATTGCTGCACCTCTCAATGAGCTTACAAAGAAGGATGTGCCTTTTGTTTGGGCTACAGGAAGAAGCCTTCACGGTATTGAATGATAAGTTGACACATCCTCCATTACTCCAACTTCTTGATTTTAATAAGACTTTTGAGCTTGAATGTGATGCTAGTGGAATTGGATTAGGAGGTGTGTTATTACAAGATGGTAAACCTGTTGCATAATTTTCTAAAAAAATGAGTGGGCCTAGTCTGAATTATTCTACTTATGATAAGGAATTATATGCTCTTGTTCGAACTTTGGAAACATTGCAACATTATTTATGGCCCAAAGAATTTGTTATACATTCTGATCATGAATCTTTGAAGCATATTAAAAGTCAAGAAAAACTAAACCATAGACATGCTAAATGGGTTGAATTCATTGAGACTTTCCCTTATGTCATTAAACACAAAAAGGGCAAAGAAAATATTATTGCTGATGCATTGTCTCATCGTTATACTATGCTTTCACAACTTGACTTTAAAATATTTGGTTTGGAGACCATCAAAGATCAATATGTGCATGATGCTGAATTTAAAGATGTGCTGCAGAATTGTAAAGAAGGGAGAACATGGAACAAGTTCACCATTAATGACGGATTTGTGTTCCGTGCTAACAAGCTATGCATTCCAGCTAGCTTCGTTTGTCTTTTGTTGTTGCAGGAGGCGCATGGAGGAGGATTAATGGGAAACTTTGGCGTGAAGAAGACGGAGGACGTACTTGCTACACATTTCTTTTGGCCAAAGATGAGATGGGATGTTGAGCGTTTTGTTGCTCACTGCACTACATGTCAAAAAGCTAAGTCATGACTCAATCCTCATGGTTTACATATGCCTTTGCCTGTACCTAGTGTTCCATGGGAGGATTTATCTATGGATTTTGTTTTAGGATTACCTCGAACAAAGAAGGGGAGGGATAGCTGATGTCTACTACACAACTTGTTCTTGTAGACTCGTGTTGGGCCTCCAAGCGCAGAGTTTTGTAGGACAGCAGCAAATTTCCCTCAAGTGGATGACCTAAGGTTTATCAATCCGTGGGAGGCGTAGGATCAAGATGGTCTCTCTCAAACAACCCTGCAACCAAATAACAAAGAGTCTCTTGTGTCCCCAACACACCAAATACAATGGTAATTTGTATAGGTGCATGATGACCCACAAGTATAGGGGATCTATCATAGTCCTTTCGATAAGTAAGAGTGTCGAACCCAACGAGGAGCAGAAGGAAATGACAAGCGGCTTTCAGCAAGGTATTCTCTGCAAGCACTGAAATTATCGGTAACAGATAGTTTTGTGATAAGATAATTCGTAACGGGTAACAAGTAACAAGTGTAACTAAGGTGCAGCAAGGTGGCCCAATCCTTTTTGTAGCAAAGTACAAGCCTGGAAAAACTCTTATATAAAGCAAAGCGCTCCCGAGGACACATGGGAATTGTTGTCAAGTTAGTTTTCATCATGCTCATATGATTTGCGTTCGTTACTTTGATAATTTGATATGTGGGTGGACCGGTGCTTGGGTGCTATCCTTACTTGGACAAGCCTCCCACTTATGATTAACCCCTCTCGCAAGCATCCGCAACTACGAAAGAAGAATTAAGATAAATCTAACCATAGCATGAAACATATGGATCCAAATCAGCCCCCTACGAAGCAACGCATAAACTAGGGTTTAAGCTTCTGTCACTCTAGCAACCCATCATATACTTATTACTTCCCAATGCCTTCCCCTAGGCCCAAATCATGGTGAAGTGTCATGTAGTCGACGTTCACATAACACCACTAGAGGAAAGACAACATACATCTCATCAAAATATTGAACGAATACCAAATTCACATGATTACTTATAACAAGACTTCTCCCATGTCCTCAGGAACAAACGTAACTACTCGCAAAGCATATTCATGTTCATAATCAGAGGAGTAATAAATATCATTAAGGATCTGAACATACGATCTTCCACCGAATAAACCAACTAGCATCAACTACAAGGAGTAATCAACACTACTAGAAACCCACAGGTACCAATCTAAGGTTTTGAGACAAAGATCAGATACAAGAGATGAACTAGGGTTTGAAAGGAGATGGTGCTGGTGAAGATGTTGATGGAGATTGACCCCCTCTAAATGAGAGGATCGTTGGTGATGACGATGGCTTCGATTTCCCCCTCCCGGAGGGAAGTTTCCCCGGCAGAACAGCTCCACCGGAGCCCTAGATTGCTTCTGCCCAGGTTCCGCCTCGAGAAGGCGGCGCTTCGTCCCGAAAGCTTCCTTATGATTTTTTCCAGGTCAAAACCCTCCATATAGCAGAAGATGGGCACCGGAGACCTGACAGGGGGCCCACAAGCCCTAGGGGCGCGCCCCCCAGGCTTGTGGCCTCCTGGTGGGTCCCCTCTTGTATTTTCTTCGCCCAATATTTTTTATATATACCAAAATAATTCTCCGTAAATTTTCAGGAATTTTGGAGTTGTGCAGAATAAATCTCTCAGATTTGCTCGTTTCCGGTCCAGAATTCCAGCTGCTGACATTCTCCCTTTTCATGTAAACCTTGTAAAATAAGAGAGAAAATGCATAAGTATTGTACCATAATGTGTAATAATAGCCCATAATGCAATAAAAATCAATATAAAGGCATGATGCAAAATGGACGTATCAACTCCCCCAAGCTTAGACCTCGCTTGTCCTCAAGCGGAAGCCGAAATCAATAATCATGTCCACATGTTTAGAGATAGAGGTGTCGATAAAATAAAATACGGACATGAAGGCATCATGATCATCTTTAGAACAACAACATATTTTGTCATATAATTTCTTATGCCAAAGTAATAATTCATTCACAAGATAAAGTATGGAACAAGAACTTTATTGGAAACTAACAAACTATTATCTCAGTCATTGGAGCAATTGCAATTTATCATAATGTAGGAAAGAGTCAATGTAAGAGCTTTTTAGCAAGTTCACATACTCAACTATCATTTAGTCTTTCATAATTGCTAACACTCACGCGATACTTATGAGATCAAAGTTTCAATCGGACACAGAGAAATATAGGGGCTTATGGTTTCGCCTCCCAACCTTTTACCTCAAGGGTAATGTCAACAATAATAGCTTATGAATATCTACATCCGAGTGGATATATAGATTTGGATCTCCCCCCAACATATAGTGCTTGCCAAAAAGAATAGGTGATGATCACCATGACTCTTGTATAAGGGTAGAGGGTAAATAAAAGATAGTCCCTTCGCAGAGGGAAGCAGAGGTTGTCATGCGCTTTTATGGTTGGATGCACAAAATCTTAATGCGAAAGAACGTCACTTTATATTGCCGCTTGTGATAAAGAACTTTATTATGCAGTTTGTCTCTTTTATTTCTTCCATATCACAAGTTTCTATAAAGCTTATTTTCCTCACACTAATAGATCATACATATTTAGAGAAAAAAATTTATTGCTTGCACTGATGACAACTTACTTGAAGGATCTTACTCAATCCATAGGTAGGTATGGTGGACTCTCATGGCAAAACGGGGTTAAGGGATTTTGGATGCACAAGTAGTATCTCTACTTGGTGCAAAAGATTTGGCTAGCAAGGGGTGAGAAGCAAGCTCAACTTGTTGGAGGATCCATGACAATATAACTTCTATTTGGATATAAAGAAACATAGCCCATTATGTTGTCTTCCTTGTCCAACATCAACCTTTTAGCATATAATATTTTAGTGAGTGCTCACAATCACAAAAGATGTCCAAGATAGTATATTTATATGTGAGACCTCTCTTTCTTTATTACTTCCTATTAATTGCAACAATGACCAAAACTATGTTTGTCAACTCCCAACAAATTTCGTGCCACATACTTCTTATATGTGAAGTCGTCACTTCCCATAAGATCATTATATAATCTTTTTATTTCTATTATTCTTTATTTCTTTTTCTCAAGATCATAGCAAGAAAGCAAAGCCCTCAACTCAAAACTAAACTTTATTATATAACTCTTGGACTCGATTACATAGAGGGAACACAAAGCAAAACTCGAAGCTAGATCATACTAAAACTTTATTCTACTAAACCGAGATATAACCGAACTAAGAAAAACGATAAAGGTAAAGATGTGATGGTGATACGATACCGGGGCACCTCCCCCAAGCTTGGCAGTTGCCAAGGGGAGTGCCCATACCCACGTATTTAGGTCTCTTTCCTCGGAGGTGGTGATGATGGAGTTGTTGATGATGAAAGAATCTTATCCTCCGTCTTCCAAGGCATAGGTTCACCATCATAAAAAGATGAACGAGTCTCTGGGATCCTCAAATCTGAGCCAAACTCATCCTCTTAAATCTGTATTCATACTCACAGTTTTGGTTTTGCAGGTCATAGATCTGGGCTTGGAGATGCTCGATTTTCTCATGAAGCTTGAAGATGGCCTCTCCGATGTTCTTGGTGTCCAGCTTGTGGTCATGGGTAAATTCCGTGATCATGGAGTGATTGGAGTTGAGTCCGCATTCCACCATCCCTTGGCACTTGAAGACTTGTTGCTCCATTGCTTCGAGCCTTGTCTCCATGCTTCCGGTCCCCTTTGGTCCTTGAACATCGCGGATGTGCAGCACCCCCTCACGCATCTCAATGGTTTGAGGGTGTTGCAGCACCTCCGCGAGGTAGGGGTTGATGGCCTTCTCGAAGAACTTGTCCTTCGGAGCGCTTGGGGACGTCATAGCGATCTAGATCTGTCAGAAAAACAGCTCGAAACAAGAACAGAGGATTTTGTTGTGGTACGGTGGTCAAAACCTTCGGGAGATTATATAAGGAATTTTTGCCAACCAAAAGGAGTGTTCCACAAGAAAACGGAGTCTGGAGGGCACACGAGGTGGCCACAAGCCAGGGAGGCGCGCCCAGGGGGTAGGGCGTGCCCCCAGGGCTTGTCACCTCCTCGTGTACCTTTCAGACTACTTTTTATTTTCCTAATTTTTTAAATATTCCAAAACGGAGTAAAATGCCATTGGAAAAGTTTTGGAGTCGGTTTACTTACCGTACCACATACCTATTCCTTTTCAGAGTCTGAAACATTCTGGTAGGTCTCCCTTATGTACTCCTCCGGTGTTCTGGTATTAATAATATTGGTCTCAACATTTATGGGAGTACCTGAGATATAGTGTTTGATTCTTTGCCCGTTTCCACCATCGGGTTGGTGCCTTCGACGTTGTTGATTTTGATGGCACCGGAACGGTAGACCTCCTTGATAATATAAGGACCTTCCCATTTAGAGAGAAGCTTTCCTGCAAAAAATCTTAAACGAGAATTGTATAGCAAGACATGGTCACCTACATTAAATTCACGCTTTTGTATCCTTTTGTCATGCCATCTTTTAACTTTTCCTTTAAACAACTTGGCATTCTCATAAGCTTGGGTTCTCCATTCATTAAGAGAGCTAATGTCAAATAACCTCTTCTCACCGGCAAGTTTGAAATCATAGTTGAGCTCTTTAATTGCCCAATAAGCTTTATGTTCTAGTTCGAGAGGTAAGTGACATGCCTTTCCATAAACCATTTTATATGGAGACATACCCATAGGATTTTTATAAGCAGTTCTATAAGCCCATAATGCATCATCAAGTTTCTTAGACCAATTCTTTCTGGATCTATTAACAGTCTTTTGCAAAATCAACTTTATTTCTCTATTACTCAATTCTACTTGACCACTAACTGAGGATGATAAGGAGATGCAATTCTATGGTTGACATCATATTTAGCAAGCAATTTACGGAAAGCGCCATGAATAAAGTGTGAACCACCATCAGTCATTAAATATCTAGGGACTCCAAATCTCGGGAAAATAACTTATTTAAGCATTTTAATGGAAGTGTTATGATCAGCACTACTAGTTGGAATAGCTTCTACCTACTTAGTAATATAATCAACAGCAACCAAAATATGTGTATACCCATTAGAGGAAGGAAAAGGTCCCATATAATCAAAGCCCCAAACATCGAATGGTTTAATAACAAGTGAATAATTCATAGGCATTTCCTAATGTCTACTAATATTACCAATTCTTTGACATTCATCACAAGACAAGACATGCTTACGAGCATCTTTGAAGAGAGTAGGCCAATAAAAACCGGATTGTAATACCTTGTGTGCAGTTCTATCTCCAACAAGGTGTCCTCCATAAGCTTTGAAGTGACACTTGCGTAGGATTTGTTCCTGTTCATGCTCAGGTACACAACGTCTAATAACACCATCTACTCCTTCTTTATAAAGGTGTGGGTCATCCCAAAATTAATGTCTTAAATCATAGAAAAACTTTTTCTTTTGTTGGTATGTGAAGCTAGGTGGTATAAATTTAGCAAAAATATAATTGGCATAATCAGCATACCATGGAGCACTGCGAGAAGCATTTTTGATAGCTAATTGTTCATCAGGAAAGCTATCATCAATAGGTAGTGGGTCATCAAGAATATTTTCTAACCTAGACAAGTTGTCTGCTATGGGGTTCTCAGCTCCCTTTCTATCAATAATATGCAAATCAAATTCTTGCAGCAAGAGAACCCATCTAATAAGTCTAGGTTTAGCATCTTTCTTTTCCATAAGGTATTTAATAGCAGCATGATCGGTGTGAACGGTTACTTTGGAATCAACAATATAAGATCTGAACTTATCACAAGCAAAGACAACTGCTAGAAATTCTTTTTCAGTAGTAGCATAATTTCTTTGAGCACTGTCTAGAGTTTTACTAGCATAATGGATAACATTTAATTTCTTATCAACTCTTTATCCTAGAACAACACCAACACCATAATCACTAGCATCACACATAATTTCAAAGGGTAAGTTCCAATCAGGTGGTTGAACAATAGGTGCAAAAATCAAGGCTTTCTTAAGAATTTCAAATGCTTCTACACAATCATCATCAAAAACAAATGGAACATCTTTTTGCAAAAGATTAGTAAGAGGCCTAGAAATTTTAGAGAAGTCTTTAATAAACCTCCTATAGAAACCAGCATGACCAAGGAAACTTGTTATACCTTTCATATCTTTGGGACATGGCATTTTTTCAATAGCATCAACTTTAGCTTTATCAATTTCAATACCTCTTTCAGAGATTTTATGCCCCAAGACAATACCTTCATTAACCATAAAGTGGCACTTCTCCCAATTCAAGACAAGATTAGTTTCTTCACATCTCTGCAAAACTTGGTCAAGGTTGCTTAAGCAATCATCAAAAGAAGTTCCGTAAACGGAGAAATCATCCATGAAAACCTCAACAATCTTTTCACAAAAGTCAGAGAATATAGCAGTCGTACATCTTTGAAAAGTAGTGGGTGCATTCCATAAACCAAAAGGCATACATCCATAAGCAAAGGTACCAAAAGGGCAAGTAAAAGTAGTTTTTTCTTGATCCTCTTGTGACACAGGTATTTGAGAAAAACCAGAATAACCATCTAGAAAGCAAAAGTGTGTATGTTTTGATAGTCTTTCTAGCATTTGATCAATAAAAGGTAGAGGGTAATGATCTTTCCTAGTAGCTTTGTTTAATTTCCTAAAATCAATTACCATTCTATAACCTGTGACAATTCTTTGTGGAATCAATTCATTCTTATCATTAGGAACAGCAGTAATACCTCCCTTCTTAGGGACACAATGAACAGGACTTACCCATCTACTATCAGCAATAGGATAAATCATGCCTGCTTCCAGAAGCTTTAGTATTTCATTTCTTACCACTTCTTTCATTTTAGGATTCAATCATCGTTGATGATCAACAACTGGTTTAGCACCAGGCTCCATATTAATTTTTTGCTAACATAGAGTGGGACTAATGCCGTTAAGATCATCAAGAGTATATCCAATAGCGACACGATGCTTCTTTAGAGTTTTCAATAATTTCTTTTCTTCATGCTCTGAAAGGTTAGCACTAATAATAACAGGATATTTCTTTTTCTCATCAAGATAAGCATATTTCAAAGTATCAAGTAATTGTTTAAGATCGAACACAGGATCACTCTTGGGTGGTAGAGGATCTCCAAGAGTTTCAACAGGCAAAATCGTGCTTCAAAACAGGCATCTGTTTAAAGAAAATCTCATCTAGTTCCCTTCTTTCATTCACAAACATATCATTTTCATGGTCTAGCAAATATTTTTCTAAAGAATCAGTAGGGGCACAACAATAGAAGCAAGACCAATAATTTCATATTTACTAGGAAATTCTTTATCATGGGGTTGTCTATGAAATTTGGAGAAATTAATCTCATGAGACACATCCCCAAAACTTACAGTAACAGTTTCTTTCTCACTATCTATTTTGGCATTAACAGTGTTCAAGAAAGGTCTACGAAATATTATGGGACAAAAATCATCTTGTGGGGAACCAAGAACAAGAAAATCTGTAGGGTATTTTATTTTCCCACACAAGACTTCAACATCTCTAACAATCCCAATTGGTGATATAGTATCTCTATCGGCAAGCTTAATAGTGACATCGATATCTTCTATTTCAGCAGGTGCAATATCATTCATAATTTCTTGATATAAAGTAAAGGGAATAGCACTCACACAAGCACCCAAATCACATAAGCCATGATAACAATGATCTCCTATTTTAACAGAAACAACAGGCATGCCAACAATAGGTCTATGTTTATCTTTATCATCGGGTCTAGCAATTCTAGCAGCTTCTGTGACGCCCCCGACTCAATCGTGCACTAATCATACATGCAAACGTGCATGATCAAGCACAGGGACTCACGGGAAGATATCACAGCACAACTCTAACACAAATAAACGGAGATCCACAATATTACAGACCAGGGATCACGAGGATCTGAATACATAAGTCAGTCATACAAATAATATCTGAGTACAGACATAGTTAGCCAAGGTTTTGCCTTAAGAAGGCTAGCACAAACAACGACTCTAGATCGAAAGGCTAAGGCCTCCTGCCTGGGAGCCTCCGATCCTACTCCTGGTCGGCTGGCTCGATCCAGTAGTACGTGTCGTCTGGACCCATCTGGTAGTAAGCTCCTGCAGTGGCATCTGGCTCCTGGGCTCCATCGTCTATTGTATCATCAAGTAGGGGAATATGGGGAAAAAGAGGAAGCAAAGCAACCGTGAGTACTCATCCGAAGTACTCAGCAAGCAAAGATCTACACTACATATGCAACATTATCAAAGGGGAAAGGCTGTATATGTGGACTGGGCTACAGAAATGCCAGAATAGAGAGAAGGCCTAGCCCTATCGAAGACTAGCATCTTCAAACATCTTCACGAAACCACCATCTTGCAACAATAGAAGAGAGTAGAATAGCATTTTATTAAACAAACATGTTGAAGTAAGCCTAGAGATCCTTCCTCGACTCCCTGCGAGAAAGCAATCCCGAAGCTTCAATTAAGTATCAAGTATCCAGTTCAAGTAGTAGACCGGGACACACAAACTGAGCGTCCTTTACCATAGGACCGGCTATCGATAGATTATTCATCCCTGCAGGGGTGCACTACTGTTACCCAACACACTCGATCACCTCTGGCCAGACACACTTGCTGGGTAATGCCTGTCCTCGAGAGATCGACACGAAGCAGCGCCCTACCTAGGCTCAGCAGAGAGGTCAGCACGCCGGACTAACCTATGCACCCAAAGGTCCTGGGCCATCGCCCTGGGCACCCTGTGCGTTGCGAGACTGGCCGGGGTGCAGGCGCGACACTGAACTCGTCAGTGAAGTATCCAGCCCATTCCCGACAATCAGCCCGCACGGGGAACCGTGACGTCTGAAGAGCTTTCGGGAGAAACGTACATTGCAGAGGGCCCCATAACCATTATCCCGCGTGGTGGTAGTGCGTAAAGGACACGACGACCCACTCAGATCAAACACCCAAATTCGATAGGCTGATTTAGTAACACGCGGAGACGATCAGAGTTTCTGAAGCTCCACCACAATATCACACTCGAGTGCCCTTCCGGCACACCCGACATCACAGATCCCCTGCGGGTGCCCATCAGGGTCGACCCGCCTGTAACAAAGGTCAAAGTAACCGTGTGGTCATAACATCAAGGGGGAAACCTCGAGGAATCACCCTCGGTGGATTCCACTCGATGAAATCATCAGGGTGAACGTATGAAGCATCACCCTCGAGGTTCACACTGGGGGGTTGCACGACAGAGTCGTATCGGAAGTGGAAAAGGAGGAACCACCCTCGATGACCACGACCGAATAGCTACACTGCAGAGTGTTCATCAGGAGTGCGTTGTTGGAAATATGCCCTAGAGGCAATAATAAAATGGTTATTATTATATTTCCTTGTTCATGATAATTTTCCATTGTTCATGCTATAATTGTATTAATCGGAAACCGTAATACATGTGTGAATACACAAACCACACCATGTCCCTAGTGAGCCTCTAGTTGACTAGCTCATTGATCAATAGATGGTCATGGTTTCCTGACCATGGACATTGGATGTCGTTGATAACGGGATCACATCATTAGGAGAATGATGTGATGGACAAGACCCAATCCTAAGCATAGCACTAGATCGTGTAGTTCGTCTGCTAGAGCTTTTCTAATGTCAAGTATCATTTCCTTAGACCATGAGATTGTGCAACTCCTGGATACCGTAGGAATGCTTTGGGTGTATCAAATGTCACAACGTAACTGGGTGACTATAAAGGTGCACTACAGGTATCTTCGAAAGTGTCTGTTGGGTTGGCACGAATCGAGACTGGGATTTGCCACTCCGTGTGACGGAGAGGTATCTCTGGGCCCACTCGGTAATACATCATCATAATGAGCTCAATGTGACTAAGGAGTTAGTCACGGGATCATGTGTTACGGAAAGAGTAAAGAGACTTGCCGGTAACGAGATTGAACAAGGTATAGGGATACCGATGATCGAATCTCGGGCAAGTAACATACCGATGGACAAAGGGAATTGTATACGGGATTAATTGGATCCCCGACATCGTGGTTCATCTGATGAGATCATCGTGGAACATGTGGGAGCCAATATGGGTATCCAGATCCCGCTATTGATTATTGGTCGGAGAGGTGTCTCGGTCATGTCTGCATGGTTCCCGAACCCGTAGGGTCTACACACTTAAGGTTCGGTGACGCTAGAGTTGTAATGGGAATTGTATGTGGTTACCGAAAGTTGTTCGGAGTCTCGGATGAGATCCCGGACATCACGATGAGTTCCAGAATGGTCCGGAGGTAAAGATTTATATATGGGAAGTCCTATTTTGGCCACCGGAAAATGTTCGGGATTTTTCGGTATTGTACCGGGAAGGTTCTAGAAGGTTCCGGAGTGGGACCCACCTGCATGGGGGGACCTACATGAACGTGGGTAGTGGGGGCAAGGCCCCACACCCCTGGTCAAGGTGCACCAAGATCCCCCCTTAGAAGGAATAAGATCATATCCCAAAGGGATAAGATCAAGATCCCTAAAAAGGGGGGATAACAATCGGTGGGGAAGTGAAAGGATGGGATTTCTTTCCTCCCACCTTTCCCAATGCCCCAATGGACTTGGAGGGCAAGAAACCAGCCCCTCCACCCCTATATATAGTGGGGAGGTGCATGAGAGCTGCACCCCTTGCCCCTGGCGCAGCCCTCCCCCCTCCTACTCCTCCTCCTCCGTAGTGCTTAGCGAAGCTCTGCCGGAGAACCACGAGCTCCACCGCCACCACACCGTCGTGCTGCCGGAGCTCTCCCTCAACTTCTCTCCCCCCCCCCCTTGCTGGATCAAGAAGGAGGAGACGTCCCTGGGCTATACGTGTGTTGAACGCGGAGGCGCCGTCCGTTCGGCGCTTGGATCGGATCTTCCGCGATTTAAATCGCCGCGAGTACGACTCCATCAACCGCGTTCTTTGCAACGCTTCTGCTTAGCGATCTTCAAGGGTATGAAGATGCACTCCCTCTCTCTTGTTGCTAGCATCTCCTAGATTGATCTTGGTGACACGTAGGAATTTTTTTTGAATTATTACTACGTTCCCCAACAGTGGCATCATGAGCTAGGTCTATGCGTAGATTCTATGCACGAGTAGAACACAAGTAGTTGTGGGCAATGATTTGTTCAATTTGCTTACCGTTACTAGTCCTATCTTGATTCAGCGGCATTGTGGGATGAAGCGCCCGGACCGACCTTACACGTACGCTTACGTGAGACAGGTTCCACCGACTGACATGCACTTGTTGCATAAGGTGGCTAGCGGGTGTCTGTCTCTCCCACTTTAGTCGGATCGGATTCAATGAAGAGGGTCCTTATGAAGGGTAAATAGCAAGTGGCTTATCACCGTTGTGTCTTTTGCGTAGGTAAGAAACGTTCTTGCTAGAAACCCATAGCAGCCACGTAAAACATGCAACAACAATTAGAGGACGTCTAACTTGTTTTTGCAAGGTATGCTATGTGATGTGATATGGCCAAAAGGATGTGATGAATTATATATGTGATGTATGAGATTGATCATGTTCTTGTAATAGGAATCACGACTTGCATGTCGATGAGTATGACAACTGGCAGGAGCCATAGGAGTTGTCTTAATTTATTGTATGACCTGCGTGTCAATGAAAACGCCATGTAATTACTTTACTTTATTGCTAACTGTTAGCCATAGTAGTAGAAGTAATAGTTGGCGAGACAACTTCATGAAGACACGATGATGGAGATCATGGTGTCATGCCGGTGACGATGGTGATCATGCCGCGCCTCGAAGATGGAGATCAAAAGCGCAAGATGATATTGGCCATATCATGTCACTTTATGATTTGCATGTGATGTTTATCATGTTTACATCTTATTTGCTTAGAACGATGGTAGCATAAATAAGATGATCCCTCACTAAAAATTTCAAGAAATGTGTTCCCCCTAAGTGTGCACCATTGCGAAGGTTCGTTGTTTTGAAGCACCACGTGATGATCGGGTGTGATAGATTCTAACGTTCGCATACAACGGGTGTAAGCCAGATTTACACATGCGAAACACTTGGGTTGACTTGACGAGCCTAGCATGTACAGACATGGCCTCGGAACACGAGAGATCGAAAGGTCGAACATGAGTCGTATAGTAGATGCGATCAACATGGAGATGTTCACCGTTGATGACTAGTCCGTCTCACGTGATGATCGGACACAGCCTAGTCGATTTGGATCATGTATCACTTAGATGACTAGAGGGATGTCTATCTGAGTGGGAGTTCATTAAATAATTTGATCAGATGAACTTAATAATCATGAACTTAGTCTAAAATTGTCTTTACAACCTATCTTGTAGATCCAATGGCCCACGCTAATGTTGCCCTCAACTTCAACGCGTTCCTAGAGAAAACCAAGCTAAAAGGCGATGGTAGGAGATGTTCCAAGAGCTGAAAATGGTTTTCCAAGCTCATGCCCGGGTCGAGAGATATGAAGTCTCCGACAAGTTCTACAGTTGTAAGATGGAGGAAAACAGCTCTGTCAGCGAGCATGTACTCAAAATGTCTGGGTTGCACAACCGCTTGTCTTAGCTGGGAGTTAATCTTCCAGATGACTCGGTTATTGACAGGATCCTCCAGTCGCTTCCACCTAGCTACAAGAGCTTTGTGATGAACTACAATATGCAAGGGATGGGGAAGTCCATTCCTGAGTTATATTCAATGCTGAAATTAGTGGAGGTGGAGATCAAAAAGGAACATCAAGTGTTGATGGTGAATAAGACCACTAGTTTCAAGAAAGGCAAGGGTAAGAAGAACTTCAAGAAGGATGGCAAGGGAGTTGCCGTGCCCGGTAAGTCAGTTGCCGGGAAGAAGCCAAAGAATGGACCCAAGCCTGAGACTGAGTGCTTTTATTGCAAGGGAAATGGTCACTGGAAGCGGAACTGCCCCAAGTACTTAGCGGATAAGAAAGCCGGCAACGCCAAAGGTATATATGATATACATGTTATTGATGTGTACCTTACCAGCGCTCGTAGTAGCTCCTGGGTATTTGATACCGGTGCGGTTGCTCACATTTGTAACTCAAAACAGGAGCTGCGGAATAAGCGGAGACTGGCGAAGGACGAGGTGACGACGCACGTCGGGAATGGTTCCAAGGTCGATGTGATCACCGTCGGCATGCTACCTCTACATTTACCTTCGGGATTAGTTTTAAACCTCAATAATTGTTATTTAGTGCCAGCTTTGAGTATGAACATTGTATCTGGATCTCGTTTAATGCGAGATGGCTACTCATTTAAATCCGAGAATAATGGTTGTTCTATTTATATGAGAGATATGTTTTATGGTCATGCCCCGCTGGTTAATGGTTTATTTTTATTGAATCTCGAACGTGATGTTACACATATTCATAGTGTGAATACCAAAAGATGTAAGGTTGATAATGATAGTCCCACATACTTGTGTCACTGCCGCCTTGGTCACATTGGTGTCAAACGCATGAAGAAACTCCATGCAGATGGACTTTTGGAGTCTCTTAATTATGAATCATTTGACACGTGCGAACCATGCCTCATGGGCAAAATGACCAAGACTCCGTTCTCCGGAACAATGGAGCAAGCAACCAACTTGTTGGAAATAATACATACTGATGTATGTGGTCTAATGAGCGTTGAGGCTCGCGGTGGCTATCGTTATGTTCTCACCCTCACTGATGACTTAAGTAGATATGGGTATGTCTACTTAATGAAACACAAGTCTGAGACCTTTGAAAAGTTCAAGGAATTTCAGAGCGAGGTAGAGAATCAACATGACAGGAAAATAAAGTTCTTACGATCAGATCGTGGAGGAGAATACTTGAGTCACGAGTTTGGCACGCACTTAAGGAAATGTGGAATTGTTTCACAACTCACGCCGCCTAGAACACCACAGCGTAATGGTGTGTCCGAACGTCGTAATCGCACTCTATTGGATATGGTGCGATCTATGATGTCTCTTACCGATCTACCGCTATCATTTTGGGGTTATGCTTTAGAGACTGCCGCACTCACTTTAAATAGGGCACCGTCTAAATCCATTGAGATGGCACCGTATGAATTATGGTTTGGGAAGAAACCTAAGCTGTCATTTCTGAAAGTTTGGGGATGCGATGCTTATGTCAAGAAACTTCAACCTGAAAAGCTCGAACCCAAATCGGAAAAATGCGTCTTCATAGGATACCCTAAGGAAACTATTGGGTATACCTTCTACCTCAGATCCAAAGGCAAGATCTTTGTTGCCAAGAATGGATCCTTTCTGGAGAAAGAGTTTCTCTCGAAAGAAGTAAGTGGGAGGAAAGTAGAACTTGACGAGGTACCCCCTCTTGAACCGGAGAGTAGCGCAGCTCAGGAAGATGTTTCTGTGGTGCCTACAAACCTCGGAGAGGAAGTTAATGATGATGATCATGGAACTTCAGGTCAAGTTGCTACTGAACTTCGTAGGTCCATGAGGACACGTTCCGCACCAGAGTGGTATGGCAACCCTGTCCTGGAAATCATGTTGTTAGACAACGGTGAACCTTCAAACTATGAAGAAGCGATGGCGGGCCCGGATTCCAACAAATGGCTTGAAGCCATGAAATCCGAGATAGGATCCATGTATGAAAACAAAGTATGGACTTTGACGAACTTGCCCGATGATCGGCAAGCCATAGAGAATAAGTGGATCTTTAAGAAGAAGACTGATGCGGATGGTAATGTGACCGTCTATAAGGCTCGGCTTGTCGCTAAGGGTTATCGACAAGTTCAAGGGGTTGACTACGATGAGACCTTCTCACCCGTAGTGAAGCTGAAGTCCGTCTGAATCATGTTAGCAATTGCCGCATTCTATGATTATGAGATCTGGCAAATGGACGTCAAAACGGCATTCCTTAATGGTTTCCTTAAGGAAGAATTGTATATGATGCAGCCGGAATGTGGCACCCCGATAGAGGGCTGACGCACGCCAGCCCCAGGATAAGACCTGGCGCACGTCAAAGACATGATACATCAATTCCAGGCACAAAACTGGCTTTATTATATAAAATGGAGTATTACAATACTGTTTCTTACAACAATATTACATAGCTCCAAGGCTACCTAAAATGGCAGCGAAGGTCTTGGTTCAGTGATAATGACATCTCTGGCTGGGCTCCACAACTCACAGGACTGGCTGGGTTACGATCTAGCACAACGGATCTTCTCCTGCAACTGGCCACGTGCAAGGCCAGGTGAGTACTTTGAATGTACTCGCAAGACAACCAAATACATAGCATCCAAACAAGGAGATAACAAAGCAAGCCCTATGCTATGCAAAATTTTATTCTAAACATGGCATGGAATTAACAGGAAAACATGAATCAAGCATGGCATAGCATACCTATCTAGCATTTCTAATTATCATGTCGTAGCAAGATTATCTGGCATGATTAAACCTCTAGCAGCATTGTTCATCATGACATAACAGGGTTATCTAGCAAGATAACTACTGAAGTAAAGTACAGTAAAGCATATCAAATAAATAATCCATACTACGACATTCTCATGATCCAATCCGATGTTGAACCAAATCCAGTCCAAGTCTTTCGGTCATCTGACCATCTCTTCCATAGCCATCCCATGGCTAACATACCACATTCTTGACAACATCTGATGTCTATGCAGGGCAGGTTCTTTCACCATTATTATCATTATTACGGCTGACCACCTGGTGAGGTCTGGATGGGCTGTCCAATACCGTGGACGCGGCTATTCGAATAGATTTCACACTCTGCAGAGGTTGTACACTTTACCCACACTACGGAGCACTGACCTCGTGATCCCATTCGGGTGGACCAACATTGCTCCAACGAAACCTGCCTGACCCGTGACTCTCCCATCGTACCACCGGCAATCATCCTCCCCCGGAGTCCTGCCCTGGGTGGCCCCTGTGTCACTCCTGACACCTGCCACCATCATGGCCAAACAAAACTGTCCCAAACGGGGACGGGTACCCAAACAACTCAACTGGGCTCACAGGGTTATCGCCGCCTACCGGGCCAGGGCAGCGCACGCACATAACCCTCCCTGTCGGGCGGTACCGGTGAAAGAGCACGTGATCAGACCAAGTCAAGGCCGTCCCATACCGGCAAATGTGGTTGCACGGATAAGCCCAGACAGGTGACTCTTGATCAACCAACTAAATTTATCAATGTATCTCCATCATCCCACCATTATCTTAACAATTATAAGTGTGAACAGCCACCTCACATCAGCATAGCAGAATCATTACAATGTTGACATACATGGCAAGAAATCAAGTCATGGCATTCACATGATAACGGTATTCAAAATATTGTTACTAGCATGGCAGGATATGGCATGAAAACAAGTCATGATATTAGATGAAAAGTAATGCTAACATCTAATACAGATGACATAACAGGTGTATGCAAGTGCAGACTAACAAGCGATACAGACATACTACGATGAATACACAAGGTGCAAGCGAAGTCATCACGCAAGTCCGGAGCTCATGATAAGAGGTTGGCTTTCCTAGGGGTGATGGAATACACCAGGTGGAAGTGCGATAAAACTCCGGGAAGATTTGCCGAAAAAGTTTCCCTCTCAAAGGAGGCTCAATCGGAGTTACGGTCGCGAAGTTAGGGTCGTTCGTTCGTTAAGCAGAATACTGGATAGAATAGTGTTCACTATAGCCCTTAACGGGTGAACGTCCATTAAATAGCCTCTTCGGCTGCCGGCTGAAAAAGAGAAAATGTCTTTCTGGGAATGCGCCTCCCCGCAGAGAAAACGTATTTCTCCCTTAAGCTGCGGCAGAATACGCTTTCGAAGCTGGAAAGCGTATTTGAAGAAAATATGTTTCCACTTATCCACCTGGGCCCCAATTACTGAGACTGATGGGCGGGGCCGCCTAATCTCTTCTCTCTCCTCCCGATCCTTCTTCTAGCTCGCGGCACAGGAAAACAGAGGAGGAGCTGGGGCGCTTGGCCGGGCCCGATGCGGGGGCTCCTCCCGCTGCCGGCGCCCGTCGGCAAGCTAGACGGATCTGCGGCGCCATCCCACGTCTAGCGGTGGTCGCCAAGGACCCGGGGACGCGCAAGGGAGGGCGGCCACGACCAGTCGAGGTGCTGGCCACGATGGCGCTAGGGGCGGCGAGCGCAGGCTACTCCGGTGAAAATTTGAGCAGGCGGTGGCTTAGGTGGGCACTAGGGGAGGCCGGGGCGAGGAATGGAGAGGAGGGGAAGGGCTGGGGCTGGGTTGGCCCGAGGGAAACGGGCAGTGGAGCTTCGGCCATGGGGATCGCAGAGAGAGGGGAGAGGTCCCGGGGCTCGGGCGAGTGGACTGGGGAGTTGCTGGAGAGGAGGGGAGCTCGGGGGTGCTACTTATAGCCGCGGGGAGGGGCTCTGGACGCCGGTCGAGGTTTCGAGATGGTGGTGCCGTGGCAGCACGCTAGCAGCGCACCCGCTGTCGGCATGCTCGGCCAACGAGCAAGCCTCCAAGGCCAGCTGGGAATGGATGAGGGTCCGTTCGTCGCCGCAGACGTCGGCACAAGGCTCCGGCGCGAGCACAGGGGAAGGGACGCGACATCTCAACACAGAGTTCCAGCTGTAGCTACATTTGGCATGGTCACCATGCAGACATGGCCTTGCCACATTGCACACGAGGCCAAATCATGTCTGGGACGATCTACACACATCGTTGGGTTGACTTGACCCCTCAGGAAGGAATAGTGAACTCTGGTGTGACCACACCCTGGGTCAAACAGTTCTAGCAACAAAGTGTTTGACATGTAGTATGGCTAACACAGTGCTCTTCCTGGCTTGATTTCAGGCATGGGTTAGTCATCTACTAAGATGATCATCTTGGCAAAATTTGAGCTCAAATGGACAACTCTAGATGGTACTTCCCTCACAAAGCACCAATCTAACCAGAAATGCAAATGAGGAAGTAGGGGTCAAATGAATACATGGATTTGGATGATTTTTGGTGTAGAGTGATGATTTGGTCATTAGAGATAGATGGAAAAGCTTCAGCTCAAATTGATCATTTATGAGGGTACTTCCTTCACAATGATGCAATCTGAACAAAAATTTAGATAATTTACTGGGGAAGATTGGCTCGATGGAATGAGCTGATTTTTGGTGTCCAAGGGTAATATATCATAATGAATCACCCTGAAAATTTTCAGCCCAAGGAGATCAAGGAATCAAGCACTTCCTTTGCAAGCTGAAAATCTGGACAGAATTTGCAAAGTGGTGTTGTGCTCAAAATTTAATGGGTGAAACTTGAGATCTTGATGGAAATGGTGAATATATGGATAGAACAAGCTCCACAATTTATTTGAGATTTTTCCTAACTACCAAAATGGTAGTTCCTTTGGAAAGGCCCCAAATTGAAATATTGGCTTAAAATAGGAAAATGCAATTTCCCCTATTTAATTATGGTCAATATTTTTATGAGAGCTCAATATGATTACAAAGAATATCTCCACAAGTTTTCATGAACTTTGGAGATGGATAGATATTTTTCTAGATTTAATTCCTCGGAAAGGCAGAAAAAGGAATTAATTCTAGATGAGAAATATTGCATATGACTTGGCAATATTTTTGCACATCTAGGGTTTATGAGTGAAGGATGATCTCTGGAAATTTTGGGAGGATCAACTGAGCAAGAAAAATGATAGCTCCTTTATAAACACAAAGGCAGGATCTCCAGTTCTAATATATTGTAACTGAGGTTCGGGGTTTACAGACGGGAACTTGACTGGCACAAGAGCATGGAAAATTCATGGAGAGGCTGAGGATTGCCTGGATTCACCTGGTCATTCACCAGATTCCAGAGGGGAAAATTTGGGAGTGAAAAGCTAGGAAGGAATAACAGCACAAAAATTGATAACCCGATTTTTGGGGTGTTACACGGAAGGTTTTGTCGATCCTAAGAATGCTGACAAAGTATGCAAGCTCCAGCGCTCCATCTATGGGCTGGTGCAAGCATCTCGGAGTTGGAACATTCGCTTTGATGAAATGATCAAAGCGTTTGGGTTTATACAGACTTATGGAGAAGCCTGTATTTACAAGAAAGTGAGTGGGAGCTCTGTAGCATTTCTCATATTATATGTGGATGACATACTGTTGATGGGAAATGATATAGAACTTTTGGAAAGCATAAAGGCCTACTTGAATAAGTGTTTTTCAATGAAGGACCTTGGAGAAGCTGCTTACATATTAGGCATCAAGATCTATAGAGATAGATCGAGACGCCTCATTGGTCTTTCACAAAGCACATACCTTGACAAGATATTGAAGAAGTTCAATATGGATCAGTCCAAGAAGGGGTTCTTGCCTGTGTTGCAAGGTGTGAGATTGAGCGCAGCTCAACGCCCAACCTCGGCAGAAGAAAGAGAAAAGATGAGTGTCATCCCCTATGCCTCGGCCATAGGCTCTATTATGTATGCCATGCTGTGTACCAGACCTGATGTGAACCTTGCCATAAGTTTCGTACGGAGGTACCAAAGTGATCCGGAATGGAACACTGGACAGCGGTCAAGAATATCCTGAAGTACCTGAAAAGGACTAAGGATATGTTTCTCGTTTATGGAGGTGCCGAAGAGCTCGTCGTAAAGGGTTACGTCGATGCTAGCTTTGACACAGATCTGGATGACTCCAAGTCACAAACCGGATACTTGTAAATTTTAAATGGTGGGGCAGTCAGCTGGTGCAGTTGCAAGCAAAGCGTCATGGCGGGATCTACATGTGAAGCAGAGTACATAGCTGCTTCGGAAGCAGCTCAGGAAGGAGTCTGGATGAAGGAGTTTATCACCGACCTAGGAGTAATTCCCAATGCGTCGGGCCCGATGACTCTCTTCTGTGACAACACTGGAGCTATTGCCATTGCCAAGGAGCCCAGGTTTCACAGGAAGACCAAGCACATCAAGCGCCGCTTCAACTCCATTCGTGAATATATTCAAGATGGAGACATAGATATTTGTAAAGTACATACGGATCTGAATGTCGCAGATCCGTTGACTAAACCTCTTCCACGAGCAAAACATGATCAGCACCAGAACTCTATGGGTGATCGATTCATCACAATGTAACTAGATTATTGACTCTAGTGCAAGTGGGAGACTGTTGAAAATATGCCCAAGAGGCAATAATAAAATGGTTATTATTATATTTCCTTGTTCATGATAATTGTCTATTGTTCATGCTATAATTGTATTAACCGGAAACCGTAATACATGTGTGAATACACAGACCACACCATGTCCATAGTGAGCCTCTAGTTGACTAGCTCGTTGATTAATAGATGGTCATGGTTTCCTGACCAAGGACATTGGATGTCGTTGATAACCGGATCACATCATTAGGAGAATGATGTGATGGACAAGACCCAATCCTAAGCATAGCACTAGATCTTGTAGTTCGTCTGCTAGAGCTTTTCTAATGTCAAGTATCATTTCCTTAGACCATGAGATTGTGCAACTCCCAGATACCGTAGGAATGCTTTGGGTGTATCAAATGTCACAACGTAACTGGGTGACTATAAAGGTGCACAGGTATCTCCGAAAGTGTCTGTTGGGTTGGCACGAATCGAGACTAGGATTTGTCACTCCGTGTGACGGAGAGGTATCTCTGGGCCCACTCGGTAATACATCATCATAATGAGCTCAATGTGACTAAGGAGTTAGTCATGGGATCATGTGTTACAGAATGAGTAAAGAGACTTGCCGTTAACGAGATTGAACAAGGTATAGGGATACCGACGATCGAATCTCGGGCAAGTAACATACCGATGGACAAAGGGAATTGTATACGGGATTAATTGGATCCCCGACATCGTGGTTCATACAATGAGATCATCGTGGAACATGTGGGAGCCAATATGGGTATCCAGATCCCACTATTGGTTATTGGTCGGAGAGCTGTCTCGGTCATGTCTGCATGGTTCCCGAACCCGTAGGGTCTACACACTTAAGGTTCGGTGACGCTAGAGTTGTAATGGGAATTGTATGTGGTTACCGAAAGTTGTTCGGAGTCTCCGATGAGATCCTGGACGTCACGAGGAGTTCCGGAATGGTCCGGAGGTAAAGATTTATATATGGGAAGTCCTATTTTGGCCACCGGAAAATGTTCGGGATTTTTCAGTATTGTACCGGGAAGGTTCTTGAAGGTTCCGGAGTGGGGCCCACCTGCATGGGGGGACCCACATGAACGTGGGTAGTGGGGGCAAGGCCCCACACCCTTAGTCAAGACACACCAAGATCCCCCTTAGAAGGAATAAGATCATATCCCGAAGGGATAAGATCAAGATCCCTAAAAAGGGGGGATAACAATCGGTGGGGAAGGGAAAGGATGGGATTTCTTTCCTCCCACCTTTGCCAATGCCCCAATGGACTTGGTGGGAAAGAAACCAGCCCCCTCCACCCCTATATATAGTGGGGAGGTGCATGGGAGCTGCACCCCTTGCCCCTGGAGCAGCCCTCCCCCTCCTACTCCTCCTCCTTTGTAGTGCTTAGAGAAGCTCTGCCGGAGAACCACGAGCTCCACCGCCACCACGCCGTCGTGCTGCCGAGGCTCTTTTTTTTTTTTTTGTTTTGTCTTTTTTTGTTTTTCTTTGGTTTGTTGTTTTTTTTTTTTTTTTTCCCCCCCCCCCCCCCCCACCCCCCCGCCCCCCCCCCTCCCGCCCTCCCCCCCCCCCCCCCCCCCCCCCCCCCCCCCCACCCAACCCCCCCCCCCCACCCCAACCCCCCCCCCCCCGCCTCAACCCCCCCCCCCCCCTCCCCGACCCCCCCCCCCCCCCCCCTCCCCCCCTTTTTTTTTTTGTTTTTTTTTTTTTTTTTGTTTTTTTTTTTTTTTTTTTTTTTGTTTTTTTTTTTTTTTCCTCTCCCCCCACCTCTCGGGGTTTCCGCGCCCCCCCGCGTCTCCCCCCCCCCCCCCCTTGCTGGATCAAGAAGGAGGAGACGTCCCCGGGCTATACGTGTGTTGAACGCGGAGGCGCCGTCCGTTCGGCGCTTGGATCGGATCTTCCGCGATTTGTATCGCCACGAGTACGACTCCATCAACCGCGTTCTTTGCAACACTTCCGCTTAGCGATCTTCAAGGGTATGAAGATGCACTCCCTCTCTCTCGTTGCTAGCATCTCCTAGATTGTTCTTGGTGACACGTAGGAATTTTTTTTGAATTATTACTACGTTCCCCAACATGCGTTACGAGGTATCACCCTCGGCACTCGATAGTAACTATGCAGAGTCGTACAACTAAGGGGGTGAAGTGATGTGTCGGTCTCTGGTCGACGATCACATTGATCGACTCGTCGATGATCAAGCAGGGGCAACAAGGGTAAGGTGGTGGGGGTCACTGATGGTTCGCTACCAACCTATACTAAGCAGTTTAACATAGGCAGGTAAGGTAACAATAAACAGGTTACAAAAGCAGGCTATACATCAGAATAGGAGCAAACATTAACAGTAGCAAAATCTAATGCAAGCTGGAGAAATGGAATGGGTTATATCTGGATACTCAAGGGGGGGCTTGCCTGGTTGCTCTGGCAAGGAGGAGGGGTCGTCAACACCGTAGTCGACCGGGGCAGCAGCAATGGCGTCAGTCTCGAAGTCTAACGGAGAGAAGAGGGGGAAGAAACAATAAATACAACGCAAACAGATGCATGACATGGCAATAAACGGTGCTAGGTGTGATCTAACACGGTACTATGCGATACTGGTGAAGGGGGAAACATCCGGGAAAGTATTCCCAGTGTTAGGCATTTTCGGACAGATGAAATGTAGGGTGGCGGTTGCATGTTCGCTATGTTAGGGACATGTGGCGGACGAACGGACTGCGTCTCCGAATTCCTCTCGTCGTTCTGAGCAACTTTCATGTAGAAAGTATTTTCATCTGAGCTACGGTTTATTTTATATTAAAATTTAAGGATTTAATTAATATTCTGGATTTTATTTAATTATTTAAATTAGGATTATCCGAAATAGTGAATGGTGACATCATCATGACATCACCATGATGTCAGCAGGTCAACCTGACAGGTGGGGTCCATCTGTCATGGTCACATTACTCGAATTAGGGTTTAATTAAGTTAATTATAGTTTAATTAGACTAACTAATTAATTAGTTTAATTAAACAGAATTAATTAATTAATTTTTTATAACATTTCTTATTTTTAATCGTTCTGGGGCTGGGGCCCGCATGTCAGTGGGCCATTGCGCCCAGTCAGCATGTTGACCGGCAATATAAGGTGGGGGTGGAGGATCGTCAGCCATCCTGCCAAATCAACAGGGGCAGTTTAGCAAGAAAAAAACTGCATGTGTATGAGGCCATTCACGATGTAACATGAGTAATGAACAAGAAGGGCATTAGATATATGATAGTAGTCGTTAAAGACATACCAACCCATGCACAGAGTTGGATTCAAACGGATAGTACGCGCCCGAGAACGCTCGTAGCTAGACAAACTAGGCGGCGCGCAGGCACGCGGTGAGGATTACAACAACGTGACATAGCAAAGGCTACATCACGTCGGAGAAAACTGCTGGGGCGAGGAATCTGCAAGTGACAACACAGGGTGCCCTCAATAAAAGGATCCTGCAAGCAGAACCTAGCCCACAATCTTGAAGGAAGGGGGAAATTTCAGAACACCGGGTGGATGTGATCACGAGAACCTAATGTTGGAGTTAGTAAAAATTTAACCCGAAAGGAAGAGAGATCAAATCCCAGAGTATAGGCAAGGAATAAAAGATCCTAATACCACCCATTCAGAGACGTGGGCCCGTAAGCCACACAGCCATGTTAGTAAAAGTTTTTTTTATGACTAGACTCAACTTCGGCCAAAGAGTTGGAAGGGGGGGTTCCTACAAGCAGTCGGCTCTGATACCAAATTTTGACACCCGCGGCTCAATCGTGCACTAATCAAACACGCAAATGCACACGATCAAGCCTAAGGACTCACTGGAACATATCACAACACAACTCTAAAACATAAATAAAATCATACAAGCTTTATATTACAAGCCAGGGGCCTTGAGGGCTCGAATACATAAGCCCGCATACAAGCGTCTGCGGAAGCATCAGATATCTGAGTACAGATATAAAAGAAAACACAGGTAGGCCCTTAAAAGGCGGGGCAAAAGAAAACACTATGATCGAAAGGCGCAGGCCTCCTGTCTGGGACCCTCCGAACCTACTCCTGGTCGTCGGCAAGCTCGTAGAAGTATCCACCCTCGGGGTAGTAGCAGCGATCGTCGGCGGGGACAGCTGTCTCAGGGGCTCCGTCATCTGGTTGCATCAAAAGGATATGGGGGAAATAGAAAGCAAAGCAACCGTGAGTACTCATCCGAAGTACTCAGCAAGCAAGGATCTACACTACATATGCAACATTATCAAGGGGAGGCTGTATATGTGGACTAGGCTACAGAAATGCCAGAATAGAGAGAAGGCCTAGTCCTATCGAAGACTAGCATCTTCAGCGGTCTTGCAGCATTAGAAGAGTGTAGATTAGTACAGCATAAAGTAGTAGTATCATTAAGTGTCAACCTCACCCAGAGATCCTTTCTCGACTCCCTGCGAGAAAGCAATCCCAGAGCCATAGTATCCAATTCTAGTTGTATTGATCGGGATACAACTCCGAGCGTCCGTTACCGAGGATCCGGCTATGCATAGATTAGTTCTTCCCTGCAGGGGTGCACCAACTTACCCACCACGCTCGCTTAACTCCGACCGGACAAACTTTTCTGGGTCATGCCCGGCCTCGGCCAAACGACACACCGCAACCCTACCTAGAGCTCAGCAGAGAGGTCCCTGCCGGTCTACAACCTAAGCGCTCAGGGGTCTTGGGCCATCGCCCTGTGCACTCCGGGTCGTTGTGTGCAGGGTGGATACCAGCACCGCCTCGGATGGTCGGTACGATCCGACCGTGCCACAATGCTGAACTGGACGTCCGACAGAGCTTTTGGCAGATGCCACGATGTAGACTACCCATATTTATTCCCGCGTGATGGTTAGTGCTATCAGGCCAAAGGCCCACTCAGATAAAATATCCAAATCGTAGTGTGTTGGAAGTGCGGTAACGAGCAGAGACTCACGATCGATGTGACCCCGTTGCCTCGTCTCGAGGACTTGCGGCAAGGGCCAAGAATGCCCGGCCACGCCTCGTATTCATCACTCGGGCACGATCCAGGTCAACCCGTCTCCGTATCACTCGCGGGTACCCCTCAGGATCGACCCGCCTCCCAAGTATCAGTGTAAAGTCCAATTATCCGTGTGTCCATAACATCAAGGGAATCCGAGGTATCACCCTCGTTGGATTCCTACTCGATGTATCCGTCAAGGTGAACTCGGAGGAATCACCCTCGATGGGTTCACACTTGAGGTGTTGCACGACAGCGTCGTTATCGGAAGTGGGGAAGGAGGAATCACCCTCGATGACCATGACCGAATAGCTACTCTACAGAGTTAACATCAGAAGTGCTACACGAGGTATCACCCTCGGCACTCGATAGTAACGCTGCAGTGTCATTACAACTAAGGGGGGGTGATGTGCGGTGACGGGGCCTGGTTGTTGAGTCTTCTGATAATCTAGCGGGGCAATCGGGACAAGTGGGGTCACTGCTAGGTCTCTACCCAGCCTATACTAGATAGTTTAGGATAAGCAGGTAAGGTTTCAATAGCAGGTTACAATAAACAGGCTATGCATCAGAATAGGTTAAACAGTAGCAGCAGCAATTTCTAATGCAAGCATGAGAGAGAAAGAATAGGCGATATCGGTATGCTCAAGGGGGGGTGCTTGCCTGGTTGCTCGGCGGCAAAGGCAAGGTCGTCAACGGTGTCGTCAGGCTCCTGAGCTACGTCGGTCTCGGGAACTGCGTCGGTCTCGGGGTCTACCGAGAGAGAAGAGGGGGAGGAAACAAATAAATACACGGCAAACATATGTAACACAGAGTAGGCTATGCTAACGTACAGTGCAGGGTTGCCTAAAGACATATCTAAGTAATATTAGTTATTTTAGGAATTTGTTTGGATTTATTATATAAAAGCCATGCACTATTCATTTATCTAAAATAGGCAAAAAGTTGCATGTTCACCTAGCTAGGAGTGTTGGACAGGCATTTTGATTACATATTCAGGATCCTCATATTTTTCTGATCATTTTACATATATAAATTGTTTTCATCCGAGTTATGGTTTAGAAGATAGGATTTTCTAAAGTTTTTATTAATTTCTGGAATTATTTAATTAATCTAAATCAACATTATCCAGAACAGTGCGGGGGTGATGTCAGCATGACGCATTGATGGCGTCAGCAGTCAATAGGGGCTGACCGGAGTCAAACCTGACAGGTGGGTCCCACTGGGACCCACATGTCAGCCTCTGAAACTAATTAACAGGGTTAATTTAAACTACTTATCTAGTTAGAGTAGTGGGCCCGGTTAGTCAGTGACTAATTAGTGTTTTAACTAACTAATTATTTAATTAACATATTTAGTTACTTATAAAAATCATTTTAATGGGGTGGGGCCCGTATGTCAGCGACCCAGTCAGCCCAGTTAGCGGGGTTGACTGGTCAACTGAGCCCGCGGGACCCAGAGTCAGCGGCACAGGGGCGGGACCCACGCTGGCCAGGTCAGCGCCAGCTGGACCCCGGCCAGCGGAGCTCCTTGGCGAACTCGCGCGACGGCGAGCAACTCCGGCGAGCCCGGATTCGCTCTGTGGTGCTTGGTTTTCGGCGTTCTTTGGCTCGCTGGATCGAGCAGAGCGGCGCGCGTCGCCCGGGGTGATCGGCTGGACGCGGAAGTGGCCGGAGCGACGCCGGCGATGACGTGGGCGGCCACCGGAGTTCGGCCGTGGATGCAAACAACGATAGGAGGCATGGGAGGGGAAGCGGACTGGCTAGGAGGCTGCCTGGTAGTGCCCGGAGCACGTTGCCGCGCTCGAAGGTGAGCCCGACCGGCTGTGGCCGCGACGGCGAAGCAAGGCGGCGGCGAGCTCGGGCTTCGACGGGGGACGCAGCTACGGGTAGTGGCAGAAGTAGGGAAGAGAGGGAAGGGTGTGGCGCTCACTTCCGTTGCTGGGAAGGCCCGAGGAAGAGTCGAGGTGGCCGGAGATGGCGTTGGCATGCGGCGGCCCGAGGCGGATGGAGGTTGAAGACGACCGCGAAGCCGACGGGGCAGGGCCTCCGAGCTCGGAGAAGTGGCCGCAATCGGCATAGGCGACAGCGAGGAAGCTCCCTGACGCGGGCGAACGAAGGGCGGCGGCCGGTGGGCACGCGCATGGCGAGGCCGTGGTGATGGCAGCATTCGGGTGAGGGGGGGAATGGATCTGGGGAAGGGGGAGAGCGAGCGAGGGGTCGAGGGGGGGGCTCAGTGGGGCGCGGGAGCTGCGGCTTTATCCTCGACGGGCGGGTGCCGGCGCGCTGTCGATCAAGGGAGAAGGGGGGCCGGGGTGCGGGCGCGAGGCAGAGGACGACAGCGGCGCGCGTGAACAGAGAGAGGTAGGGGATGAGCTAGATGGGCTGGGCCCGACTGTAGCTCACTTGGGCCGAGCACACAGTGCACTTTTTCCATTTTCTCTGTTTCCTTTTCTGTTTTCTTTTGTTTCACTGCTTTGCAAAAATGTGTGGGCTCATATACAGCTTTATAAAATATGTGAACTAGCCACATAAATATAGTGCAATATTTGTCACTGCTAGAAATTGGTTTGGAGGCAAATGAATTTTATTTGGATTTTATTTAAATGAAATTGGATTAAATATCTCTGTTTTGTTGCTGTTTGAGGCACATAATTAATTTAGTAAAAGCTGATTATAATTTTACAGTTGTCTCTGGATTATTTACAATATTATGAACATTTTAGTTTTCAAATTTGAACAACTTTTGTTTCCACTTTTAGTTTGAATTTCCATATGAATTTGAATTGAAAAGAGATATGATCCAAATGATGTTTAAGCACTGTTGATCATGATGACATGGCATTATCAAAAGGGGATTACTGTAGCTAACCACTGGGGGTGTTACAAGTCTCCTCCACTAACAAGAATTCTTGTCCCGAGAATTAAGAGGTAGAAGGGAAAAGTTCGGGGTATTCAGCACGGAGGTTATCCTCGCGTTCCCAAGTGGCTTCATCTTCAGTATGATTTGACCACTGCACTTTGAGGAACTTGGTAACCTTCTGACGGGTTCGACGTTCAGATTCATCGAGGATGCGGATCGGATGCTCCTTATAAGAAAGATCATCATGCAATTCGAGCATCTCATGATCCACTGCGCGGTGCGGAGATTCCTTGAAGCAACGACGAAGTTGCGACACATGGAAGACGTCGTGGATATTTGAGAATTGCGGCGGCAACTCCAATTTGTACGCCACCTGACCACGTCTTGCAACAATGCGGAAAGGACCAATGTAGCGTGGAGCTGCCCTTGATTCCGAAGTGGTGAGTGCCCTTCATAGGAGTGACTCGCAAATAAGCTTGATCACCAGGTTGATAAGTCAAACCCCATCATTTGCGATCATAGTTGCTCTTCTGGCGGTCCTGAGCCGCCTTGAGGTTTTCACGGATGATACGGACTTGCTCTTCAGCGTGTTGAACAATATCAGGACCCACGAGCCGTCGTTCCTCAGTTTCTGACCAATTCAGAGGGGTTCGACACTTACGTCCATATAGAACTTCGAAGGGAGCCATTTTCAAGCTGGCTTGATAGCTGTTGTTATAAGAGAACTCGGCATATGGGAGAGATTCTTCCCATTTCTTGCCGAAGGATATAACACAAGCTCGAAGCATGTCTTCAAGCACTTGATTAACTCGCTCGACTTGGCCTTGGGATTGGGGGTGATAAGCTGAACTCCAGGTAATATGAGTTCCCATAGCTTCTTGGAAACTTTCCCAGAACTTTGAAGTGAAAAGGCCGCCATGGTCCGAACTGATCTCCTTCGGAATACCGTGGAGTGATACAATTCTGGAGATATATAATTCTGCTAACTGACTAGCAATGATCGTCTCCTTGACAGGCAGAAAGTGTGCAACCTTGGAGAGTTGGTCGATGACGACAAGAATAACATCGTGACCCTTCTTTGACTTGGGAAGGCCGGTAATGAAATCCATTTGAACCTTATCCCATTTCCATAGAGGAATAGGAAGTGGTTGCAGAATTCCAGCAGCCTTCTGATGTTCTGCTTTAACGCGACAGCACACATCACATTCAGCAACATATTGAGCGATATCCTGCTTCATTTTGGACCACCAGTACCTTTGTTGGAGATCACGATACATCTTGGTACTACCCGCATGAATAGACAGCGGTGTATCATGTGCCTCCTTCATGACATTGTCAGTCATAAGCTCGAAGTGAGGTACCACAATGCGGTCTCTGAAGTACAAGGTTCCATCTTCAGACAACGAGAAATCCCTGTACTTTTCAAGGTGAAGATTTTTCTTCATTAGATCAATCTCAGCATCTTTAGCTTGCGTGTTCTTAACAGCTTTCTCAAGATCTGGTTGTATCACAAGGTTATTAAGAGAACCTTGTGGAACAATACACAGATTCAGCTTGCGCAGTTCTTCAAAAAGACGAGGTTGAGCTCGCCTAACCATGAGGTTGTCGCAATAGGACTTGCGGCTTAAGGCATCAGCCATCACGTTAGCCTTGCCAGGGGTATAAGAAATACCCAAATCATAGTCCGTAATGGCCACCATCCATATTTGCTGACAGAGGTTCAGAGATGGCTGAGTGAACAAGTACTTCAGACTTTTATGATCCATGTAGATCTCACAACGATTACCGAGGAGGTAATGTCGCCATAACTTCAATGCATAGATGACAACAGCTAGTTCTAGATCATGGACCCGGTAGTTCTCTTCATGAGGACGCAACTATCGAGAGCCATAAGAAATCACTTTACGCTCTTGCATTAGGACACAGCCTAATCCTTCATGGGATGTGTCACAATAAATCACGAAGTCTTTGCGAGAATCTGGAGGAGCCAGTACTGGGGCAGATGTTAGCTTGTCTTTGAGTGTTCGAAAACTTTCTTGACATTTGTCTGTCCACTCAAACTTAGTGCCCTTGTGAAGCAGATTAGTGTAAGGCTTAGCAATCTTAGAAAAGTTCTCGACAAATCGACGGCAATAGCTTGCAAGGCCGAGAAAACTTCTCACTTGCTTGACGTTCTTCAGAGGAGTCCAGTCAAGAATAGCCTGAACCCGCTCCGGGTTAACAGCAATTCCATCCTTGGAAATTACATGACCAAGGTAGGTTACTTCAGAAAGCCAAAATTCACATTTGGAGTATTTGGCATACAACTGGTGTTCTCGGAGCCTTTCCAGTACAAGACGGAGGTGTTCAGCATGTTCTTCTTTATTCCTTGAATAGACCAGAATATCATCTAGATATACCACGACGAACTTGTCAAGGTAATCCATGAAGATGTAATTCATCAGACGGGAGAATGTGGCTGGAGCATTTGTTAAGCCAAATGACATTACAGTGTACTCATAAGAGCCATAGCGAGTAACAAATGCAGTCTTGGGAATATCCTCTTCACGGACACGAATCAGATGATAACCCAACCTCAAGTCGAGTTTAGAAAACACCGATGATCCAGCAAGTTGATCATACAAATCATTGATCCGGGGAAGCGGATATTTGTTCTGGATTTTGGCTTGGTTAATGGGCCGATAATCCTGAACCAATCGGTTAGTTCCATCCTTCTTCCTAACGAAGAGTGAAGGTGCTCCCCAGGCAGAGGAACTGGGGTGGATGAAACACTTCTTAAGTGACTTGTCAATTTCTTCCTTAAGCTCGAGAAGGTGGTGCGGGGGCTTTTTCTAAGGACGCTTCGCAATAGGGGTTGTGCCTGGTTTCAAGTCGATGACAAACTTGACAGCTCTAGCAGGGGGTATTCCTGGAAGTTCTTCTGGAAAGACATCTTGAAAATCACGAACAACTGGAACGTTCTCGATGCCTTCAAGAGGTGAGGCATTCAGTGCATTCAGAGCATATATCTGGCTCTCAGCATCCTGAGCTATTCGGGCTGAGTATTTGACTATCTGGCTAGAAGGGTGAGTGAGCTGGACTATCTTAGTAGCACAGTCAATCAAAGCATTGTGGGCGGTCAACCAGTCCATACCGAGAATGATGTCTATGTCGGAAGGTCCAAGTAAAATGAGAGAAACCAGAAAAAGTAGACCTCCAATCTCA
Organism: Thinopyrum elongatum; assembly: GCA_011799875.1. Taxonomy (NCBI): domain Eukaryota; kingdom Viridiplantae; phylum Streptophyta; class Magnoliopsida; order Poales; family Poaceae; genus Thinopyrum; species Thinopyrum elongatum. The sequence continues at coordinate 311,901,862 of CM022299.1, read as the reverse complement.
ATGTGGTTGTGAGGGCTTAGCATTGTGGTTTGCCACTTGGATCTCGGGGACTGAACCATTAGAGGAGTGGGTAATTCTTCCAGGTATAACTCATGTGACTGAGCAAATTGTTGGGACACAAAAGCATGTGATGCTCCTGAATCAAAGAGAACAGAGGCTGGTACTGAATTCACAGAGAGTGTTCCCAGCACGATAGTCGGTTCCTTCTGAGCCTTTTCAGCATTGACGTGATTGGCATGGCCAAGTACAATAGCAGACGGTATGATATTATAGTTTCTGAATCGGCGGTTTCGACAACTTTTCTTACGACCAATAGGAGGACGTGGTGCAACCTGAGGAGAAGCCATAGCATTAGGCGGTCCATCATGAACCGTTAGCTGTCTCGGCGGTGAAGGCAGACGAGGTGCAACATATGACGGCCTTGGTGTTGGAGCAGGTCGGTGGTAAACATTGTGGGGAATCCAGACTTGAAGTTTCTGAACAGGTCGACCCGAAGATGAGCGGACATCTCGAGTACGCTTGAGCGACTCCTGGTATTTAGTCAGAGCAGTTTCAACTTGGAAAGATTGGCTGACAAGCGTTGCGAAGTCTGTGCAATCATGGACAGCAAGTGCAAGGTTTATATCAGTACGCAGTCCTTCGAGGAATTTCTCCTGCTTGCGTGCGTCAGTGCAGACGTCATCTTCAGCATAGCGGGACAATTCAAGAAATTTCCTCTGATATTCATCCACAGTCATTGTGCCTTGTGTGAGTTTGCAGAATTCCTGCTTCTTCTGGTCCATCAGACCTTGAGGAATGTGCCGTGCACGGAAAGCTGACTGAAATTCCTACCAAGTGGTTACAGTTTCAGCAGGCAACATACCCTTGTGGCTTTCCCACCATTGAGCAGCTGGGCCCTTCAGGTGGAATGTCGCAAAGGTGACGTAACTGTCAGGAGAACCAATAGCTGATTCCATCTCAAAGAGAATGTCACGAAGCCAATCATCAGCATCCATAGGATTGGTAGAGTTGCGGAAAACAGACGGGTTGAGGCGCACAAATTCTTGCAGTGTAATTGGGGTAGGCTGTTGATGAGCATTCTGGTTTGGGAACTGAGCCAATATCCCGGTCATAACCTGACGGTTCAATTCAAACTGCTGCATCATTTCGGCAATATAAGGTGGGGGTGGAGGATCGTCAGCCATCCTGCCAAATCAACAGGGGCAGTTTAGCAAGAAAAAAAACTGCATGTGTATGAGGCCATTCACGATGTAACATGAGTAATGAACAAGAAGGGCATTAGATATATGATAGTAGTTATTAAAGACATATCAATCCATGCACAGAGTTGGATTCAAACGGATAGTACGCGCCCAGGAACGCTCGCAGCTAGACAAACTAGGCAGCGCGCAGGCACGCGGTGTGGATTACAACAATGTGACATAGCAAAGGCTACCTCACGTCAGCGGAAACTGCTGGGGCGAGGAATATGCAAGTGACAACACAGGGTGCCCTCGATAAAAGGATCCTGCAAGCTGAACCTGGCCCACAATCTTGAAGGAAGGGGGTAAATTTCAGAACACCGGGTGGATGTGATCATGAGAACCTAATGTTGGAGTTAGTAAAATTTTAACCCGAAAGGAAGAGAGATTAGATCCCAGAGTATAGGCGAGGAATAAAAGATCCTAATACCACCCATTCGGCGACAAGGGCCCGTAAGCCACACAGCCATGTTAGTAAAAGTTTTTTTTATGACTAGACTCAACTTCGGCCAAAGAGTTGGAAGGGGGGGTTCCTACAGGCAGTCGGCTCTGATACCAAATTTTGACACCCCCAGCTCAATCGTGCACTAATCAAACACGCAAATGCACACGATCAAGCCTAAGGACTCACTGGAAGATATCACAACACAACTCTAAAACATAAATAAATTCATACAAGCTTTATATTACAAGCCAAGGGCCTCGAGGGCTCGAATACATAAGCTTGCATACAAGCATCAACAGAAGCATCAGATATCTAAGTACAGATATAAAAGAAAACATAGATAGGCCCTTAAAAGGCGGGGCAAAATAAAACACTACGATCGAAAGGCGGGGCAAAAGAAAACACTCCTGCCTGGGACCCTCCGAACCTACTCCTGGTCGTCGCTAAGCTCGTAGAAGTATCCACCCTCGGGGTAGTAGCAGCGATCGTCGGCGGGGACAGCTGTCTCAGGGGCTCCGTCATCTGGTTGCATCAAAAGGATATGGGGGAAAAAGAAAGCAAAGCAACCGTGACTACTCATCCGAAGTACTCAGCAAGCAAGGATCTACACTACATATCAACATTATCAAGGGGAGGCTGTATATGTGGACTAGGCTACAGAAATGCCAGAATAGAGAGAAGGCCTAGTCCTATCGGAGACTAGCATCTTCAGCGGTCTTACAGCATTAGAAGAGTGTAGATTAGTACATCATAAAGTAGTAGTATCATTAAGTCTCAACCTCACCCAGAGATCCTTTATCGACTCCCTGCGAGAAAGCAATCCCAGAGCCATAGTATCCAATTCTAGTTGTATTGATCGGGATACAACTTCGAGCGTCCATTACCGAGGATCCGGCTATGCATAGATTAGTTCTTCCCTGCAGAGGTGCACCAACTTACCCACCACGCTCGCTTAACTTCGACCGGACACACTTTTCTGGGTCATGCCCAGCCTCGGCCAAATGACACACCGCAACCCTTCCTAGAGCTCAGCAGAGAGGTCCCCGCCGGTCCACAACCTAAGCGCTCAGGGGTCTTGGGCCATCGCCCTGTGCACTCCGGGTCGTTGTGTGCAGGGTGGATACCAGCACCGCCTCGGATGGTCGGTACGATCCGACCGTGCCACAATGCTGAAAAGGACGTCTGACAGAGCTTTCAGCTGATGCCACGATGTAGAGTACCCATATTTATTCCCGCGTGATGGTTAGTGCTATCGGGCCAAAGGCCCACTCAGATCAAATATCCAAATCGTAGTGTATTGGAAGTGCGGTAACGAGCAGAGACTCACGATCGATGTGACCCCGACGCCCCGTCTCGAGGACTTGCGGCAAGGGCCAAGAATGCCCGGCCACGCCTCATATTCATCACTCAGGCACCATCAAGGTCAACCGGTCTCTGTATCACTCGCGGGTACCCCTCAGGGTCGACCCGCCTTCCAAGTATCAGTGTAAAGACCAATTATCCGTGTGTCCATAACATCAAGGGAATCCGAGGTATCACCCTCGTTGGATTCCTACTCGATGTATCCGTCAAGGTGAACTCGGAGGAATCACCCTCGATGGGTTCACACTTGAGGTGTTGCACGACAGCGTCGTTACCGGAAGTGGGGAAGGAGGAATCACCCTCGATGACCACGACCGAATAGCTACTCTACAGAGTTAACATCAGAAGTGCTACACGAGGTATCACCCTCGGCACTCGATAGTTACGCTGCAGTGTCGTTACAACTAAGGGGGGTGATGTGCGGTGACGGGGCTTGGTTGTTGAGTCTTCTGATAATCCAGCGGGGCAATCGGGACAAGTGGGGTCACTGCTAGGTCTCTACCCAGCCTATACTAGACAGTTTAGGATAAGCAGGTAAGGTTTCAATAGCAGGTTACAATAAACAGGCTATGCATCAGAATAGGTTAAACAGTAGCAGCATCAATTTCTAATGCAAGCATGAGAGAGAAAGAATAGGCGATATCGGTATGCTCAAGGGGGGGTGCTTGCCTGGTTGCTCGGCGGCAAAGGCAAGGTCGTCAACGATGTCGTCGGGCTCCTTAGCTGCGTCGGTCTCGGGAACTGCGTCGGTGTCGGGGTCTACCAAGAGAGAAGAGGGGGAGGAAATAAATAAATACACGGCAAACATATGTAACACAGAGCAGGCTATGCTAACTTGACATATCTAAGTCATATTAGTTATTTTAGGAATTTGTTTGGATTTATTATATAAAAGCCATGCACTATTCATTTATCTGAAATAGGCAAAAAGTTGCATGTTCACCTAGCTAGGAGTCTTGGACACGCATTTTGATTACATATTCAGAATCCTCATATTTTTCTGATCATTTTACATATATAAATTATATTCATCCGAGTTACGGTTTAGAAGATAGGATTTTCTAAAGTTTTTATTAATTTCTGGAATTATTTAATTAATCTAAATCAACATTATCCAGAACAGTCCGGGGGTGACGTCAGCATGACGCATTGATGGCGTCAGCAGACAATAGGGGGGTCCCACTGGGACCCACATGTCAGCCTCTGAAACTAATTAACAATGTTAATTTAAACTAATTATCTAGTTAGAGTAGTGGGCCCGGTTAGTCAATGACTAATTAGTGTTTTAATTAACTAATTATTTAATTAACAAATTTAGTTACTTATAAAAATCATTTTAATGGGGTGGGGCCTATATGTCAGCGACCCAGTCAGCCCAGTCAGCGGGGTTGACTGGTCAACTGGGCCCGCGGGACCCACCATCAGTGGCACAGGGGCGGGACCCACGCTGGCCAGGTCAGCGCCAGCTGGACCCCGGCCATAGAAGCTCCCCGGCGAACTCACGCGACGGCGAGCAACTCCAGCGAGCCCGGATTCGTTCTGTGGTGCTCGGTTTTCGGCGTTCTTTGGCTCGCTGGATCGAGCAAAGCGGCGCGCGTCGCGCGGGGTGATCGGCTGGACGCAGAAGTGGCCGGAGCGACGCCGACGACGACGTGGGCGGCCACCAGAGTTCGGCCATGTATGCAAACAACGATAGGAGGCATGGGAGGGGAAGCGGACTGGCTAGGAGGCTGCCTGGCAGTGCCCGAAGCACATTGCCGCGCTCGAAGGCGAGCCCGACCGGCTCTAGCCGCGACGGCAAAGCAAGGCGGCGGCGGCGAGCTCAGGCTTTGACAGGGGACGCAGCTATGGGTAGTGGCAGAAGTAGGGAAGAGAGGGGAAGGGTGCGGCGCTCACTTCCATTGCTGGGAAGGCCCGAGGAAGAGTCGAGGTGGCCGGAGTCGGCGTTGGTGTGTGGCGGCCCGAGGCGGACGGAGGTTGAAGACGACCGCGAAGCCGACGGGGCAGGGCCTCTGAGCTCGGGGAAGTGGCCGCAATCGGCGTAGGCGACAGCGAGGAAGCTCCTTGACGCGGGCGAACGAAGGGCGGCGGCCGGTGGGCACGCGCACGGCGAGGCCGTGGCGATGGCTGCGTTCGGGTGAGGGGGGGAATGGATCTGGGGAAGGGGGAGAGCAAGCGAGGGGTCGAGGGGGGCTCAGTGGGGCGCGGGAGCTGCGGCTTTATCCTCGACGGGCGGGTGCCGGCGCGCTGTCGATTAAGGGAGAAGGGGGGCCGGGGTGCGGGCATGAGGCAGAGGACGACAGCGGCGTGCGTGAATAGAGAGAGGTAGGGGATGAGCTAGATGGGCTGGGCCCGACTGTAGCTCACTTGGGCCGAGCACACAGTGCACTTTTTCCATTTTCTTTGTTTCCTTTTATGTTTTCTTTTGTTTCACTGCTTTGCAAAAATGTGTGGGCTCATATACACCTTTATAAAATATGTGAACTTGCCACATAAATATAGTGCAATATTTGTCACTGTTAGAAATTGGTTTGGAGGCAAATGAATTTTATTTGGATTTTCATTAAATTAAATTGGATTAAATATCTCTGTTTTGTTGTTGTTTGAGGCACATAATTAATTTAGTAAAAGTTGATTATAATTTTACAATTGTCTCTGGATTATTTACAATATTATGAACATTTTAGTTTTCAAATTTGAACAACTTTTGTTTCCACTTTTAGTTTGAATTTCCATATGAATTTGAATTGAAAAGAGATATGAACCAAATGATGTTTAAGAACTGTTGATCATTATGACATGGCATTATCAAAAGGGGATTACTGTAGCTAACCACTGGGGGTGTTACAAGTAAGCTCCTGCGGTGGCATCTGGCTCCTGGGCTCCATCGTCTGATGTATCATCAAAAGGGGTATGGGGGAAAAAGAGGTAACAAAGCAACCGTGAGTACTCATCCAAAGTACTCAGCAAGCAAGGATCTATACTACATATGCAACATTATCAAAGAAAGGCTGTATATGTGGACTGGGCTGCAGAAATGCCAGAATAGAGAGAAGACCTAGTCCTATCGAAGACTAGCATCTTCACGAAGCCACCATCTTGCAGCAATTAGAAGAGTATAGAATGCATTTTATTAAGCAAGCATGTTGAGGCAAAGCCTAGAGATCCTTTCTCGACTCCCTGTGAGAAAGTGATCCCAGAGCTTCAATTAATTAATCAAGTATCCAGTTCAAGTAATAGATCGGGATACCAAACTGAGCGTCCTTTACCGTAGGACCGGCTATCAATAGATGTTTTCTTCCTTGCAGGGGTGCACTACTGTTACCCAACACACTCGATCAACTCTGGCCGGACACACTTGCTGGGTAATGCCCGTCCTCGGGAGATCGATACGAAGCAGCGCCCTACCTAGGCTCAGCAGAGAGGTCAGCACGCCGGACTAACCTATGCACCCAGAGGTCTTGGGCCATCGCCCTGGGCACCCTGCGCATTGCGAGACTGGCCGGGGTGTAGGCGCGACACTGAACTCGTCAGTGAAGTATCCAGCCCATTCCCAACAATCAGCCCGCACGGTGAACCGTGACATCTCAAGAGCTTTCGGGAGAAACGTACATCGCAGATGGCCCCATAACCATTATCCCGCGTGGTGGTAGTGCGTAAAGGGCACGATGACCCACTCAGATCAAACACCCAAATCCAATAGCCTCATTTAGTAACACACGAAGACAATCAGAGTCTCTGAAGCTCCGCCACAATATCACACTCGAGTGCCCTTCCGGCACACCCGACATCATAGATCCCCTGCGGGTACCCATCACGGTCGACCCGCCTGTAACAAAGGTCAAAGTAACCGTGTGGTCATAACATCAAGGGGGAAACCCCGAGGAATCACCCTCGGTGGATTCCACTCGATGAAATCATCAGGATGAACGTATGAGGCATCACCCTCGAGGTTCACACTGAGGGGTTGCACGACAGAGTCGTATCGGAAGTGGAGAAGGAGGAATCACCCTCGATGACCACGACCGAACAGCTACACTGCAGAGTATTCATCAGGAGTGCGTTACGAGGCATCACCCTCAGCACTCGATAGTAGCTATGCAGAGTCGTACAACTAAGGGGGGTAAGGTGATGTGTCGGTCTCTGGTCGTCGATCACGTTGATCGAGTAGTCGATGATGAAGCAGAGGCAACAAGGGTAAGTGATGGGGGTCTCTGATGGTTCATTACCAACCTGTACTAAGCAGTTTAACATAGGCAGGTAAGGTAACAATAAACAGGTTACAAAAGCAGGCTATGCATCAGAATAGGAGCAAACATTAACAGTATCAAAATCTAAAGCAAGCAGGAGAAATGGAATGGGCGATATCTGGATGCTCAAAGGGGGGGCTTGCCTGGTTGCTCTGTTGCACGGGAAGAAGGGTCGTCGGTGACGTAGTCGCACTTATGGCATCAGCCCCGGTCTCGGGGTCTACCGAAGAAGAAGAGGGGGAGAGAAACGGTAAATACGGAGCAAACAAAGCATCACAAAATATAACAAGGCAATACGCGGTGCCAGGGGTGATCTAACGCAGGGATAGATGATACCGGCGAAGGGGGAAAACATCCGGGAAAGGACCCCCGGTGTTTGGCATTTTCGGACAGACAAATCGGAGGGTGATTGTTGCATGTTCGCTATGCTAGGGATGTATGGCGGACGAACGGACTACGTATTCGGATTCGTCTCGTTGTTCTGAGCAACTTTCATGTAGAAAGTATTTTCATCTGAGCTACGGTTTATTTTATATTAAAATTTAAGGATTTAATTAATATTCTAGATTTTATTTAATTATTTAAATTAGGATTATCCGAAACAGTGAATGGTGACATCACCATGATGTCAGCAGGTCAACCTGATAGGTGGGGTCCATCTATCATGGTCACATTAGTCTAATTAGGGTTTAATTAAGTTAATTACAGTTTAATTAGGCTAACTAATTAATTAGTTTAATTAAACAGAATTAATTAATTATTTATTTTTTATAACATTTCTTTTTTTAATCGTTCTGGGGCTGGGGCCCCCCTGTCAGTGGCCCAGAGGGGCCTAACGGGCACGGGGGTATCGGGTGCGAGTGCCAGCCCGATCCACGAACCCAGGCGCATGCGGGCGCGAGCGCCGGCGGCGAACGACGGAGGAGCAGCGGGGCGGGGCGGTGGCGGAGCGGCTCAGGGCCGGTGGCTAGGGACGGGGCGGAGCAGCGGCCAGTAGCAGAGGAGTCGGCGAGTGGGGCGCGCGGGCAGCCGCGAGTCACAGCGGCAGAGAGCAGCGGCAGCGCGGCCAGGTGCTCGCGGGGGCGCGCCTGGGCGCGGCGGACGGCACGGTGGAGTCGAGGCGCGAGCGCGTGGTGGGCGAGGGCGCTTGCCGCGACGGCGGCAGAACAGCAGCAGCAGAGGGCAGTGGCGGCGTGAGCAGCGCAGAGGGACAGCCGGCGGCCGAGTGGGGTGGCGCGCGCATCAGCAAGGGGAAGGAGGCCGGGGCAACAGAGGGCGAGCGTCGAGCGCGGACGGGGCGGCGGTTGGCGTCGGCGATAGAGGAAAGGGGGAGGGGAGTGAGCTCACGAGCGCTGGAGGGGAGTGGGGCGACGAGGGTCGAGGGGGCCGGCGGGGAGGAGATGATGACGGGGCAGTCCGGCTGGGAAGCGGCGCCGGCGAGGTAGAGGCAGGCCGGCGGTGGCCGCGGCGTCTGCGGCCTTCGGGCGTGATCTCGAGCGATGAGGAAGGGTGAGGGAGAGATGATGGATGGCGCCGATGGGGTACGACGAGCGCCTGGCGACGGCGGGACGGCGGGGTAGGCAGCGGGGCGCCGGGCGCCGAGGTCGTTGCCCCGATCCAGAGGGGATCGGGGAGTGGGGGTGGGAAGTGGGGCGATGGGGGGGTTAGGGTTTCCGTCGGGGTCGGGATAAGGGGAGTGAGGGGTGGCCGGCTGGGCCGGCCTGGTCGACGGAGCCGACTGGGCCAAGAGGCCCAGTGGGGAAAGGGGGGCGGCCATTGCCTTTTTATTTGTTTTTTCATTTATTTATTTCTTTTCTTTTTTATTACATTCATCAATTTATATTAGTTTTGTAAAATATATTATTAGTGCCTAAATTAGTTTTATGAATTACATCATGGCCACAAAAGTTTAAACCCCAAATAAAATAGTTTAATATTTTATAATTAATAAAGGGCATTTATTTAATTGTTTAAGCTGTTGTTTTATTTATTTTAGTGCACTTAAATAATTTATTAAAATGCGGTTTCACCACCATAATCATCTTTGATTTATTTTCTACATTTCGAACATTTTAGTTTTAACTTTTGAAAACATTATTTGTTTGACTTGATTTTGTATTTGACTTGAAAGGGATTTGAATCATCGTGAGATTAGCAACAGTAATCGTGGTGACGTGGCCTCATTATCGAAGGTTCACTGTAGCTTAATTATCCGTGCGTCACAATTCTCCTCCACTACAAGAAATCTCGTCCCGAGATTTAAGAGGTAGAGTAAGGGGGAAAAGGTCTGGTTTCGAAATTCTAACGAATCTTCTCAGTCTTGGTTGCTCTTCTCGAAGAGGTCGATCCACTACGTTGATGTCTTCATCTCCCTGCTTCAGGTCATCATGATGAAATTGTCGTCTTTCATTTCTTCGGAGTCTTGATCGTACGTACGAAGGACAAGGGGTAATTTCGGAAGAATGGACCTCTACCAAGTTGCTGATCTGGTAGATAACATTAGGGAAGGTGGCGGATAGTAACCCTCGAATTGAAACTTAGAAAATTTCGAGAGCAAAGTAAGAAGATACCACGAGAAGTGTCGAGCGGGCAGGCAATCGTTCGATGCCTGAAACAGGGCATGAAAGGGGTTCAGAGCAGCGGGAATAGGTATTGTGTCTGATACCAGAATAGCTCACTAGGAAGGTGGCTCGCAAATTACATACGAAACCAAGCGGGTGGAATAACTTTGGAAATAGGGATGCATAGGTGAGTCAGGTTTCGATCCTGTGGAACTGTGGGTTATGGGCTCATCATGTGGGTTAAAAGAAGGAAGGGCGTTGACATCTTGCACGGTTATTATAGCAAGGCATGTTAGAGAATAACCGGTCAGTTATGTTGGCTGCATCATTGGTACCAAGGGCGAGGGACGAAGTGAACCATTTTCCTGCTCGTTGAACGAGGTGGACCAATAGGCAAAGTTCTCGTCCATCGATGGCTACCGGAATGTCATCAATAATAGTAACATGTTCTTACTGACAGAGTGGTACAACGAGGTGCTTACCTAAGCAGGGAATTAGCACTGCTTAGTTAAGTCAGATTACAAGAAAGGTTAAACAAAACAATGGAAAGGAAAATATGTTTAAACACATATTTCATAGGTATATCCTTCCCAAGGACAAGCAGAGCATTGATATCCATGACAGGATAGAAAGTAGAAAACCATTTAGGTAAGAGGAGAGGAATTTCATGACATTACCCAAACAACGGTGTTAGGATAATTGGTAAAGAAAATATAGCATGGTGCTTCAAATGTTTTTAGTGAAAATCAGAGTACCACAGACATGCTTCGAGATAGCATTGGCATGGTTTTCAAGCAAAGGTCTGACTTTGGATACACAAAGGATCCATCAGGAACAACTTGTAGAATAAGTCTTACCATTTCCTCATGGAAGAATGGCTAACCTTGCTGGAAAGGAAACTATAACAATATGTCCTCTGGCCAGGTATGCTAGGCATGACGTCACCTTACCGGGTCATATAAAGACCAACATTATAACTCTTGGAAATATGTCCCAACCATCATATCTGACCGAGGTTCAGTTTCGATTGGTGTCAGGATACCTCAGACTCAGGATGCCTGAGAAGAAAAGGGGTACACTGCAAATTGATGATATGACATTGAAAGATTCTCGGGCAATGAACTATGGAAGCGAGTTCCAAAACAAGAGTTCATCATTAAACCAAGGAGAGGATGAGGAGGTGGTTGATGGACTCAGCGACAACGGATCATCAGAGTTTGAAGTACCTATATACTCAACCAGATCTGAACCTTCGTCAACAAAGATGGCTCGAAACAATTGCCGATTATGATATGAATATCTCATATACCCCTGGCAAGGCTAATGTAATGGCCGATGCTTTGAGTCGCAAGGCTTATTGCAGCAACCATATGGTTCAGGAAGCACAACCTGTTCTTTATGAAGAGCTTTGCAAATTGAACCTCCATATTGTTCCACAGGGTTATCTCAATACCCTGGTTGTGGAACCAGATTTAGAGCACAGCATTAAAACTATGCAACGGTATGACTCAGAAGTTGAAAGGATTAAGCGATACATCGAAAAGGGAAAGCCGTCGAAATTCCATCTTGATAAGGATGGGATACTATTCTTCCAACGCCGTCTCTTCATTCCCAAATTCAAGGATGAGAGGGAACATGTTATGAAAGAAGCTCATGACACTCCTCTGTCAATTCATCCTGGTAGCACAAAGATGTACCGTGACATTTGTCAGAGATACTGGTGGCCTAATATGAAGCGAGACATTGCTCGTTATGTTTCTGAGTGTGACGTTTGCCGCCGCATTAAAGCAGAACACCAAAGGCATGCTGGAACTCTGCAACCCCTTGATATTCCTGAATGGAAATGGGACAAGGTCCAAATGGATTTCATTACTAGTTTTCCTAGATCTCAGAAGGGTCATGATGCTATCTTTGTCGTCATTAACCGATTCTCTAAGGTTGCTCACTTTCCGCCGGTTAAGGAGATAATCACTGCTAGTCAGTTAGCAGACTTGTATGTTTCCCGAATTGTGTCACTCCACGGTGTTCTGTTGGAGATCAGTTCTGATCGTGGCAGCCTCTTTACCTTAAGATTCTGGGCAAGTTTCCAAGAAGCTATGGGAACTCATCTGTCTTTCAGCACCGCTTTTCACCCTCAGTCTCAGGGTCAAGTCGAACGAGTTAATCAAGTGCTCGAAGATATGCTTCGAGCTTGTGTCATCTCCTTCGGTAAGAAATGGGAGGAATCTCTCCCGTATGCTGAATTCTCTTACAACAATAGCTACCAAGCTAGTCTGAAGATGGCGCCGTTTGAAGTTCTTTACGGACGTAACTGTCGAACCCCTCTGAATTGGCTAGAAACTGGGGAACGCTCACTCGTCGGACTGGACATTGTTCCGCAAGCTGAAGAACAAGTCCGCATTGTCAGGGAACATCTGAAAACTGCTCAATCTCGTCAGAAGAACAACTATGACCGAAAGCACCAGGTAATGGTCTATCAGCCTGGCGAGCAAGCCTACCTTCGCGTCACTCCGTTGAAAGGCACTCATCGGTTCGGAATCAAGGGCAAGTTAGCTCCTCGCTACATTGGCCCGTTCCGTATTCTTGCCCGCCGAGGAGAAGTGGCATATCAGTTGCAATTGCCGCCAAATCTTTCTCAAGTGCATGATGTTTTTCATGTATCCCAACTTCGTCGCTGCTTCAAGGATCCTATTCGAGCTGTGGATCATGAAATGCTTGAATTGCGGGAAGATCTGTCTTATCCAGAATATCCCATCCGTATTCTTGATCAAGCTGAACGCCGGACTCGTCAAAAGTCAATCAAATTCCTTAAAGTTCAGTGGTCGAATCATTCTGAAGATGAAGCCACTTGGGAACGCGAGGATCGTGTTCGCGAAGAATACCCCGTTTTCTTTCAGTCTTCCTCTTAATTCACGGGACGAGAATTCTTGTTAGATGAGGAGAATTGTAACACCCCCTGTAATGAACAACAGTGATCACCTTAGTTAATGCCATGTCAGCGAGTTTAACAGTGCCTAATCATCATTTGCATCATATTGCATTTCAAACTCCTAATTCAAACTTCAAATAACATCAAAGTGGAAAATAAAAGTTATTCAAAGCAGAAACTAAAATGTTCATTAAATAACAAATATTCCAGAGACAATGCTAAATTATAACCAATATTTAACAAATTAATTAGGTGACTCAAACATCCTCTACCAGTGGCTAAAAACAATATTTAATAACCTTTTTATTAATCCAAAATTAATATGAAATAGTAATTGCCCCAAACTAGTTTTTGGTGCCAGGGTATATTACACTGTGATTTATGGGCTAGGTCTCATATTTTACAAAAACCATTTAGTGCCCAAACAATTTACAAAACATAAAAGGAAATAAAACAGAAAAAGGGAAAATAGCAAAAGGCCTAAAACTACTGTGCACTTAGGCCTACTTTCTACAGCACCGGCCCAGCCCACCCCGCGCCTCCTCCCACCTCCCGCATTGCTCACCGCGGCCGCTGTCGAGCACCTAGCGCGCGCATCGCCCGAGCCGCCGCCCCCCCCTCTCTCCCTGCTCGACAACACGCCCGCGCCCGTCGCGAGGATAAGGGCGAGCCCCGCAGCCCCCTAGCACCTCCATCGCCTCACTTTCCCCTCCCTCGCTCGCTCTCCGCCATGGCCGACGCGGCCATCGCCGTTGCTCCATCGCCCGGGTAGCTACCGCCTCCGCCTCGCCGTTCCGCCTAGTCCAGCGTCACCGCCGAGCTCCGCTACATCGCCTGCGCCAACGAGTCGAAGCCGAGGAGCTCTGCTTCGCCGGACTGCCTCGTCTTCTTCCCCTACGGCCGCCGTCGAACGCCTCCATGATTCGCCGCCGTCGCCCTTCCTCGATCCGTCCCCGGGCCTTCCTTGCAACGCTAGTGAGCTGCCGCGTCGATCCCTCCTCTCCCCGCTCTCTCTCCGTAGCCGTAGCTGCCGCCCCCTTCTCACCCGAACGCGTCGTCGCCTGGCCTCGTCGCCGGCGTGGCCTCGGCGACCATAGGGCCCCGTGCATGCCACCATCGCACTCACCCTGTCGCGTAGACGCCGTAGCCATCTTGCGCTGCTCATTTTGCCCGTCGTAGCCCCGATTCCGTAGCTCACCCGAAGCACCTCGCCGCCGGCAAGCTCGTGGCGCTCAGCTCCGGCCACCCCAGCCCTTCGCACCGCCACCGTTCGACGCGCGACGCCGAGCCGCGTCGAACGCACGCAGCCACGGCTCCGGAAACGCCCTTTGCGTGAATTCTGACCCTCCCGATTGCGCCGCCGTCGTTTTGGCCATCGGCGACGAGTCGCCAGTCGACGCCGACGTGGACACGCCGGCAGCACCACACCGTCACTGACTGGTGGGACCCGTGGGCCCCCTTTGACCCGTTGACCCCAGCCAACTGCTGACTGGGCTGGCCCTGTGTCTATGACATGCGGGCCCCACTTTAATAAACAAATTTAAATAAATAAATAAACTGTTAATTAGTTAACTAGTATACTAATCTCTCACTGACAGTAGGCCCCACCTGCTAATTAGGTTAATTAGATTAAACTAACTCTGTTTAGCTAGCTCTGTCACTGACATGTGGGTCCCACTGGACCCACCTGTAAGGTTTGACTCTGGTCAGCTGGGTTTGACCTGCTGATGTCACACCTAGGTCATGCTGACATCATCATTTACTATTCTGGATAATTCAAATTTAAATAAATAATTAAATTCAGAAAATGATTAAATCTTTATAAAATCATATAAAATAAATCGTAACTCAGATGAAAATAATTTATATATGAAAGTTGCTCAGAATTTCGAGACGAATCCGAGTACGTGGTCCATTCATCTGTCAGATGCCCCTAGCTACCTAAACATGGAAATTTTTGCCTGATTTCAACAAATGAATAGTGCTCAACTTTAATTAAATAAATCTGAATAAATTCCTAAATTAACTAAATCATTTAGTTAGGCAGTAGAACACCTCGGCATATAATTTAGGCATGTCATGCATATTATTTGCATCTTTGCCGAGAATTTATTGTTTCTTCCCCCCTCCTTCTCTCTCGATAGACGCCGAGACCGACGTTGTTGCAGCTGAGTACGACTACGCTCCAGACGAGCAGCCCGTTGATGACCCCACTTTCTTGCCAGAACAACCAGGCAAGCCCCCCCCCCTTGAGCATCCAGATATCACCCATTCCATTTCTCCTGCTTGCATTAGATATTGCTACCGTTAAATGTTTGCTCCTATTCTGATGCATAGCCTGCTTTTGTAACCTGTTTATTGTTACCTTACCTGCCTATGTTAAACTGCTTAGTATAGGTTGGTAGTGAGCCATCAGTGACCCCCACCACCTTACCCTTGTTGCCCCTGCTTGATCATCGATGACTCGATCAGTGTGATCATCGACCAGAGACCGACACATCACTTCACCCCCCTTAGTTGTACGACTCTGCATAGTAACTATCAAGTGCCGAGGGTGATACCTCGTATCGCACTCCTGATGAACACTCTGCAGTGTAGCTGTTCAGTTGTGGTCATCGAGGGTGATTCCTCCTTCTCCACTTCCGATACGACTCTGTCGTGCAACCCCTCTGGGTGAACCTCGAGGGTGATGCCGCATATGTTCACCCTAATGATTTCATCATGTGGAATTCACCGAGGGTGATTCCTCGGGGTTTCCCCCCTGATGTTATGACCACACGGTTACTTTGACCTTTGTTACAGGCGGGTCGACCCTGATGGGTACCCGTAGGGGATCTATGATGTCGGGTGTGCCGGAAGGGCACTCGAATGTGATATTGTGGTGGAGCTTCAGAAACTCTAATTGTCTCCGCGTGTTACTAAATGAGCATATCGGATTTGGGTGTTTGATCTGAGTCGGTCGTCATGCCCTTTTCGCACTACCACCACGCGGGATAATGGTTATGGGGCCCTCTACGTCGTACGTTTCTCCCGAAAGCTCTTCAGACGTCACGGTTCACCGTGCGGGCTGATTGCCGGGAATGGGATGGATACTTCACTGACGAGTTTAGTGTCGCGCCTGCACCCCGGCCAGCCATGCAACGCGCAGGGTGCCCAGGGCGATGGCCCAAGACCTCTGGGTGCATAGGTTAGTTCGGCGTGCTGACCTCTCTGCTGAGCCTAGGTAGGGCGCTGCTGTCTGTTGATCTCCCGAGGCCGGGCATTACCCAGCAAGTGTGTCCGGCCAGAGGTGATCGAGTGTGTTGGGTAACAGTAGTGCACCCCTGCAGGGAAGAATAATCTATCGATAGCCGGTCCTACGGTAAAGGACGCTCAGTTTGTGTATCCTGATCTACTACTTGAACTGGATACTTGTTACTTAATTGAAGCTTCGGGATCGCTTTCTCGTAGGGAGTCGAGGAAGGATCTCTAGGCTTTACTTCAACATGTCTGCTTAATAAAATGCTATTCTACTCTCTTCTATTGCTGCAAGATGATGGCTTCGTGAAGATGTTTGAAGATGCTAGTCTTCGATAGGACTAGGCCTTCTCTCTATTCTGGCATTTCTGCAGCCCAGTCCACATATACAGCCTTTCCCCTTTGATAATGTTGCATATGTAGTGTAGATCCTTGCTTGCTGAGTACTTCGGATGAGTACTCACGGTTGCTTTGTTACTTCTTTTTCCCCATACCCCCACTTTGATGATACATCAGACGATGGAGCCCCAGAGCCAGATGCCACCGCAGGAGCTTACTACCAGGAGGGTCCAGACGGCACGTACTACTGGATCGAGCCAGCTGACCAGGAGTAGGATCAGAGGCTCCCAGGTAGGAGGCCTACGCCTTTTGATCTAGAGTCATTGTTTGTGCTAGCCTTCTTAAGGCAAAACTTGTCTAACTATGTATGTACCCAGATATTATTTGTATGACTGACTTATGTATTCGGATCCTCGTGATCCCTGGTCTGTAATATTGTGGATCCCCGTTTATTTGTGTTAGAGTTGTGTTGTGATATCTTCCCGTGAGTCCCTGTGCTTGATCATGCACGTTTGCGTGTATGATTAGTGCACAATTGAGTCGGGGGCGTCACAAGTTGGTATCAGAGCCGACTACCTATAGGAAGCCCCCCTTCCAATTCCTTGGCCGAAGTTGAGTCTAGACATCAAAAAACTAATTTACTAACTTGGCTGTGTGGCTTACGGGCCCACGTCGCCAACTGGGTGGTATTAGGATCTTTTATTCCTCGTCTATACTCTGGAACTCTGATCTCTCTTCTATTCGGGTTAAATAAATTTTACTAACGCCGACACTTAGGATCTCGTAAATCTCATCTACCCGGAAAGCTGGATATCTGTGCTTACTTCCTTGCCATTGATCTGATTATTTTGATAATCATTTTCCTTTCCATTGTTTTGTTTAACCTTTCTCTCCGAGTTGTATTAAACTTCTCATTGTCATTTGACAATCCTGAATTTCCTCTGTTTTAGATGGATCGTTTGTTTCCACCATGTCCTACGACACAGCTTGTGCTTCGCACTTGGGCTCGTGATGCCCCTGGGTTTCCAGCTGTTCTGATCGCCCTCCTGACCAGACTTGGCTACCGCTGGTACCCCGAGTACATGGTCTACGAGGATTACCGCGAGTTCAACCAGGAGCAGTACCATGCTGATGTTCGTATCTATGATCAGCAAGATGACTCAGACACTGAGCTGCACCTTTTCCATGGTATCGGCGTGACGATTGAGATGGCAGTCTATGATGCCGCCTACTCTGCTGTCGCACGTCTCCGAGGAGAGTTCAGCAGTATCTTGGATGCCTCTGAGTTCCGATACATTCCGTATGCCCCTGCTGGAGATGCTACTGGATACTACACAGCTATCTGTGCCCCGTACGAGCCTCGTCGCTACGACCCGCATGTTCTGATTCAGTGCACTCAGGCTCTGGATCGCACTGTTCGGGCTCTTGCCGTCGAGTTGGTTGCCACTTGAGCATGTCTCTACGATGCTATGACGCAGTTGCTACCCGCTATTCGTGCAGGGATACATCCGGAGCACATCCTTTACCCGCGCAGGACTCAGATATATGCTCTGAATGCTTTGAACACCTCACCTCTGGAAGGAATCGAGAATGTTCCTGTCGTTTGAGATTTTTCGGACATTTTTCCGGAAGAACTCCCAGGGATACCCCCGGTTAGGGCTGTCGAGTTTGTCATCGACTTGAAGCCGGGCACTACCCCTATTGCGAAGCGTCCTTATAAGATGCCTCTGCACCACCTTCTTGAGCTTAAGGAAGAAATCGACAAGTCACTTAAGAAAGGTTTCATCCGCCCCAGTTCCTCTGCTTGGGGAGCACCTTCACTCTTCGTTAAGAAGAAGGATGGAACTAACCGATTGGTTCAGGATTACCGGCCCATTAACCAAGCCACAATCCAGAATAAATACCCACTGCCCTGGATCAATGATCTTTATGATCAGCTTGCTGGATCCTCTGTCTTCTCGAAACTCGACTTGAGGTTGGGTTATCATCAGATCTGTGTTCGCGAAGAGGATATTCCGAAGACTACCTTTGTTACTCGATATGGCTCTTATGAGTACACCGTTATGTCATTTGGTTTAACAAATGCTCCAGCAACCTTCTCCCGGTTGATGAACTATATCTTCATGGATTACCTCAACAAATTCGTCGTGGTTTATTTAGATGATATCCTTATATATTCCAAGAATGAAGAAGAACATGCTGAACATCTTCGGCTTGTATTGGAGAAGCTACGAGAACATCAGTTGTATGCTAAATTCTCCAAGTGTGAGTTCTGGTTATCTGAAGTGACCTATCTTGGTCATGTGATTTCCAAGAATGGCATTGCTATTAACCCCGAGCGAGTACAGGCTATTCTTGACTGGACTCCACCGAAGAATGTCAAGCAAGTAAGGAGTATTCTCGGACTCGCTAGTTATTGTCGTCGATTCGTTGAGAACTTTTCCAAGATTGCAAAACCATTGACGAATCTGCTCCACAAAGTTGTTAAATTTGAGTGGACAGAAAAATGTCAAGAAAGCTTTCAGACACTTAAAGATAAGTTAACATCTGCCCCAGTGCTAGCACCCCCGGATACTCGCAAGGATTTCGTGATATAATGTGATGCATCTCGCCAAGGATTAGGCTGTGTCCTAATGCAAGAGCGCAAAGTGATTGCTTATGCCTCTCGACAATTGCGTCCTCACGAAGAAAATTATCCAGTGCATGATCTTGAACTTTCTGCGGTTATTTATTCTCTGAAGCTATGGCGACATTACCTTCTCGGTAAGCATTGCGAGATATACACAGATCATCAGAGTTTGAAGAACCTATATACTCAACCAGATCTGAACCTTCGTCAACAAAGATGGCTCAAAACAATTGCCGATTATGATATGAATATCTCATATACCACTGGCAAGGCTAATGTAATGGCCGATGCTTTGAGTCGCAAGGCTTATTGCAACAATCTTATGGTTCAGGAAGCACAACATGTTCTTTATGAAGAGCTTCGCAAATTGAACCTCCATATTGTTCCACAGGGTTATCTCAATACCCTGGTTGTTGAACCAGATTTAGAACACAGCATTAAGACTATACAAAGGTATGACTCTGAAGTTGAAAGGATTAAGCGATACCTCGAAAAAGGAAAGCCGTCGGAATTCCATCTTGATAAGGATGGGATCCTATTCTTCCAACGCCGTCTCTTCGTGCCCAAATTCAAGGATGAGAGGGAACACGTTATGAAAGAAGCTCATGACACTCCTCTGTCAATTCATCCTGGTAGCACAAAGATGTACCGTGACATTTGTCAGAGATACTGGTGGCCTAATATGAAGCGAGACATTGCTCATTATGTTTCTGAGTGTGACGTCTGCCGCCGCATTAAAGCAGAACACCAAAGGCCTGCTGGAACTCTGCAACCCCTTGATATTCCTGAATGGAAATGGGACAAGGTCCAAATGGATTTCATTACTAGTTTTCCTAGATCTCAGAAAGGTCATGATGCTATCTTTGTCGTCATTGACCGATTCTCAAAAGTTGCCCACTTTCTGTCAGTCAAGGAGACAATCACTACTAGTCAGTTAGCAGACTTGTATGTTTCCCGAATTGTGTCACTCCACGGTGTTCCGTTGGAGATCAATTCTGATCGTGGCAGCCTCTTTAACTCAAGATTCTGGGCAAGTTTCCAAGAAGCTATGGGAACTCATCTGTCTTTCAGCACCGCTTTTCACCCTCAGTCTCAGGGTCAAGTCGAACGAGTTAATCAAGTGGTCGAAGATATGCTTCGAGCTTGTGTCATCTCCTTCGGTAAGAAATGGGAGGAATCTCTCCCGTATGCTGAATTCTCTTACAACAATAGCTACCAAGCTAGTCTGAAGATGGCGCCTTGAAGTTCTTTACGGACGTAAGTGTCAAACCCCTCTGAATTGGTCAGAAATTGGGGAACGCTCACTCGTCGGACCGGACATTGTTCAGCAAGCTGAAGAACAAGTCCGCATTGTCAGGGAACATCTGAAAACTGCTCAGTCTCGTCAGAAGAGCAACTATGACCGAAAGCACCAGGTAATGGTCTATCAGCCTGGCGAGCAAGCCTACCTTCGCGTCACTCCGTTGAAAGGCACTCATCGGTTCGGAATCAAGGGCAAGTTAGCTCCTCGCTACATTGGTCCGTTCCGTATTCTTGCCCGCCAAGGAGAAGTGGCATATCAGTTGCAATTGCCGCCAAATCTTTCTCAAGTGCATGATGTTTTTCATGTATCCCAACTTCATCGCTGCTTCAAGGATCCTATTCGAGCTATGGATCATGAAATGCTTGAATTGCGGGAAGATCTGTCTTATCCAGAATATCCCATCCGTATTCTTGATCAAGCTGAACGCCGGACTCGTCAAAAGTCAATCAAATTCCTTAAAGTTCAGTGGTCGAATCATTCTGAAGATGAAGCCACTTGGGAACGCGAGGATCGTGTTCGCGAAGAATACCCCGCTTTCTTTCAGTCTTCCTCTTAATTCACGGGACGAGAATTCTTGTTAGATGAGGAGAATTGTAACACCCCCTGTAATGAACAATAGTGATCACCTTAGTTAATGCCATGTCAACCAGTTTAACAGTGCCTAATAATCATTTGCATCATATTGCATTTCAAACTCCTAATTCAAACTTCAAATTAAATCAAAGTGGAAAATAAAAGTTATTCAAAACAGAAACTAAAATGTTCATTAAATAACAAATATTCCAGAGACAATGCTAAAATTGTAACCAATATTTAACAAATTAATTAAGTGACTCAAACATCCTCTAGCAGTGGCTAAAAACAATATTTAATAACCTTTTTATTAATCCAAAATTAATATGAAATAGTAATTGCCCCAAACTAGTTTTTGGTGCCAGGGTATATTACACTTTGATTTATGGGCTAGGTCTCATATTTTACAAAAACCATTTAGTGCCCAAACAATTTACAAAATAGAAAAGGAAAGAAAACAGAAAAAGGGGAAATAGCAAAAGGCCTAAAACTACTGTGCACTTAGGCCTACTTTCTACAGCACCGGCCTAGCCCACCCCACGGCTCCTCCCACCTCCTGCACTGCTCACCACGACCGCTGTCGAGCACCTAGCGCGCGCATCGCCCGAGCCGGCCCCCACCTCTCTCCCTGCTCGACAACGTGCCCGCGCCCGCCGCGAGGATAAGGGCGAGCCCCACAGCCCCCTAGCACCTCCATCGCCTCACTTTCCCCTCCCTCGCTCGCTCTCCGCCATGGCCAACGCGGCCATCGCCGTTGCTCCATCACCCGCGTAGCCACTGCCTCCGCCTCGCCGTTCCGCCTAGTCCAGCGTCACCGCCGAGCTCCGCTACGTCGCCTGCGCCAATGAGTAGAAGCCGAGGAGCTCTGCATCCCCAGACTGCCTCGTCTTCTTCCCCTACGGCCGCCGTCGAACGCCTCCACGATTCGCCGCTGTCGCCCTTCCTCGAGCCGTCCCCGGGCCTTCCCTGCAACGCTAGTGAGCTGCCGCGTCGATCCCTCCTCTCCCCGCTCTCTCTCCGTAGCCGTAGCTGCCGCCCCCTTCTCACCCTAATGCGCCGCCGCCTGGCCTCGTCGCCGGCGTGGCCTTGGCGACCATAGGGCCCCGTGCGTGCCACCATCGCACTCACCGCGTCGCGTAGACGCTGTAGCCATCTTGCACTGCTCATTTTGCCCGCCGTAGCCCCGATTCCGTAGCTCACCCGAAGCACCTCGCTGCCGGCGAGCTCGTGGCGCTCAGCTCCGGCCACCCCAACCCTTCGCACCGCCACCGTTCGACGCGTGACGCCGAGCCGCATCGAACGCACCCAGCCACGGCTCCGGAAACGCCCTGTGCGCGAATTCCGACCCCCCTCCCGATTGCACCGCCGTCGTTTTGGTCGCCGACGATGAGTCGCCGGTCGACGCTGACGTGGACACGTCGGCCCCAGCACACTGTCACTGACTGGTGGGCCCCGTGGGCCCCCTTTTACCCGTTGACCCCAGTCAACTGCTGACTGGGCTGGCCCTGTGTCTATGACATGCGGGCCCCACTTTAATAAACGAATTTAAATAAATAAGTAAACTGTTAATTAGTTAATTAGTTAACTAGTATACTAATCTCTCACAGACAGTAGGCCCCACCTGCTAATTAGGTTAATTAGATTAAACTAACTCTGTTTAGCTAGCTCTGTCACTAACATGTGGGTCCCACTGGACCCACCTGTCAGGTTTGACTCTGGTCAGCTGGGTTTGACCTGCTGACGTCACACCTAGGTCATGCTAACATCATCATTTACTATTCTGGATAATTTGAATTTAAATAAATAATTAAATTCATAAAATGATTAAATCTTTATAAAATCATATAAAATAAACCGTAACTTAGATGAAAATAATTTATATATGAAAGTTGCTCAGAATTTCGAGACGAATCCGAGTACGTGGTCCATTCATCTGTCAGATGCCCCTAGCTACCTGAACATGGAACTTTTTACCTGATTTCAATAAATGAATAGTGCTCAACTTTAATTAAATAAATCCGAATAAATTCCTAAATTAACTAAATCATTTAGTTAGGCAGTAGAATACCTCGGCATATCATTTAGGCATGTCATGCATATTGTTTGCATCTTTGCCGAGAATTTATTGTTTCTTCCCCCTCCTTCTCTCTCGATAGACGCCGAGGCCGACGCTGTTGCAGCTGAGTACGACTATGCTCCAAACGAGCAGCCCGTTGACGACCCCTCTTTCCTGCCAGAGCAACCAGGCAAGCCCCCCCCCCTTGAGCATCCAGATATCGCCCATTCCATTTCTCCTGCTTGCATTAGATATTGCTACTGTTAAATGTTTGCTCCTATTCTGATGCATAGCCTGCTTTTGTAACTTGTTTATTGTTACCTTACCTGCCTATGTTAAACTGCTTAGTATAGGTTGGTAGTGAGCCATCAGTGACCCCCACCACCTTACCCTTGTTGCCCCTGCTTGATCATCGATGACTCGATTAGTGTGATCGTCGACTAGAGACCGACACATCACTTCACCCCCCTTAGTTGTACGACTCTGCATAGTAACTATCGAGTGCCGAGGGTGATACCTCGTAACGCACTCCTGATGAACACTCTGCAGTGTAGCTGTTCGGTTGTGGTCATCGAGGGTGATTCCTCCTTCTCCACTTTCGATACGACTCTGTCGTGCAACCCCTCTGGGTGAACCTCGAGGGTGATGCCGCATACGTTCACCCTGATGATTTCATCGTGTGGAATTCACCGAGGGTGATTCCTCGGGGTTTCCCCCTTGATGTTATGACCACACGGTTACTTTGACCTTTGTTACAGGCGGGTCGACCCTGATGGGTACCCGCAGGGGATCTATGATGTCACGTGTGCCGGAAGGGCACTCGAGTGTGATATTGTGGCGGAGCTTCGGAAACTCTGATTGTCTCCGCGTGTTATTAAATGAGCCTATTGGATTTGGGTATTTGATCTGAGTGGGTCGACGTGCCCTATACGCACTACCACCACGCGGGATAATGGTTTATGGGGCCCTCTACGTCGTACGTTTCTTCCGAAAGCTCATCAGACGTCACAGTTCACCGTGCGGGCTGATCGCCGGGAATGGGCTGGATACTTCACTGACGAGTTCAGTGTCGCGCCTGCACCCCGGCCAGCCACGCAATGCGCAGGGTGCCCAGGGCGATGGCCCAAGACCTCTGGGTGCATAGGTTAGTCCGGCGTGCTGACCTCTCTGCTGAGCCTAGGTAGGGCGCTGCTTCGTGTTGATCTCCCGAGGCCGGGCATTAACCAGCAAGTGTGTCCGGCCAGAGGTGATCGAGCGTGTTGGGTAACAGTAGTGCACCCCTGCAGGGAAGAATAATCTATCGATAGCCGGTCCTACGGTAAAGGACGCTCAGTTTGGTATCCTGATCTATTACTTGAACTGGATATTTGTTTAATTAATTGAAGCTCTGGGATCGCTTTCTCGCAGGGAGTCGAGGAAGGATCTCTAGGCTTTGCCTCAACATGTTTTCTTAATAAAATGCTTTTCTATACTCTTCTAATTGCTGCAAGATGGTGGCTTTGTGAAGATGCTAGTCTTCGATAGGACTAGGCCTTCTCTCTATTCTGACATTTCTACAGCCCAGTCCACATATACAGCCTCTCTTTGATAATGTTGCATATGTAGTGTAGATCCTTGCTTGCTGAGTACTTCGGATGAGTACTCACGGTTGCTTTGTTACTTCTTTTTCCCCATACCCCATTTGATGATACATCAGACGATGGAGCCCCGAAGCCAGATGTCCCAGCAGGAGCTTACTACCAGAAGGGTCCAGACGGCACGTACTACTGGATCGAGCCAGCCGACCAGGAGTAGGATCGGAGGCTCCCAGGCAGGAGGCCTTCGCCTTTCGATCTAGAGTCGTTGTTTGTGCTAGCCTTCTTAAGGCAAAACTTGTCTAACTATGTCTGTACCCAGATATTATTTGTATGACTGACTTATGTACTCGGATCCTCGTGATCCCTCGTCTGTAATATTGTGGATCTCCGTTTATTTGTGTTAGAGTTGTGTTGTGATATCTTCCCGTGAGTCCCTGTGCTTGATCGTGCACGTTTGCGTGTATGGTTAGTGCACGATTGAGTCGGGGGCGTCCGACGTGGACACGCCGGCCCCACCACACCGTCACTGACTGGTGGGCCCCGTGGGCCCCCTTTGACCCATTGACCCCAGTCAACTGCTGACTGGGCTGGCCCTGTGTCTATGACATGCGGGGCCCACTTTAATAAACGAATTTAAATAAATAAGTAAATTGTTAATTAGTTAACTAGTATACTAATCTCTCACTGACAGTAGGCCCCACCTGTTAATTAGGTTAATTAGATTAAACTAACTCTGTTTAGCTAGCTCTGTCACTGACATGTGGGTCCCACTGGACCCACCTGTCAGGTTTGACTCTTGTCAGCTGGGTTTGACCTGCTGACATCACACCTAGGTCATGCTGACGTCATCATTTACTATTCTGTATAATTCAAATTTAAATAAATAATTAAATTCAAAAAATGATTAAATCTTTATAAAATCATATAAAATAAACCGTAACTCAGATGAAAATAATTTATATATGAAAGTTGCTCAGAATTTCAAGACGAATCCGAGTACGTGGTCCATTCATCTGTCAGATGCCCCTAGCTACCTGAACATGGAACTTTTTGCCTGATTTCAATAAATGAATAGTGCTCAACTTTAATTAAATAAATCCAAATAAATTCCTAAATTAACTAAATCATTTAGTTAGGCAGTAGAACACCTCGGCATATCATTTAGGCATGTCATGCATATTGTTTGCATCTTTGCCGAGAATTTATTGTTTCTTCCCCCCTCCTTCTCTCTCGATAGACGCCAAGACCGACGCTGTTGCAGCTGAATACGACTACGCTCCAGACGAGCAGCCCGTTGACGACCCCTCTTTCTTGCCAGAGCAACCAGGCAAGCCCCCCCCCCTTGAGCATCCAGATATCGCCCATTCCATTTCTCCTGCTTGCATTAGGTATTGCTACTGTTAAATGTTTGCTCCTATTCTGATGCATAGCCTGCTTTTGTAACCTGTTTATTGTTACCTTACCTGCCTATGTTAAACTGCTTGGTATAGGTTGGTAGTGAGCCATCAGTGACCCCCACCACCTTACCCTTATTGCCCCTGCTTGATCATCGACGACTCGATCAGTGTGATCGTCGACCAGCGACCGACACATCACTTCACCCCCCTTAGTTGTACGACTCTGCATAGTAACTATCGAGTGCCGAGGGTGATACCTCGTAACGCACTCCTGATGAACACTCAGCAGTGTAGCTGTTCGGTTGTGGTCATCGAGGGTGATTCCACCTTCTCCACTTCCGATACGACTCTGTCGTGTAACCCCTCTGGGTGAACCTCAAGTGTGATGCCGCATACGTTCACCCTGATGATTTCATCGTGTGCAATTCACCGAGGGTGATTCCTCGGGGTTTCCCCCCTGATGTTATGACCACACAGTTACTTTGACCTTTGTTACAGGCGGGTCGACCCTGATGGGTACCCGCAGGGGATCTATGATGTCGGGTGTGCCGGAAGGGCACTCGAGTGTGATATTGTGGCGGAGCTTCAGAAACTCTGATTATCTCCGCGTGTTACTAAATGAGCATATCGGATTTGGGTGTTTGATCTGAGTGGGTCGTCGTGCCCTTTTCACACTACCACCACGCGGGATAATGGTTATGGGGCCCTCTATGTCGTACGTTTCTCCCGAAAGCTCTTCAGACGTCACGGTTCACCGTGCGGGCTGATCGCCGGGAATGGGCTGGATACTTCACTGACGAGTTCAGTGTCGCGCCTGCACCCCGGCCAGCCATGCAATGCACAGGGTGCCCAGGGCGATGGCCCAAGACCTCTGGGTGCATAGGTTAGTCCGGCGTGCTGACCTCTCTACTGAGCCTAGGTAGGGCACTGCTTCGTGTTGATCTCCCGAGGCCGGGCATTACCCAGCAAGTGTGTCCGGCCAGAGGTGATCGAGCGTGTTGGGTAATAGTAGTGCACCCCTGCAGGGAAGAATAATCTATCGATCGCCGGTCCTACAGCAAAGGACGCTCAGTTTGTGTATCCTGATCTACTACTTGAATTGGATACTTGTTACTTAATTGAAGCTTCGGGATCGCTTTCTCGCAGGGAGTCGATGACGCCCCCGGCTTAATCGTGCACTAACCATACACGCAAATGCACACGATCAAGCCTAAGGACTCACTTGAAGATATCACAACACAACTCTAAAACATAAATAAAGGCATACATGCGTTATATTACAAGCCAATTCCTCGAGGGCTCGAATACATAAGCTCGCATACAAGCGTCAGCGGAAGCATCAGATATCTGAGTACAGATATAAAAGAAAGACAGAAAGGCCATTAAAAGGTGGGGCAAGAGAAAACACTATGATCGAATAGGCGCAGGCCTCCTGCCTGGGACCCTCCGAACCTACTCCTGATCGTCAGCCAAATCGTAGAAGTAACCACCCTCGCGATAGTAGCAGTAGTCGTCGGCGGGAGCGGCTGGCTCTGGGGCTCCGTCATCTGGTCGCATCAAACGGATATGGGGAGAAAAAGAAAGCAAAGCAACCGTGAGTACTCATCCGAAGTACTCAGCAAGCAGGGATCTACACTACAAATGCAACATTATCAAAGGAAGGCTGTATATGTGGACTGGGCTGCAGAAATGCCAGAGTAGAGAGAAGGCCTAGACCTATCAAAGACTAGCATCTTCAGTGATCTTGCAGCATTAGAAGAGTGTAGATTAGTACAGCATAAAGTAGTAGTATCATTAAGTCTCAACCTCACCCAGAGATCCTTTCTCGACTCCCTGCGAGAAAGCAATCCAGAGCCATAATATCCAAGTATCAACCTCGGCCAGAGATCCTTTCTCCACTCCCTATGAGATAGTAATCCCAGAGCCATACTCATCACAAGTATCCAGTTCTAGTTGTATCGATCGGGATACAACTCCGAGCGTCCGTTACCGAGGATCCGGCTATGCATAGATTAGTTCTTCCCTGCAGGGGTGCACCAACTTACCCACCATGCTCGCTTAACTCCGACCAGACACACTTTTCTGGGTCATGCCTGGCCTCGGCCAAACGACACACCGCAACCCTACCTAGAGCTCAGCAGAGAGGTCCCCGCCGGTCTACAACCTAAGCGCTCAGGGGTCTTGGGCCATCGCCCTGTGCACTCCGGGTCGTTGTGTGCACAGTGTATACCAGCACCGCCTCGGATGGTCGGTATGATCCGACCATGCCACAATGTTGAACTGGACGTCTGACAGAACTTTCGGCTGATGCCACGATGCGAAGTACCCATATTTATTCCCGCATGATGGTTAGTGCTATCGGGCCAGAGGCCCATTCAGATCACATATCCAAATCGTTAGTGTATCGGTGGTGCGGTAACGAGCAGAGACTTACGATCGATGTGACCCCGTCGCCCCGTCTCGAGAACTTGCGGCAAGGGCCAAGAATGCTCGGCCACGCCTCGTATTCATCACTCGGGCACCATCCAGGTCAACCCGTCTCGCAAAAGCCTATCGGGAACTCAGGTCCACCTCTACTGGGCGGTACCGCCTGTCCCTCCAGTCCTGCAGTAAAAGTAACTCCCTCGGATCCCCTTCGGGGCCGACCCGTTTCTAACATGGTTCAGGGGTAAAGTCACAGTAATCGTGTGTCCATAACATCAGGGCAATCCGAGGTATCACCCTCGACGGATGCCCACTCGATGTAACCGTCAAGGTGAACTTAGGAGGAATCACCCTCGAGGTTCACACTTGAAGTGTTGCGCGACAGGGTCGTATCGGAAGTGGAGAAGGAGGAACCACCCTCGATGACCACGACCAATTATCTACCCTACAAGGTTAACATCAGAAATGCTGACGAGGTATCACCCTCGGCACTCGATAGTAACCCAGTAGTGACGTACAACTAAGGGGGTGATGTGCAGTGCCGGGACCTGGGTGTTGATCGCGTTGATCGAGTCATCGGGTAATCCAGCAGGGCAGCTTGGGACTAGTGGGGTCACTGTGGTCTCTAACCAGCCTATACTAAGCAGTTTAGGATAAGCAGGTAAGGTACCAATAGCAGGTTACAATAAACAGGCTATGCATCAGAATAGGTAAAGCAGTAGCAGCAGCAATTCTAATGCAAGCACAAGAGAGAAGAGAATAGGCGATATAGGCATGCTCAAGGGGGGTGCTTGCCTGGTTGCTCGGCGGCAAAGGCAAGGTCGTCAACGGTGTCGTCGATCTCCGAAGCTGCGTCGGTACCGGGCTCTATCGAGAGAGAAGAGGGGGAGGAAACAGATAAATACAAGGCAGACAAGGCAACACAGAGCTTGCTATGCTAACGTGCAGTGCAGGGTTGCCTAAAAGCATGACTAAGCCATATTAGTTATTTTAGGATTTAAGTTGGATTTATTAACCGGTATATGTGCACTATTCATCTACCGGAAAAAGGCTAAAAGTTGTGGGTCCACCTCCATAGAGGGTCCCCGCACGAAAACAGACGGCACGGTCAGCTTTGTCTCGTCGTTCTGAGCAACTTTCATGTAGAAAGTTTTTCGATATGAGCTACGGTTATTTTTCTACGAATTTCTAAAGATTTTAGTATTTTCTGGAATTAATTAATTTAACAAAAATATCTAAAATGATTTATGACATCAGCATGACATCACACTAACATCAACAGTCAACTGTGACCGTTGACTGGTCAAACCTGACCTGTGGGTCTAGTAGGACCCACTGGTCAGTGACTGGACTAAATAATGGGTTAATTGGACTAATCTAATACTAATTATCTAGCGGGGCCCATTGTCAGTGTCTAATTAGTGAATAGATTAATTAATTAACTTAATTAATAGATTTTCTATTTATCTAAATTGTTTTATTGACTAGGCCCCACATGTCAGTGGGTTGACCCAGTCAACGAGTCAACTGGGCCCACCCGTCAGTGGCTCAGCGGGCCCCACTGGTCAGGCCAACTCAACCTCGCCGGTGCCGGAACAGGCTCCGGCGACCAAATTAGTGGCGGCGCGGCTCAGGAAGCGGTCGGAATTCGTCCTCCGGCCACCATTTCGTGCGCGGATGGGTGCGATGGATCGGCCGTAACGCGGCGC
This sequence comes from Thinopyrum elongatum, assembly GCA_011799875.1. Classification (NCBI taxonomy): domain Eukaryota; kingdom Viridiplantae; phylum Streptophyta; class Magnoliopsida; order Poales; family Poaceae; genus Thinopyrum; species Thinopyrum elongatum. The sequence goes on along the minus strand of CM022299.1, from coordinate 311,871,830 downwards.
GTCCGTTGGGGGTGGTAGCGCAGCCGGGGACGGCGCGTAGCGACGGCGGCGAGCACGAACACGGCGGCCGGAGTTTGGCGAGGTCGGGGTCGGGGCACTAGGCGGCGCGTGCGCGTGTGCTACATGCTCCTGGGAGCACCCGGAGCACGGTTCTGAGCTCGGGCGAGGCCAACGACGGCCGTGGCCACGTCGGCGGGGCTCATCGGTGGCGGGGCGTTCGGCCAAGGCGGCGGGGCGAGCTACTGCTACGAGGAGGGGCCGAGGGGAGAGAGACCAGACGGGGTTGCTCACCGGGCCCTGCAGATGTGCTAAAGCGGGCTCGGGGAGGGCTCGAAGTCGCCGGATTCGTCAACGATCGCTGGCGATCCAAAGCTTGAAGACGACGGCGACCTGTCGATGCGGGGGCGTCGCGCTTGATCCAATGATCGGAGAGGAAGGAGAGAAGGCAGGCGGAGCGGATGAGCTCGGTCTCAGGCGTCGGTGAGCTCTGTGGCCACGCCAGCGAGCTCGGCCATGGCGACGGCGTCGGGTGGTCGCGGTGGGGGTCGATGGAGAGGCGATGGGGAATAACTGGGGGGGTTAGGGTTTGCGAGGGAGGGAGAGACGCTCGGAGGAGCACTTAAAGACGCCGGGGAACCGCATGATCGGCGACACGGTGACGATCCGCGCTCGGGCGCGCGCGCCAACCGACGCGTGCGGGAGGAGGGAGAAGACCCGGCTGGTGGGCTGGGCCGGATCCTGTAGCGGCAGGCCTAAGTGCACAGTAGCACTAGGCCCTTTTTCTATTTTCTTATTTTCTGTTTCTGTTTTCTCTTTTCTTTTCTGTTAGCAAAAATGTTAGGCCACTTGTTGACTTTTGTAGACTATGTGACCTAGTCCAAACATTATAGTGCATTATCACCTAGCACCAGAAACTAGATTGGGAAAATACAATTTCATATTTAATTTAGATTGATTAAAAGATCATTAAATGTTGCTTTTAGCCACTGTTTGAGGTTGTTAGCATTACTTAGCTAATACATTTAATGTTGAATACAATTTTATAATTGCCTCTGGAATATTTGCTATTTAATGAACATTTTAGTTTCCACTTTGGAACAACTTTTATTTTCACTTGAATTTGAATTTATTTCAGAGAGGAATTTGATATCAAGTGTTTAACCACTGTGATCTAGCATTGCAAGTGAGGATGACTTGGCATGATTAACAAAATGTCACAGTGCTTAGTACACAGGGGTGTTACAATTCTCCTCCTCTAAAAGAAATTCTCGTCCGGAGATTTAAGTGGGCCCATAACCCACAGGTCCCAGGATCAAAACCTGGCTCTGATACCAACTTTTGACACCCCCGGCTCAATTGTGCACTAATAAAACATGCAAATGCACATGATCAAGCCTAAGGACTCACTGGAAGATATCACAACACAACTCTAAAACATAAATAAAATCATACAAGCTTTATATTACAAGCTAGGGGCCTCGAGGGCTCGAATACATAAGCTTGCATACAAGCGTCAGCGGAAGCATCAGATATCGGAGTACAGATATAAAAGAAAACACAGATAGGCCCTTAAAAGGCAGGGCAAAAGAAAACACTACGATCGAAAGGCGCAGGCCTCCTGCCTGGGACCCTCCGAACCTACTCCTAGTCTTCGGCAAGCTCGTAGAAGTATCCACCCTTGGGGTAGTAGCAGCGATCGTCGGCGGGGACAGCTGTCTCAGGGGCTCCGTCATCTGGTTGCATCAAAAGGATATGGGGGAAAAAGAAAGCAAAGCAACCGTGAGTACTCATCCGAAGTACTCAGCAAGCAAGGATCTACACTACATATGCAACATTATCAAGGGGAGGTTGTATATGTGGACTAGGCTGCAAAAATGCCAGAATAGAGAGAAGGCCTAGTCCTATCGAAGACTAGCATCTTCAGCGGTCTTGCAGCATTAGAAGAGTGTAGATTAGTACAGCATAAAGTAGTAGTATCATTAAGTCTCAACCTCACCCAGAGATCCTTTCTCGACTCCCTGCGAGAAAGCAATCCCAGAGCCATAGTATCCAATTCTAGTTGTATTGATCAGGATACAACTCCGAGCATCCGTTACCGAGGATCCGGCTATGCATAGATTAGTTCTTCTCTGCAGGGGTGCACCAACTTACCCACCACGCTCGCTTAACTCCGATCGGACACACTTTTCTGGGTCATGCCCGGCCTCGGCCAAACAACACACCGCAACCCTACCTAGAGCTCAGCAGAGAGGTCCCCGCCGGTCTACAACCTAAGCGCTCAGGGGTCTTGGGCCATCGCCCTATGCACTCCGGGTCGTTGTGTGCAGGGTGGATACCAGCACCGCCTCGGATGGTTGGTACGATCTGACTGTGCCACAATGTTGAACTGGACGTCTGACAGAGCTTTCGGCTGATGCCACGATGTAGAGTACCCATATTTATTCCCGCGTGATGGTTAGTGCTATCGGGCCAAAGGCCCACTCAGATCAAATATCCAAATCGTAGTGTGTTGGAAGTGCGGTAACGAGCAGAGACTCATGATCGATGTGACCCCATCGCCCTGTCTCGAGGACTTGCGGCAAGGGCCAAGAATGCCCGGCCACGCCTCGTATTCATCACTCGGGCACCATCCAGGTCAACCCGTCTCAGTATCACTCGTGGGTACCCCTCACGGTCGACCCGCCTTCCAAGTATCAGTGTAAAGTCCAATTATCCGTGTGTCCATAACATCAAGGGAATCCGAGATATCACCCTCATTGGATTCCTACTCGATGTATCCGTCAAGGTGAACTTGGAGGAATCACCCTCGATGGGTTCACACTTGAGGTGTTGCACAACAGCGTCGTTATCGGAAGTGGGGAAGGAGGAATCACCCTCGATGACCACGACCGAATAGCTACTCTACAGAGTTACCATCAGAAGTGCTACATGAGGTATCACCCTCGGCACTCGATAGTAACGCTGCAGTGTCGTTACAACTAAGGGGGGTGATGTGCGGTGACGGGGCCTGGTTGTTGAGTCTTCTGATAATCCAGCGGGGCAATCGGGACAAGTGGGGTCACTGCTAGGTCTCTACCCAGCCTATACTAGACAGTTTAGGATAAGCAGGTAAGGTTTTAATAGCAGGTTACAATAAATAGGCTATGCATCAGAATAGGTTAAACAGTAGCAGCAGCAACTTCTAATGCAAGCATGAGAGAGAAAGAATAGGCGATATCGGTATGCTCAAGGGAGGTGCTTGCCTGGTTGCTCGACGGCAAAGGCAAGGTCGTCAACGGTGTCGTCGGGCTCCTGAGTTGCGTCGGTCTCGGGAACTGCGTCAGTGTCAGGGTCTACCGAGAGAGAAGAGGGGGAGAAAACAAATAAATACACAGCAAACATATGTAACACAGAGCAGGCTATGCTAACGTGCAGTGCAGGGTTGCCTAAAGACATATCTAAGTCATATTAGTTATTTTAGGAATTTGTTTGGATTTATTATATAAAAGCCATGCACTATTCATTTATCTGAAACAGGTAAAAAGTTGCATGTTCACCTAGCTAGGAGTGTTGGACAAGCATTTTGATTACATATTCAGAATCCTCATATTTTTCTGATCATTTTACATATATAAATTATTTTCATCCGAGTTACGGTTTAGAAGATAGGATTTTCTAAAGTTTTTATTAATTTCTAGAATTATTTAATTAATCTAAATCAATATTATCCAGAACAGTGCGGGGGTGACGTCAGCATGACGCATTGATGGCGTCAGCAGTCAATAGGGGCTGACCGGAGTCAAACCTGACAGGTGGGTCCCACTGGGACCCACATGTCAGCCTCTGAAACTAACTAACAGGGTTAATTTAAACTAATTATCTAGTTAGAGTAGTGGGCCTGGTTAGTCAGTGACTAATTAGTGTTTTAATTAACTAAATATTTAATTAAAAGATTTTGTTACTTATAAAAATCATTTTAATGGGGTGGGGCCCGTATGTCAGCGACCCAGTCAGCCCAGTTAGCGGGGTTGACTGGTCAACTGGGCCCGCGGGACCCAGCGTCAGTGGCACAGGGGCGGGACCCACGCTGGCCAGGTCAGCGCCAGCTGGACCCCGGCCACCGGAGCTCCCCGGCGAACTCGCGCGACGGCGAGCAACTCCGGCGAGCCTGGATTCGTTCTGTGGTGCTCGGTTTTCGGTGTTCTTTGGCTCGCTGGATCGAGCGGAGCGGCGTGCGTCACGCGGGGTGATCGGCTGGACGCGGAAGTGGCCGAAGCGACGCCGGCGACGACGTGGGCGGCCACCGGAGTTCGGCCGTGGATGCAGACAATGATAGGAGGCATGGGAGGGGAAGCGGACTGGCTAGGAGGCTGCCTGGCAGTGCCCGGAGCACGTTGCCGCGCTTGAAGGCGAGCCCGACCGGCTGTGGTCGCGATGGCGAAGCAAGGCGGCGGCGGCGAGCTCGGGCTTTGTCGGGGGACGCGGCTACGGGTAGTGGCAGAAGTAGGGAAGAGAGGGGAAGGGTGCGGCGCTCACTTCCGTTGCTGGGAAGGCCCGAGGAAGAGTTGAGGTGGCCGGAGACGGCGTTGGCGTGCGGCGGCCCGAGGCGGATGGAGGTTGAAGACAACCGCGAAGCCAACGGGGCAGGGCCTCCGAGCTCGGGGAAGTGGCCGCAATCGGCATAGGCGACAGCGAGGAAGCTCCCTGACGCGGGCGAACGAAGGCGGCGGCCGGTGGGCACGTGCAAGGCGAGGCCGTGGCGATGGATGTGTTCAGGTGAGGGGGGGGGGAATGGACCTGGGGAAGGGGGAGAGCGAGCGAGGGGTCGAGGGGGGGCTCAGTGGGGTGTGGGAGCTGCGGCTTTATCCTCGACGGGCGGGTGCCGGCGCGCTGTCGATCAAGGGAGAAGGAGGGCCGGGGTGCGGGCGCGAGGCAGAGGACGACAGCGGCGCGCGTGAACAGAGAGAGGTAGGGGATGAGCTAGATGGGCTGGGCCCGACTGTAGCTCACTTGGGCCGAGCACACAGTGCACTTTTTCCATTTTCTTTGTTTCCTTTTCTGTTTTCTTTTGTTTCACTGCTTTGCAAAAATGTGTGGGCTCATATACAGCTTTATAAAATATGTGAACTAGCCACATAAATATAGTGCAATATTTGTCACTGCTAGAAATTGGTTTGGAGGCAAATGAATTTTATTTGGATTTTAATTAAATGAAATTGGATTAAATATCTCTGTTTTGTTGCTGTTTGAGGCACATAATTAATTTAGTAAAAGTTTATTATAATTTTACAATTGTCTCTAGATTATTTACAATATTATGAACATTTTAGTTTTCAAATTTGAACAACTTTTGTTTCCACTTTTAGTTTGAATTTCCATATGAATTTGAAATGAAAAGAGATATGATCCAAATGATGTTTAAGCACTGTTGATCATGATGACATGGCATTATCAAAAGGGGATTACTGTAGCTAACCACTGGGGGTGTTACAAGTCTCCTCCACTAACAAGAATTCTCGTCCCGAGAATTAAGAGGTAGAAGGGAAAAGTTTGGGGTATTCAGCACGGAGGTTATCCTCGCGTTCCCAAGTGGCTTCATCTTCAGTATGATTTGACCACTGCACTTTGAGGAACTTGGTAACCTTCTGACGGGTTCGACGTTCAGATTCATCGAGGATGCGGATCAGATGCTCCTTATAAGAAAGAACATCATGCAATTCGAGCATCTCGTGATCCACTGCACGGTGCGGAGATTCCTTGAAGCAACGACGAAGTTGCGACACATGGAAGACGTCGTGGATATGAGAGAATTGCGGAGGCAACTCCAATTTGTACGCCACCTGACCACGTCTTGCAACAATGCGGAAAGGACCAATGTAGCATGGAGCTAACTTGCCCTTGATTCCGAAGCGGTGAGTGCCCTTCATAGGAGTGACTCGCAAATAAGCTTGATCACCAGGTTGATAAGTCAAACCCCATCGTTTGCGATCATAGTTGCTCTTCTGGCGGTCCTGAGCCGCCTTGAGGTTTTCACGGACGATACGGACTTGCTCTTCGGCGTGTTGAATAATATCCGGACCCATGAGCGGTCATTCCCCAGTTTCTGACCAATTCAGAGGGGTTCGACACTTACGTCCATATAGAACTTCGAAGGGAGCCATTTTCAAGCTGGCTTGATAGCTGTTGTTATAAGAGAACTCAGCATATGGGAGAGATTCTTCCCATTTCTTGCCGAAGGATATAACACAAGCTCGAAGCATGTCTTCAAGCACTTGATTAACTCACTCGACTTGGCCTTGGGAATGGGGGTGATAAGCTGAACTCCAGGTAATATGAGTTCCCATAGCTTCTTGGAAACTTTCCCAGAACTTTGAAGTGAAAAGGCCCCCACGGTCCAAACTAATCTCCTTCGAAATACCGTGGAGTGATACAATTCTGGAGATATATAATTCTGCTAACTGACTAGCAGTGATCGTCTCCTTGACAGGCAGAAACTGTGCAACCTTGGAGAGTTGGTCGACGATGACAAGAATAGCATCGTGACCCTTCTGTGACTTGGGAAGGCCGGTAATGAAATCCATTTGAACCTTATCCCATTTCCATAGAGGAATAAGAAGTGGTTGCAGAATTCCAGTAGGCTTCTGATGTTCTGCTTTAACGCGACGGCACACATCACATTCAGCAACATATCGAGCAATATCCTGCTTCATTTTGGACCACCAGTACCTTTGTCGGAGATCACGATACATCTTGGTACTACCCGGATGAATAGACAGCGGTGTAGCATGTGCTTCCTTCATGACCTTGTCAGTCATAAGCTCGAAGTGAGGTACCACAATGCGGTCTCTGAAGTACAAGGTTCCATCTTCAGACAACGAGAAATCCCTGTACTTTTCAAGGTGAAGATTTTTCTTCATCAGATCAATCTCAGCATCTTTAGCTTGCATGTTCTTAACAGCTTTCTCAAGATCTGGTTGTATCACAAGGTTATTAAGAGAACCCTGTGGAACAATACACAGATTCAGCTTGCGCAGTTCTTCAAAAAGATGAGGTTGAGCTCGCCTAACCATGAGGTTGTCGCAATAGGACTTGCGGCTTAAGGCGTCAGCCATCACGTTAGCCTTGCCAGGGGTATAAGAAATACCCAAATCATAGTCCGGACTGGCCTCCATCCATCTTTGCTGACGGAGGTTCAGAGCTGGCTGAGTGAACAAGTACTTCAGATTTTTATGATCCGTGTAGATCTCGCAACGATTACCGAGGAGGTAATGTCGCCATAACTTCAATGCATAGATGACAGCAACTAGTTCTAGATCTTGGTCCGGGTAGTTCTCTTCATGAGGACGCAACTGTCGAGAGCCATAAGAAATCACTTTACGCTCTTGCATTAGGACACAGCCTAATCCTTCATGGGATGCGTCACAATAAATCATAAAGTCTTTACGAGAATCTGGAGGAGCCAGTACTAGGGCAGATGTTAACTTGTCTTTGAGTGTTCGAAAACTTTCTTGACATTTGTCTGTCCACTCAAACTTAGCGCCCTTGTGAAGCAGATCAGTCAAAGGCTTAGCAATCTTAGAAAAGTTCTCGACAAATCGACGGCAATAGCTTGCAAGGCCAAGAAAAATTCTCACTTGCTTGACGTTCTTCGGAGGAGTCCTGTCAAGAATAGCCTGAACCCGCTCCGGGTTAACAGCAATTCCATCCTTGGAAATTACATGACCAAGGTAGGTTACTTCAGAAAGCCAAAATTTACATTTGGAGTATTTGGCATACAACTAGTGTTCTCGGAGCCTTTCCAGTACAAGACAGAGGTGTTCAGCATGTTCTTCTTTATTCCTTGAATAGACCAGAATATCATCTAGATATACCACGACGAACTTGTCGAGGTAATCCATGAAGATGTAATTCATCAGACGGGAGAATGTGGCTGGAGCATTTGTTAAGCCAAATGACATTATAGTGTACTCATAAGAGCCATAGCGAGTAACAAATGCAGTCTTGGGAATATCCTCTTCGCGGACATGGATCTGATGATAACCCAACCTCAAGTCAAGTTTAGAAAACACCGATGATCCAGCAAGTTGATCATACAAATCATTGATCCGGGGAAGCGGATATTTGTTCTGGATTGTGGCTTGGTTAATGGGCCGATAATCCTGAACCAATCGGTTAGTTCCATCCTTCTTCTTAACAAAGAGTGAAGGTGCTCCCCAGGCAGAGGAACTGGGGCGGATGAAACCCCAGCTGAAACTTTAGCATGTTCCTTTATTCTAATAGGGAAAGGTGGTTTCTCAATATAAGCAGTAGGAACAATAGGATCAACATTATAAGTAATAGTTTCTTCTTAAACTTTAATAGGTTCTACTATTTTCACTTCAATGGGAGGATGATATTTAAACCACTTCTCCTTAGGGAGATCAACATGAGTAGCAAATGATTCACAGAAAGAAGCTACTATCTCAGAGTCAAGTCCATATTTAGTGCTAAATTCACGAAAAGCATCAGTATCCATAAAAGATTTAACACGATCAAACTTGAGGTTTATACCTGACTCCTTACCTTCATCGATTTCCCAATCTTCAGAGTTGCGTTTAATTCTTTCCAATAAATCCCATTTGAATTCAATAGTCTTCTTCATAAAAGAACCAGTACAAGAAGTATCGAGCATGGATTGATCATTACGAGAAAGCCGAGCATACAAATTCTGAATAATAATTTCTCTTGAGAGCTCATGATTGGGGCATGAATATAACATTGATTTAAGCCTCCCCCAAGCTTGAGCGATACTTTCTCCTTCACGAGGCCAAAAATTATAAATATAATTCCGATCACGATGAACCAAATGCATAGGATAAAACTTCTGATGAAATTTCAATTTCAATCGGTTGTAGTTCCAAATCCCAATATCATCGCATAGCCTATACCATATCAATGCCTTCTCCTTCAAAGATAAAGGGAAGACCTTCTTCTTGACTTCATCCTTGGGCAAACCTGCAAGCTTAAATAATCCACAAACTTCATCCACATAGATTAGATGCATATCAGGATGTAATGTTCCATCTCCCGCATAAGGATTAGCTAGCAGTTTCTCTATCATACCCGAGGGAATTTCATAATAAATATTTTAAGCAGGTTCAGTAGGTTGAGGGGCAACTCTTTGATCTTCCAGTTGGGGTGAAGATACCCTGAACAAGCCCCTCAAAGGATTATTTTCCATAGCAACAAGTGACAGTAAATTTCAGCACACTATATAAATGTTTCCTTACCAAATTCCACTTACCAAAGGCGCTTCACTCCCCGGCAACGGCACCAGAAAAGAGTCTTGATGACCCACAAGTATAGGGGATCTATCGTAGTCCTTTCGATAAGTAAGAGTATCGAACCCAACGAGGAGCAGAAGGAAATGACAAGCGGTTTTCAGCAAGGTATTCTCTGCAAGCACTGAAATTATCGGTAACAGATAGTTTTGTAAAAAGATAATTCGTAATGGGTAACACATAACAAGTGTAACTAAGGTGCAGCAAGGTGGCCCAATCCTTTTTGTAGCAAAGGACAAGCCTGGACAAACTCTTATATAAAGCAAACCGCTCCCGAGGACACATGGGAATTGTTGTCAAATTAGTTTTCATCATGCTCATATGATTCGCGTTCGTTACTTTGATAATTTGATATGTGGGTGGACCGGTGCTTGGGTGCTGTCCTTACTTGGACAAGCCTCCCACTTATGATTAACCCCTCTTGCAAGCATCCGCAACTACGAAAGAAGAATTAAGATAAATCTAACCATAGCATGAAACATATGGATCCAAATCAGCCCCTTACGAAGCAACGCATAAACTAGGGTTTAAGCTTCTTCACTCTAGCAACCCATCATCTACTTATTACTTCCCAATGCCTTCCCCTAGGACCAAATCATGGTGAAGTCTCATGTAGTCGACGTTCACATAACACCACTAGAGGAAAGACAAAATACATCTCATCAAAATATCGAACGAATACCAAATTCACATGATTACTTATAACAAGACTTCTCCCATATCCTCAGGAACAAACGTAACTACTCACAAAGCATATTCATGTTCATAATCAGAGGAGTAATATATATCATTAAGGATCTGAACATATGATCTTCCACTGAATAAACCAACTAGGATCAACAACAAGGAGTAATCAACACTACTAGCAACCCACAGGTACCAATCTAAGGTTTTGAGACAAAGATCGGATACAAGAGATGAACTAGGGTTTGAGAGGAGATGGTGTTGGTGAAGATGTTGATGGAGATTGACCCCCTCTCGATGAGAGGATCGTTGGTGATGGCGATGGCTTCGATTTCCCCCTCCCGGAGGGAAGTTTCCCCAGCAGAACAGCTCCGCCGGAGTCTCGAAAGCTTCCTTATGATTTTTTCCAGGTCAAAACCCTCCATATAGCAGAAGATGGGCACCGGAGACCTGACAGGGGGCCCACAAGCCCTAGGGGGGTAGGGTGTGCCCCTAGGCTTGTGGCCTCCTGGTGGGTCCCCTCTGGTATTTTCTTTGTCCAATATTTTTTATATATTCCAAAATAATTCTCCGTAAAATTTTACGACTTTTGGAGTTGTGCAGAATAGGTCTCTCAGATTTGCTCCTTTCCGGTCTAGAATTCCAGCTGCCGGGATTCTCCCTTTTCATGTAAACCTTGTAAAATAAGAGAGAAAAGGCATAAGTATTGTACCATAATGTGTAATAACAGCCCATAATGTAATAAATATTAATATAAAAGCATGATGCAAAATGGACGTATCAGTGCACTAGTTCGGCGAAGAGATGGTGATACAAGTGTACTAATGATAGTAGATATTGATTTTTGTAATAGGAATAATAAAAATCAGCAAGGTAGCAATTGATAAAACGAAGCACAAACGGTATTGCAATGCTTGAAAATGAGGCCTAGATCCGTACTTTCGCTAGTGCAATCTCTCAACAATGCTAATATAATTGGATCATATAACCATCCCTGAACGTGCGATGAAGAATCACTCCGAAGTTCCTATCTAGTGGAGAACATAAGAAGAAATTGTTTGTAGGGTACGAAACCACCTCAAAGTTATCCTTTCCGATCGATCTATCCAAGAGTTCATACTAAAATAACACCAAGTTATCCTTTCCGATTGATCTATCTAAGAGTTCGTCCTAAAATAACACCATATGATACACATCAACCAACTCTAATGTCACCTAGATACTCCAATGTCACAGCGAGTATCTGTGAGTTGATTATACGATATGCATCAAATAATTTCAGATTCATAATACTCAATCCAACACAAAGAACCTCAAAGAGTGCCCCAAGATTTCTACCAGAGAAACAAGGACGAAAACATGCATCAACCCCTATGCATAGATTACCCCAATGTCACCTCGAGAATCCGTGAGTTGAGTGCCAAGACATAGATTAAGTGCTCTCAAATCCAACAAAGTATTCAATCCGATAAAAGTGAAATCTCAAAGGGAAAACTCAATTCATCACAACAAGATAGAGAGGGAAAACACCATATGATCCAACTATATTAACAAAGCTCGCGATACATCAAGATCGTGCCAAATCAAGAACACGAGAGAGAGAGAGAGAGAGAGTGAGAGAGATTAAACACATAGTTGCTGGTACAAACCCTCAGCCCCGAGGGTGGACTACTCCCTCCTCATCATGGTGGCCGTCGGGATGATGAAGATGGCCATCGGTGATGATTTCCCCCTCCGGTAGGGTGCCAGAACATGGTCTAGATTGGTTTTTCGTGGCTACAGAGGCTTGCGGCGGCAGAACTTCTGATCTAGGGTTATTTCTGGGGTTTTTTGAATATATAGGATTTTTGGGCATCGGTTTCACGCGAAGATGCGCCACGAGGGGCCCACAAGACACCAGGGCGTGCCAGAGGGGGCTGGGGTGCCCTAGTGGGTTGTGGCCACCTCGTGGCTCTTCTGTCCCTCCCACGAAGCTTCTAGTGCCCATTTTGTTCCAAAAAAATTATCAAAAAGTTTCGTTGCATTTGGATAACTTTTATTTCCGCACAAAAAACAACACCACGGTAGTTCTGCTGAAAACAGCGTCAGTCCGGGTTAGTTCCATCCAAGACATACCAAAACCATATAAAATTGTTGTAAACATGGCATGAATACTTCATAAATTATAGATACGTTGGAGACGTATCAGCATGCCCAAGCTTAATTCCTACTCGTCCTCGAGTAGTTAAATGATAAAAGAAATAATTTATGTAGTGTGAATGCTAGCATAGTGCATAAGTTCGATCAATGATAATTTCAATCACTTTTCCTAGCATCATAATAGCAACTCTTTCTCATAAAACTCATCACGATAAAGTAGCAATTGAAAACAGAATTTTTGTTGTGGAATGGTACTTATCATATTCATCATACACCCTTTATTTTGTAGCATGGACATTTGGACTTGAATGATTCAAAGCAATAGTCTATAATTTGACATGAAGACGTCAATACTCAAGCATACTAACAAGCAACCAAGTCTTTCAAAATATCAACACTAAAGAAATCTATCCCTAGCCCATTATGCTCAACCATTGATCCATTCATGAAACACACTCGAATATTAGCTACATCCAATGCACAGGTATGATCGTAGTGCTCCCTAGTTGGTGCTTTATAACAGAAGATGGAGACTCAAATAAAAATAAAAATTGCATAAAGTAAATACATAGGCCCTTCGCAGAGGGAAGCATAGATTTGTACAAGTGCCACAGCTCAAAGCTTAAATTGAGAGATAAAATATTTTGAGAGGCATACTTTTCCCGTCAATGAAAACGACCGAGAATTCCCAACACTTTCCATGCTAGATACATCATAGGCGGTTCCCAAACAGAAAATAAAGTTTTTTTCCCTTTTCCACCATTATTTCACAATCCATGGCTAGCCGTATCCATGGATGCCTTCCATACCAACACTTTCCAAGGAATTTATTATTGAACAACATAATTTTTTTTTTTTGCATTTCCGGACTGGGCATTGATGCGGCTTGAACTACGTCGGTATTTCCCCAAAGAGGAAGGGATGATGCAGCACAGCTACGGTAGGTATTTACCTCAGTGATGAGACCAAGGTTATCGAACCAGTAGGAGAACCACGCAACACAACATGAACGGCACCTGCACACAAAGAACAAAAACTTGCAACCCGACGTAAAAGAGGGGTTGTCAATCCCTCCCGGGTAAAAAGATAGATAAAATTGTAGTAGATTGGATAAATAGATCTCGTGCGAACGCGAGATAAAATAAATAACAATAAATTGCAGCAAGATATTTTTGGGTTTTTGGATTAATAGATCTAAAAATAAAAGCAAATAAAAATAGATCTCGAAGGCAAATATGATAAAGAAGAGACCCGGGGGTCGTAGATCTCACTAGTGGCTTCTCTCGAGAAAAATAGCATACGGTGGGTAAACAAATTACTGTTGGGCAATTGATAGAACTTCAAATAATTATGATGATATCCAGGCAATGATCATTATATAGGCATCACGTCCAAGATTAGTAGACCGACTCCTGCCTGCATCTACTACTATTACTCCACACATCGACCGCTATCCAGCATGCATCTAGTGTATTAAGTTCATGGAGAAACTGAGTAATGCAATAAGAATGATGACATGATGTAGAAAAGATCTATTCATATAGGAATAGACCCCATCTTGTTATCCTTAATAGCAACGATACATACGTGTCATGTCCCCTTCTGTCACTGGGATTGAGCACCGTAAGATCGAACCCATCACAAAGCACCTCTTCCCATGGCAAGAAAAATTGATCTAGTCGGCCTAACTAAACCAAAGATTCAAAGAATAAATACGAGGCTATAAGTAATCATGCATATAAGAGATCAAAGAAACTCAAATAATTTTCATGGATAAAAATATAGATCTGATCATAAACTCAAAGTTCATCGGGTCCTAACAAACACACCACAAAAAGAGTTACATCAAATAGATCTCCAAGAGACCATTGTATTGAGGATCAAAAGAGAGAGAGAGGAAGCCATCTAGCTACTAACTACGGACCCGTAGGTCTACAATGAACTACTCACGCATCATCGGAGAGGCACCAATGAGGATGATGAACCCCTCCGTGATGGTGTCTAGATTGGATCTGTGGTTTCTGGAACTTGCGGCGGCTGGAATTGTTTTTCGTCGACTCCCCTAGGGTTTTTGGATGTCCAGGGTATTTATAGAGCAAAGAGGCGGTGCGGGAGGAGGCCGAGGTGGGCACAACCCACCTGGGCGCGCCTGGGCCCCCAGGCGTGCCCTGGTGGGTTGTGCTCCCCTCGGAGCCCCCCTCTGGTACTTCTTTTGCCCAACAGGTGTCTTCTGGTCCAGAAAAAATCACCAAAAAGTTTCGCTGCGTTTGGACTCCGTTTGATATTGATTTTCTGCGAAGTAAAAAACAAGCAAAAAACAGCAACTGGCACTGGGCACTATGTCAATAGGTTAGTCCCAAAAAATGATATAAAGTTGCTATCAAATGATTGTAAAACATCCAAGATTGCTAATATAACAGCATGGAACAATCAAAAATTATAGATATGTTGGAGACGTATCAACATCCCCAAGCTTAATTCCTGCTCGTCCTCGAGTAGGTAAATGATAAAAACAGAATTTTTGATGTGGAATGCTGCCTAACATGTTCATCACATAATCTTTTCTTTGTAGAATGGACATTTGGAATTTTATATGATTCAAAGAAATAGTTTAGTTTGGACATGAAGATTTCAATACTCAAGCATATCAACAAGCAACCATGTCTTTCAAAATATCAACACTAAAGCAAGTTATCCCTAGCCCATTATGCTCAATCATTGATCCATTCATGAAACACACTTGCATATTAGCTACACCCAATGCTCAAGTACGATCATAGTGCCCCTTGCTTTATAAGAGAAGATGGAGACACAAAATAAAAATTGCATAAAGTAAATAGAAAGACCCTTCGCAGAGGGAAGTAGGGATTTGTAGAGGTGCCAGAGCTCAAAGCGGAAAAGATAGAGATAAAAATATTTTGGGTGGCATGTTTTTCCTGTCAACGAAAATGATCGAGTAATTCCCAATACTTTCCATGCTAGATATATCATAGGCGGTTCCCAAACAGAAAATAAAGTTTATTCCTTTTTCCACCATACTTTCACATTCCACGGCTAACCGAATCTACGGGTGTCGTCCATACCAACACTTTCCAAGGAATTTATTATTTGACAACATAAAGTAAATTCATTTTTCATTTCGGGACTGGGCATCCCTAATACCTTTGCCGTACTCTTGTGCAATGACAAGTGAATAAACACTCATCTTGAGAATAACACATCTAGCATGGAAAAATATTAGCCACCCCCTACCGTTTCATGAGCGGTACGAGCACACAAAAGAGAAATTTATTTTGAAAATTAGAGATGGCACATACAAATTTGCTTATAACGGCATGGAAATACCACATATAGGTAGGTATAGTGGAATCATATGGCAAAACTGGTTTAAGGATTTTGGATGCACAAGTAGTGATCATACTTAGTGCAAATGAAGGCTAGCAAAAGATTGAGAATCATCCAACCAAGAAACGAAAAATCTCATAAGTGAGCATTAAGCATAACTAACACCGAATAATGCACCACAAGTAGTATATAATTTCACTGCATAACTATTGACTTTTGTGCTTGCATAGGGAATCACAAACCTTAACACCAATATTCTTACTAAACCATAATTACTCACCAACATGACTCACAAATTATATCATCATATCGCAAAACTATTACAAGGAATCAAGTTTATTTTGTCCAATGATCTTCATGAAAGTTTTTATTATATCCCTCTTGAATATCTATAACTTTGGGACTAGTTTAATGTGTTGCTTTTGATAGCTCAAACAAATCTAAGTGAAGAACATGAGCATAAAAATTTTCTTCTCCCAAAATAATATAAGTGAAGCATGAGAGAATTTCTTCAAAAATTACCACTCTCAAATAAATCTAAGTGAAGCATGAGAGCATTTCTTCATTAATATTAAAGAACACCGTGCTCAAAAAAGATATAAGTGAAGCACTAGAGCAATTCCATAGCTCATAAAAATTTAAGTGAAGCATAGAGAGCAATTCTAACAAATCATAGCATAATTTTGGCTTTCTCAAATAGGTGTGTCCAGCAAGGATACTTGGCTAAGAATAAAAAGTAAAACAAGCAAAGACACAAATCATACAAGACGCTCCAAGCAAAACTCATGATATGTGACGAATAAAAATATAGCTCCAAGTAAAATATCGATGGTCGTTAGAAGAAAGAGGGGATGCCACTCGGGCATCCCCAACCTTAGTTGCTTGCTTCTTTTTTAGATAATAGCCTGGGATGCCATGGGCATCCCCAAGCTTAGGTTCTTCTTACTCCTTATTCCTTCATCCATCGTGATCTCACCCAAAACTTGAAAACTTCAATCACACAAAACTCAACAAAACCTTCGTGAGATCCGTTAGTATAAGAAAACTAATCTTTACTTTAAGTACTGTAGAAAACCCATTAAAAAATTTTTATTGCATTATATCTACTTTATTCTAACTTTACCATGGCTTACAACCTCCAATACAAACCATAGATTCATCAAAATAAGCACACAATGCAAAGAAAACAGAATCTGTCAAAAACAGAACAGTCTGTAAATATGCGAATTGTTCTCATACTTCTGTAACTCAAAATATTCTAAAAAATTAGGACAACGTAGGAAATTTGTATATCAATCTTGTGTAAAGACTTCAGAATTTTTCGTCGCTTATGTTAATTTGTAAATTTATATTACTGGACGCAAAAGTTTCTGTTTTCCAACAAGATCAAATCAGCTATCACCCAACATGATCCCAAAGGCTTTGCTTGGCACTAACACTAATTAAAACATAAAAACACAATAATAATAGTAGCATAATTGTGCAAACACTCAGGAACAGAAAGAAAAAGACAAAAATAATTTTTATTCATTGGGTTGCCTCCCAACAAGCGCTATCGTTTTATGCCCCTAGCTAGGCATAATGCAAAGATCTAAGTGTTGTCATCTTTATTTCTAGATCCGTAAGATGTCCTAATGATTGATTCATATGGTGGATTAATTCTTGTTCTAGGTAAGTGTTCCATACCCTTTCTCAAAGGAAATTAGAATTTAATGTTCCCTTCTTTCATATCAATCACGGCACCTATAGTGCGTAAAAACGGTCTACCAAGAATAATTGGGCAAGACAGATTGCAATCAATATCAAGAACAATAAAGTCTATGGGCACATAATTCCTATTTGCAACGATAAGAACATCATTAATTCTTCTCATAGGCTTTTTAATAGTAGAATCCGCCAAGTGCAAATTTAAAGAACATTCTTCAATATCGGTAAGACCAAGCACATCACATAAGGATTTCGGAATTGTAGAAACACTAGCACCCAAGTCACATAAAGCAAAACACTCATAATTGTTAATCTTGACTTTGATAGTAGGTTCCCATTCATCATGTAATTTGCTAGGAATTGAAATCTCTAATTCCAACTTTTCTTCCAAAGCTTTCATCATAGCATCAATGATATGTTTAGTAAAAGATTTATTTTGTTCATAAGCATGGGGTGAATTTATCATGGATTGCAACAAAGAAATACAATCAACCAAAGAGAAATTATCATAATTAAAGTCTTTGTAATCCAAAAGAGTGGGCACATCACTAGTTAAAGTTTTGACCTCTCCAAACCCACTTTTATCAATTTTCTCAACAAGATTTTCACCCTCCAAATTATCGGGACGCCTTGTAGCTAAAGTTGACTCTTCTTCAGTCCCTTTATCATCAATCTTAATTTTACTAAACAAGGAATCAATAGAAGAAACACCAATCACTTTAAGATCTTCATCATTTTTATGAAAGCAATCGCTAGAAAACGCTTTTTCTAAAAGTTCTCTTTTAGCTCCAAGCATAGCAGTTCTTTTCTTACTTTCATCCATAGAAACATATAAAGCTTTAATTGATTCCTCAACCTTAGGCACAAAAATTTTCATCTTGAGATTTTCTACATCATGAGAAATTCTATCAATTCTTCTAGACATATCATCAATTTTACTCAACTTTTCTTCTATCATAGTATTAAAATTCTTTGAGCATTGATAAATTCTTTAATATTATTCTCAAGATCAGAGGTGTTCCTATTATTATTATAAAAATGATTACCATAGTAATTACCATAATTATTAGAGGAATTTCCTGAAAAAGGTCTAGGATTAAAATTACCTCTATAAGCATTGTTATTAAAATTGTTTCGCGAGACAAAATTCATGTCTACGGCATCACTATTTTGCTCAATCAAAGTAGACAAAGGCACATCATTAAGATCAATAGGAGCATTTTTATTGGAAACCAACTTCATAAGAGCATCAACTTTTTCACTCAAAGAATTTATTTCTTCTACCGAATTAACCTTTTTGATAGTAGGAGCTCTTTCGGTATGCCATTGTGAATAATTTGCCATAATATTATCAAGCAATTTAGTACCTTCACCCAAAGAAATCTCCATAAAATTACCATCCGCGGCGGAATCTAAAAGATTTCTAGAAACAAAATTCAATCCCGCATAAAAAAATTGTATGATCATCCAAAGATTTAAACCATGAGTAGGACAATTTCTTAGCATCAATTTCATTCTTCCCAAGATTGCACAACGTGTTCATGCTCAAGTTGCTTAAATTCATGATTTGCGTCCTAAGGGAAATAATTTTCGCGGGAGGAAAATACTTAGTAATAAAAGCATCTTTGCACTTATCCCAAGAATTGATACTATTGCAAGGCAAAGAAGAAAACCAAATTTTTGCACGATCTCGCAAAGAAAATGGGAATAATTTTAAATTCACAATATCATTGTCCACATCTTTTTTATTTTGCATATCGCGTAATTCCATGAATGTGTTAAGATGGGACGCGGCATCCTCACTAGGAGTACCGGAAAATTGATCTTTCATAACAAGATTCAGCAAAGCGGAATTAATATCACAAGACTCCGCACTAGTGGCGGGAGGAGCAATCGGAGTGCTAATAAAATCATTGTTGTTGGTGTTAGAGAAATCACACAACTTGGTGTTCTCTTGAGTCATCGTGACTACACAACAAGATTGCACTAAAAAACAGATCTGACGAAAAAAAAGGCGAACGAAAAAGAGGGCGAATAAAACGTCAAATGTTTGTTAAGTGGGGGAGATGAAAACGAGAGGCAAATGGCAAATAATGTAAATTGCAAGGAGATGAGATTTGTGATTAGGAACCTAGTAGATGTTGATGATGTCTCCTCGGCAACGGCGCCAGAAATTCCTTTTGATGCAGCTTGAACTATGTCGGTATTTCCCCAAAGAGGAAGGGATGATGCAGCACAGCTACGGTAGGTATTTCCCTCAGTGATGAGACCAAGGTTATCAAACCAGTAGGAGAACCACGCAACACTACGTGAATGACACCTGCACACAAAGAACAAATACTTGCAACCCGACGTAAAAGAGGGGTTGTCAATCCCTCCCGGGTAAAAAGATAGATAAAATTGTAGTAGATCGGATAAATAAATATCGCGGGAACGCGA
Organism: Thinopyrum elongatum; assembly: GCA_011799875.1. Taxonomy (NCBI): domain Eukaryota; kingdom Viridiplantae; phylum Streptophyta; class Magnoliopsida; order Poales; family Poaceae; genus Thinopyrum; species Thinopyrum elongatum. The sequence continues at coordinate 311,852,217 of CM022299.1, read as the reverse complement.
GATAAAATAAATAACAATAAATTGCAGCAAGATATTTTTGGGTTTTTGGATTAATAGATCTGAAAATAAAAGCAAATAAAAATAGATCTCGAAGGCAAATATGATAAAGAAGAGACCCGGGGGCCGTAGATCTCACTAGTGGCTTCTCTCGAGAAAAATAGCATACGGTGGGTAAACAAATTACTGTTGGGCAATTGATAGAACTTCAAATAATTATGACGATATCCAGGCAATGATCATTATATAGGCATCACGTCCAAGATTAGTAGACCGACTCCTGCCTGCATCTACTACTATTACTCCACACATCGACCGCTATCCAGCATGCATCTAGTGTATTAAGTTCATGGAGAAACTGAGTAATGCAATAAGAACGATGACATGATGTAGACAAGATCTATTCATGTAGGAATAGATCCCATCTTGTTATCCTTAATAGCAACGATACATACGTGTCATGTCCCCTTCTGTCACTGGGATTGAGCACCGTAAGATGGAACCCATCACAAAGCACCTCTTCCTATGGCAAGAAAAATCGATCTAGTCGGCCTAACTAAACCAAAGATTCGAAGAAGAAATACGAGGCTATAAGTAATCATGCATATAAGAGATCAAAGAAACTCAAATAACTTTCATGGATAAAAATATAGATCTGATCATAAACTCAAAGTTCATCGGATCCCAACAAACACACCGCAAAAAGAGTTACATCAAATAGATCTCCAAGAGACCATTGTATTGAGGATCAAAAGAGAGAGATGAAGCCATCTAGCTACTAACTACGGACCCGTAGGTCTACAATGAACTACTCACGCATCATCGGAGAGGCACCAATGAGGATGATGAACCCCTCCGTGATGGTGTCTAGATTGGATCTGTGGTTTCTGGAACTTGCGGCGGCTGGAATTGTTTTTCGTCGACTCCCCTAGGGTTTTTGGACGTCCAGGGTATTTATAGAGCAAAGAGGCGGTGCGGGAGGCAGCCGAGGTGGGCACAACCCACCTGGGAGCGCCTGGGCCGCCCAGGCGTGCCCTGGTGGGTTGTGCTCCCCTCGGAGCCCCCTCTGGTACTTCTTTGGCCCAACAGGTGTCTTCTGATCCAGAAAAAATCACCAAAAAGTTTCGCTGCGTTTGGACTCCGTTTGATATTGATTTTCTGCGAAGTATAAAGCAAGCAAAAAATAGCAACTGGCACTGGGCACTATGTAAATAGGTTAGTCCCAAAAAATGATATAAAGTTGCTATAAAATGATTGTAAAACATCCAAGATTGATAATAGATATGTTGGAGACGTATCAGGCATCCCTATTACCTTTGCCGCACTCTCATGCAATCACAAGTGAATAAACACTCATCTTGAGAATAACGCATCTAGCATGGAAAATATTGGCCACCCCCTGCCGCTTCATGAGCGGTACGGGCACACAAAACGGAAATTTATTTTGAAAATTAGAGTTGGCACATACAAATTTACTTGGAACGACACGGAAATACCACATATAGGTAGGCATGGTGGACTCATTTGGCACAACTTCGTTTAAGGAGTTTGGATGCACAAGCAGTATTCCCGCCTAGTACAAATGAAGGCTAGCAAATATATTGAGAAGCGACCAACCAAGAAACGAAAACGATCATAAACGAGCATTAAACATAACTAACACCGAATAATGCACCACAAGTAGGATGTAATTTCATTGCATAACTATTAACTTTCGTGCTTGCATAGGGAATCACAAACCTTAACACCAATATTCTTACTAAAGCATAATTACTCACCAACATGACTCACATATTATTATCTCCATATCGCAAAACTATTGCAAGGAATCAAACTTATCATATCCAATGATCTACATGAAAGTATTTATTATATCCTTCTTGAACATCCATCACTTTGGTACCAATTTCATAGCTTGTGCAAATTGTCATGACTATTATCAACTCTCAAATAATATAAGTGAAGCATGAGAGTGTTCGACAAACTACTCCAAAAAGATATAAGTGAAGATTAAATGAGCAGTTAAGTAAATAGATAGCTATGTGAGGACTCTCTCTCATTTAAAAAATTTCAGATCTAAGTATTTTATTAAAACAGCAAGCAAAACAAAATAAAATGACATTCTAAGAATAGCACACATCATGTGAAGAAGCAAAAAAAAAAAACTTAGGCTCAACCGAGGCTGACCGATAATTGTTGATGAAGAAAGGTGGGATGCCTACCGGGGCATCCCCAAGCTTAGATGCTTGAGACTTCTTGAAATGTTATCTTGGGATGCCTTGGGCATCCCCAAGCTTGAGCTTTTTTGTCTCCTTAATTCCTTTTATATCATGGTTTCCCTAAATCTTAAAAACTTCATCCACACAAAACTCAACAAGAACTCGTGAGATACGTTAGTATAAATCAATGCAACACCTTATCATTCTCTACTGTAACAAATAACTAAAAAAATTATTAACATTTCATACTAAATGCCTCTGCATATTTAATATTCCTATCCTCAAATAGAACCATTAAACAAGCAAACATATGCAAACATAACAGCAATCTGTCTAAACAGGATAGTCTGTAAAGAGTGCAATTTTACTCATACTTCCCTAACTCCAAAAAATCTGAAAATTTACCACACTGTAGAAAATTTATCATGGCTTATTGTGCAAAAAATTTCAACATATGATCACATTCTTAATTTTCTTAAGAATTCACGCACTACCGTGCAACTTTCTGTTTTCAAACAACCACATATAGACTTGCAAAATAAGCATAGCAAAGGCTATACTTGACATTTTTATTGAAATAAAAGATGCAAAACATTATTCTAAATAACATAAAGCAAATCCTAATAAAATAAAATGATGCTCCAACCAAAACTCATATCATGTGACGAATAAAAATATAGCCCTAAGTAAGGTTACCGATAATGTTGGAGACGAAAGAGGGGATGCCTTCCGGGGCATCCCCAAGCTTAGTTGCTTGGATCTTACTTGAATATTACCTTCGGGTTCCTTGGGAATCCCCAAGCTTAGGGTCTTGTCACTTCTTATTCTCCTCATATCGATATCTCACCCAAAACTTGAAAACTTCAATCACACAAAACTTAACGGAACTTTGTGAGATGGTTTAATATGATAAAGACAAATCATTCACTTTGGTACTGTCAAGATAAGATTTATAATTGTTTCCACATAGTTCCTACTGTACTCTACAATTTACACAATTTATATTAAGCAATATAAGCCATAGAAACCATAAAACAAGCAAACTATGTATTGCAAACAGAATCTGTCAAAAACAGAACAGTATGTAAAGATCTGAATTATGGTCATACTTCTGTAATTCCAAAAATTCTGAAAAATTAGGAAAACGTATAAAATTTGTATACCCATCAACTGTAAAAAATTCAGAATTTTTCGACTCCCTTTGACAATTCTGTTACTGGGCACAAAAGTTTCTGTTTTTGCACAGAATCAAGTCAATTATCATCCACACTATCCCAAAGGTTTTACTTGGCACTTTATTGAAATAAAATCTATAAAAAATGATTACTACATTAGCCTAATAATGTGAACACACAAAAACAGTAGGGGTAAATGTTGGGTTGTCTCCCAACAAGCGCTTTTCTTTAATGCCTTTTTAGCCAGGCATGATGATTTCAATGATGCTCACATAAAAGATAAGAATTGAAACACAAAGAGAGCATCATGAAGCATATGAGTGGCATATTTAAGTCTAACCCACTTACTATGCATGGGTATTTTGTGAGAAAACAACTTATGGGAACAAGAATCAACTAGCATAGGAAGGCAAAACAAGCAAAACTTCAAGATTTTCAACACATAGAGAGGAAACTAGATATTATTGCAATATGTAAAAGCATATGTTCCCCTCTCATAATAATTTTCAGTAGCATCATGAATGAATTCAACAATATAGCTATCACATAAAGCATTCTTTTCATGATCCACATGCATATTTTTTTTATTACTCTCCACATAAGCAAATTTATTCTCATGAATAGTAGTGGGAGCAAACACAACAAAATAACTATCATGAGGTACTTGATTGACATAGCCAAATTGGATATTAAAATCATGATGACAAGTTTCATAGTTATTATTAATTTTTATAGCATACATGTCATCACCATAAACATCATAGATAGCAACTTTGTTGTCATAATCAATTGAAACCTCTTCCAAAATAGTGGAATCATCACTAAATAAAGTCATGACCTCTCCAAATCCACTTTCATAATTATAACAATAAGATTCAGCACCCTCCAAAATAGTGGGATCATTAATACCTAGAGTTGACACTCTTCCAAACCCACTTTCATCAATATAATCGTCATAAATAGGAGGCACGCTATCATCATAATAAATTTGCTCATCAAAACTTGGGGGACTAAAAATATCATCTTCATAAATTATAGCATCCCCAAGTTTATGGCTTTGCATACCATTAACATCATGGATATTCATAGAATTCACACTAACAACATTGCAATCATGCTCGTCATTCATGGATTTTATGCCAAACATTTTATTGAATTCTTCTTCTATCAATTGAGCACAATTTTCCTTTCCATCATTTTCAAGAAAGACATGATAAAGACAAATAATATGAGGCCACCTCAATTCATATTTTTTGTAGTTTTCTTTTATAAACCAAACTAGTGATAAAACAAGAAACTAAAAGATTGAATTGCAAGATCTAAAGATATACCTTCAAGCACTCACCTCCCCGGCAATGGCGCCAGAAAAGAGCTTGATGTCTACTACACAACTTGTTCTTGTAGACTCGTATTGGCCTCCAAGCGCAGAGTTTTGTAGGACAGTAGCGAATTTTCCTCAAGTGGATGACCTAAGATTTATCAATCCATGGGAGGTGTAGGATGAAGATGGTCTCTCTCAAACAACCCTGCAACCAAATAACAAAGAGTCTCTTGTGTCACCAACACACCAAATACAATGGTAATTTGTACAGGTGCACTAGTTCAGCGAAGAGATGGTGATACAAGTGTAGTAATGATAGTAGATATTGATTTTTGTAATAGGAACAATAAAAAATAGCAAGGTAGCAAATTGATAAAACGGAGCACAAATGGTATTGCAATGCTTGAAAATGAGGCCTAGGGTTCGTATTTTCGCTAGTGTAATCTCTCAACAATGCTAATATAATTGGATCATATAACCATCCCTGAACGTGCGATGAAGAATCACTCCAAAGTTCCTATCTAGTGGAGAACATAAGAAGAAATTATTTGTAGGGTACAAAACCACCTCAAAGTTATCCTTTCCGGTCGATCTATCCAAGAGTTCGTACTAAAATAACACCAAGTTATCCTTCCCGATCGATCTATCTAAGAGTTCGTACTAAAATAACACCATATGATACACATCAACCAACTCTAATGTCACCTAGATACTCTAATGTCACCGCGAGTATCCGTGAGTTGATTATATGATATGCATCAAACAATTTCATATTCATAATACTCAATCCAACACAAAGAACCTCAAAGAGTGCCCAAGATTTCTACCGGAGAAACAAGGACGAAAACATGCATCAACCCCTGTGCATAGATTACCCCAATGCCACCTCGGGAATCCGCGAGTTGAGTGCCAAGACATAGATCAAGTGCTCTCAAATCCAACAAAGTATTCAATCCGATAAAAGTGAAATCTCAAAGGGAAAACTCAATTCATTACAACAAGATAGGGAGGGGAAAACACCATATGATCCAACTATATTAACAAAGCTCATGATACATCAAGATCATGCCAAATCAAGAACACGAGAGATAGAGAGAGAGAGAGAGATTAAACACATAGTTGCTGGTACAAACCCTCAGCCCCGAGGGTGGACTACTCCCTCCTCATCATGGTGGCCGTCGGGATGATGAAGATGGCCATCGGTGATGATTTCCCCCTCCGGTAGGGTGCCAGAACAGGGTCTAGATTGGTTTTTCATGGCTACAGAGGCTTGCGGCGGCGGAACTTTTGATCTAGGGTTATTTCTGGTTTTTTTTGAATATATAGGATTTTTGGGCATCGGTTTCACGCGAAGATGCGCCACGAGGGGCCCACAAGACACCAGGACGCGCCAGAGGGGGCTGGCGTGCCCTGGTGGGTTGTGGCCACCTCGTGGCTCTTCTGGCCCTCCCATGAAGCTTCTAGTGCCTCTTTTGTTCCAAAAAGAATCGTCAAAAAATTTCGTTGCATTTGGATAACTTTTATTTCTGCACAAAAAACAACACCACGGTAGTTCTGCTGAAAACAGCGTCAGTCCGGGTTAGTTCCATGCAAGACATACCAAAACGATATAAAATTAGTGTAAACATGGCATGAATACTTCATAAATTATAGATACATTGGAGACGTATCAATAACATATTTTATGTCATGGATAGATTTTCGAAAAGGGCACACTTCATACCATGTCATAAAAGTGATGATGCTCCTAATGTTGCTAATTTCTTCTTTCGTGAAATTATTCGCTTGCATGTTGTGCCAAATACAATTGTTTCAGATCATGATACTAAATTTCTTAGCCACTTTTGAAGATGTTTATGGGCTAAGTTGGGGACTAAACTATTTTTTAGTACTACTTGTCACCCCCAAACTGATGGACAAACTGAAGTAGTCAATAGAACATTGTCTACTATGCTTAGGGCTGTTTTGAAGAATAACAAGAAAATGTGGGAAGAATGCTTGCCTCATATTGAATTTGCTTATAATCGTTCGCTGCATTCTACTACTAAGATGTGCCCTTTTGAAATTGTGTATGGTTACACCTATTGATTTCTTACCTCTTCCATCTTCGGAGAAGGTTAATTTTGATGCTAAACAACGTGCTGAATTGATCTTAAAAATGCATGAGTTAACTAAGAAAAACATTGAGCGTATGAATGCTAAATAAAAACTTGCTGGAGATAAAGGTAGAAAACATGTTGTCTTTGCACCTGGAGATCTTGTTTGGTTACATTTGCGTAAGGATAAGTTTCCTGATTTGCGCAAATCAAAGCTAATGCCATGTGCTGATGGTCCTTTTAAGGTGTTAGAGAAAATAAATGATGATGCATATAAACTTGAGCTCCCTGCAGATTTTGGGGTTAGTCCCACTTTTAACATTGCAGATTTGAAGCCTTATTTGGGCGAGGAAGATGAGCTTCTGTCGAGGACGACTTCATTTCAAGAAGGGGAGGATTATGAGGACATCAATACCATTGTTACACCCACAACCCCTACTGCTATACATACTGGACCAATTACTAGAGCACACGCACGCTAATCGAATTACCAGATACTTTCGTTTCTTGGTAATAATTCTAATGTTCATGAGAATATGATGCTGCCTAAATTGGATACATTTGTTTTTGCTTACAAATGAAGGGCCTAGCTTCGACAAGAAAGATGAACATTGGAGCAAGTTCAAGCATGGAGTTGATGGCATGCGCAAGGGAAACAAGAACGGAGTTTCAAGTGATGATTTCACAACTTTGAAGCCACCATAATGAGTGCATGAAGGCTTGGACGAAATATACAAGATGCTACTTCATAAATTTTGTCCAGAGGCTATTATAGTTGCTGCGTCACCTTATTATTGGATCAGGCCCATGTAATTTCAAAATACTTCAGTATAGACTGTTTTTAGAGTCCGTATGTGTGGGGAAACAGAGTTAAGGGTTGGTTTCGGACCCCTCCTCCAAGGGGTCACGAAATTCCCCCTACTCCTTCATATATACAGCCCTTAGGGCATCGTTTAGACTTTGGGTTTTGTTTAGATTAAAGTTTGCCATAGCTGCCACTTCGCGTACTTCGTTTGTGTTCAACGACCAGACCAAGACGTCACAGAACCCCACCTTGATCAATAAAGTTTTCCTCTTATATTCGCAATATCCAGATTGCAATCTCAGTTTCTTGCTTGTTCTTCATTTGCTTGCAGGAAATAGACCCTCGTGGTCAGGTTGATCGTGCTCCGGTGTGGTCAATAACCTCTCGGAGTTGGTTTAGCGATTGCTAAGGCGCGACGTCCTCGCACGTTCGTAGTTGGATCATCAAAGTCTACTCCTCCGAAAACGGTAATCATCATCTTATCGAAAGACGAGACACCTTTGCCTCTATCACTTGGAATCTAAAAAATGCTGAAGATGAGCCCTTCAAATCAGAAAAACGAAAAAAATGAGATAAGCCCTCTAAACCGGAAAGGAGGGAGTATCAACTGATTAGCGGTCGAGGAGGTCTATTTCAATGGAGCGAGCCGCTTAATTTGGGACCAGCGCGTACGATATATATATGGGACTCGGATTTGAGTAGTGTTCAACTCTGACTCGTGTGTGTATTAAATTGTGATCTAAACTCTACCGTGTTGGACTAGACGTAGTACAAACGGTGTGGGCGTTGCGTTGACGTTGACGTGTACGAGTACAACTCGTTTACTTGTTCTCCAAGGACTCTTTTGTATTGCCCTCATATATACCTCATATAATCACACCTAAGAACGGTTTGTCGTCTCGTGCTTGTAATACTCCTCCACCATAGTGATTGCGCCTTCGTGCGTCTGTGATTTTCTCCCGTAAGGGTTTCCACGTCAAAGTCCGTCTCTCTCATGTCTCGTTTAATGTAAAAAGTGGTATAGAGAGCCAAGTTCGTAGATACGAGATTCGAGAGAGTTTAGGGTTCTGCCTATGCAACGCCGCCGACACCTGGCGATCCATCAATCCGAAGCCAGGTCGATTTCTTCTGCGCAGTCGGACATCATCGAGACTGACAAGTTCTACTGCTGATTCGACTCGTACGCAGCGGTGGAGATCGACCCCATCTCGATTCCTACGGAAGCAATCTGCCAAGTTACCGCTGCTGCTACCAACATCAGACCAAGCCGTCAGCGACCGCGGAAGCAAGTCCCAGAGTGATTTGACCGATCGCGGCGGTACTAAATCAGTAGTTCAATGGGTGTGTCTAGGGCTCATCTAGATGTGACATAACTATGTCACATTTATGTCACATCTAAGTATGACATCAGCATCATCTAATTAAAGAATATATAAAGCGCCACCCATCGTGATTGATTGTTTGTTTGTTTATCCAAGTTCCAATGTGTCCTAATGGTGCACGATGAAGATGACCAACCCATTTGTATATTTATTCTTGCTCCGGGTGCAGTCTGAGTTTCTGAAGTCTAACAAGCCGTTAAACCAGATGTATTCATGCTTGTAAATTCCAACGCCCAAAGTTGTTCATGGAACTTAACATCAGAATGGTTTGGCTTTCTAGAGGAGAAAAGAAGACATAGTTATTCTTTTGTCGTAGGGTGCCTATTCCGAAACAAGAAGTGAGTGTTTTGTAGATTTTTTTCCAAAAAAATAATAATAAAACTAGAATGAATGAAATAGGCGAGGATTGAGCTCCTGAGTTATGTAATTGTTTTAAATATTTTTGGTTCCTTTTTTGCTGTTTTTGTGAAAAAGTTGGATAAAGAAGACTCATATCATGTATGCTTCTGTATCAAGGACTTTTCTTATACCCATCCCAAGATGAGCAGTTCTACATATGAACTCTACGTACATACAATATTAAGAAACTTTCTTGTGACAAGAAGCTCGGCAAAATTCTTAGAAATTCTCAAGTCAATCATGCATGCTCATGTATGTGGTATGTCAGGCTTTGTTCATATATATCCCCACAAACATGTTCTTAAGTTGAATGTTGATCCTAAAGAAGAAGCTTAGGAGAATTCTTGTATTACAAATTTGCAATATATGGCTTTCTTGACTTATGCATAACAAGTGATAAGATTCTACTTGTCATGCCACCTATTTATTTATTTTCCAACATATCATATCTTTATTATTTTGTGCTAATTTTGCTATAGTTATGTGTTTGACAATGTTTTTGTAATTTTTATGAACAAAACATAGAAGTTTACAATTAATAAGGCTATATATTTTTCTTAGTTAGTTAAGAGCAAAAGATTGGTTTTTTGGACCGAGTATGGAAGCAATCTATGTTAATCATGATTATTTTTGTAGTAGTATTCTACTCTAAACCTTGTCTCAGCGCTGATGCTCCAAGTTGAATACCAATCTTCCATTCCTGAAACCTGGAACCCCTATCAGTCCTGACCTGCAATTTCATTACTAATATCTATCGATGCAGACCAAATAATTATGCTTCTGTTTATTGACAAATACCATGCTATATATCATTGCATACTGACTAGACTTTGCAACTTTGATTACTGACAAGTTATGGCTCAGTTTACGCAATTGTGGCAATACCTACCTTTTCATTGTAAAAAAACAATTTCATTACTAATACGACCCTCTATCCCTGCAGACCAAATAAAATTATCCTTCTGTTTATTGACAAATACCATGCTATATATATCTTTGCATACTGACTAAACTTTCCAACTTTGATTACTGACAAGTTATGGCTCAGTTTATGCAATTGTGTACCTACCTTTTCATTGTAAAAATGGACGGGCGTGGCAACGCGCACCATCAATGATCTAGTTGTTGTGTAAAATACACTACTGTATAGTAAGTGACGACTAATTTATTCTATTACTAGTCAGCGACAGATAAATGACCATGCTATGCCTAATACTCTTCCAGATAACGATAATTAGTAGGAACACTGTTACAAAGAGTAATAGTTACGAACAAATGGAAATCATATATGCTTGACTCTCGTCACAATTCTCTAATATGTAACAAACTGTTTTCTCTCTCTGTAAAAAATGTTTTTGGTTAATTTTGAAAATTTTGGTGAATACTTTGAAGAAATAAAAATGTATTAAATAAATTGCATTTTTATTTCTTAATCATACATTTTCAAAAAAAAAGTATTTGGTCGTACCATCTAGAAAAATTGACATTTGAAACAATATTCATGTGTTTTAAAAAAAATGTTCAGGTCATTAGGAAAAAAATGTCTATGCAATGCAAGAATTCTAATTTCCAAAAATGTGTCGTACCATTTAAAAAATTTGTTCAAGCATTTCAAAAATATTTTTGTGATAAAAAATTACGTAATGTAAAAAAGGTTGATCATAGTTCCAAAGTTGAGGATGGACTTACAACTAGGACAATTGAGATAAAAAAACTTCGGGCCCAGTTGCAAGACAAGAGTGGACTTGCAGTTGAGGCAATAAAAAGGGTCGACCCTGGTTGTAAATTGTTGGTGGACTTGCAATTGAAGCGGAAAAAATATTAGTCCCAGTTGCAAGTTTATAGTGGACTTGCAACTAAGGTGAAAAAAAATGGGCCCAATTACGAGTTGAGGGTGAACTTGCAACCGAGGGTGAAAAAGGTCAGGCCTAGTTGCAAGTCAAGGGTGAACTTGCAACTCAAGTGAAAAAAAGGTCCTGCCAAGTTGCAAGTCAAGGGTGGACTTGCAACTGACGTGGAAAAAAAGGTCAGGCCGAGTTGCGAGTCAAGGGTGACTTGCAACAAAAACAAAACAAATAAATTGGTCCCAAATCGAGCACAGTTACGAGTCAAGGGTGGACTTGTAACTGAGGCAAAGAAATTGGCGCATTTGCATGTTGAGAATGGACTTGCAACTAGGACAAAATTGTCGGCCCAATTGCAAGTTGAGGGTGAACTTGCAACTGAGATAAAAAAAAGATTGGACCTAGTTGCAAGTTGAGGGTTGACTTACACTGAGATGAAAAAAAATATTAGGCTCAGTTGCAAGTAAAGGGTGGGCTTGCAGCGGAGATGAAAACAAAATTGGGCTCAGTTGCAAGTAAAGGGTGGACTTGCAACTAGGACAAAAGAAATCATCGGCCTAGTTGCAAGTCGAGGGTGGATTTGCAAATTGGCAGAAAAAAGGATCGGCCCCAGTTGCAAGTCAAAGGTGGAATTACAACTGGTCGGGCTCAATTGCAATTCGATCTGGTACTTACAACTGAGGCAAACAAATTCACTTCACTCGCAAATATATGAGAGGTGAAATGGAGTGAAAATAGAGGGGGAGAGAGTGAAGAATACAAAGGGACAAGCTCCTTTTATGGTTGGGGGTTTTCCCACACAAAGCAACAGCCCAAGAAAAATACAGATAAAAAATAGAAATGGCCGATAACGCGTCAACAAAAAAAAGCACGCACGAGAGAAAAAAACATGAAGTGAAAAAAGGCGATTTGAAATCAAGTGCTCGCACGAAAAAAAGCAACAAAAGATTGAACAATAAAAACAAATAGCAGAACCGTAGTTGCTTAGGCATTGCGCTTTTTGCAATTACATGGAGCTGTCATGTGCGTAACTATGCATGGAGAAAAAACTTAAAGTAAAAAATAATGGTAAATTTTGCAATAAATAAGCTAAAAAGACCGTTGAAGTTTTGATGATTTTGAGCTCTGATAATTGTGAAAGCTTTTCACAGAACAAATAAAAAGACAAAAAAATACATATGAATAGGCACAACAGGAAAATAAAGAGAGAACAAAGTGACTAAGGAAAAACGGCACGTAGACGTGTGCAGCGGCAGAAACGAAAAAGAGACAAGTTAAAAGAAAATGATTTTTTTTAACATTAGTACAGACGCAAGCGCTTATATACACGCGCATACACTCACCCCTATGAACACACACATGCACACCCTACCCCTATAAGCACCTCCGAAAGACTGAGCCGGCATATCATCTTAAAATTTACGAAGTCACAGTAGGCGCCTCGTCGTCGACGGGAACGTCTCCTCCCACTGAATGCGCATCGCCGAAAATCCTGAAATAAATTCAGGAATAAATGCGAGCATCAGGACTTACCCTGATGGGCTGGGATACCACTGTCCCTCTAACCATTCAACCACAGGTTGGTTCGCCAAACGAAAATGAATTGATAGATAAAAGTTGCACATGATGGGCCACCGGGCCTCCTGCCCGATACATGTCCCCGACAAAATTCTGGCCGGATCACTCGCTCGGTATGCGCTTCTGCCTTCGCGTGTCCACGCACACATGTTTAAAAAAAAGCATAGATCTTGAAGCTTAATTCTGACGGTAGGGGATTTAGGTGTGACTTAATTATTTCATATCTAGATGTAAAATAGCAAAACATAGTTTAGTTCACATCAGATTCACTACGTCCGATCGAAGGTTGATTTGACTACTAGTACTACTAGTAGAATGCCCATGCGTTGACACGGGCTTCTGAAATAGTTTGATGAAGTTATATAAAATGGTTTGATGAAGTTATATAAAGATAATGCATGCTAAATTTCACAGGTAGAGACAATATAACACGGTCATAATTGCATAATAATTGAAGTTTAATTTGACATCTTTTTGTCTTTTTATGAGATATCACCGCTTTCCTATCATTATATTGTAAAAAAACCGGTGACTTTTTGGTCCCTTTCAGCGACGTCGCTTCGGAACCATTGTCGATAGATTCTTTTTGTGCATCTCCAAAATTCATATCTATGTCTCCTATATTCTGAAAAACAATAATATAAAATAATGCACCTTTTGCGTTAACATGTATAACATACAGACAAAGAAGGATTAACTATATGCACCTCTTCTCGCGGTGTTTCGGTCCGGGCCGTCATCGTTACATCAGTGCATATGTCAGTTGATATATTTGAAACATCATTCGAGTCCATCACTGTTTATCTCTGATGGACAAAGGTGAAACATATAAAATATAATGATATTTTATACTGCATTATATAAACATCTATAATATATAATAAAAACAAAAGCGAGACTAACACAGATATTTTCATTTGCATTTTTTTTCACCCTACAACCTTATGCGGACCTTTTTTTAGAAATCCTTATGCGGACCTCCCCCTGACTCTCTCCTCCTTACAGCCTGACCTGGCCAAATGGGCCGGCCCGCCACGGCACGGTCCGGCCTGAGTTAAACGGGCCACCTCTCCCCACCCGATGCTCAGAAAAAAAAACCTCTACCCACCCACTCTCTCCCCCTCCCAGCCACTCACTCTATCCCCCTCCTCTCCCCCGCAATGGCGTCGGCCGATGTCCCTCTCAGTCTCTCCCCCTCCTCTCCCCACAACGCCGCCCACCACGTGCGTCTCCCAACTACGCCGCCGCCGCCGCCCTCCTGCGCTGCTGCGAAGGAGGCAACCACCGCCGCCCACCTGCGCAGCTCAACAACCGCCGACCCACCTCGCCCACCGTCACCCACAGCTGGACCACCTCCTCCCCGAGCAGACCAGGAACTCCGCCTCGCCGAGAGTTATGCCGTCCTCAAGCCGCGCTTGCTGGGGAGCCGTGGATCGAAGGAATTGCATCCGTCTCCTCCCACTCGCGCCTCCCCTGTCTTCCCCGATCCGTTCAAAAGAATCAGGGTGATCTGTTGTTCCTCCAGGCCACCTTCCCCCACTCGATTGCTTGCTATTTCGCCTAGGCATCGTGGTCCGCCGCTCGCCGCCGCTGGAGGTCGTCACGTGGCTCCTCTGGTGAACAAAAACCAGCGGCACCGGCACCCAAGTGCCGCCCACGCTCTGGCGCTTGCACGCTCGCCCACGCTGCATCTACATCGCATGCCGCCGGCCCTGCCCCATCCCACCCTCCGCCGCCACCTTCCCCACCACGAGCTCGGATCTACGCCGCCCACTGCCTTCCAGTTCGAGCTCCGCCTCGACCTCATCCCTGCTGCCACCGTCTTCCCTGAACCAAGGAAGCCCTCATCCGATACGCTCTAGTCCGCGACGTGCTGCTCCAACCATTGGTACGCGGCGGTGGTTCGGTCCGGGAGGCGGCTCCTGCAATCCTGGCATCGTCGCTGCGGTGGTTCCATTCCGGCGGCATCAGGGGAGCACACAGCGTCCACGAGCAGCAAGCGGAGCCGGCCAAGGAAGCAAGGATGCGGGCCAATGATGCAGCAGCGCCGGCCATGAGGAGACGCCGGCCGTGGCGGACGCGGAGACAACAGCCGTGGGCGTGGAAGACGGTTTTGGATCCTGTGAGCCGCCGCCGCTGCCGCACAGGAAGTCAACGCCGGCCTTCTGCTGCTCCATGTCCAACAAGTCGCCCACGAGGCGTCGGCGTAGCATTGCTAGCTCCAGCTTGCCCCCTGCCATCGTCTCTGTCGTCGGCACTTGCACGCAAACGCGCTGGTGAGGCTCTTCATGTTTACTTTGTTCTGCTTGTAATATGACCAGTAGCATATTTCTGTACTCACAAATATTTTGCATCATCTGAACAAATGATGGTAAATTGATTCCTATGTAATGTGACATCCTGAATCCTGATTACAAGTTCTGTTAGATTAGTTTTTCTGTTGGAATAATTGTTTTGTTGGAGCAGAACAATGACATCCCTATGATTCAGTTTTTACGGGATGGACTGAATGGGAGTATAAAACATTTTTGACTACTGTATTTTTTAATACTTGTAAACAGGGAGTATATATCATCAAGGTAGTACAATAGAGATAGAGTATAAACATGATTAAATGGTAGGCAGTAGGCAAGTAAATTTACATGATTAAACAGGATCACAGTGACTATAAACACAATCACAGGATTAAGTGAGTATAGATGGAGTACAAAAATTACATCTGAAAGTTTAGGAGTAAAACTGCTTGCCCAAAAAGCTGCTTGTCTACTGCTTGCCCTAAAAACTGCTTGTCTACTGCTTGACATGTTTCAGTTTTTAGATCATATGTACATGTGTCTGGTGAACTGATGGATTCATGACTGAGTTTTTCATTGTGCTTACACGAACCTAAAGATCTAAAAAAATAGAACTTAGTCATCAGTGCTCACACACTTACTTGTTGCTTCTTCAAATATCCTTGATGCTCGTTCACTATTTTTTTATGAATTGCAGTGTCATTGCCCTTGTTTCCTCTTGCGTTTATATGACCGGAGAGATTCTGGCTGATGAGTTGTGTAGGGTAACTGCGGTGATCGGATAACTCTAGCAAGCACTGAACATTCATGTATCAGGGACAACAGGGTATTTATTTCCCTCAAACTCACTTTGCTAAGTTCAGATGCAGACTGTATATTAACTCATTGTAGTAATCTTTTTTACACATGTGCTTACTGTTAAAAGAATGGGCCACTTCACAACCTATCATAAACTGGTGGCCATATAAAACTCTGAGCAAGTTCTAGGGTCTAGCCATTCACAATTGATCCTCATATTCACAAGCGTGGTTGCTGTGGTTATTGTATCACCACTCTTGGTTTGCCCCCAACCACTGCTGCCACTTTCACACACTGAACCAAGTTTACTTCCTATGCTTCCACATCCATAGCATTGGCAACCATATGTTTGTCTAAACCCTCCACTCCAGATTGCACTGAAAGCAAAGGGGAAACAAACTGCACAATGATTCTGCTAGAATTGTTTTGTTGTATTACTGTGGTTTGATCACGTCTCATCTTATTTGCTTTATTTTCTGTGAATTACTCTTTGATGTGTTGATTTGGCAGCTGGAATTCTGAAGCTAAGCTTCTAGACACACATCTAATCTGGTAGTTATTTGTATGAGTTCACAAGACATTCAACATGAAGCTTTTAGAATACACCCTGTTCGACTGGTATGACATATTTTCTTCTTTCTTGTCCTCATCGTGCTCCTGGTAACATGGGATTTTCTTGGGCCTAATGTATTACATATGTTTGTTTTCAGTGTAAATGTGTTCCTTGATCAACTAAACCTTGGTGAATGTACAATTAGGGGGAGCCTTGAAGCCTTCTCATGTAAGAGTATGCTCCACTAAATTTTGATTATTGAGTCCATTACATCATGGCAATAGGGTCAAGCTCCACTTTAATTTGCAGGCAAGCATGCAGGAAATGATCGTTGGATTTCAATAAGCCTTGAACATGAGGTACATACTTTCCATCAGCCTATGGTTTTACGACAACTGCTTTTCTGTTAGCGCTGATGTTGATCAGTAGGCATTGAAGAAAATGCTACATTGTCAAATATTGGTGCCGTCTTGTACTTATGTAATATGTAGTCAAGACGGCACATTTTCACTAATTTTGGCTATACTGTTTAGAGAAAGTTCTCTCTTCTAATAGTAGTAGTAGTAGATATAGTCAAAAAGAAACTTCATACATAGAACACAAAATATTGTCAATTATCTTATATTCGAAAAAGATGTGACTCCCTTAGAGTAGCTTAATAATAAATTTCTTCCTCCCCCTCCCACTTTGTTGGAAAATGTTGGTAACGTATTATGTGGAAAACAAAGTATCTGGCGGGAAAGGAAAAAACAGAAGTTGATATAGTAGACCACAACGTTGAAATAATGCAATCTTGTGCATGAATAAGATGGGCAGAGTATTATGTTGTCTGTATTAAAAACAACACTGCAAGACAACTGGATACAATCTCTCCTGATCTATCATATTCAAATTGAAGAGAAGGGTTCCATTGACCTTAACAGATTTTGTTGCATTCACACAGTTTAAGACGTTTCCATGTATTTGATGTGCACAAATTCCTTTCTTGTAACAGTACCCTTCTGCAGCTATAAACATAATAAAGTTCAATTTGCTAACAACCAAAGATAAAGATCTGTAAAAAAACACGGAAGAGCAGCAAATTATCTGTAGCATAAGAGTAAATGCTTTCATATTCAAACCCGCCAGTTTCTTAAGTGCGGACTTCAGCCTGTAAGGACTTCCTTATAAATGATGTTCTTCATAGAGTTCTGTAAGGACACGGTAGGTCTTTTTCGCTTCTTTGATTTACTATTTTGCTTCTTGCCATTATCCTTCTCCTTCTCCTTCTCAATGAGGATCTTTATGTTTCTCTTCGCGGTGGCTCGAGACAACGCGACATAGAGTTGACCATGAGAGAAGACCGGATTAGGTAGGTACACACCAACAATCGGAATGGTCTGCCCTTGAGCCTTGTTAATCGGAAATTGCTTCCTCTTGAACTTGAATGGAAACATGTCGTTGTTAGACGGGCATAGGGGTATTCGAGGAAGGAATACCCTCCTACCCGCGTGTTGTCCAATTACGATTTCTGCGTCAATGGCGTTCCTCTCAAAACCTCGAACCATAAGCCTTGTCCCGTTACATAGTCCGTTGGCCGGACCAATGTTCCTCAAAAATATGACAGGGCAATTGAGCTTCAGTTTGAATGCATGCGGAGGCAGACCGTTGGGAGTCAATCCATTCAGGAACTCAGGAGCGTAGTAGCCATATGGGTTGTCCTCTGCACTGTCAAAGCTATGGTAGATTACTTCTTCTCCCCGAAAACTCTCTACCATGTGTATGTTTATCTTGTCGACGTTGTCGTTCGTGGTGGAGAGGATTGCGTGAGAAGTCATGTAATTCGGATCAGACATGTCATCTAGACTCGAAAACACATGGTCAACCAGCTTCTCCAGGTCGTCAACCTCGCCTGTAGACGACACACAAATATCTTCAGGGAGTCGTATGTTTCCTTGATCGTCAACTTCCTCGGTGCCATTGCCTACCCTTAGCAAGTAATCCGCAAACCAGGTGTCATTATGAGCCCTCATGTCGGTGACGAGCCTTAACTGGCGCATAACCTTCCAGAGATGTGAACTTCAGAGGGTTGCATCGATTATCTGACCCCGGGACCCCATCCTGACGACCGGAAGCACCTGCCTGAAGTCCCCGCCAAACACAACAGTCTTTCCTCCAAAGGTTTGGTCCCGTCTTCCCATGATGTCGTGCATGCTGTTGTGCAGTGCCTCGACCGCCTGTCGCTTAGTCATGGTGGCCTTGTCCCATAGTATCAATGAGGCCATCCTTAGTAGCTTGGCGGTCCCACTCTGCTTGGTGAAGCTGCATGAGGTGCCATCGTCGCAGCTCAATGGGATCTTGAACCTCGAGTGGGCAGCCATGCCTCCAGGCATGATAGAAGCGGCGACGCCCGACGTCGCGGTAGTTGCCCTCGCTTCGAACCTTGGCGAGCGGCTCCCTGTATAGGAAGGTCTTCCATGTACCTCCCGGGCCCATCAACAAAGAACACACCCCCATCATCGTGGTCAACTGCAGCTAGTATCTCGTCGTATGCAACCCTCTGCTCCAAGTTTAGCGACGATGCCAATTTAGTGTCGTTCACGTCAAACTCGACGGTGGATTCCTCGATCACCTATCTAGCCTCGGCCCCAGTTGGGTCAAACGCATCATCGATGCTTGGAAGAGCAAAATCAGATATGTCTTTACCCATGGACTGCAACATACCCCTAATGTCAAGCAACACCATCTGCTCCACCTCATTTGGGCACGTGTGTATTCGACGGTAGTCATCAGACATAGGCTCGAGGTGCCGATCCCATAAACCGCACACGTCGCCTGGCTCGCAGTGCACCAAGATTGTTGCGAATAGCCTCCTGAGCGAACATGGCATCGCCGACTACTCTGCCTCAATAAGACAGTCGTCGAGCGTGTTATCTGCCTCGATGAGTCCCAGCCTCTCAGCAGCCTCTCGAAAGCTCCCACATAGCCTTTCGTCCATGGTGAGCGGGTCCTCGAAGGATGTCTTACCCGAAACATGGTTTAGCAACACACGCAGATAGTATCGCTCCCCCTCGGCAGGATTGGCAGACACGATTCGGCCTATTTTATAGCACTCCACCCGCGGTTTCCAATACTTTGGTCCCTTCTGCCATGTGAAGCTTCTAGGAAAATCCTTGTACAATATTTGCCTAGCCCACGGGTGAACCTGGTTAGCCTTGAAATACTCCATCAACATGGAAGCATTCTCAGAGGCGACGATGTGGGTCAAGTCAGCTTGCTCATTGAATGCCACCATGTGCATATTCGGGAGATGAAGAGGCAACTGTAGGACAGACAGGGAGTTGGCACATAGGGGGAAGCCAAATATCCTCCACATCGCCTCCGGAGGAGTAACCCACCTCACGTCGACGTATCTTTTGATCTCATCAATGTTACCATCGGCGTCGGGTTGGTCGATGCTGAAAGAAGCCCTATCATGGCCCTTGTATATGTACTTGTAAAGGTATTTGACGGCCTTTATGCTGGAGCAGACCTCGATGTTGATGTGGCAATTGAACATCATCAGAAGGTAAGGGTTATAAGGCACAACCCATATGTTGTCCAACATTTTACCCCGGACCTTAGCCCGCCGACCATCGTCTCTACGCCGATAAACTGGGTATGAGTCCTTGTCCTATGCCGTGTTTTCATTGAACGGCCACAGGTAACTGCACTTGCACTTGTTCTGTTGCATGCACACATTTTTGGGGTTGAGAGCACCGCATGGTCCGTGCATCATATGTTTGACCACCAAGGCGTACAGTTCCGGATACTTCTGTTTGTCTGGGAGCTCGGCGGAAATGAGTCGGTCGTACTGCTCTGGAACGACGAGCTTATATTTGGAATCCATGATCAACAGAAAGTGTGCGTGGGGGAGGCCCCTCTCCTGAAACTCGACTACGTATACATACGCGACAACAACTCCCAGAATATGCTTCTTGAACAACATCTCTTTCATAGCCTCTAGCTTGCCATGGAACACGCGAGCCACGAGATCAGGTCGGTCCTACGCTGTCTGACCAGGAAACAACTCATTTGATATCTCTTCCCAATTAGGGTTGCAGGTCATGGTCAAGAAGATGTCAGGCTTCCCGTATGTATGGACAATTGCCATGGCATCCATATGCCTCCGCTTCATGTCTCGGTCGCCACCAGGGTACGTTCTAGGGAGCAATATCCTTACTCCAACAGCACTTGCTCGCGTCTCCCCGGATGTGATCGCATCAACAACTCCTTTATATAGGTCGGCACGGATCTTCGTCTGGTTCTTCCTGTACCATTTCAACCTACAACTCTCAATCTTGATATACATGTCGACCCCCCATTGCTGGAGCAATCGTGCTCCACAGAGTATGGGATTGAATATCGCAGGTCGTGTCTGCAACATGTAACAGTAGTAGTCTCTCACAGAGACGCATAACCTGCTATTCCCCTCTGCACATGGATGAGTGACGCGGAAATTAGGATTCATATGAGAATTATACTATTTATCAGAATGACATAATACGCAAAAGGCCTACCTGCATCCTCGTCATCATCATGGCCCCCTCTTGGTTGTTGTACAACCTCCCATGGGACATTACGTTTAGGTAGTTTCGGATGCCAACCGAGCTCCCCCCTTGGATAGAAGAGGGGATAAGACAGCGGGTCATATGAGCCATCAGTAACATGTATACTGTGCCTCTGGTTGTCGTTACCGCAAAGTGTAATCCTACGATCGAACCTCTTCGCTAGATCAGTGCCCTCCACCCAAATTGCAGCGACCTCGGATGACACCGGTCTATTATATTTCCTTTGGTCAAGCCTCTGGTCGGTGTTGAGGTCTATCCTATAATCGTCGAGGTTGTCCTTGTGTGCACCCAAACTCCTAAACTGCTGGGAGCACGGGTTTTCCCGGAGTATGTCCACTAACTTCCTGACGACATTCTGGTCCAATTGCTTGGTGGCAGCCTTGCGATGGGTCAGGTTAGGGTCATCGTCGTAGAAGTACAATTGGAGATGTTCGGGACGGGAGCCTGGTCCGAAGGAATGCACATTGTGGTAGATGGTGCCGTGCGCCCGAAACGTGTACACCCCCGACTTCATATTTGTGTAGTTTTCACCGAGGCTGACGCCAAGGGTTGTGAAGGAGAAGTGGTCGTTGAAGAACCGTATGTTGTCTCGAAAATGTCTAAAGTCCGCATCTGAGCTGGACCAAAGCCTCATTAGCTCTGGTATGGGCTCCGGTTCCTTCAGCTCGATTTGCCCATTGCGATAGCAGAAGCCGTCGGTCTCTAACTCAAACTTCTTGGCCTTGTAGTGGTCGTAGTTCGCGGCGTGCTTCAGGATGTGTGTGCTGTCTGGGAGGTTTGAGTAGACATAATCCAAAGGATCAATGTCGATACACCCAGCGCTAGACATGTTCGCGTCTTTGGCTCCATCCATGCTATCAACATCGGATGCTGGGAGCATTTATTGCAACATCGTTTACTAATAGTTTTCATCAATAAATAGTTACTTGATTCTCCAGTCGACAGCTTGAACATACCTTTGCCACCAAATACATAGTACTCGTCATCCATGAGATCTAGCGGTACTGGATCATCACCCATGATGCGGCTTAGGAAGGCCTCCATGTCTCCTGAGCCATCGTTGAGATGGTAAGCACATGTTATATAACACCAAGGCATAAGATGACGAGTACAGTCAAGTCTTACCTTCTGTACCGGCAGTGTATGTCGGCATGCTCCCCCAAGGAATGCGTGCGGGTGAAGCAGCTTCTGCCCGAGAGCTAGATGTTGCGATGGGGGTGGAAGGAGTCAAGTTTGTGTTTACGCTCGCTAGATCTGGACGTGGCATTGCAATGGATTCAGCGCACGGCGTGTTTTTCCTTGAAGCATATTTTGCCTTTCGCTTCGCACTTGACTCCGCCTTATCATCTGCATCCATGCTACCTCGGCGTTCCTTGCATCGCTCCCGCTGCAGACGATTTGATTCTTGGAGATTGATCCTACCCTCTTCCTTTTTCTTTCGATAAGCTGCCCATCATTGTGCGTTTCTCTGCTCCCTTCGTTCGTCAGCCATATTACTACTGCGGTCTCTTACACGTTGCCTCCTAGCCAATTCTTTGTCACAATTGAATTCAGCAATGGCAGATGTGGACCCATCTTCTGGAGCATCATCGTGTGACAAGGATGTATAGTTCGAGCTAGATGGGTTGGCTGGTTCAACAATAAAGTTAAAACATAATCATTTCATCAATGCTCAACAATCATGAAGATCCAGAACCAAGCCAATATGTCGAATGTTCAGATAATATATTAACTGAATACTTGAACACCCCTACCTGAAGGTTGAATGACATTCGTGATCTCACCAAGAGCGGGTCGGGAAACACCTTGCATTTCATCCTGGAGCATGGTCGTACCCTCAACTTTTTCTTCTGGTAGGATGTTCGCCTACGCGCGTTAGTCTGCAACTCTTTATCGTCTGTGAAGTCATAATTGTGTTATTTATCCCGTTGCCTCATGGGCACGATTAATGATCAATACTATCATTGTTATGTTGAAACTTTAAACACCCGTACCTGGCATCGAACCGGAAGGCTGATCAATATTAGTGATATCACCAAGAGGGGATCGGGAAACAATCTGCTTTTCATTTTGGAGCTTGACCTTTTCATCCCTTTTCTTCCGATAAGTTGCTTGCCTTCGTGCATTCCTCTGCTCCCTTTTGTCGTCGGTTATGCTATAACGCACTTGGTCATTCATAACAGCACATGATGTCTTGGAATGAGTTGGGTTTACATCACTTGTTGGGGTAGATGATGGCACAAGCTCTGAACCAGAACGACCAAGGGCATTAAGCCACACATCATTGCGGGAAGATTCTCTGGCTACAGGAACAAAAGAAAATACATCCGTTAGGCCAGTACATGAATATGCACCCCTTTAAGCACAAATCTAGCCATATGAAAGGCGTATCCACTCACACCACTTGAGCCTTCTGCGTGACCTTCCGGAGCATCATCGTGTGACAAGGATGTATAGTTCGAGCTAGATGGGTTGGTTGGTTCAACAATAAAGTTAAAACATAATCATTTCATCAATGCTCAACAATCATGAAGATTCAGAACCAAGCCAATATGTCGAATGTTCAGATAATATATTAATTGAATACTTGAACACCCCTACCTGAAGGTTGAATGACATTCGTGATCTCACCAAGAGCGGGTCGGGAAACACCTTGCATTTCATCCTGGAGCATGGTCGTACCCTCAACTTTTTTCTTCTGGCAGGATGTTCGCCTACGCGCGTTAGTCTACACCTCTTTATCGTCTGTGAAGTCATAATTGTGTTATTTATCCCGTTGCCTCATGGGCACGATTAATGAATCGATACTATCATTGTTATGTTGAAACTTTAAACACCCGTACCTGGCATCGAACCGGAAGGCTGATCAATATTAGTGATATCACCAAGAGGGGATCGGGAAACAATCTGCTTTTCATTTTGGAGCTTGACCTTTTCATCCCTTTTCTTCCGATAAGTTGCTCGTCTTCGTGCATTCCTCTGCTCCCTTTTGTCGTTAGTTATGCTATAACGCACTTGGTCATTCATAACATCACATGATGTCTGGGAATGAGTTGGGTTTACATCACTTTTTGGGGTAGATGATGGCACAAGCTCTGAACCAGCACGACCAAGGGCATTAAGCCACACATCATTGCGGGAAGATTCTCTGGCTACAGGAACAAAAGAAAATACATCCGTTAGGCCAGTCCATGAATATGCACCCCTTTAAGCACAAATCTGGCCATATGAAAGGCGTATCGGCTCACACCACTTGAGCCTTTTGCGTGACCGGTGGCATAAAGTGATGCAAGAGTACTCCTATCCGGGAACGAAGGCACATTATTGTCTGCATGATGTATAAACAACAAATCTAGATGAGAATTCAACATGTACATTCATAGAGACGTTTGATCGCTATCCATGATGCACGTATCGGATCATACCAAATGAACTTCCTGCAAGGCCGTAGGCAGAAATATCTGTGAGGGTACTCGGACCAGGGAACGAAGCAACATCATGCGTGAAGGATACTGATGGGTTGTCTACATAACAAAACCAGTACAGAATGAGGCAGGTTCCTGCTAACCGAATAGTGTGTTTAAATATGGAACCCACGTACGCAAACTCGTATGCCCTGGCTGATCAACATTTGTTATATCAGAAAGAGGGTGTTCGGATAGGGTTGCATGCTCGTCTGCTGTAACCGTGGCATGCCAGTTCCATCTGTTTAATCAGAAAGAGGGTGTTTGGATAGGTTTACAAGCCTGTTAGGCACGAATGATCATTTTAAAACTGTACGATAGAACGGATAGGGGTATTTACACAGTCCAATACCTGCAGTCATTGGATAATTGTCAACATTGTCAGCTAAGGGAATGATTGCTGGGTTGTATTCATCAACATAACCGTCGACATTATGGCCTGCAACACATTAGCGAGATATAGTGATTGTTGGTAATGATGTTTGGCACCGTCGACACCTGACTCATTTATGTTATTCTAACGTACCTTAGCTCCCTTGTGAATGTAGGTCAACAAGAGGGGGTACAGCACATCTGACCCCTTTTTCTCTTCCGGTGCCTTTCTATTTGCATTTCCCATCAGTACCTATCATTGATCAACAGCATTAGTATTGATGTGGTATGTATACTGTACAATTGGCTTGGCATGTATTTTTGGTGTTCCAACTGGGAACATGGTGGAAGAAATGACTACATTGTATTCATCTGATAAACATTTATTGGCTTGGCATGTATTGGCTTGGCATGTATTTTTGGTGTTCGAACTGGGAACATGGGGGAAGAAGTGACTCCATTGTATCCATCTGGCTATCCATGATTTACGAAACCCATGCCAAGCCAATTTTATGTGGCTCCATCTGGCTGAACAATTATCTTCTCATCAGAGTACGTACCTTTAACAATTCTCTTCTCAGCCCTGCACTGCTTTCCGCCGTACGCGTCATTCGCGGGGATCCGTGGTGTGTGGGAGGCGGCGGCGGCGTCCTGGTGTTTCTGATCCCACGGGGGTCGTATGTGAGGCGGCGACGGGCGCATCTTGGTGTTCCTGATCGTGGTGTATCTTGGCGACGGGCGACGTATTCGCGGCGGCGGCGGCGTTCTCATGATCCACGAGGGCCGCGCCTGCCCCTGATCCTATGCGTCGGCGGCTGTGTATCCTCGGGAAACCAGGAGGAGCGGATCTCGTTCAGGAGGGGAGGAGCTTTGATTGGTTTTTTTTTGTCGATTCATAGATTAAAACCAGTACAGGGCGGTGGGAGGTGGGAGGAAATAAAACGGGACGAAAATAAACCCGGAGTACCAGGCTACCAACTGCTCATTAGGAGTAGAGACTCCTCACGTGAAGGGCTGAAGGCTAGTAGATCGGAGTTGCTTTTTTCCTCGAGTCCTACGTCCACACCCGAACTACTACCAGGGGCTATTTACTCTGCTTTGTTTGATCCATAAATTAACTCTGTCTAGAATTTTTACTTCAGACTTGTACTACTTTGTGTACACAGTTTTATCTACTCATGGCATCAATGAAGTATGATCTTCCGCTGTTTTATCGTGACACCAGGTTCATCTATGGCAAGTTAAGATGCGGGCGTTGTTGGCGCAAGCTGATTATGATGATGCACTGATAGTTTTGGGAAGAATAGGATTCATGACTGGACTCACAAGGAGAAAAGAAAGGACCGTAAGGTTTTGTCACAAATTCAACTCCATTTGCATAATAATATTTTGCAGGAAGTTTTGAGCGAGAAAACTGCCGCCGCTCTATGGTTAAAGCTGAAAGGGATTTGCATGACAAAAGATCTCACCAGTAAGATGCATCTGAAACAAAAATTATTCCTATACAGGTTACCCGAGGGAGGTAATGTTTTGAATCATGGAGGAAGATACTGTTTTAATGTTATTATGTTCACTGCCAAGTTCTTACACAAATTTTAGAGACATCATATTGTACAGTCGTGATACTCTCACGCTTAATGAAGTTTATGAAGCTTTGGACTCTAAGGAGAAGATGAAATTAATGGTGCCTCATGATGGTTCAAGTTCATCCCAAGCTGAGGGATTATCTGTTCGTGGTAGGACAAAGGAGAAGAACTCACATAATGGAAACTGAGACAAAAGTAAGAACGGCTACAAGGGCCGGTCACAATCTAGAGACAAGAAACAATATTGCAGATATTGCAAGAGAAACGGGCATGACATCTCAGAATGTTTCAAGTTGCAGAACAAGGAAAAAAGGAATGGTACATATACATATAAATCGAAAGGTAATAAACAATGTGAAAATTCAGCTAATGTTGCTCGTGATGATAGTTTCGATGATGCTCTTGTTGTTATTGTTGGATGTGCTGAGACCAATGATGAGTGGGTACTTGATACCGCATGCACTTTTCATATGTGCCTGCATAGAGATTGGTTTACTACTGCTGCTGGTTCTGTTTTGAGTTTTGATAATTCACCATGCATGATTGAGGCATAGGTTCCGTTCGAATCAAGATGTTTGATGGCACAATAAGAACTTTGACAGATGTTCGATATATTCCGAAGATGAAGAGAAATCTTTTCTCTGTAAGTGCCCTTGATGCAAAGGGGTACAAGTATTCAGGTGGAGATAGTGTTTTGAAAGTCACCAAAGGTTCTGTTATTGTGATGAAAGGTGATTAAAGTTCGACCAACGGTCTTTATTACCTTGAGATTCTGCTGTTTCAAGTAGCACTACTCCAGCTATTTCAAAGAATTTCAATTGTGATGCTGCTAACCTTTGGCATATGTGTCTTGGACATATGAGTGAACTTGGTTTGATAGAGTTAAATAAGAGAGGTCTTCTTGATGGATACAAAATTGGATTTAAATTTGTGAGCATTGTATCTTTGGAAAGCATAAGAGGGTGAAGTTCAACACTTCGGTTCATACAACTGAAGGTATTCTTGATTATGTGCATTCTGATTTATGGGGACCATCTCGCTGAAAGTCACTAGGTGGTGCTAGTTACATGTTGACTATTATTGATGATTACTCAAGAAAAGTATGGCCTTATTTCTTGAAGCACAAATATAAAGCATTCTCAGCATTTAAGGAGTGGAAGATTATGATTGAGAGGCAATATGAAAAGAAGGTAAAAATACTTCGCGCTAATAATGGTATGGAATTCTATTCTAAGCAATTTGAGAATTATTGCAAGTCTGAAGGCATTGTCAGACACTACACCGTTCCTTATATTCCTCAACAAAACAGTGTTGCTGAGCATATGAACAGGACCATTATTTCTACAGCCCGTTGCATGTTGTCCAATGCATGTTTGCATAGGTGTTTTTGGGCTGAAGCCACTTCCACTGCTTGTTATCTTATTAATCAGTCACCATATATTGCTCTTAATAAGAAAAATCCAATTGAGGTATGGTCCAGTTCTCCTGCTGATTATTCACAGTAGAGAGTTTTTGGTTGCACTGCTTATGCTCATATTGATAATGGAAGTTGGAGCCTAGGGCTATTAAGTGCATCTTTCTTGGTTATAAATCTGGTGTCAAAGGTTTTAAATTGTGGAATCCTGAAACACAGAAAGTTGTTATTAGCAGAAATGTTACATTTAATGAATATGTTATGTTACATGATGTTCCATCTACTAATGTTCCCGTTGAGAGTGAGCAGCAGTCTACTGTTCAGGTGGAGCATGTTATCAATTCAAGTTATATATCTTCTAAGGAGAATGTTGATGCACATGATGAACCCATCGTTGATGATGAACATGTCACTCCAAATCAGCCTATTGTTCCACTCGGTTGGAATCTTGTCCGTGACAGAGTTAGTTGGGGTATTGATAAACCTAAAAGGTTAATTGAAGAATGCAATATGGTTTCTTTTGCTTTATCTGTTGCGGAGGAAATTGAAGGTAATGCTGAGCCTTCTTCATATTCTGAGGCTATTATTTCTGGTGATAGTAATAAGTGGATTACCGCTATGCATGATGAGATGGAATCACTTGAAAAGAATGGTAGTTGGGATTTAGTAAGATTGCCTAGAGACAAGAAACCTATTCGTTGCAAGGGGGTTTTCAAAAGAAAAGAAGGTGTTTCTCCTAATGATGAGGCAAAATATAAAACAAGGTTAGTTACTAAAGGTTATAGCCAGATTCCAGGTATTGATTATAATGAAGTCTTTTCTCTTGTTATGAAGCATAGCTCTATTCGCACTTTACTCAGTATTGTTGCCAGGCATGATTTTGAGCTCGAACAAGTGGATGTTAAAACTGCATTCTTACAGAGAGATTTAGAAGAGGATATTTTTATGGAACAACCTGAAGGGTTTGTTATTCCTGGAAAAGAAAAACTTGTTTGTAAGTTAAAGAAATCTCTTTATGGATTGAAGCAACCCCCTATACAATGGTACAAAAGATTTGACACCTTTATGCTCCCTCAAGGTTTCAAAAGGTCTAATTAAGATAGCTGTGTTTATTTGAAAACTGTCTACTTATTTGCTCCTTTATGTTGATGATATGCTAATTGCTACAAAGAGTATGTCATAGATTAATGAATTAAAGAAGCAATTGAGTAATGAATTTGAGATGAAGGATTTAGGTGCAGCAAAGAAAATACTTGGCATGGAAATATCCAGAGATAGACCATCTGGAAAAGTATATCTGAGTCAGAAGGGATATATTGATAAAGTTCTTCACCGTTTTAATATGCATAATGCCAAGACGGTGAGTACTCCGTTAGCTGCACACTTCAAATTATCTCATGCAAGATAAACAGAGAGGTATATCAACACATGATAAGATCACTCTATCTCTGTTG
Source organism: Thinopyrum elongatum (assembly GCA_011799875.1). Taxonomy (NCBI): domain Eukaryota; kingdom Viridiplantae; phylum Streptophyta; class Magnoliopsida; order Poales; family Poaceae; genus Thinopyrum; species Thinopyrum elongatum. The sequence continues at coordinate 311,822,877 of CM022299.1, read as the reverse complement.
ATACTTCCATCACATATAGCATTGGATATCATCATCATGAGTTGTTGGGGTATCTGGTCTGTAAGGAACGACAAAATTTTCAGATCAGCAGCTCCACATTTTAATACTTGGAAGTTTTTGTTGGGAAACGTTGCATGGAAAACAAAAAATTTCTACGCACACGCAAGATCTATCCATGGAGATGCATAGCAATGAGAGGGGAGAGTGTGTCTATGTACCCTCGTAGACCATAAGCGGAAGCGTTTGTTAACGCGGTTGATGTAGTCGAGCTTCTTCGCGCTCCAACCGATCGAGTACCAAACGTACGGCACCTCCGCGTTCAGCACACGTTCAGCTCGGTAACGTCCTCCGCCTTCTTGATCCAGCAAGATGGCGAGGTAGTGGATAAGTTCCGGCAGCACGATGGCGTGGTGATGGTGATGGTGAAGTGATCTCCACAGGGCTTCGCCTAAGCACTACGAAAATATGACCGAGGGTGTAAACGGTGGAGGGGGGCGCCGCACACGGCTAAGCAATTGTTGTGATTGTGCTAGGCGCCCCCCTCCCACCTATATATAGGTGGGGGTAGGAGGGAGCAGCCAAGAGGCGCCCCCCAAGTAGGTCAAATCCTACTTGGGGTCCTCCCCAAGTGGCGCCTCCCCTTTCCTTATTGGAGTGCGGGAGGAAGGAAGGAGGAGGTGGCACCCCCCCTTTCCTTTCTCTCCTGAGGAGGGAAAGGCAGGAGGGGCCACCCCTCCCCTTTCCTTCCCCTAGGGACGGCCGGCCATGTAGAGGGGCGCACCAGCCCCCTAGTGGGCTGGTCTGTCCCCCCCTTTGGCCCATTAGGCCCATACACTTACCGGGGGTGTCCGGAACCCCTTCCGGTGACCCGATGAATACCCGGTGCACTCCGAAACTCTTCCGGTGTCTGAATACCATCGTCCTATATATCAATATTTACCTCTCGACCATTTCGAGACTCCTCGTCATGTCCGTGTTCTCATTCGGGACTCCGAACAACATTCGGTCACCAAATCATATAACTCATATAACACTATATCGTCAACGAACGTTAAGTGTGCGGACCCTACAGGTTTGAGAACTATGTAGACATGACCGAGACACCTCTCTGGTCAATAACCAATAGTGGAACCTGGATGCCCATATTGGTTCCTACATATTCTATGAAGATCTTTATCGGTCGAACCTCATGACAACATACGTAATTCCCTTTGTCTATCGGTATGTTACTTGCCCGAGATTCGATCGTCGGTATCTTCATACCTAGTTCAATCTCGTTACCGGCAAGTCTCTTTACTCATTCCATAGTACATCATCTTGCAACTAACACCTTAGTCACTTTGCTTCAAGGCTTCTTATGATGTGTATTACCGAGAGGGCCCATAGACACCTCTCTGATACTCGGAGTGACAAATCCTAATCTCGATCTATGCCAACTCAACAAACACCTTCGGAGATACCTGTAGAGCATCTTTATGATCACCCAGTTACGTTGTGATGTTTGATAGCACACAAGGTATTCCTCCGGTATCCGGGAGTTGCATAATCTCATAGTCGAAGGAATATGTATTTGTCATCAAGAAAGCAATAGCAATAAACTGAACGATCAATATGCTAAGCTAACGGATGGGTCTTGTCCATCACATCATTCTCCTAATGATGTGATCCCGTTATCAAATGACAACACATGTCTATGGTTAGGAAACCTTAACCATCTTTGATCAACGAGCTAGTCTAGTAGAGGCTTACTAGGGACACGGTATTTGTTTATGTATTCACACATGTATATAAGTTTCCGATCAATACAATTCTAGCATGAATAACAAACCTTTATCATGAATAAGGAAATATGAAATAACAACTTTATTATTGCCTCTAGGGCATATTTCCTTCAGTCTCCCACTTGCACTAGAGTCAATAATCTAGATTACATTGTAATGAATCTAACACCCATGGAGTCTTGGTGCTGATCATGTTTTGTTCGCGGAAGAGGCTTAGTCAACGGGTCTGCCACATTCAGATCCGTATGTATTTTGCAAATCTCTGTGTCTCCAACCTTGACCTTTTCACGAATGGATTTGAAGTGTTTGGTTCTCTTGTGAAACCTGGATTCCTTCGCCAAGGCAATTGCTCTAGTGTTGTCACAAAAGATTTTCATTGGACCCGATGCACTGGGTATTACACCTAGATTGGATATGAACTCCTTCATCTAGACTCCTTCATGTGCTGCTTCTGAAGCAGCTATGTACTCCACTACACACGTAGATCCCGCCACGATGCTTTGCTTGGAACTGCACCAACTGACAGCTCCACCATTCAATATAAATGTGTATCCGGTTTGTGACTTAGAGTCATCCGGATCAGTGTCGAAGCTAGCATCGACGTAACCATTTACGACGAGCTCTTCGTCACCTCCATAAACGAGAAACATATCCTTTGTCCTTTTCAGGTACTTCAGGATGTTCTTGACTGCTGTCTAGTGATCCACTCCTGGATTACTTTGGTACCTCCTGCCAGACTTATGGCAAGGCACACATCAGGTCTGGTACACAGCATAGCATACATGATAGAACCTATGGCTGAGGCATAGGGAATGCCTTTCATTTTCTCTGTATCTTCTGAAGTGGTCGGGCTTTGAGTCTGACTCAACTTCACACCTTGTAACACAGGCTAGAACCCTTTCTTTGACTGATCCATTTTGAACTTCTTCAAAACTTTATCAAGGTATGTGCTTTGTGAAAGTCCTATTAAGCGTCTCGATCTATCCATATAGATCTTGATGCCCAATATATAAGCAGCTACACCGAGGTCTTTCATTGAAAAATTCTTATTCAAGTATCCTTTTATGCTATCCAAAAATTCTATATCATTTCCAATCAACAATATGTCATCCACATATAATATCAGAAATGCTATAGAGCTCCCACTCACTTTCTTGTAAATACAGGCTTCACCGTAAGTCTGTATAAAACCATATGCTTTGATCACCTCATCAAAGCATATATTCCAACTCCGAGATGCTTGCACCAGTCCATAGATGGATCCCTGGAGCTTGCACACTTTGTTAGCACTTTTAGGATCGACAAAACCTTCTGGTTGCATCATATACAACTCTTCTTTAAGAAATCCATTAAGGAATGCAGTTTTGACGTCCATTTGCCAGATTTCATAATCATAAAATGCGGCAATTGCTAACATGATTCGGACGGACTTAAGCATCGCTACGGGTGAGAAAGTCTCATCGTAGTCAACTCCTTGAACTTGTCGAAAACCTTTCGCAACAAGTTGAGCTTTGTAGACAGTAACATTACCATCAGTGTCAGTCTTCTTCTTGAAGATCCATTTATTCTCTATGGCTTGCCGATCATTGGGCAAGTCCACCAAAGTCCATACTTTGTTCTCATACATGGATCCTATCTCAGATTTCATGGCCTTAAGCCATTTATCAGAATCTGGGCTCATCATAGCTTCTTCATAGTTCGTAGGTTCGCCTTGGTCTAGTAACATGACTTCCAGGACAGGATTACCGTACCACTCTGCTGCGGATCATGCTCTGGTCGACCTATGAGGTTCAGTAGTAACTTGATCTGAAGTTTCATGATCATTATCATTTGCTTCCTCTCTAGTTGGTGTAGGCATCACGGGAACGGTTTTCTGTGATGTGCTACTCTCCAATTCAAGAGAAGGTACAATTACCTCATCAAGTTCTACTTTCCTCCCAGTCACTTTTTTCGAGAGAAACTCCTTCTCTAGAAAGGATCCATTCTTGGCAACAAAGATCTTGCCTTTGGATCTGTGGTAGAAGGTGTACCCAATTGTTTTCTTAGGGTATCCTATGAAGACGCACTTCTCCGATTTGGGTTCGAGCTTATCAGGCTGAAGCCTTTTGACATAAGTGTCGCAACCCCAAACTTTAAGAAATGACAGCTTAGGTTTCTTGCCAAACCACAGTTCATACGGTGTCGTCTCAACGGATTTAGACGGTGCCCTATTTAACATGAATGTGGCTGTCTCTAATGCATAACCCCAAAACGATAGTGGTAAATCGGCAAGAGACATCATAGAACACACCATATCCAATAAAGTACGGTTACGACGTTCGGACACACCATTATGCTGTGGTGTTCCAGGTGGCGTGAGTTGTGAAACAATTTCACATTGTTTTAAATGAATGCCAAACTCGTAACTCAAATATTCGCCTCCGCGATCAGATCGTATAAACTTTATTTTCTTGTTACGATGATTCTCTACTTCACTCTGAAATTCTTTGAACTTTTCAAATGTTTCAGACTTGTGTTTCATCAAGTAGATATATCCATACCTACTCAAATCATCTGTGATGGTCAGAAAATAACAATACCCACCGCGTGCCTCAACACTCATCGGACCGCATACATCGGTATGTATTATTTCCAATAAGTCATTAGCTCGCTCCATTGTTCCGGAGAACGGAGTTTTAGTCATCTTGCCCATGAGGCATGGTTCGCAAGTATCAAATGATTTATAATCAAGTGATTCCAAAAGTCCATCCGTATGGAGTTTCTTCATGCGCTTTACACCAATATGACCTAAACGGCAGTGCCACAAGTATGTTGCACTATCATTATCAACTTTGCATCTTTTGGCATCAATATTATGAATATGTGTATCACTACGATCGAGATTCAACAAGAACAGACCACTCATCAAAGGTGCATGACAATAAAAGATATTATTCATATAAATAGAACAAGCATTATTCTCTGATTTAAATGAATAACTGTCTCACAATAAACAAGATCCAGATATAATGTTCATGCTCAACACGGGCACCAAATAACAATCATTGAGGTCTAAAACTAATCCCGAAGGTAGATGTAGGGGTAGCGTGCCGACGGCGATCACATCGACCTTGGAACCATTTCCGACACGCATCGTCACCTCGTCCTTAGCCAATCTTCATTTATTCCGCAGCTCCTGTTTTGAGTTACAAATATGAGAAACCGAACCAGTATCAAATACCCAGAAGCTGCTACGAGCATTAGTAAGGTACACATCAATAACATGTATATCAAATATACCTTTGTTCACTTTGCCATCCTTCTTATCCGCCAAGTATTTGGGGCAGTTCCGCTTCCAGTGACCATTCCCTTTGCAGTAGAAGCACTCAGTTTCAGGCTTGGCTCCAGCTTTGGGATTCTTCCCGAGAGTGGAAACTTGCTTCTCATTCTTCTTGCAGTTCCCTTTCTTTCCCTTGCCCTTTTTCTTGAAACTAGTGTCTTGTTAACCATCAACACTTGATGCTCCTTCTTGATTTCTACCTCCGCGGCCTTAAGCATTGCGAAGAGCTCAGGAATCATTTTATTCATCCCTTGCATATTATAGTTCATCACGAAGCCTTTGTAGCTTGGTGGCAGTGACTGAAGAACTCTGTCAATAACATTATCAACTGGAAGATCAACTCCCAGCTGAGTCAAGTGGTTATGATACCCAGACATTTTGAGTATGTGTTCACTGACATAACTGTTCTCCTCCATGTTGCAGCTATAGAACTTGTTGGAGACTTCATATCTATCAACCCGGGCATTTGCTTGAAATATTAACTTCAACTCTTGGAACATCTCATATGCTCCATGACGTTCAAAACGTCTTTGAAGTCCCGGTTCTAAGCCGTAAAGCATGGCACACTGAACTATCGAGTAGTCATCAGATCGAGCTTGCCAGACGTTCATAACATCTGCTTCAGCTCCTGCAGCAGGTCTGTCACCTAGCTGTGCATCAAGGACATAATTCTTCTGTGCAGCAATGAGGATAATCCTCAAGTTACGGACCCATTCCGTGTAGTTTCTACCATCATCTTTCAACTTAGCTTTCTCTAGGAACACATTAAAATTCAGGGGAATGGTAGCTCGGGCCATTGATCTACAACATAGATATGCAAAACTATAAGACTAAGTTCATGATAAATGAAGTTCAATTAATCAAATTACTAATGAACTCCCACTTAAATAAACATCCCTCAAGTTATCTAAGTGATACGTGATCCAAATCAACTAACCCATGTCTGATCATCACGCGAGATGGGGTAGTCATCAATGGCGAACATCTCTATGTTGATCATATCTACTATATGACTCACGTTCGACCTTTCGGTCTCCAGTGTTCCGAGACCATGTCTGTACATGCTAGGCTCGTCAAGTTTAACCCAAGTATTCTGCATGTGCAAAACTGTCTTACACCCATTGTATGTGAACGTAGAGTCTATCACACCCAATCATCACGAGGTGCTTCGAAACGACGAACTTTGGCAACGGTGCATACTCGGGGAGAACACTTTTATCTTGAAATTTAGTGAAGGGATCATCTTATAATGCTACTGCCGTTCTAAGCAAAATAAGATGCATAAAGGATAAACATCACATGCAATCAAAATATGTGACATGATATGGCCATCATCATCTTATGCTTTTGATCTCCATCTCCAAAGCATTGTCATGATCTCCATCGTCACCGGCTCGATACCTTGATCACCATCGTTGCGTCGGGGTCGTCTCGCCAACTATTGCTTCTATAACTATTGCTAACGCATAGCGATAAAGTAAAGCAATTACATGGCGCTTGCATTTCATACAATAAAGAGACAACCCTAAGGCTCCTGCCGGTTGTCGATATTACAAAACATGATCATCTCATACATCAACATATATCACATCATATCTTGACCATATCACATCACAACATGCCCTGCAAAAACAAGTTAGACGTCCTCTACTTTGTTGTTGCAAGTTTTACGTGGCTGCTACGGGCTTCTAGCAAGAACCGTTCTTACCTACGGCAAAAACCACAATGGTGATTCATCAAGTTTGCTGTTTTAACCTTCTTCAAGGACCGGCCGTAGTCAAATTTGATTCAACTAAAGTAGGAGAAACAGACACCCGCCAGCCACCTTTATGCAAAACTAGTTGCATGTCTGTCGGTGGAACCGGTCTCATGTGCGTGGACATGTAAGGTTGGTCCGGGCCGCTTCATCCCACAATACCGCCGAATCAAAATAGGACGTTGGTGGTAAGCAGTATGACTATCACCGTCCACAATTCTTTGTGTTCTACTCATGCATATCATCTACGCATAGACCTGGCTCGGATGCCATTGTTGGGAAACGTTGCATGGAAAACAAAAATTTTCTACGCGCATGCAAGATCTGTCCATGGAGATGCGTAGCAACGAGAGGGGGGAGTGTGTCTACGTACCCTCGTAGACCGTAAGCGGAAGCATTTGTTAACGCGGTTGATGTAGGCGAACTTCTTCACGCTCCAACCGATCGAGTACCGAACGTACGGCACCTCCACGTTCAGCACACGTTTAGCTCGGTGACGTCCTCCGCCTTCTTGATACAGCAAGACGATGAGGTAGTGGATGAGTTCTGATGACCCACAAGTATAGGGGATCTATCGTAGTCCTTTCGATAAGTAAGAGTGTCGAACCCAACGAGGAGCAGAAGGAAATGACAAGCGGTTTTCAGCAAGGTATTCTCTGCAAGCACTGAAATTATTGGTGACAGATAGTTGTATGATGAGATAATTCGTAACGGGTAACAAGTAACAAAAGTAAACAAGGTGCAGCAAGGTGGCCCAATCCTTTTGGTAGCAAAGGACAAGCCTGGACGAACTCTTATATAAAGCAAAGCGCTCCCGAGGACACATGGGAATTGTTGTCAAGTTAGTTTTCATCATGCTCATATGATTCGCGTTCGTTACTTTGATAATTTGATATGTGGGTGGACCGGTGCTTAGGTGCTGCCCTTCCTTGGACAAGCCTCCCACTTATGATTAACCCCTCTCGCAAGCATCCGCAACTACGAAAGAAGAATTAAGGTAAACATAACCATAGCATGAAACATATGGATCCAAATCAGCCCCTTACGAAGCAACGCATAAACTAGGGTTTAAGCTTCTGTCACTCTAGCAACCCATCATCTACTTATTACTTCCCAATGCCTTCCCCTAGGCCCAAATCATGGTGAAGTGTTATGTAGTCGACGTTCACATAACACGACTAGAGGAAAGACAACATACATCTTATCAAAATATCGAACGAATACCAAATTCACATGATTACTTATAACAAGACTTCTCCCATGTCCTCAGGAACAAATGTAACTACTCACAAAGCATATCCATGTTCATAATCAGAGGAGTATTAATTATCATTAAGGATCTGGACAAATGATCTTCCACCGAATAAACCAACTAGCATCAACTACAAGGAGTAATCAACACTACTAGCAACCCACAGGTACCAATCTGAGGTTTTGAGACAAAGATCGGATACAAGAGATGAACTAGGGTTTGAGAGGAGACGGTGCTGGTGAAGATGTTGATGGAGATTGACCCCCTCTCCATGAGAGGATCGATGGTGATGACGATGGCGATGATTTCCCCCTCCCGGAGGGAAGTTTCCCAGGCAGAACAGCTCTGCCGAAGCCCTAGATTGGTTCTGCTCACGTTCCGCCTCGAGACGGCGGCGCTTCGTCCCAAAAGCTTTCTTATGATTTTTTCCAGGGTAAAAGACACCATATAGCAGAAGATGGGCATCGGGGGCCTGCCAGCGGGCCCACAAGGACGGGGGCGCGCCCTCCACCCTTGTGGCTGGCTGGTGGCCCCCCTCTGGTGCTTTCTTCGCCCAATATTTTTTTATTAATTCCAAAGTGACTCTCCGTGAAGTTTCAGGACTTTTGGAGTTGTGCAGAATAGGTCTCTAATATTTGCTCCTTTTCCAGCCCAGAATTCCAACTGCCGGCATTCTCCCTCTTCATGTAAACCTTGTAAAATAAGAGAGAAAAGGCATAAGTATTGTGCCATAATGTGTAATAACAGCCCACAATGTAATAAATATTGATATAAAAGCATGATGCAAAATGGACGTATCAACTCCCCCAAGCTTAGACCTCGCTTGTCCTCAAGCGAAAAGCCAATATCGAAAAATATGTCCACATGTTTAGAGATAGAGGTGTCTATAAAATAAAATACGGACATGAGGGCATCATGATCATCTTTAGAAAAACAACATATATTGTCATATAATTCCTTATGCTAAAGTAACAATTCGTTCACAAGGTAAAGTATGAATCAGAAACTTCATTGAAAACTAACAAACTATGATCTCAGTCATTGAAGCAATTGCAATTTATCATAACATCGGAAAGAGTCAATATAAGAGCTTTTCAGCAAGTCCACATACTCAACTATCATTCAGTCTTTCACAATTACTAACACTCACGCGATACTTTTGGGTTCAAACTTTCAATCGGACACAGTGAAAGATAGGGGCTTATAGCTTCGCCTCCCAACTCTTTACCGCAAGGGTAATGTCAACAATAATACTTTATGATAACCAACATCCGAGTGGATATATATATCTGGATCTTTCTCCAACACATAGTGCTTGCCAAAGGAAAATGTGTAAAAAGGAAAGGTGATGATCACCATGACTCTTGTATAAGGGTAGAAGATAAAAGTAAAAGATAGGCCCTTCGCAGAGGGAAGCAAAGGTTGTCATGCGCTTTTATGGTTGGATGCACAAAATCTTAATGCAAAAGAACGTCACTTTATATTGCCGCTTGTGATAAGGACCTTTATTATGCAGTCCTTCGCTTTTATTTCTTCCATATCACAAGTTCGTATAAAGCTTATTTTCTTCACACTAATAGATCATACATATTTAGAGAGCAATTTTTATTGCTTGCACCGATGACAACTTACTTGAAGGATCTTACTCAATCCATAGGTAGGTATGGTGGACTCTCATGGCAAAACTGGGTTTAGGGATGTTTGGAAGCACAAGTAGTATCTCTACTTGGTGCAAAGAATTTGGCTAGCATGAGAGGGAAAGGCAAGCTCAACATGTTGGAGGATCCATGACAATATAACTTCTATTCGGATATAAGAAAACATAACCCATTACGTTGTCTTTCTTGTCCAACATCAACCTTTTAGCATGTCATATTTTAATGAGTGCTCACAATTACAAAAGATGTCCAAGATAGTATATTTATATGTGAGGCCTCTCTTTCTTTATTACTTCCTATTAATTGCAACGATGACCAAAACTATGTTTGTCAACTCCCAACAAATTTTATTTATCATACTCTTTATATGTGAAGTCATTACTCCCCATAAGATCAATATATGATCTTTTTATTTCTTTTTATTCTTTCTCTTATTTTTATTCCCTCAAGGTCATAGCAACAAAGCAAAGCCCTCAACTCCAAACTACTTTTTATTATATATAGCTCACGGACTCGATTACATAGAGGGAACATAAAGCAAAACTCAAAGCTAGATCATACTAAAACTTTATTCGACTAGATCAAGATATAACCAAAAGGATCGAACTAAGAAAAATGATAAAAGTAAAGGTGAGATGGTGATACGATGTGACGCCCCCGGCCCGATCGTGCACTAATCATACACGCAAATGCACACGATCAAGCCTAAGGACTCACGGGAAGATATCACAACACAACTCTAAAACATAAATAAAGTCATACAAGCTTTATATTACAAGCCAGGGGCCTCGAGGGCTCGAATACATAAGCTTGCGAACAAGCGTCAGCGGAAGCATCAGATATCTGAGTACAGATATGAAATAGAAACAGAAAGGCCTTTAGAAAGGCGGGGCAAAATAAAACACTACGATCGAAAGGCGCAGGCCTCCTGCCTGGGACCCTCCGATCCTACTCCTGGTCGTCAGTTAACTCATAGTAGTATCCATCCTCTGGGTAGTAGTAGTAGCGATCGTCGGCAGGGCAGCTGTCTCAGGGGCTCCGTCATCTTGGTCACGACAAACTGATATGGGGAGAAAAGGAAAACAAAGCAACCGTGAGTACTCAAAAGTACTCAGCAAGCAAGGATCTACACTACATATGCAACATTTTCAAGGGGAGGCTGTATATGTGGACTGGGCTGCAAAAATGCCAGAATAGAGAGAAGGCCTAGTCCTATCGAAGACTAGCATCTTCAGCGGTCTTGCAGCAGTAGAAGAGAGTAGAACAGTACAATATAATGTAGTAGTATCATTAAGTCTCAACCTCACCCAGAGATCCTTTCTCGACTCCCTGCGAGAAAGCAATCCCAGAGCCATACAGTCATCAACCTCGTCCGGAGATCCCTTCTCGACTCCCTGCGAGAAGCAATCCCAGAGCCACATATCCAAGTATCATCACGGGTATCCAGTTCTAGTTGTATCGATCGGGATACAACTCCGAGTGTCCTTTACCGTAGGACCGGCTATCGATAGAAGTGTTCTTCCCTGCAGGGGTGCACCAACTTACCCATCACGCTCACTTAACTCCGGCCGGACACACTTTCCTGGGTCATGACCGGCCTCGGCCAAACAACACATCGCAACCCGACCTACAGCTCAGCAGAGAGGTCCCCGTCGGTCTACATCCTAAGCGCTCAGAGGTCTTGGGCCATCGCCCTGTGCACTCCGAGTCGTTGCGTGCAGGGGGAAGCCAGGCACCAGGGGGGCGCCGGTCCGTCCCGGCCGCAATGCTGAACTGGACGTCTGACAGAACTTTTGGCTGATGCTACGATGCAGAACGCCCATACTATGCCCACGTGATGGTTAGTGCTATCAGACCAGAGGCCTGCTCGGATCAAATATCCAAATCGTAAGTGGCCTAAGGGCTTGCGGAAAACGAGCAGAGACTCACGAAAGATGTGACCCCGTCGCCCCGTCTCGAGGACTTGCTGCAAGGGCTAAGAATGCCCGGCCGCGCCTCGTATTCATCACTCGGGCACCATCCAGGTCAACCCGTCTCGTAAAAGACTGTCGGGAACTCAGGTCCACCTCTACTGGGTGGTACCGCCTGTCCCTTCAGTCCTGTAGTAAAAGTAACTTCCTCGGGTCCCCCTTCGGGGCCGACCCGTCTCTATCAAGGTTCAGCAGTAAAGTCACAGGTCTTCAATCCCGTTGATCGGGTCTTCTGATAATCCAGCGGGGCAACAAGGATCAAAGTGGGGTCCTCTAGTGGGTCTCTACCCATCCTATACTAAGCAGTTTAGGAGAAGCAGTAAGTATCATGGCAGGTTACAATAAAAACAGGCTATGCATCAGAATAGGAGCAAACAGTACAGTAGCAAATTCTAATGCAAGCATGAGAATATAGAATGGGCGATATCGGGATGATCAAAGGGGGGGCTTGCCTGGTTGCTCGGCGGCAAGGCAAGGTCGTCTATGGTGTCTTCGGCTCCGGAGCTGCGTCGGTCTCGGTGACGACGTCGGGGTCGGGGGCTATCGAGAGAGAAGAGGGGGAGGAAACAGTATAAATATATAGCAAACATGAGCATGACAAATACGATACACGGTGCTAGGGGTAGTCTAACGCAGCATCACACTAACAGACGAGCGGGAGAATATCTGACGATATTTCCCGGTCTTTGGAATTATCGGACAGAGGATAAGAGGGGAACGTTTGCAAGTTCGGATGTTAGGGACGTGTGACGGACGAACGGATCGCGTATTCAGATTCGTCTCGTCGTTCTGAGCAACTTTCATGTACAAAGTTTTTCGATCTGAGTTACGGATTATTTTATATGATTTTCTAAAGCTTTTTATAATTTTCTGAATTTATTTTTATTATTATATTCAACATTATCCAGAATAGTAACTGATGACGTCAGCATGACATCATGCTGACTCAGCAGTCATTAGGGTTAGTTTAAGTTAACTAATTAATTAGTCTAATTAAACAGGATTATTAAATTAATTATCTAATTATTTATTTTAATTATTTTGTTTATTATTATTATTATTTTTTAAAGTTCTGGGGGTGTGGCCCCTCTGGTCAGTGGGTCAGGGGGCTGGGCCCTTCGTCAGTGGCCCATAGGGCCACACCAGGCGCGGGCGACGGCGTGCGGGCGCGGGGGTGGCGCGCGGGGACGCGGGGTGGCCGGCACGGCCCGGCGGCGGCAGCCACGCGCGGCGCGCGGCAGGGGCAAGCGCGGCGCGTGCGGGCCGGCGGGCGACAGGCGGAGCGCTGGGGCCGGCGCCGGCGGCAGTGCCGCGGCCGTGTGCAGAGGAGGCGGGGGCGCAGGCGCAGCAGCTGGAGCGTGGGGCGCGGCCACGCGCAGGGCGCGGGCGCTCGCCAGTCGACCAGGGCGGGGAGCACGTCGGGGCGGGAACCGGAGCGGGCGAGCGCAGCGCACAGCGGGCGGCGCGAGCGGAGGCGCGGCGCGGAGTGGACGCGGCTCGTGGGCGCGCGCTGAGGACGGCCGGCGAGCGGACCACGGCGGGCGGCGCGACAACGGCGAGGTCACGACGGGGGTTTGCTCACCCGCGTTGAAGGGGAGGCCCGATGCAGGGGAACGCGACGGCGGGGAGGCGGCGCGTCGGGGTCGAGGAGGCGACGTAGGGCGGCGACAGGACGGCGTGCGGCGAGGCGGCGCGGCGTCGGCGCGCCGTCAGGCGCGCGGGCGAGAGGGAGAGGGGGATCGGGGGGGGGGGGGGGGGGGGGGGGGGGTGGGGAGTGTGGTGTTCTTAGGGTTTGGTTGGGGGGGGGGTTATGGGCGCTGGTGGGCCGGCCTGTTGGCCTGCCGGCCCAGCTGGCACGGCCCAGTGGGGGGGGGCTTTTCCTTCTTTTTCCACTCCTTTTTTTTTTATATTATTTATTTTTCTTTTCTGTTTTCTCTTTTATTTTTATTCCAAAAGACTTTTGTAAAATATGAGACTTGCTCCATTATTTACAGTGCATTATCTGTCACTGCTAGAAATTGGTTTGGGGTCCATATCTTTTTGTTTGGATTTTATTTAAATTGAAAAAGGATTAAACAGTGTTATGTTGCTGCTGTTCCTTGTTGTTCGAGTCCTTTTACAATTCCAACAAATGTTGCAATCATTTTTATAAATGCTATGGGAATATTTGCAACATGATGCACATTTTAGTTTTCAGGTTCAGGCAACTTTTATTTTCCACTTTCACTTAAATTTGGGTTTTGACTGAGGAGTTGAAAAGCAATATGATGTTAAAGATGATTATGCATTGTTAATCATGCTGACTTGGCATTATCAAAAGGGTGATTACTGTAGTTAACCACTGGGGGTGTTACAAATCTCCTCTACTAACAAGAATTCTCGTCCCGAGAATTAAGAAGTAGAAGGAAAAAGTTCGGGGTATTCCGCACGAAGATTATCCTCGCGTTCCCAAGTGGCTTCATCTTCAGTATGATTTGACCACTGCACTTTGAGGAACTTGGTAACCTTCTGACGGGTTCGATGTTCAGCTTCATCGAGAATGCGGATCGGATGCTCCTTATAGGATAGATCATCATGCAACTCGAGCATTTCATGATCCACTGCTCGGTGTGGAGATTCCTTGAAGCATTTACGGAGTTGCGACACATGAAATACGTCGTGGACATGAGAGAATTGCGGCGGCAAATCCAATTTATACGCCACTTGACCACGTCTAGCAATAATGCGGAAAGGACCAATGTAGCGCGGAGCTAGCTTGCCCTTGATTCCAAAACGGTGAGTGCCCTTCATAGGAGTGACGCGCAGATAAACTTGATCACCAGGTTGATAAATCAAACCCCATCGTTTGCGATCATAGTTGCTCTTCTGACGATCCTGAGCCGCCTTAAGATTTTCATGGACGATACAGACTTGTTCTTCGGCATGCTGAATAATATCCGGACCCACGAGTGGTCGTTCCCCAGTTTCTGACCAATTCAGAGGGGTTCGACACTTACGTCCGTAGAGAACTTCAAAGGGGGCCATTTTCAAGCTGGCTTGATAGCTGTTGTTATAAGAGAACTCGGCATATGGAAGAGATTCTTCCCACTTCTTGCCGAAAGAAACAACACAAGCTCGTAGCATGTCTTCAAGCACTTGATTGACTCGTTCGACTTGGCCTTGGGACTGAGGGTGATAAGCTGAACTCCAGGTGATATGAGTTCCCATAGCCTTTTGAAAACTTTCCCAGAACTTAGAGGTGAAAAGTCCGCCACGGTCCGAACTGATCTCCTTCGGAATACCGTGGAGTGAAACAATTCTGGAGATATATAACTCTGCTAACTGACTAGCAGTGATCGTCTCCTTGACAGGCAGAAAGTGTGCAACTTTGGAGAGTTGGTCGACGACGACAAGAATAGCGTCGTGACCCTTCTGTGACCTGGGAAGTCCTGTAATGAAATCCATCTGAACCTTATCCCATTTCCATAGAGGAATAGGCAACGGTTGCAGGATTCCAGCAGGCTTCTGATGTTCTGCTTTAACGCGACGACACACATCACATTCAGCAACATAACGAGCAATGTCCTGCTTCATTCTAGACCACCAGTACCTTTGACGGAGATCACGATACATTTTGGTGCTACCCGGATGAATAGACAACGGGGTATCATGTGCTTCCTTCATGACTTTGTCAGTCATAAGCTCGAAGCGAGGTATGACAATGCGGTTTCTGAAATACAGGGTTCCATCTTCAGACAGCGAGAAATCCCTGTACTTTTCAAGGTGAAGATCTTTCTTCATCAGATCAACTTCAGCATCTCTAGCTTGCGCATTCTTAACAGCTTTCTCAAGATCAGGTTGTATCACAAGGTTATTAAGAGAACCCTGTGGAACAATACGCAGATTCAGCTTGCACAGTTCTTCAAAAAGACGAGGTTGAGCTCGCCTAACCATGAGGTTGTCGCAATAGGACTTGCGGCTTAAGGCATCAGCCATTACATTAGCCTTGCCAGGGGTATAAGAAATACCCAAATCATAGTCTGCAATGGTCTCCATCCATCTTTGCTGACGGAGGTTCAGAGATGGCTGAGTGAACAAGTACTTCAGACTTTTATGATCCATGTATATCTCGCAACGATTACCGAGAAGGTAATGTCGCCACAACTGCAGTGCATAGATGACAACAGCTAGTTCTAGATCATGTACCGGATAATTCTCTTCATGTGGGCGCAATTGACGAGAGCCATAAGCAATCACTTTACGCTCTTGCATTAGGATACAGCCTAATCCTTCACGGGATGCGTCACAATAGATCACGAAGTCTTTGCGAGAATCTGGAGGAGCAAGAACTGGAGCAGAAGTTAGCTTGTCTTTGAGTGTTTGAAAACTTTCCTGACATTTTTCTGTCCATTCAAACTTAACGCCCTTGTGAAGCAGATCAGTCAAAGGCTTAGCAATCTTTGAGAAATTCTCGACAAAACGACGGCAATAGCTTGCGAGGCCGAGAAAACTTCTCACTTGCTTGACGTTCTTCGGAGGAGTCCAGTCCAGAATAGCCTGAACTCGTTCTGGGTTAACGGCAATGCCATCCTTGGAAATCACATGGCCGAGGTAAGTTACTTCAGAAAGCCAAAATTCACATTTGGAATACTTGGCATACAACTGGTGTTCTCGGAGCCTTTCCAGTACAAGTCGGAGGTGTTCAGCATGTTCTTCTTTATTCTTCGAATAAACCAGAATATCATCAAGATATACCACGACGAATTTGTCGAGATAATCGATGAAGATATAATTCATTAGACGGGAGAATGTGGTTGGAGCATTTGTTAAGCCAAATGACATGACAGTGTACTCATAAGAA
Source organism: Thinopyrum elongatum (assembly GCA_011799875.1). Taxonomy (NCBI): domain Eukaryota; kingdom Viridiplantae; phylum Streptophyta; class Magnoliopsida; order Poales; family Poaceae; genus Thinopyrum; species Thinopyrum elongatum. Next base: position 311,806,301 of record CM022299.1, on the reverse strand, counting down.
CCATAGCGAGTAACAAATGCAGTCTTCGGAATATCCTCTTCACGAACACGGATATGATGGTAACCCAACCTCAAATCAAGTTTAGAGAATACCGATGATCCAGTAAGTTGATCATACAAATCATTGATCCGAGGAAGCGGATATTTATTCTGAATGGTGGCTTGGTTAATGGGCCGATAATCCTGAACCAATCGGTTAGTTCCATCCTTCTTCTTAACGAAGAGTGAAGGTGCTCCCCAAGCAGAGGAACTGGGGCGGATGAAACCTTTCTTAAGTGATGTGTCGATTTCTTCCTTAAGCTCGAGAAGATGATGCGGAGGCATCTTATAAGGACGCTTCGCAATAGGAGTAGTGCCTGGTTTCAAGTCAATGACAAACTCAACAGCTCTAGCAGGGGGTATTCCTGGAAGCTCTTCTGGAAAGACGTCTTGAAAATCACGAACAACTGGAACGTCCTCGATGCCTTCAAGAGGTGAGGCATTCAATGCATTCAGAACATAAATCTGGCTCTCAGCATCCTGAGCTATTCGGGCTGAGTATTTGACTGTCTGGCCAGAAGGGTGAGTGAGCTGGACTTTCTTAGTGGCACAGTCAATCAAAGTATTATGGGCGGTCAACCAGTCCATACCGAGAATGATGTCTATGTCGGAAGGTCCAAGAGCAATAAGGGAAGCAGAGAACATCAACCCTTCAATTTTTATCTGATTGTTGTGACTTACCATCTTGGTTTGCCACCTGGAACGGGGAGTGATAATCTCTAATGGTGTGGGCAATAACTCTAGAGGTAGCTCATGTCGCTGAGCAAATTGTTGAGACACAAAGGAATGTGATGCCCCGGAATCAAAGAGAACAGAAGCTGTAACTGAATTAACTGACAGAGTTCCCATCACGATTTTTGGAGACTCACGAGCTTCTCCCATTTTGACGTTAGTGACCTGGCCTCGGTCCATAGCAGACATCCTGGCCTTACGATTTCTGCATCGATGGGTTCGATGGCCCTTCGTACGACCATCAGGGGGACATGGTGCATCCTGAGGAGAAGCCATAACATTAGGCGGTCCATCATGAACCGTTAGTTGTCTCGACGGTGAAGGCAGGCGAGGTGCAACATATGACGGCCTTGGGGTTGGAGCAGGTCGGTGGTAAACATTGTGTGGGATCCAGACTCGACGTTTCTGAACAGGCTGACCCGAAGATGAGCCTACTTCACGAGTGCGTTTGAGCGACTCCTGGCATTCAGTCAGAGCTGTTTCAATTTGGAAAGATTTGCTGACAAGCGTTGCGAAGTCTGTGCAATCAAGGACTGCAAGTGCGAGTTTTATGTCAGTACGGAGTCCTTCACGGAATTTATCCTGCTTGCGGGCTTCAGTGCAGACGTCATCTTCAGCATAGCGGGACAATTCGAGAAATTTCCTCTGATATTCATCCACAGTCATTTTACCCTGAGAGAGTTTGCGGAACTCCTGTTTCTTCTGGTCCATCAGACCTTGAGGAATGTACCGTGCACGAAAAGCTGATTGGAATTCTTGCCAAGTGAGTACAGATTCAGCAGGCATAATACTCTTGTGACTTTCCCACCATTGAGCAGCTGGACCCTTCAGGTGGAATGTCGCAAAGGTGACGTAACTGTCAGGGGCAACATCAGCTGACTCCATTTCAAACATGATGTCACGAAGCCAATCATCAGCATCCATAGGATTGGTGGAGCTGCGGAAAACAGACGGGTTGAGGCACACGAATTCTGGCAGAGTTATTGGAGCATTCTGTTGCTGAGCATTCTGAGTTGGGAACTGAGCCAATATCCCGGCCATAACCTAACGGTTCAGTTCAAACTGCTGCATCATTGCGGCAATATAAGGTGGAGGTGGAGGATCGTCAGCCATCCTGCCAAATCAACAGGGGCAGTTTAGCAAGTAAAACTGCATATGTATGGAATTATTCATGAAGTAACACGCACGACAGAAGGAAGTGCAATAGATACTTCATCGTAGTCACACCAGACATTCAAATCCACACATAGTCTCGATTACGAACCGGCATTACGACAGCTGAGAAGAGAAGGCTAGACAACTAGGCGGCGCGCAGGCACGCGGTAAGGAAGTACACAACGAGACATAGCAAAGGCTACATCAACGTCGGAGAAAACTGACGGAGCGAGGAATCTGCAAGTGACAACACAGGGTGCCCTTGATAAAAGGATCCTGTATGCAGAACCTGGCCCAAAATCTTGAAGCAAGGGGGGATATTTTTAGAACTCCGGGTGGATGTGATCACGAGAGCCTAATGTTGGAGTTAGTAAAATCATTTAACCCGAATAGAAGAGAGGTCAGAGTCCCAGAGTAAAGGTCGAGGAGTAAAAGATCCTAATACCACCCAATTGGCGATGTGGGCCCGTAAGCCACACAGCCAAGTTAGTAAAACAGTTTTCCGGTTTCTAGACTCAACTTCGGCCAAGGAGTTGGAAAGGGGATTCCTACAGGCAGTCGGCTCTGATACCAACTTGTGACGCCCCCGGCCCGATCGTGCACTAATCATACACGCAAATGCACACGATCAAGCCTAAGGACTCACGGGAAGATATCACAACACAACTCTAAAACATAAATAAAGTCATACAAGCTTTATATTACAAGCCAGGGGCCTCGAGGGCTCGAATACATAAGCTTGCGAACAAGCGTCAGCGGAAGCATCAGATATCTGAGTACAGATATGAAATAGAAACAGAAAGGCCTTTAGAAAGGCGGGGCAAAATAAAACACTACGATCGAAAGGCGCAGGCCTCCTGCCTGGGACCCTCCGATCCTACTCCTGGTCGTCAGTTAACTCATAGTAGTATCCATCCTCTGGGTAGTAGTAGTAGCGATCGTCGGCAGGGCAGCTGTCTCAGGGGCTTCGTCATCTTGGTCACGACAAACTGATATGGGGAGAAAAGGAAAACAAAGCAACCGTGAGTACTCAGAAGTACTCAGCAAGCAAGGATCTACACTACATATGCAACATTTTCAAGGGGAGGCTGTATATGTGGACTGGGCTGCAGAAATGCCAGAATAGAGAGAAGGCCTAGTCCTATCGAAGACTAGCATCTTCAGCGGTCTTGCAGCAGTAGAAGAGAGTAGAACAGTACAATATAATGTAGTAGTATCATTAAGTCTCAACCTCACCCAGAGATCCTTTCTCGACTCCCTGCGAGAAAGCAATCCCAGAGCCATACAGTCATCAACCTCGTCCGGAGATCCCTTCTCGACTCCCTGCGAGAAGCAATCCCAGAGCCACATATCCAAGTATCATCACGGGTATCCAGTTCTAGTTGTATCGATCGGGATACAACTCCGAGTGTCCTTTACCGTAGGACCGGCTATCGATAGAAGTGTTCTTCCCTGCAGGGGTGCACCAACTTACCCATCACGCTCGCTTAACTCCGGCCGGACACACTTTCCTGGGTCATGCCCGGCCTCGGCCAAACAACACATCGCAACCCGACCTACAGCTCAGCAGAGAGGTCCCCGTCGGTCTACATCCTAAGCGCTCAGAGGTCTTGGGCCATCGCCCTGTGCACTCCGAGTCGTTGCGTGCAGGGGGAAGCCAGGCACCAGGGGGGCGCCGGTCCGTCCCGGCCGCAATGCTGAACTGGACGTCTGACAGAACTTTCGGCTGATGCTACGATGCAGAACGCCCATACTATGCCCACGTGATGGTTAGTGCTATCAGACCAGAGGCCTGCTCGGATCAAATATCCAAATAGTAAGTGGCCTAAGGGCTTGCAGAAAACGAGCAGAGACTCACGAAAGATGTGACCCCGTCGCCCCGTCTCGAGGACTTGCTGCAAGGGCTAAGAATGCCCGGCCGCGCCTCGTATTCATCACTCGGGCACCATCCAGGTCAACCCGTCTCGTAAAAGACTGTCGGGAACTCAGGTCCACCTCTACTGGGTGGTACCGCCTGTCCCTTCAGTCCTGTAGTAAAAGTAACTTCCTCGGGTCCCCCTTCGGGGCCGACCCGTCTCTATCAAGGTTCAGCAGTAAAGTCACAGGTCTTCAATCCCGTTGATCGGGTCTTCTGATAATCCAGCGGGGCAACAAGGATCAAAGTGGGGTCCTCTAGTGGGTCTCTACCCATCCTATACTAAGCAGTTTAGGATAAGCAGGTAAGTATCAATGGCAGGTTACAATAAACAGGCTATGCATCAGAATAGGAGCAAACAGTAACAGTAGCAAATTCTAATGCAAGCATGAGAATATAGAATGGGCGATATCGGGATGATCAAAGGGGGGGCTTGCCTGGTTGCTCGGCGGCAAGGGCAAGGTCGTCTATGGTGTCTTCGGGCTCCGGAGCCGCGTCGGTCTCGGGGACGACGTCGGGGTCGGGGGCTATCGAGAGAGAAGAGGGGGAGGAAACAGTATAAATATATAGCAAACATGAGCATGACAAATACGATACACGGTGCTAGGGGTAGTTTAACGCAGCATCACACGTAACAGACGGAGCGGGAGAATATCTGACGATATTTCCCGGGTCTTTGGAATTATCGGACAGAGGATAAGAGGGGAACGGTTGCAAGTTCGGATAGTTAGGGACGTGTGACGGATGAACGGATCGCGTATTCAGATTCGTCTCGTCGTTCTGAGCAACTTTCATGTACAAAGTTTTTCGATCTGAGTTACGGATTATTTTATATGATTTTCTAAAGCTTTTATTAATTTTCTGAATTTATTTTTATTATTATATTCAACATTATCCAGAATAGTAACTGATGACGTCAGCATGACATCATGCTGACGTCAGCAGTCATTAGGGTTAGTTTAAGTTAACTAATTAATTAGTCTAATTAAACATGATTAATTAAATTAATTATCTAATTATTTATTTTAATTATTTTTTTTTTAAAAGTTCTGGGGGGTGGGCCCCTCTGGTCAGTGGGTCAGGGGGCTGGGCCCTTCGTCAGTGGCCCATAGGGCCACACCAGGCGCGGGCGACGGGCGCGCGGGCGCGGGGGTGGCGCGCGGGGACGCGGGGGTGGCCGGCGACGGGCGCGCGGGCGGCGGCAGGTGCGGCGCACGGGCGCGCGGCGAGGGGCGGCGCGGGCGCGTGCGGGCCGGCGGGCGAGCAGGGGCGGAGCGCTGGGGGCCGGCGCCGGCGGCAGTGGCCGCGGCCGTGTGCAGAGGAGGCGGGGGCGCAGGCGCAGCAGCTGGAGCGTGGGGCGCGGCCACGCGCAGGGCGCGGGCGCTCAGCCAGGTCGACCAGGGCGCGGGGAGCACGTCGGGGCGGGAACCGGAGCGGGCGAGCGGCAGCGCACAGCGGGCGGCGCGAGCGGAGGCGCGGCGCGGGGCGAAGCAGCGCGCGAGCGGCGCGGGGAGTGGACGCGGCTCGTGGGCGCGCGCTGAGGACGGCCGGCGAGCGGGACCACGGCGGGCGGCGCGACAACGGCGAGGTCACGACGGGGGTTTGCTCACCCGCGTTGAAGGGGAGGCCCGATGCAGGGGAACGCGACGGCGGGGAGGCGGCGCGTGCGGGGCCGAGAGGCGACTAAGGGCGGCGACGGACGGCGTGCGGCGAGGCGGCGCGGCGTCGGGCGGCGCCGTCAGGCGCGCGGGCGAGAGGGAGGAGAGGGGGATCGGGGGGGGGGGGGGAGTGTGGGTGTTTGGGGTTAGGGTTGGGGTGGGGGGGGGGTTATGGGCGCTGGTGGGCCGGCCTGTTGGCCTGCCGCCAGCTGGGCCACGGCCCAGTGGGGGGGGAGGGGCTTTTCCCTTTTCCTTTTTTTTATATTATTTATTTTCCTTTTCTGTTTTCTCTTTATTTTTATTCCAAAAGACTTTTGTAAAATATAGACTTGCTCCATTATTTACAGTGCATTATCGCACTCTAGAAATTGGTTTGGGGTCCATATCTTTTTGTTTGGATTTTATTTAAATTGAAAAAGGATTAAACAGTGTTATGTTGCTGCTGTTCCTTGTTGTTCGAGTCCTTTTACAATTCCAACAAATGTTGCAATCATTTTTATAAATGCTATGGGAATATTTGCAACATGATGCACATTTTAGTTTTCAGGTTCAGGCAACTTTTATTTTCCACTTTCACTTAAATTTGGGTTTTGACTTAGGAGTTGAAAAGCAATATGATGTTAAAGATGATTATGCATTGTTAATCATGCTGACTTGGCATTATCAAAAGGGTGATTACTGTAGTTAACCACTGGGGGTGTTACATACGATACCGGGGCACCTCCCCCAAGCTTGGCAGTTGCCAAGGGGAGTGCCCATACCCATGTATTTATGTCTCTTTCTTCGGAGGTGGTGATGATGGAGTTGTTGATGAAGTAGGCTTCCTTCTCAGATTGCGCTTGAGGATAGCGTTTTCCCCCCTTAAGTCATCGATCTCCTGCTCAAGCCTTAATATCTTTTTACATAGTTCCTGTTTGTTTTCCTGCAAGAGACGAAAAGGGATAAACTCGAACTTAGGTATCTTTGCTTTATTAGGAAAACTTGACTTTTTGAACTCCACGTGCCTGTCCCCAGGTTGGGGTAGTGGGACTTCCTCTTCATCGGAACTGGTCTCTTCTTTTCCTTTCCGGTCATAGTCCTCTTCTTCCTCCGTGGTCCAACCATAATACTCCACATCCCCATAAACCTTGGGTCTGCAATGTAATCGGCTACATAGCTCTCTCCCTCTGAATCTTGGGACGACATCTTACTCCAAAACTGCTACAGAAACAGCTCAAAACGAAAACAGAGGATTTTGCCGTGGTACGGTGGTCAAAACCTTCGGGAGATTATATAATGAATTTTTACTGACCAAAAGAAGTATTGTGCAAGAAAACGGAGTCCGGAGGGCACACGAGGTGGCCACAAGGTCGGGGGGCGCGCCCTCCACCCTTGTGGACGCCTCGTGTATCTTTCGGACTACTTTTAATTTTCCTAATTTTTCAAATATTCCAAAACCGAGAAAAATTATCATTGGAAACGTTTTGGAGTCGGTTTACTTACCGTACCACATACCTATTCCTTTTCGGAGTCTGAAACGCTCTGGAAGGTGTCCCTTATGTACTCCTCCGGTGTTACGGTGTCAATAACATTGGTTTCAACATTTATGGGAGTACCTGAGATATAATGTTTGATTCTTTGACCGTTTACCACCTTCGGATTTGTGCCTTCGGCGTTGTTGATTTTGATGGCACCGGAATGATAGACCTCCTCGATAATGTAAGGACCTTCCCATTTAGAGAGAAGTTTTCCTGCAAAAAATCTTAAACGAGAGTTGTATAGCAAAACATGATCACCTACATTAAACTCATGCTTTTGTATCCTTTTGTCATGCCATCTTTTAACTTTTTCTTTAAACAACTTGGGATTCTCATAGGCTTCGGTTCTCCATTCAGCAAGGGAGCTTATGTCAAATAACCTCTTCTCACCGGCAAGTTTGAAATCATAATTGAGCTCTTTAATAGCCCAATATGCCTTATGTTCTAGTTCAAGAGGTAAGTGACATGCTTTTCCATAAACCATTTTATACGGAGACATACCCATAGGGTTTTTTATAAGCAGTTCTATAAGCCCATAATGCATCATCAAGTTTCTTAGACCAATTCTTTCTAGATCTATTAACAGTCTTTTGCAAAATCAATTTAATCTCTCTATTGCTCAATTCTACTTGACCACTAGACTGAGGATGATATGGGGATGCAATTCTATGGTTAACATCATACTTAGCAAGCATTTTACGGAAAGCACCATGAATAAAATGTGAACCACCATCAGTCAACAAGTATATAGGGACTCCAAACCTCGGAAAATAAATTCTTTAAGCATCTTAATAGAAGTGTTATGATCAGCACTACAAGTTGGAATAGCTTCTACCCACTTAGTAACGTAATCAACAACAACTAAAATATGTGTATACCCATTAGAGGAAGGAAAAGGTCCCATATAATCAAAGCCCCAAACATCAAATGGTTCAATAGCAAGTGAATAATTCATAGGCATTTCCTGACGTCTACTAATATTACCAATCCTTTGACATTCATCACAAGGCAAGACAAACTTACGAGCATCCTTAAAGAGAGTAGGCCAATAAAAACCAGATTGCAATACCTTATGTGCAGTTCTATCTCCAGCGTGGTGTCCTCCGTAAGACTCGGAGTGGCACTTGCGTAGGATCTGTTCCTGTTCATGCTCAGGTACACAACGTCTAATAACACCATCTACTCCTTCTTTATAAAGGTGTGGGTCATCCCAAAAGTAATGTCTTAAATCATAGAAAAACTTTTTCTTTTGCTGGTATGTGAAACTAGGTGGTATAAATTTAGCAACAATGTAATTAGCATAATTAGCATACCATGGAGCATTACGAGAAGCATTTATGACATTTAATTGTTCATCAGGAAAGCTATCATTAATAGGTAGTGGGTCATCAAGAACATTTTCTAACCTAGACAAGTTATCTGCAACGGGGTTCTCAGCTCCCTTTCTATCAATAATATGCAAATCAAATTCTTGTAGCAAGAGAACCTATCTAATAAGTCTAGGTTTATCATCTTTCTTTTCCATAAGATATTTAATAGCAGCATGATCAGTGTGTACAGTTACTTTGGAATCAACAATATAAGGTCTGAACTTATCACAAGCAAAGACAACTGCTAAAAATTCTTTTTCAGTAGTAGCATAATTTCTCTGGGCACTGTCTAGAGTTTTACTAGCATACTGAATAACATTCAATTTCTTATCAACTCTTTGTCCTAAAACAGCCCCAACAGCATAATCACTAGCATCACACATAATTTCAAAGGGTAAATTCCAATCAGGTGGCTGAACAATAGGTGCAGAAATCAAGGCTTTCTTAAGTATTTCAAATGCTTCTACACAATCATCATCAAAAACAAAAGGAACATCTTTTTGCAAGATATTAGTGAGAGGCCTAGAAATTATAGAGAAGTCTTTAATAAACCTCCTATAGAAACCAGCATGACCAAGGAAACTTCTTATACCTTTGATATCTTTAGGACACTGCATCTTTTCAATAGCATCTACTTTAGCTTTATCAACTTCAATACCTCTTTCAGAAATTTTATGCCCCAAGACAATACCTTCATTAACCATAAAGTGGCACTTCTCCCAATTCAAGACAAGATTAGTTTCTTCACATCTCTGCAAAACTCGATCAAGGTTGCTTAAGCAATCATCAAAAGAATTTCCGTAAACGGAGAAATCATCCATGAAAACCTCAACAATCTTTTCACAAAAATCAGAGAATATAGCAGTCATACATCTTTGAAAGGTAGCAGGTGCATTGCATAAACCAAAAGGCATACGTCTATAAGCAAAGGTACCGAAAGGGCAAGTAAAAGTGGTCTTTTCCTGATCATCTTTTGACACAGGTATTTGAGAAAAACCAGAATAACCATCTAGAAAGCAAAAATGTGTATGTTTGGATAATCTTTCTAGCATTTGATCAATAAATGGTAGAGGGTAATGATCTTTTCTAGTAGCTTTATTTAGTTTGCGAAAATCAATTACCATTCTATAACCTGTAACAATTCTTTGTGGGATCAATTCATTCTTATCATTAGGAACAACAGTAATACCTCCCTTCTTAGGGACACAATGAACATGACTTACCCACTGACTATCAGCAATAGGATAAATTATACCTGCTTCCAGAAGCTTTAGTATTTCATTTCTTACCACTTCTTTCATCTTAGGATTTAACCGTCGTTGGTGATCAACAACTGGTTTAGCATCTTTCTCCAATTTAATTTTGTGCTGACATAGAGTGGGACTAATGCCCTTAAGATCATCAAGAGTATATCCAATAGCGGCTCGGTGCTTACTTAGAGTTTTCAATAATTTCTTTTCTTCATGCTCTGAAAGGTTAGCACTAATAATAATAGGATATATCTTCTTTTCATCGGGATAAGCATATTTCAAAGTATCAGGTAATTGTTTAAGCTCAAACACGGGATCACCCTTGGGTGGAGGAGGATCCCCAAGGATTTCAATAGGCAAATTGTGTTTCAAAATAGGCCCTTGATTAAAGAATATCTCGTCTATTTCCCTTCTTTCATTCATAAACATATCATTCTCATGGTCTAGCAAATATTGTTCTAAGGGACCAGTAGGAGGCACGACAATAGAAGCAAGACCAATAATTTCATCCTTACTAGGCAATTATTTATCATGGGGTTGTCTATGAAATTTAGAGAAATTAAAATCATTAGACATATCCTCTAAACCGACAGTAACAATATTTTTCTCGCAATCTATCTTAGCATTAACAGTATTCAAGAAAGGTCTACCAAATATAATGGGACAAAAGTTATCTTGTGGGGAACCAAGAACAAGAAAATCAGCAGGATATTTTATTTTCCCACACAAGACTTCAACATCTCTAACAATTCCAATTGGTGAAATAGTATCTCTATTAGCAAGCTTAATAGTAACATCACGAGGCCAAAAATTATATATATAATTCCGATCATGATGAACCAGATGCATAGGATAAAACTTCTGATGAAATTCCAATTTCAATCGGTTGTAGTTCCATGATCCAATATCATCACATAGCCTATACCATGTCAATGCCTTCTCCTTCAAAGATAAAGGGAAGACCTTCTTCTTGACTTCATCCTCGGGCAAACCTGCAAGCTTAAATAATCCACAAACTTCATCCACATAGATTAGATGCATATCAGGATGTAATGTTCCATCTCCTGTGTAAGGATGAGCTAGCAATTTCTCTATCATACCCGAAGGAATCTCATAATAAATATTTTAAGTAGGTGCAGTAGGTCGACGGGCAAGTCTTTGCTCTTCCGGTCGAGGTGAAGATACCCCGAACAAGCCCCTCAAAGGATTATTTTCCATAGTAACAAGTGACAGTAAATTTCAGCACACTATATAAATGTTTCCTTACCAAAGGCGCTTCACTCCCCGGCAACGGCGCCAGAAAAGAGTCTTGATGACCCACAAGTATAGGGGATCTATCGTAGTCCTGTCGATAAGTAAGAGTGTCGAACCCAACGAGGAGCAGAAGGAAATGACAAGCGGTTTTCAGCAAGGTATTCTCTGCAAGCACTGAAATTATCGGTGACAGATAGTTGTATGATGAGATAATTTGTAACGGGTAACAAGTAACAAAAGTAAACAAGGTGCATCAAGGTGGCCCAATTCTTTTTGTAGCAAAGGACAAGCCTGGACGAACTCTTATATAAAGCAAAGCGCTCCCGAGGAAACATGGGAATTGTTGTCAAGTTAGTTTTCATCATGCTCATATGATTCGCGTTCGTTACTTTGATAATTTGATATGTGGGTGGACCGGTGCTTGGGTGCTGTACTTCCTTGGACAAGCCTCCCACTTATGATTAACCCCTCTCGCAAGCATCCGCAACTACGAAAGAAGAATTGAGGTAAACCTAACCATAGCATGAAACATATGGATCCAAATCAGCCCCTTACAAAGCAACGCATAAACTAGGGTTTAAGCTTCTGTCACTCTAGCAACCCATCATCTACTTATTACTTCCCAATGCCTTCCCCTAGGCCCAAATCATGGTGAAATGTTGTGTAGTCGACGTTCACATAACACCACTAGAGGAAAGACAACATACATCTTATCAAAATATCGAACGAATACCAAATTCACATGATTACTTATAATAAGACTTCTCCCATGTCCTCAGGAACAAACATAACTACTCACAAAGCATATTCATGTTCATAATCAGAGGAGTATTAATTATCATTAAGGATCTGAACAAATGATCTTCCATCGAATAAACCAACTAGCATCAACTACAATGAGTAATCAACACTACTAGCAACCCACAGGTACCAATCTGAGGTTTTGAGACAAAGATCGGATACAAGAGATGAACTAGGGTTTGAGAGGAGATGGTGCTGGTGAAGATGTTGATGGAGATTGACCCCCTCTCGATGAGAGGATCGATGGTGATGATGATGGCGATGATTTCCCCCTCCCGGAGGGAAGTTTCCCCGGCAGAACAGCTCTGTCGGAGCCCTAGATTGGTTCTGCTCACGTTCCGCCTCGAGACGGCGGCGCTTCATCCCGAAAGCTTCCTTATGATTTTTTTCCAGGGTAAAAGACACCATATAGCAGAAGATGGGCATCAGGGGCCTGCCAGGGGGTCCACAAGGATGGGGGGCGCGCCTAGGGGGGTAGGGCGCGCCCTCCACCCTTGTGGCTGGCTGGTCGTCCCCCTCTGGTGCTTTCTTCGCCCAATATTTTTTATTAATTCCAAAATGACTCTCCGTGAATTTTCAGGACTTTTGGAGTTGTGCAGAATAGGTCTCTAATATTTGCTCCTTTTCCAGCCCAGAATTCCAGCTGCCGGCATTCTCCCTCTTCATGTAAACCTTGTAAACTAAGAGAGAAAAGGCATAAGTATTGTGCCATAATGTGTAATAACAGCCCACAATGCAATAAATATTGATACAAAAGCATGATGCAAAATGGACGTATCAAGTTCCGGCAGCATGACGGCGTGGTGACGGTGATGGTGAAGTGTGATACGTCCATTTTGCATCATGCTTTTATATCAATATTTATTGCATTATGGGCTGTTATTACACATTATGGCACAATACTTATGCCTTTGCTCTCTTATTTTACAAGGTTTACATGAAGAGGGAGAATGCCGGCAGCTGGAATTCTGGGCTAGAAAAGGAGCAAATATTAGAGACCTATTCTGCACAACTCCAAAAGTCCTGAAACTTCACGGAGAGTCATTTTGGAATTAATAAAAAATATTGGGTGAAGAAAGCACCAGAGGGGGGCCACCAGCCAGCCAGAAGGGTGGAGGGCGCGCCCTACCCCCTGGGAGCACCCCCCGTCCTTGTGGGCCCCCTGGCAGGCCTCCGACGCCCATCTTCTGCTATATGGTGTCTTTTACCCTGGAAAAAAATCATAAGGAAGCTTTCGGGACGAAGCGCCGCCGTCTCGAGGCGGAACCTGGGCAGAACCAATCTAGGGCTCCGGCGAAGCTGTTCTGCCGGGGAAACTTCCCTCCGGGAGGGGGAAATCATCGCCATCGTCATCACCATCGATCCTCTGAGAGGGGGTCAATCTCCATCAACATCTTCACCAGCACCATCTTCTCTCAAACCCTAGTTCATCTCTTGTATCCGATCTTTGTCTCAAAACCTCAGATTGGTACCTGTGGGTTGCTAGTAGTGTTGATTACTCCTTGTAGTTGATGCTAGTTGGTTTATTCGGTGGAAGATCATTTGTTCAGATCCTTAATGATAATTAATACTCCTCTGATTATGAACATGAATATGCTTTGTGAGTAGTTACGTTTGTTCTTGAGGACATGGGAGAAGTCTTGTTATAAGTAATCATGTGAATTTGGTATTCGTTTGATATTTTGATAAGATGTATGTTGTCTTTCCTCTAGTGGTGTTATGTGAATGTCGACTACATGACACTTCACCATGATTTGGGCCTAGGGGAAGGCATTGGGAAGTAATAAGTAGATGATGGGTTGCTAGAGTGACAGAAGCTTAAACCCTAGTTTATGCGTTGCTTCGTAAGGGGCTGATTTGGATCCATATGTTTCATGCTATGGTTAGGTTTACCTTAATTCTTCTTTCGTAGTTGCGGATGCTTGCGAGAGGGGTTAATCATAAGTGGGAGGCTTGTCCAAGGAAGGGCAGCACCCAAGCACCGGTCCACCCACATATCAAATTATCAAAGTAACGAACGCGAATCATATGAGCATGATGAAAACTAACTTGACAACAATTCTCATGTGTCCTCGGGAGCGCTTTGCTTTATATAAGAGTTTGTCCAGGCTTGTCCTTTGCTACAAAAAGGATTGGGCCGCCTTGCTGCACCTTGTTTAGTTTTGTTACTTATTACCTGTTACGAATTATCTTATCACACAACTATCTGTTACCGATAATTTCAGTGCTTGCAGAGAATACCTTGCTGAAAACCGCTTGTCATTTCCTTCTGCTCCTCGTTGGGTTCGACACTCTTACTTATCGAAAGGACTACGATAGATCCCCTATACTTGTGGGTCATCAAGACTCTTTTCTGGCGCCATTTCCGGGGAGTGAAGCGCCTTTGGTGAGTGGAATTTGGTAAGGAAACATTTATATAGTGTGCTGAAATTTACTGTCACTTGTTACTATGGAAACTAATCCTTTGAGGGGTTTGTTCGGGGTATCTTCACCTCGACCGGAAGAGCAAAGAGTTGCTCCTCAACCTACTGCACCTACTGAAAATATTTATTATGAGATTCCTTCGGGTATGATAGAGAAACTGCTAGCTTATCCTTACACAGGAGATGGAACATTACATCCTGATATGCATCTAATCTATGTGGATGAAGTTTGTGGATTATTTAAGCTTGCAGGTTTGCCCGAGGATGAAGTCAAGAAGAAGGTCTTCCCTTTATCTTTAAAGGAGAAGGCATTTACATGGTATAGGCTATGTGATGATATTGGATCATGGAACTACAACCGATTGAAATTGGAATTTCATCAGAAGTTTTATCCTATGCATCTGGTTCATCGTGATCGGAATTATATATATAATTTTTGGCCTCGTGAAGGAGAAAGTATCGCTCAAGCTTGGGGGAGGCTTAAGTCATGATTCATGCCCCAATCATGAGCTCCCAAGAGAAATTATTATTCAAAAAATTTATGCTCGGCTTTCTCATAATGATTGATCCATGCTCGATACTTCTTATACTGGTTCTTTTATGAAGAAGACTATTGAATTCAAATGGGATTTATTGGAAAGAATTAAACGCAACTCTGAAGATTGGGACCTCGACGAAGGTAAGGAGTCAGGTATAAACCTTAAGTTTGATTGTGTTAAATCTTTTATGGATACCGATGTTTTTGGTGATTTTAGCACTAAATATGGACTTGACTCTGAGATAGTAGCTTCTTTCTGCGAATCATTTGATACTCATGTTGATCTCCCTTAGGAGAAGTGGTTTAAATATCATCCCCCCATTGAAGTTAAAGTAGTAGAACCTATTAAAGTTGAAGAAGAAACTATTAGTTATAATGTTGATCCTATTATTCCTACTGCTTATATTGAGAAATCACCTTTCCCTATTAGAATAAAGGATCATGCTAAAGCTTCAACTGCGGTTCGTAAGAGTTATACTAGAACACCTACACCCCTTGAGCAAATTAAAGTTGAACCTAGTATTGCTATGGTTAAAGATCTCTTGGTTGATAATATTGATGGGCATGTTATTTATTTCTGTGATGAAGCTGCTAGAATTGCTAAACCCGATTGTAAAGATAAACATAGACCCGTTGTTGGCATGCCTGTTGTTTCAGTTAAAATAGGAGATCATTGTTATCATGGCTTATGTGATATGGGTGCTAGTGTGAGTGCAATTCATTTTTCCTTATATAAAGAAATTATGAATGATATTGCACCTGCTGAGATAGAAGATATTGATGTTACTATTAAGCTTGCTAATAGAGATACTATTTCACCAATTGGAATTGTTAGAGATGTTGAAGTCCTGTGTGGGAAAATAAAATATCCTGCTGATTTTCTTGTTCTTGGTTCCCCACAAGATAATTTTTGTCCCATTATATTTGGTAGACCCTTCTTGAATACTGTTAATGCTAAGATAGACTGCGAGAAAGATATTGTTACTGTTGGTTTAGGGGATATGTCTCATGATTTTAATTTCTCTAAATTTCGTAGACAACCCCATGATAAAGAATTGCATAGTAAGGACAAAATTATTGGTCTTGCTTCTATTTCCGTGCCTCCTCCTGATCCTTTAGAACAATATTTGCTAGACCATGAAAATGATTTGTCTATGAATGAAAGAAGGGAAATAGACGAGATATTCTTTAATCAAGGGCCTATTTTGAAACACAATTTGCCTGTTGAAATCCTTGGGGATCCCCCTCCACCCAAGGGAGATCCCGTGTTTGAGCTTAAACAATTACCTGATACTTTGAAATATGCTTATCTTGATGAAAAGAAGATATATCCTGTTATTATTAGTGCTAACCTTTCAGAGCATGAAGAAAAGAGATTATTGAAAACTCTAAAGAAGCACCGTGCTGCTATTGGATATACTCTTGATGACCTTAAGGTCATTAGTCCCACTCTATGCCAGCACAAAATTAAATTGGAGAAAGATGCTAAACCAGTTGTTAATCACCAACGACGGTTAAATCCTAAGATGAAAGAAGTGGTAAGAAATGAAATACTAAAGCTTCTGGAAGCAGGTATAATTTATCCTATTGCTGATAGTCAGTGGGTAAGCCATGTTCATTGCGTCCCTAAGAAGGGAGGTATTATTGTTGTTCCTAATGATAAGAATGAATTGATTCCACAAAGAATTGTCACAGGTTATAGAATGGTAATTGATTTTCGCAAATTAAACAAAGCTACTAGAAAAGATCATTACCCTCTACCTTTTTATTGATCAAATGCTAGAAAGATTATCCAAACATACACATTTTTGCTTTCTAGATGGTTATTCTGGTTTTTCTCAAATACCTGTGTCAAAAGATGATCAGGAAAATACCACTTTTACTTGCCCTTTTGGTACCTTTGCTTATAGACGTATGCCTTTTGGTTTATGCAATGCACCTGCTACCTTTCAAAGATGTATGACTGCTATATTCTCTGATTTTTGTGAAAAGATTGTTGAGGTTTTCATGGATGATTTCTCCGTTTACGAAACTTCTTTTGATGATTGCTTAAGCAACCTTGATCGAGTTTTGTAGAGATGTGAAGAAACTAATCTTGTCTTGAATTGGGAGAAGTGCCACTTTATGGTTAATGAAGGTATTGTCTTGGGGCATAAAATTTCTGAAAGAGGTATTGAAGTTGATAAAGCTAAAGTAGATGCTATTGAAAAGATGCAGTGTCCTAAAGATATCAAAGGTATAAGAAGCTTCCTTGGTCACGCTGGTTTCTATAGGAGGTTTATTAAAGACTTCTCTAAAATTTCTAGGCCTCTCACTAATCTTTTGCAAAAAGATGTTCCTTTTGTTTTTGATGATGATTGTGTAGAAGCATTTGAAATACTTAAGAAAGCCTTGATTTCTGCACCTATTGTTCAGCCACCTGGTTGGAATTTACCCTTTGAAATTATGTGTGATGCTAGTGATTATGATGTTTGTGCTGTTCTAGGTCAAAGAGTTGATAAGAAATTGAATGTTATCCATTATGCTAGTAAAACTCTAGACAGTGCCCAGAGAAATTATGCTACTACTGAAAAAGAATTTCTAGTAGTTGTCTTTGCTTGTGATAAGTTCAGATCCTATATTGTTGATTCCAAAGTAACTGTTCACACTGATCATGCTGCTATTAAATATCTTATGGAAAAGAAAGATGCTAAACCTAGACTTATTAGATGGGTTCTCTTGCTACAAGAATTTAATTTGCATATTATTGATAGAAAGGGAGCTGAGAACCCCGTTGCAGACAACTTGTCTAGGTTAGAAAATGTTCTTGATGACCCACTACCTATTGATGATAGCTTTACTGATGAACAATTAGCTGTCATAAATGCTTCTCGTGATACTCCATGGTATGCTGATTATGCTAATTACATTGTTGCTAAATTTATACCACCTAGTTTCACATACCAGCAGAAGAAAAAGTTTTTCTATGATTTAAGACATTACTTTTGGGATGACCCACACCTTTATAAAGAAGGAGTAGATGGTGTTATTAGACGTTGTGTACCTGAGCATGAACAGGAACAGATCCTACACAAGTGCCACTCCGAGTCTTACGGAGGACACCACGCTGGAGATAGAATTGCACACAAGGTATTGCAATCTGGTTTTTATTGGCCTACTCTCTTCAAGGATGCTCATAAGTTTGTCTTGTCTTGTGATGAATGCCAAAGAATTGGCAATATTAGTAGATGTTAGGAAATGCCTATGAATTATTCACTTGTTATTGAACCATTCGATGTTTGGGGCTTTGATTATATGGGACCTTTTCCTTCCTCTAATGGGTATACACATATTTTAGTTGCTGTTGATTATGTTACTAAGTGGGTAGAAGCTATTCCAACTAGTAGTGCTGATCATAACACTTCTATTAAGATGCTTAAAGAAGTTATTTTTCCGAGGTTTGGAGTCCCTAGATATTTAATGACTGATGGTGGTTCACATTTTATTCATGGTGCTTTCCGTAAAATGCTTGCTAAGTATGATGTTAACCATAGAATTGCATCTCCATATCATCCTCAGTCTAGTGGTCAAGTAGAATTGAGCAATAGAGAGATTAAATTGATTTTGCAAAAGACTGTTAATAGATCTAGAAAGAATTGGTCTAAGAAACTTGATGATGCATTATGGGCTTATAGAACTGCTTATAAAAACCCTATGGGTATGTCTCCATATAAAATGGTTTTTGGAAAGGCTTGTCACTTACCTCTCGAATTAGAACATAAAGCTTATTGGGCAATTAAAGAGCTCAACTATGATTTCAAACTTGCCGGTGAGAAGAGGTTATTTGACATAAGCTCGCTTGATGAATGGAGAACCCAAGCCTATGAGAATGCCAAGTTGTTTAAAGAAAAAGTTAAAAGATGGCATGACAAAAGGATACAAAAGCGTGAGTTTAATGTAGGTGATCATGTTTTGCTATACAACTCTCGTTTAAGATTTTTTGCAGGAAAACTTCTCTCTAAATGGGAAGGTCCTTACATTATCGAGGAGGTCTATCGTTCCGGTGCCATCAAAATCAACAACGCCGAAGGCACAAATCCGAAGGTGGTAAACGGTCAAAGAATCAAACATTATATCTCAGGTACTCCCATAAATGTTGAAACCAATGTTATTGACACCGTAACACCGGAGGAGTACATAAGGGGCACTTTCCAGAACGTTTCAGACTCCGAAAGGGAATAGGTATGTGGTACGGTAAGTAAACCGACTCCAAAACATTTCCAATGATAATTTTTCTCCGTTTTGGAATATTTAAAAATTAGGAAAATTAAAAGTAGTCCGAAAGAGACACGAGGCATCCACAAGGGTGGAGGGCGCGCCCTACCCCCCTAGGCGCGCCCCTGACCTTGTGGCCACCTCGTGTGCCCTCCGGACTCCATTTTCTTGCACAATACTTCTTTTGGTCGGTAAAAATTCATTATACTATCTCCCAAAGGTTTTGACCACCATACCACGGCAAAATCCTCTGTTTTTGTTTTGAGCTGTTTCTGTAGCAGTTTTGGAGTAAGATGTCGTCCCAAGATTCAGAGGGAGAGAGCTATGTAGCTGATTACATTGCAGACCCCAAGGTTTATGGGGATGTGGAGTATTATGGTTGGACCATGGAGGAAGAGGAGGACTATGACCGGAAAGGAAAAGAAGAGACCAGTTCCGATGAAGAGGAAGTCCCACTACCCCAACCTGGGGACATGCATGTGGAGTTCAAAAAGTCAAGTCTTCCTAATAAAGCAAAGATACCTAAGATCGAGTTTATCCCTTTTTGTCTCTTGCAGGAAAGCAAACAGGAACCATGTAAAAAGATATTAAGGCTTGAGCAGGAGATCGATGACTTAAGGGAGGAAAATGCTATCCTCAAGCGCAAGCTGAGAAGGAAGGATACAACATCAACAACTCCATCATCACCACCTCCGAAGAAAGAGATCTAAATACATGGGTATGGGCACTCCCCTTGGCAACTGCCAAGCTTGGGGGAGGTGCCCCGGTATCGTATCACCATCACACCTTTACTTTTATCATTTTTATTAGTTCGATCCTTTTGGTTATATCTTGATCTAGTAGAATAAAGTTTTAGTATGATCTAGCTTTGAGTTTTGTTTTGATCTCTATATATGTAATCGAGTCCGTGAGTTACATAATAAAGAGTAGTTTTGAGGTGAGGGCTTTGCTATGATGATATGATCTTAAGGGAATTGAATAAAAGAAAGAAATAAAAAGATCATATATTGATCTTATGGAGAGTAATGACTTCACATATAAAGAGTATGATGAATAAAATTTGTTGGAAGTTGACAAACATAGTTTTGGTCATCGTTGCAATTAATAGGAAGTAATAAAGAAAGAGAGGCCTCACATATAAATATACTATCTTGGACATCTTTTGTAACTGTGAGCACTCATTAAAATATGACATGCTAAAAAGTTGATGTTGGACAAGGAAGACAACGTAATGGGTTACGTTTTCTTATATCCGAATAGAAGTTATATTGTCTTGGATCCTCCAACATGTTGAGCTTGCCTTTCCCTCTCATGCTAGCCAAATTCTTTGCACCAAGTAGAGATACTACTTGTGCTTCCAACATCCCTAAACCCAGTTTTGCCATGAGAGTCCACCATACCTACCTATGGATTGAGTAAGATCCTTCAAGTAAGTTGTCATCGGTGCAAGCAATAAAAATTGCTCTCTAAATATGTATGGTCTATTAGTGTGAAGAAAATAAGCTTTATACGAACTTGTGATATGGAAGAAATAAAAGCGACGGACTACATAATAAAGGTCCTTATCACAAGCGGCAATATAAAGTGACATTCTTTTGCACTAAGATTTTGTGCATCCAACCATAAAAGCGCATGACAACCTCTGCTTCCCTCTGCGAAGGGCCTATCTTTTACTTTTATCTTCTACCCTTATACAAGAGTCATGGTGATCTTCACCTTTCCTTTTTACACTTTTTCCTTTGGCAAGCACTATGTGTTGGAGAGATCCGGATATATATATCCCCTCGGATGTAGGTTATCATAAAGTATTATTGTTGACATTACCCTTTAGGTAAAAGGTTTGGAGGTGTCGTGGAGTTAACACGGCAGATGCCCTAGTAAAAGGACTTAGGTGTGGAGCCATCGCAACTAGGTTAGCTTGAAGGGGTTGAACGGGACAAAGGACACAGAGAGTTTACCCAGGTTCGGCCCCTCTCAATGAGGTAAAAGCCTATGTCCTGCTTTCAGTTGTATTGCTGAGGTTTCGATTACAAGGGAGCGAATATGCTTGACTTAGTTCTCCCTTGATTGTTTTTCTCATCCTAACCCACCGCCGGGTCACCCCTTTATATACACAGGTTGATGCCCGGCGGCTTACAGAGTCCCGGCCGGCTCATACACAACGTGTCCGGCTCGGTGACTGACTAAGCTTGCCTTACAATACAAGTTACACATATGGCGGTTCATACCAATGGGCCTCAAGTCACCTCCGAGTCTTGGGCTCTCAGTAAGCTTGCTTATGGACCGCCATCCTCATCATCCTCTTGGGCCTTCTCATCTTAAGCCGCCAGTGGCATGACCCGACCCCTCCTGGGCGGGTCATACCCAATAGTTATATCCCCAACATTAGGCCCCAGGTTGATTTGAACTTGTTCACATCAATCTTCAATACTTGACTTAGCAGAATTTGTCATCGTCAATTTTTATGAACTTGCTATAACCCGCCATGACATCATCTCACATTATTTTCGCACGAAGCCCAGAATATCTCAACAGACCTTTGCTTTAATGAATATCCTGAAAATCGAGGCGTTCGTATAGCCTCATAACCATTTTTCGGCCTCCTCGATTCTCGCACATACCATCTGATCATTGCCTTATAAATAGGGAGGGGGTCCTCGTCTTCACTTTTTCCCCCTCGCCTTCTCGTCTTCGTCTTCTCCTCGCGACTCCTCCGCAGACCCGAGCTCCGCCGCCACAAACCTCCGTCCGCTGCCTCAACTCAAGCCGCTGCATCAGCCTGATTAGACCAGAGAACGCCGGTGCGCCACCGCTGTCCATCAGCATCTGTAAGTTTTCCCCTTTCCCGTAGCAGATCTGCATTAGGGTTTTCGCCGTTCGTCGGTGCTCTTCATTGTTCCTTATTTTCTCCTCTAGATCGTATAGTTTGATCCGAATATGGTACCGAACTTGTGCGGTAGTAGTTCAGTATCTCCTTTCAACCAAAGAAAATCCTCCCTCTGTACAAAAATCTCATCTGGTCATCCGAGTTCTTCTGCTGCCGTCACCTTAGGTTTAGAATTTATTTCATTTTCTGAACTGCTGTAGATCCAAAATTATAGCGCCAATCTGTGAAATCTGTTTAGTCCATTACTTAGCAAACCCTCATAAATCTGAAGTGTAGCAACTGTTCGGGCGGCTTAACTGATAAACCGTGACTCGCCATATATCATTAGTCCCCTTTTAAGCCGCCAATAAATTTATCTTTATAACTCAGTGTTATCTTCCGGCTTGAAATGTTGGCTCTTTATAGCACTTACTTTTGAATCAATGACCGGCTTATCAACATAATCTTAAGCCGGCAATATTTTCTTCTTAGATCTTCCTTCACAAAAATGACAAAGACTGTCACTTCATGCAACTGGGTCGTCTCCCGGGTTACCGAGGAAATGTTGAACGAGTATGTCCAAACGGGTGTCTTAGCCAAAAAAGATGTCATCCACTGGAGGGTCCCAGGCACAGAAACCCCTCCCAAACCAAAGAAGGTGAAGTAATTGTCTTTACTGATCATCTGCTCCGGGGTTTTACCCCTCCGGGCTCAAAATTCTTCTGGGACGTGCTGCACTTTTTCAATCTCCATCCTCAACATATCGGGCCCAATTCCATTTCAAACATCTGCAATTTTCAAGTGTTTTGCGAAGTATATCTTCAACAGGAGCCCACTGTAAAGTTGTTCAGAGAATTCTATTATTTAAACTGGCAGACTGAGTTCACAGACGGGCCCAGCCTAGAGTTAGGTGGCATTTCGATTCAAAGGCGGAAAGAAGCCACCTTCCCAGCCGCCAAGCTGCCCAGTCATCCTAAGGACTGGAACCAAACTTGGTTTTATTGTCGAGATACCTCTCCAGAAGGGGAAAACCCTCTGCCGGGTTATCGTGAGAGCCGGCTTAGCAACAGGCACCCCCTCCCAGATCGAATCAGCACAGCAGAGCGGGCCAAATATATGCCTGTCTTTTCAAAGATTAGAGCCTTGATGGCCAATGGTTTGACCGGAATCGACCTGGTTCGATGCTGGGTCGCCTGGAGAATTATGCCATTAAGCCACCATTCTGGTTTAATGTGTGAGTACACCTGCGACTTAAAAGATCCACAACGCCACTGCCAGATACAGCTGACTGATGATGATATCAATGAAATGACCAAGTCTCTTCTGAATGAAAGTTTGGAAGATTGCAGCAAAGCTGGACTGAATCCCTTCTGCCTTCTTAACAAGCCGCCAGCTGTAAGCTATAAACAATTTCTGGTTTAATCATTTGTTCACTTAAACACTGCCTTAGTCATTTTAACTTCTGCAGGCCGATTCTCCTTTCTGGAACAAGAAGTTGCAAGATAAGTCGGCCAAGAAGACCCAGACAAAGCATAAGGTTCCTAAAAAGCCTGCCAAGAAGAAAACCAACCCCTCTGAATTATTTAACATGGATGATGATGAGTCGGAGGTAAAACTTGATTCCCTTGGCTCATTTTTTCTACATCTTATTGACAATGACCATTATCAGGATGATGCAGAGGCCAGCCGTGCAGCTGACGAAGAGGTAATTACTCTTTCCTTCGGCTCAGAACCTCTGCCAACACAGAAAACTCGACAAGCAAGCCGGAAAGTCAAATTTTCTCACCCTTTAGCTTACTTGGATCCCAACTTTATTTTGAAGAAGCAGCAGCATGAAGCTTGCCGCACGACCTAGAATAGTGGCGGTGGGGTTTTATCCTCTGGCTTACCCAACACACCGGTTCCTCGCAAGCGCCGTGCCGAGGTTTCACAAACTTCATCATTACTTTATCCAAAAGCAGGGCTTATGCGTCAACCACTTAACCCATCCGACTCAAACTATCAAGGAACATCTCACTCCTCTTCCGGCGAGTCAACTGGAACTCATATTCCGGTTTTCAAAGTTGCTCCTGGGTAAGAAATATTTAACCACTTGAAATTTCATGTTGATTGATATGCTGACATCTTTGTGTTTTTATTTTCAGTGGCGTGGCCAAGCCCAGCAAGAAGGCGAAAATGAACAAGCCGGCTGAAGATTCCGACCCTTCTGAGCGGAAGAAGCAATTGCCAGAAGCCTCTCATCAAACTGCTGAGGCTACCATTGATGATCCGCCACCAGAAGAGCACGACGCCATCATAGACCATCTGGACGTTGAGCCAGCCGCTACCAAGCCGCCAAGTCCCATCAAGCCTGCTGAAGAGAAGGCTGATGATGTCATTATTACTGGGCTTGGTTATACGGTGCCGGGCAACCCCACTGTCTTATCCAAGCACAGTATCAAAGAAGAATTTGCTGCTGTTGATAAAGGCAAATGGAAGGTGGACTTGGACAGCTATGCTCAGTTCAGCGCCCAAGAGATTCACTCCGGTTATTTAAACCGTCTTCACACCAGCCGTGACTTTGAAGCCGGCTTGGTCAACCTGATGAAGGAGCGCTTTGAGGTAAACATTATCATCTTCTCCATATATATATCTGTCAGCCGCCAAGTCTACTGGATATGATAGACTTTGAATATGCTGTAGACTTTAAACATTCTTGTTGAACTTGATAGCCATGTCATAGCCTGTTAAAACTGCAGAATCAACAAGTAGCCCCCAAGGGCCGGCTTAAGCGGTATAGCTAAAGTCGGGTCTTCAAAATATAGCTTTGAATTTCACATATATGGCTCGCCAGGGCCGGCTTAACCTGACAAGCTAAACCGGAACTTCAAGTAATGACGATCAAGTTTGCACATGTAGCCCCCAAGGGCCGGCTTAATCATCATGAATAAGCCGGGACTTATTACTGTGAATAAAATCCAGCTACGTAGCCCCCATGAGTCGGCTATAGACATATCAGCATAGCCGGATCATCATAGAATTGTCATAAAAAAAGAGCAATATGCATTAGCCCCCAAGTGCCAAGTAAAATACTTGTATTGTGCTTGGGACTTCAGAGAAGATGATCATAAGACTCCCTGTTCTTGTACTGTACAGGCTGAACTTAACATGAAAGAATCCCAAGTCACTGATCTTCGTCAGAACATCTCCACTCAACAAGCTACAACATCAAAGGCCCAGACAGATTTGAAAACTGCCTTGGAAGAGATGGAAAAAATGAAGAAGGACTTCGAGGCTGACAGGAGCAGCTGGGACACTGAAAGGGCGGCTCTAGTCAAAAGAGCGGAAGAAGCTGAAGCTGCTCTTAAACCGGTGACTGAAGAGCTGTCCGGTTTAAAACGCCAGATCAATAACATGACAGCTGCTATCTTCGGTAAATAATACTGCTTATTGATCATTCCTTCATAACATATGTTAATCCTTTCCCGGTTTATCAATCTCATTTGTTGATACAGGCCCCAGAAGCTCCAACTTTGGTCAAGATATGTGCAAAAAACTCAAAGCCACATACACTTTGGTGGAACAGTTATATACTGGTGCTCAACGGGTCATATCTGCTGCTTTGCATAAAAAGCAACCTCCTTCACTCATCAAAGAAGTATTGGAGAAATTGTCAGTGATGCCCCAAAGGCTTGATGATCTGAAGCTGTCAGCGGCAAGAGCCGGTGCCATGACCGCCCTAAGCCGGGCAAAGGCCTGGCAAGCAGATCTTGATCCAGAAGAGCTAGCCAGTGGCTGCCCAAGCGTCAAAGAAGACGGGTCTGCTTTCAGTGCGGCTGACTTTGCCCAAATAGCAAGAGCAATGCGTCCATTAGCAAGTAAGCTGGCTGAAGAAATAGATCTGTCCCAATACCAGGCGGCTTATGATGCTGAAAACAAGAAGGTCAAGGCTCCGGCTCATGAAGCCCAGGACCTTATTCCGCCAATTCGTAAGCACACCTTTGCCCCTGATATTGACCCGTCAACACTTATTGATGATGAGGCTGTGTTCCAAGCTTTGACTGGGATCGATTGGTCATCACCTAACTTCCAGACCACAGAGGAAGAAGAAGAGCTAGCACAAGATGACCCGGAAGCCTCGACCCGCCAAGACTAGAAGTCTTAATTCATGAACCGGTTTACCAGCCATAGCATTTGGATGCTGTGTCTCAAAAACACTTATTCTTTTGTGGCCACATGATGCCTTGTAATAGGCTAGTTGAAAAAACCATGATCCGCCACGCCATCGTGCGTGTTTATTTGCATAACACTTATGAACCGCCGATCCGTTATTTTAAGGTCTGCCACTTTATGCTTATAATGACATCAATTATGCAGACCATGTGTATCATTTTTCCTGCACATAAACAGATAACAGGTGCCCTGGCGGTTTACCCCAGGGCGGGTCACAATGCCCCATAAAAAATCCACTGGTGACCGAATAGTCCATAACTAGGGCGGGTTTATCAAAACTTCATATAATCATAACAAAGGAAATATCATACCTGTGATATTTGTTCATACAGCCGGCTTACCAAACCACATGCAGCAAGGGTAACAACCCAAAGGCTTAGAGCGCAGCGCCCTGTGCAATTTATTCATACTGCCGGCTTACAACGCCATATGCAGCAGGGGTAACAGCCCAAAGGCTTAGAGCGTAGCGCCCTGTGCAATTTATTCATACTGTCGGCTTACAACGCCATATGCAGCAAGGGTAACATCCCAAATATTTAGAGCGCATAACTTCAAGCGCATACTCAAAACTCACTGGCGACTTATCGTCCAAAGCCAGGCCGGGTTATCAAAACTCCGGATAAATTCAAAATATGAATCATAAGGATCAAGGCAATCTGGCCTGAACCAATTTTAAACCATATATCAATATGGTACAAAAATATAAACCCAAACCAAATTCAAAAACAAACAAAAATCAAGGCTTTCATAGGTGGCCAGGCCTCAATATCAAGTGCTTTTCATGGGCGGCACAGCCACAAAGTTAATCCTTCATTCAAACCTTGTAAGCCGGGCGTCACATGACCAACCGCCGTTTTAACCTTGACAAGTTCAGGGTCTTAATAAGATTGACTGTCAAGAGTTCGGCGGGTCATTCCAGGATTACCTGGGCGGAGTGGCAGACGTACAAGGCAGGATCAACTGAATTTTTTTGGTATATACACCTGGCGTTTCAAGCCAATCAAAAGGGTTATCAAAGTTGTGTTCAATGAATAGGGAGCCCCCAAATGATATATATTAAGCTGTTAAAGCAAGGTGCCCATGTTTGAGTTGTGCTCTGCACCAGACTCTCTTTGGCTCCTTTAACACGGGCGGCAAGCCCCCAAGTGGGTTGTAGCAACGGCGTTCAAGCCGGATCAATAGGGTAGTCACAGCTATGCTCAATGAGCAGGAAGCCCCCAAGTATGTTGTAATCAAGGCGTACAAGCCGGATCAAGAGGGTAGTCACGGCTATGCTCAATGAGCAGGAAGCCCCCAAGTGATCTTATGAAGAGACAATAAAGACTCATATTTGCAAAAATGAAACGACAGAGGTCCTGAATTATCAGGGATGCCGGCTTTATTATACTAATCATAATATATACATTGATGGAAGTATGTACATCACAAGAGCCAGTGGCTCAGGTGTAATAAGGCCAAAGATGAGCAATATTCCATGGTCGACGGCTCTCTTCCTCCGACGTGCATGAGTCCTTGCGGTCTCGAACATCGATAAGGTAGTATGACCAGTTGTTCAGATTTTTGCTGACCACAAAGGACCCTTCCCAAGGTGGGGATAGCTTATGCATTTCAGTTTGATCCTGGATGAGCCAGAGCACCAAATCTTCTTGAAAAATCCTGGTTTTAACCCGGCGGCTATGATAACGACGCAGATCTTGCTGGTAAATCGCCGAACGAGCCGCCGCAAGGTCACGCTCCTCATCCAACAGGTCAAGAGCATCCTGACATGCTTTTTCATTATCAGCTTCAAGATAAGCCGCCACACGGGGCGAGTCGTGATGGATGTCACTAGGGAGAACCGCCTCTGCTCCGTAAACCATGAAGAAAGGCGTGTAACCCATAGATCTGTTGGGGGTAGTATTGATACTCCATAGCACTGAAGGCAACTCCTCAACCCAACAACCCGGCGTCCTCTGCAAAGGGACCATAAGCTGGGGTTTTATTCCTCTCAAGATTTCTTGATTGGCTCTTTCGGCTTGACCATTGGACTGGGGGTGGGCCACAGATGAAACGTCAAGACGAATATGTTCTTGTTGACAAAATTCTTTCATAGCACCCTTAGACAGATTAGTACCATTATCAGTGATGATACTATGAGGGTATCCAAAACGAAAGATCACCTTTTTGATGAATTGAACCGCCATCGCTGCATCACACTTGCTGATCGGCTCAGCCTCAACCCACTTTGTAAACTTGTCAACTGCCACCAGGAGGTGAGTCTTTTTATCCTTGGATCTTTTAAAAGGTCCCACCATGTCCAGCCCCCAGACTGCAAATGGCCAAGTAATTGGAATCATCCTCAATTCTTGAGCTGGCACGTGAGCTCGTCTTGAAATTTTTTGACAACCATCGCACTTGCTAACCAAATCCTCTGCATCAGCATGAGCCATCAGCTAATAGAACCCGTGATGAAAAGCCTTAGCCACGAGAGACTTAGAGCCGGCACGATGGCCACAATCTCCTTCATGAATCTCTCGTAGAATCTCGCGGCCCTCCTCAGGAGAAACACAACGCTGAAACACCCCTGTAACACTGCATCGGTGCAACTCACCATTGACAATAGTCATTGACTTAGACCGCTGGGTTATCTGCCTGGCCAAAGTTTCGTCTTCAGGTAACTCGCCCCGGGTCATATAAGCCAAATATGGAACTTTCCAATCAGGAATAGCATGGAGAGCCACCACCAACTGTGCCTCCGGGTCAGGAATAGCAAGATCTTCCTTCGTAGGCAATTTAACCGAAGGATTATGCAAGATATCAAGGAAGATATTAGGCGGTACCGGCTTACGCTGGGACCCTAGCCGGCTTAAAGCATCAGCAGCCTCATTTTTCCTGCGATCAACATGCTCCACTTGATAACCCTTGAAATGACCAGCAATAGCATCAACCTCTCGGCGATAAGCCGCCATGAGTGGGTCCTTGGAATCCCAAGTGCCTGAAACTTGCTGAGCCACCAAGTCTGAGTCGCCAAAACACCTCACCCAGCTTAGATTCATCTCTTTAGCCATCCGAAGACCATGGAGCAAGGCTTCATATTCAGCTGCATTGTTAGTACAAGGGAACATTAATCTTAGAACATAACAAAATTTATCACCTCGTGGGGAAGTCAGAATAACTCCAGCCCCCGAGCCTTCCAACTGCCTGAATCCATCAAAGTGAATAGTCCAATATGTGCTATCCGGCTTTTCCTCAGGCATCTGCAACTCTGTCCAGTCATTGATGAAATCCACAAGTGCTTGAGACTTGATAGCTGTCCGAGGCATATACTTCAAACCATGGGGTCCAAGCTCAATGGCCCACTTGGGTACCCGACCTGTGGCTTCTCTGTTTTGAATAATATCTCCCAAGGGAGCATAACTAACCACAGTGATGGGATGACCAAGGAAATACTACTTCAACTTACGACTAGCCATGAACACGCCATAAACTAGCTTCTGCCAATGTGGGTATCTTTGCTTGGATTCAATGAGTACCTCACTGACATAATAAACCGGCCGCTGAACCGGATATTCCTTGCCTGACTCCTTTCTTTCCACAACAATTGCCACACTGACGGCTCAGCTATTAGCAGCTACATATAACAACAAGGGCTCCTTATCAATAGGAGCTGCAAGGATTGGCGGCTCAGCCAACTATTTTTTCAATGCCTCAAACGCTTGATTAGCAGCATCGCTCCAAACAAAATGATCTATTTTCTTCATCATCTGATACAGAGGGATAGCTTTTTCGCCCAAACGGCTTATAAACCGGCTTAAAGCCGCAATACGGCCTGCCAGAAGCTGGACGTCATTAATACACACCGGCTTAGCCAAAGAAGTGATAGCCTTGATTTTCTTCGGGTTAGCTTCAATTCCTCTGTCAGAGACCAAAAAACCCAAGAGCTTGTCTGCTGGCACACCAAAGACACACTTGGCCGGGTTAAGCATCATCTTGTAGACCCGGAGTTTGTCAAAGGTCTCTTTCAAATCATCTATCAAAGTCTCTTTCTTCCTGGATTTCACAACAATATCATCCACATAAGCATGAACATTGCGTCCAATCTGGTCATGGAGGCAATTTTGAACACACCGCTGATAAGTCGCCTGGGCACTCTTGAGCCCAAAAGGCATAGACACATAGCAGAAGGCTCCAAAGGGAGTGATGAAAGTTGTCTTCTCCTGGTCCTTAACCGCCATCTTGATCTAATGATAACCAGAATAAGCATCCAGAAAGCTCAAATGCTCACAACCCGCCGTAGCATCGATGATCTGATCAATACGAGGGAGAGCAAAAGGGTCAGCTGGACAGGCCTTGTTAAGGTCTGTGTAATCCACACACATACGCCAAGTGCCATTCTTTTTAAGCACCAGCACCGGGTTAGCCAACCACTCAGGATGAAAAACTTCAACAATAAACCCAGCCACCAAGAGCCGGGCTACCTCTTCACCAATGGCCTTGCGCCTCTCTTCATTAAAACGACGAAGAAATTGCTTGACCGGTTTAAACTTTGGATCAACATTGAGAGTGTGCTCAGCGAGTTCCCTCGGTACACCTGGCATGTCTGAAGGTTTCCATGCAAAGATGTCCCGGTTCTCACGGATGAACTCGATGAGCGCGCCTTCCTATTTCGGATCCATATTAGCACTGATACTGAACTGCCTGGATGAGTCGCCAGGAACAAAATCAACCAACTTAGTGTCATCTGCCGACTTAAACTTCAATAAGGGATCATGCTCTATGGTTGGCTTTTTCAAGGGGGTCATATCTGCCGGGTCAACATTGTCTTTGTAGAACTTCAGTTCCTCTGCTGCACAAACAGACTCAGCATAAGCAGCATCACCCTCTTCACACTCCAAAGCAATCTTCCTGTCACCGTGCACCATGATGGTACCCTTGTGACCCGGCATTTTAAGCTACAAATAAACATAACAAGGCCGTGCCATAAACTTAGCATAAGCCGGCCGCCCAAACAAGGCATGATAAGGGCTCTTGATCTTGACCACTTCGAAAGTTAACTTTTCGGCCCTGTAATCGTGATCATCGCCAAAAGCTACCTCCAAAGTTATCTTACCCACCGGATACGCCGACTTACCAGGCACCACCCCATGAAAGACAGTAGAAGATGGCTTAAGATCTTTGTCAGTTAAATTCATACGGTGAAAAGTATCATAGTAAAGGATATTGATACTACTGCCTCCATCCATAAGCACTTTTGTAAACTTGTACCCTCCAACCTGAGGCACAACCACCAAAGCCAATTGACCCAGATTGTCAACCCGGGGCGGGTGATCCTCACGACTCCACACAATAGGCTATTCAGACCATCGCAAGTAACGAGGAACTACCGGCTCAACCGCGTTCACTGCTCGCTTATGAAGTTTTTGGTCTCGCTTGCATAAGCTCGTGGTGAACACATGATATTGACCACTGTTCAACTTCTTTGGATTACTTT
This sequence comes from Thinopyrum elongatum, assembly GCA_011799875.1. Taxonomy (NCBI): domain Eukaryota; kingdom Viridiplantae; phylum Streptophyta; class Magnoliopsida; order Poales; family Poaceae; genus Thinopyrum; species Thinopyrum elongatum. The sequence goes on along the minus strand of CM022299.1, from coordinate 311,774,848 downwards.
GATAACTAGACTGTTGCTACTGATTACCTTGACCAGATTGCTGATTAAAGCCACCTTGATTACCTTGGCCCTGAAAGCCGGAGCTTGAGCCGCCATTCCCAAAACCAGGTCCGTGAGAGCCGGATCCTGACCCGCCATGCGGGCCATAATGGTCCTGATAAAAACTAGAATTCCGGTACTCCATCATGATGAAGCAATCTTTCCACATATGGGTAGCCGGCTTGTCAGGGGTGCTATGCTTCGGGCAAGGCTGATTCATCACCGCCTCAATATTAAACTTTGGTCCGCCAAGCCGCGATGGGAACGTCTTCCCCTTACGACGCTGATTACTGTTCTGAGTATTGGTGTTAGCCACAAGGTCTGAACTGCCGTCAGCCTTGCGCTTGCCATTATTACCCTGACCCGCCGTATGGTGCTGCTGCCCCTTTCCGTTGCTATTCTTCTTCCCCTTTCCAGTTTTCTCCTCATCAGACTCTGGATCTCTGGTGCTATCTGAGTCGGCGTATTTAACGAGAGCCGCCGTGAGCTCCCCCATATCATTACAGTGGCGCTTAAGCCGCCCCAGCTTCTGTTTGAGGGGAAGAAAGCGGCAATTCTTTTCTAACATGAGGACAGCCGAGCCGACATTAATACTGTCCGAGGAATGAATAATGGTCGAGATCCGGCGCACCCAATGGGTCGTTGACTCGCCCTCACCCTGGACACAAGTATCTAAGTCCAGAATCGACATGGGCTGCTTGCATGTATCTTTGAAATTCTGAATGAAACGGGACTTCAATTCCGCCCATGAACCAATGGAGTTAGGGGGCAGTCCTTTCAACCAGTTACGAGCCGGCCCATCCAACATCATGGTGAAATACTTAGCACATGCAGCATCACTAACATCCAACATCTCCATAGCCATCTCATAGCTCTCAATCCAAGCTTCTGGGGGTTGATCCGCCGTGTAGTTAGGTACCTTTCGGGGGCCCTTCAAATCCTTAGGCAAGCGCTCGTTGCGTAGAGCCGGCACTAAGCATGGCACACCCAAGGTTCTAGAGGTCACTCCTGCCCCCACAGATGTTGATGGATAAACCGGAGATTGCTGTTGAGCCGCTAGCTGAGCTGCCAGCTCAGCCTCATGCCGCGCCCTGCCCTGGTCCGCCAAAACTTGAACGTCATTGCCGGCACGCGGCGAGTCATGCCCACGAGGCTGATTACGGCGTTGTTCACTGCTCGAAACTGCTGGCGAATCAATATGCCTGCTATAACTTCGGCTTGGACGAGGGGTTGAGTGAATCCGTTCACGGCTATATGAAAGCTTTGAACCCATAAGTATCGCGTGAGTGTTAGCAATTGTGAAAGACTAAATGATAGTTGAGTATGTGGACTTGCTGAAAAGCTCTTATATTGACTCTTTCCAATGTTATGATAAATTGCAATTGTTTCAATGACTGAGACCATAGTTTGTTAGTTTTCAATAAAGTTTCTGATTCATACTTTACCTTGTGAACGAATTATTACTTTGACATAAGAAATTATATGACAATATATGTTGCTGTTCTAAAGATGATCATGATGCCCTCATGTCCGTATTTTATTTTATCGACACCTCTATCTCTAAACATGTGGACATATTTTTCGATATCGGCTTTCGCTTGAGGACAAGTGAGGTCTAAGCTTGGGGGAGTTGATACGTCCATTTTGCATCATGCTTTTATATCAATATTAATTGCATTATGGGATGTTATTACACATTATGGCACAATACTTATGCCTTTTCTCTCTTATTTTACAAGGTTTACATGAAGAGGGAGAATGCCGGCAGCTGGAATTCTGGGCTGGAAAAGGAGCAAATATTAGAGACCTATTCTGCACAACTCCAAAAGTCCTGAAACTTCACGGAGAGTCATTTTAGAATTAATAAAAAATATTGGGCGAAGAAAGCACCAGAGGGGGGCCACCAGCCAGCCACAAGGGTGGAGGGCGCGCCCTACCCCCCTGGGCGCGCCCCCCGTCCTTGTGGGCCCCCTGGCAGGCCTCCGACGCCCATCTTCTGCTATATGGTGTCTTTTACCCTGGAAAAAATCATAAGGAAGCTTTTGGGATGAAGCGCCGCCGTCTCGAGGTGGAACCTGGGCAGAACCAATCTAGGGCTCCGGCGGAGCTGTTCTGCCGGGGAAACATCCCTCCGGGAGGGGGAAATCATCGCCATCGTCATCACCATCGATCCTCTCATCGAGAGGGGGTCAATCTCTATCAACATCTTCACCAGCACCATCTCCTCTCAAACCCTAGTTCATCTCTTGTATCTGATCTTTGTCTCAAAACCTCAGATTGGTACCTGTGGGTTGCTAGTAGTGTTGATTACTCCTTGTAGTTGATGCTAGTTGGTTTATTCGGTGGAAGATCATTTGTTCAGATCCTTAATGATAATTAATACTCCTCTGATTATGAACATGAATATGCTTTGTGAGTAGTTACGTTTGTTCCAGAGGACATGGGAGAAGTCTTGTTATAAGTAATCATGTGAATTTGGTATTCGTTCGATATTTTGATAAGATGTATGTTGTCTTTCCTCTAGTGGTGTTATGTGAACGTCGACTACATGACACTTCACCATGATTTGGGCCTAGGGGAAGGCATTGGGAAGTAATAAGTAGATGATGGGTTGCTAGAGTGACAGAAGCTTAAACCCTAGTTTATGCGTTGCTTCGTAAGGGGCTGATTTGGATCCATATGTTTCATGCTATGGTTAGGTTTACCTTAATTCTTCTTTCGTAGTTGCGGATGCTTGCGAGAGGGGTTAATCATAAGTGGGAGGCTTGTCCAAGGAAGGGCAGCACCCAAGCACCGGTCCACCCACATATCAAATTATCAAAGTAACGAACGCGAATCATATAAGCATGATGAAAACTAACTTGACAACAATTCCCATGTGTCCTCGGGAGCGCTTTGCTTTATATAAGAGTTTGTCCAGGCTTGTCCTTTGCTACAAAAAGGATTGGGCCACCTTGCTGCACCTTGTTTACTTTTGTTACTTATTACCCGTTACGAATTATCTTATCACACAACTATTTGTTACCGATAATTTCAGTGCTTGCAGAGAATACCTTGCTGAAAACCGCTTGTCATTTCCTTCTGCTCCTCGTTGGGTTTGACACTCTTAGTTATCAAAAGGACTACGATAGATCCCCTATACTTGTGGGTCATCAAAGTGATCTTCGTAGGGCTTCGCCTAAGCACTACGAAAATATGACCGAGGGTGTAAACGGTGGAGGGGGGCGCCGCACACGGCTAAGCAATTGTTGTGATTGTGCTAGGCGCCCCCTCCCACATATATATAGGTGGGGGGAGGAGGGAGAAGCTAGGAGGCGCCCCCAAGTCGGACGAATCCTACTTGGGGTCCTCCCCAAGTGGCGCCCCTCCTTTTCTTATTGGAGAGCGGGAGGAAGGAAGGAGGAGGTGCCCCCCTTTCCTTTCTCTCCTGAGGAGGGAAAGGCAGGAGGGGCCACCCCTCCCCTTTCCTTCCCCTAGGGCCGGCCGACCATGTAGAGGGGCACACCAGCCCCCTAGTGGGCTGGTCTGTCCCCCCCTTTGGCCCATTAGGCCCATACACTTACCGGGGGTGTCTGGAACCCCTTCCGGTGACCCGATGAATACCCGGTACACTCCAAAACTCTTCCGGTGTCCGAATACCATCGTCCTATATATCAATATTTACCTCTCGACCATTTCGAGACTCCTCGTCATGTCCGTGATCTCATTCGGGACTCCGAACAACATTCGGTCACCAAATCATATAACTCATATAACGCTATATCGTCAACGAACGTTAAGCGTACGGACCCTACGGGTTCGAGAACTATGTAGACATGACCGAGACACCTCTCCGGTCAATAACCAATAGCGGAACCTGGATGCCCATATTGGCTCCTACATATTCTACGAAGATCTTTATCGGTCGAACCTCATGACAACATACGTAATTCCCTTTGTCTATCGGTATGTTACTTGCCCGAGATTCGATCGTCGGTATCTTCATACCTAGTTCAATCTCGTTACCAACAAGTCTCTTTACTCGTTCCGTAATACATTATCTTGCAACTAACACCTTAGTCACTTTGCTTCAAGGCTTCTTATGATGTGTATTACCGAGAGGGCCCAGAGATACCTCTCCGATACTCGGAGTGACAAATCCTAATCTCGATCTATGCCAACTCAACAAACACCTTCGGAGATACCTGTAGAGCATCTTTATGATCACCCAGTTACGTTGTGACGTTTGATAGCACACAAGGTATTCCTTCGGTATCCGGGAGTTGCATAATCTCATAGTCACAGGAATATGTATTTGTTATCAAGAAAGCAATAGCAATAAACTGAACGATCAATATGCTAAGCTAACAGATGCGTCTTGTCCATCACATCATTCTCCTAATGATGTGATCCCGTTATCAAATGACAACACATGTCTATGGTTAGAAAACCTTAACCATCTTTGATCAACGAGCTAGTAGGCTTACTAGGGACACGGTATTTGTTTATGTATTCACACATGTATTTAAGTTTCGGATCAATACAATTCTAGCATGAATAATAAACCTTTATCATGAATAAGGAAATATAAAATAACAACTTTATTATTGCCTCTAGGGCATATTTCCTTCAGTCTCCCACTTGCACTAGAGTCAATAATCTAGATTACATTGTAATGAATCTAACACCCATGGAGTCTTGGTGCTGATCATGTTTTGCTCGCGGAAGAGGTTAGTCAACGGGTCTGCCACATTCAGATCCGTATGTATTTTGCAAATCTCTGTGTCTCCATCCTTGACCTTTTCACGAATGGAGTTGAAGCGTCTCTTGGTGTGTTTGGTTCTCTTGTGAAACCTGGATTCCTTCGCCAAGGCAATTGCTCCAGTGTTGTCACAAAAGATTTTCATTGGACCCGATGCACTGGGTATTACACCCAGATCGGATATGAACTCCTTCATCCAGACTCCTTCATGTGCTGCTTCCGAAGCAGCTATGTACTCCGCTTCACACGTAGATCCCGTCACGACGCTTTGCTTGGAACTGCACCAACTGACAGCTCCACCATTCAATATAAATACGTATCCGGTTTGTGACTTAGAGTCATCCGGATCAGTGTCGAAGCTAGCATCGACGTAACCATTTACGACGAGCTCTTCGTCACCTCTATAAACGAGAAACATATCCTTTGTCCTTTTCAGGTACTTCAGGATGTTCTTGACCGCTGTCCAGTGATCCACTCCTGGATTACTTTGGTACCTCCCTGCCAAACTTATGGCAAGGCACACATCAGGTCTGGTACACAACATAGCATACATGATAGAACCTATGGCTGAGGCGTAGGGAATGACTTTCATTTTCTCTCTATCTTCTGCAGTGGTCGGAGTCATCCGGATCAGTGGACTTTGACGCACAAGGTGTTTATGCTGATTTGGATGGAGTTATTTATTTTCTTTGACTACTGGAGGGATTTTGGCTCAAGGTGGAGATTGTTAAATTTTGATCCAAATTCTACCGCGTTGGACCAGACGGTGTGGGCGTTGCGTTGACGTTGACACGTACGAGTACAACTCGTTTACTTGTTCTTCAAAGACTCTTATGTATTGCCCTTATATACCCCATATAGTCGTTGTCTCGTGCTTATAATACTCCTACATCATAATAATTGCGTCTTCGTGCGTCCGTGGTTTTCTCCCGCAAGAGTTTTCATGTAAAAATTCATGTCTCGTCTCTCGTTTATTCTTGTTTTATCTAACAGTGTGGCCTTTAGTTTTTTCTTTAATGTTTTAAAGCCACCTAACAAGGAAGTTAGCGCTGTTGCAAAAGGACCCATGCAAAAATTAGTCAATTTACGAGCCGTCAAAGGTAGACTGAGGTGGCAGCCATGTGGTCGTTTTTTCTTTCAATCGTTTTTTCTTTCAAAACTGTTTTAATCTTATCTATGTCTATATCTAGGGCTGGGCGTTCGGTTTATATGGTTAATATGGTTCGGTTTATTCGGTTTTTTATAATATCGGTTTTGAAGAAATGGAAACCGAAACAAGCACACAAAGTTAGAAACCGAACCATATTAACCATAATATATCGGTTCGGTTTCTTCGGTTAACCGAAATACATGCACTCGTCAGTGTAAGTGTAATGATTCATGAGCACTGATTTGCATTGTATAGAATGCATAAAATAGTCACAAGAGCTAGCAACCTTAACATCAGGCAATGCTTTATTCGGTCAAGCAAAAAAGTGAACATAATTAAGTGGAAAAATCACATGAAACGTGCCATGTATTATGTACGGAAGAACACGTGCGATGCCTCCAAATTAAGCAGCTCATGCACTAAATGATACACTAGTAGTTATTTGCACGACCAAGAGGCATGCATACATACCAGATATACATGGACATTATTAGTTTGATTGGGAGATTAGAGACTCAGAGCAGTTGTAAAAGTACATGTGATCTAGCGGCTAGCCGGATGTCCGCCACAAATAACAAGGATTTGCCGATGATTGCTAGCTCGCCGGAGTCAGGCCGGATGTTTAATTGTTCGCCAATGGCTGAAGAGGTCGCCGCCTAATTTACCTTTTGGAGAGACCTCCGCCTGATGGAGTGAATATGGTATTTACACAGGGCATCCTACATATCGGTTTGTTCGGTCTATTCGGTTTCTGGGCACTGAAAACCGAACACAAACCAAATACCGAAAAGCCTTAAAATTTCCCACCGAACCAAAAACCAAACCACCGAATTAACCGACATATCGGTTAATATGGTTCGGTTCGGTTTGGTTTTTCGGTTTTCGGTTTAACCGTGCCCACCCCTATCTATATCTATATCTATATATCAATATAAAAAGAGTGAGTTGCAGAGATCCAATAAATCTCATCCGTTCAACCACATCTGTCCAACGGTATACGTCACTCCGGTTTTTAACACTAAACACATTTAAGCACCCTCCACTAATTAACCAAGTAATTATATCCTACCTAATATTAATATGTAGTTTATATCTTGCCTAATATTAATAAGCAATGTAATTAATATCTTGACTAATATTAACATGCATTGCACATTAGTTTGATTAAATTAACGAGTTTATGTTCTATATTGATCAATTTCTGAGTTGTTGGACTAAAGCATGCAACCAGTTTCAGTTAATGGACTAGCAGCATATTGCACTCTCAAACTTAGAATATACTACTAGAGCTGCTTTGAGGGCACCCAGTTCTACACCTAATTAGTGCGGTACACATTAACTAACACCGATTACATGAAATGGCAGCATAAGCATAAAACCAAGTTTTGCACTGAATTTGAAAGCCCTCAATGACCAGAGCCGCCGGAAAGAAAATCCGCCGCACCACTGGTCGGTACTACCTCTGTAAAGAAATATAAAGTAGTGATCTAAAAGCTTTTATATTTCTTTACGGAAGAAGTACTTGTGTGACAAAATCTTTTATTTTATTTTTGAAACAAGCAATTATTTTTTTAACAGGCTGCTAAAATGTTTTCAACTCCATGAAGCATGAGATTCGTGTGAGAGTTCGGTAGGGGAGTTCACGGGCGGGGGCCCGTGGTGGGTCCGACACGCACACGTACGGTCGCTCAACCAGATCTCGTCACATGAAAATGCAGCGGGCACTCTTTGGTTTGTCACGGGAAAGCTACAGATATCTACCCATTGGTACCGTTCACCAGCTTTTGTCTTGCACTCGTTAGAATTCCCCGCACCATGGTTATATTTCTTCTTCTTTGGCGAGAAACACAAGGTGACATGACACGCGGGACTAGGTTGGTTCGTTCTCAGCTCACAACTCATGCCTGGTCGAGAGCGAACGTACGTACGTACGTACATGCGCCATCTTCTTTTGGTTTCTTCGACCTTAAGGAAAGGAAAGGAAAGGAAAGGAAAGGAGGGCAATACAGCACAGGTCGATGAACCCCAAAGCCGCTACCATCTTTACACGAATGCGCCCCTGCTTTTCTTTCACTTATATAATCAGTGGGAGTTGTAAAGCAAAGGAGGAGGAGAGGATCATGCCTAGCCAAGGAAGGGAGCCCAACCTAGCAAGATATTCCTGATCGAACAACTTGGTCACGATTGCACACGTTCACAGAAAATAATGGTACTCCTTACGTCACAAGTGTAGACTAGTCTCTCATTTCATGCATCAAGCCTTTGTTTTTTCCATTCACAGAAGAAATTTTCATCTATTTTGGCGTTTTAATTCGGCAGACAAGCTGATCCGGGTACAACTCACCAAAATCCAACCAAGAAAAAAGAAAACGAGCTGGTGGTACTACTAAATTCCAGTGCTACTCCAGGTACAGACACCCGGCCGAAAGAAACCAACAAGCGTGTGCCGGGCCAGGAAGGAAGAGAGCACTTCACCAACCAAGAGAAATCTCCTCGCCTCAACCAAGACTCGACTTGCTGGCTGGCCTCGGCCACTTCGATCTCTCCACCTCTCGAGTAGGGTAGGAGTACCAGTGGTGGCGGGGCCGAATGGTGGTCTCCGTGAGCGCGGGCGGTGGGGTGGCGGACGGGTTGCCGACTCTGGGTTCGGCCTCCTCTGCCCGTTCTTGGCCCGCTTGATGATGCCCAGGTGAGCATGGTTGATAAGATAACATGTCTGTAGTTTGAGGCTTTGTGGTTTATATGCGTGCTGGTGGTGTTCGTGAGAGTGCAGGCGAGTTGCTTGTGTATTTGCCAACCAAGGCTCACATCGGTAAGATGCGTGCTGCGTCACTGACAGGGTGCTCCCATGGAAGACACCGGAGCTATTTGCCCCAGATTTAGTCAGTGTTTAATGTGTTCAGGGTGTTTGCTCGAGGTAGATTAACCAAGTTAATAGTTTCTTGGTTCTCTTGGATGAATGTCGCTCATAATTGAACCCAATCTGCCAGTCTTTATCATCCTCTATCTATAAACTGGACTTCCCCATCTCTGCTTCCAGTCTGTTCCCTATGAAATTTGGGTCGCCTCTTCTTTCTTGATCATGCTATATAGAGTTTTTGTGTATTATTTTGTTTTGTCAATGTATCATCAGTACTCTGGGAAACATCACGTACTCAAGGTTGCTTGCTTCATAACATGAGTATCATGTTTGAGCTTTGGAGCTAATGTTAGTTGCACTCAGAGGCCAATCAATTGCTTTATAACGGTTGTTTGTCTTATACATTATGAATAAATTGATAGTTTGGACTTCCTGAATTCTGTAGATAATCTTCTTTTAACATTCTTATCAATGTTGAATTAGGTTTTTATGTTGCTGGTCTGGTCTATGAGCTGCAAGTGACTGTCCAGTTGTCGGTCAGGTAAACAATCTGTAACTCGGTGTTTAGTTCTCGTATAATTCTATAATCATTGAAGGCAGGGATCTCTACATGATCTTGTGCCATTTTGTTACATTTTACTGAAGAGATTATGTTAGTACTGTATTCAATTTTTTTCTGGAGTGCCATCAGCACTTTCTTGGTTTCTAGTAAAGCCATTCTTGTGTGATTTACTTGAATAACCTTTATGTAACTAGGCATTTTTTTCTCTTTTTGGTAACCTTGATAATGGCTTTATGTGTTGTTACCAATTTGTTATTCAATCTCTTTGTTTGTTTATACTCGGTCTAAAAATATCACCGCAATCCTATTATTTCTGATGATATGCAGCAAGGATGACCTAATGCTGAAGTGTGTCCTGGTTGCAGGAAAATCATAATGTCAACAAGTGAAAACTTACGGGTTGAGTTATTGTCCAGAACCCCGCCTTTTGGTTTGAGACTATGGGTTGTGCTTGGCATAAGCATCTGGGCTGCAATTCTGTTTGTCCTAGGCCTCATATGCTTCCTGTTGATATATTGGAGGAGACGAGGGAATCATCATGATATTGCTGAGCCTGAAATCCCAGATGTAACCAAAGAGATTGCAGTAGATGAAGTTGGTAGCCGAGCTTTTGTGGAGAACATCTGTGCCCCAGAAAGTCACATCTTTCCAGTGAAGGAGAGAGATCCAGAGAAAGAATCGGAGAAAATGTTCGCTAACTTGATTACAAGCAAATCAAGTGATGATCATAATTTGATTGAGTGCAGCTTGCACCAATATGATAGGGCCCAGGAGTTATACTCTGGTGATGAAGGCAGTTCAGGATATGATAAGAGGGAGTACTCTCAGTGTGCCACCATGTCCATGTCTCCTCGGGCTGGTCTCCCAGAGTTCTCTCACCTGGGTTTGGGTCATTGGTATACTCTCAGAGAGTTGGAGCATTCAACAAATGGGTTCTCTAATGAGTATATCATTGGAGAGGGCGGATATGGGGTTGTTTATCATGGCCGTCTTATAAATGGAACTGATGTTGCAATCAAAAAACTTTTTAATAACGTGTAAGAGACATTAACGTTGATTCTTACCATAAAGAATAACTTCTTATAGACCACAAAATTACATGCTGTGAGTAATATATTATTGACTTCTCTGAAATCTTGGTATGGTTTTCCAGGGGCCAGGCAGAGAAAGAGTTCAGGGTCGAAGTTGAGGCCATTGGTCATGTTAGGCATAAGAATCTGGTGCGACTTCTGGGTTACTGTGTTGAGGGAAGCCACAGGTGAATCTTTGTTTGCACACTCTGACCAGACTTTTTATTTTCTCTTCCATTCACCAATATTCGTCAAGCTATAGTACCATATATTTCTCTTGCACGGATAGTTACATTACTATATATTTTCATGTTTATTCTTTTATTCCCATCACATCTCTTGAGTTTATTTTTTAAGTTCTTTAGTTAAAAGTTGCAGATAGCAATTTGTATGATTGCAAGGCATGCTTTCAATGTTTATGTACAATGCACTAATTACCAAAATCTTGATACAGTTAGCTAGCAGACTTTATCATCTCAAATCTACTGAGGAAATTGTATATAATCGGATACCAACACGAGCTCCACATGGAATATGCAACATTGTTGTCTATCTCAGACAAAAGTTTTCAGTTCTTATCTTAGTGTGCTCGATGCTTATTACGTTCAGTTGTTAAATGTTGAATATGAGTATCAAGGCATCATTTAGAATCATTTTACGAATTAGTAACTAGTAAGAGATTTATGATAAGCATTCATCCACTTTATATGCAGTTCAGGTACCAATGCTGTTTCAAAAAACATGTGTAATATTATCATCTTTAGTTCGTCATTTGCCTAAAAATATATTTGAAGTTTATGTATATGCTTGATTTATGCAGTCTGAATCACGTCTTGCTAATATTAAGTCGAGCCTAGGTGACAAGATACTGCTTCGTTCATAATTGATATTACATGACCAATATTTGCTCACAACAGTTGCCTGCCAGAGTCATGTCCTTATGTTATTATGGATTGAGTATTGGTATATCGTACAATAGATAGCTTCCTATCTCCTTAGGGCATCTACAATGGTGTTATCTTGGCAGTAGCATGTACTTCCTCTGTAAATAAATATAAGAGCGTTTAGATCACCAAAATACTGATCTAAACGCTCTTATATTTCTTTACGGAGGGAGTAGATCGTATGATGAACGAGGAAAAAAGGAGTTTGCCTTCTCTTAGCTAAGAGATGATCTCTTAGCAAGAAATAGAAGACATTTTTCACCATTATACGAGATGTCTTGTCTCGATCACACATTTCCTTGTTTAATTTTAATCATCCAATAATCTGAGGAGCATTGCTAGAGATAACACTAAGAGATAATCCATTGTACAATGTGTTCTTTTACTTATCTAGATGGTGTGGAATGAATAAGAAAAGACTGTCTTGGTGCACTAGCACCAACCCGCCCATCAGAGCTCGACTCACGTGAGGCGCAATTATTTCACAGAGTGACTGGTTGATCCATTTTTTTTCTCCTTAGGTATTAAGTCTGTTTTCTTAAGCCAATACAAGTATAACCTTTTAAAGTTTATATAAATGCATATAAACACATGAAAGTCTATTTGCTTGATTGGTGTATATAGTACTTTTGTGTAACAATTACTATTTGCAGCCACTACAATTAAGTAACTCTTCTTGCAGGATGCTTGTCTACGAATACATCAGCAACGGCAATTTAGAACTGTGGTTGCATGGTGCGATGCGTCAACAAGGTGTTCTTACCTGGGAAGCCCGCATAAAAATTACCCTTGGCATTGCTAAAGCGTAAGTGATGTCCTATTCTTGAATTTGGTTTCTTTCTTCTATATTGGGCCCTCTTTCAACAAATCATTCTGCTTGGCAGACTGGCTTATTTGCATGAAGGCATAGAGCCAAAAGTTATTCACCGTGATATCAAATCAAGTAATATCCTTATTGACGAAGAATTCAATGGAAAACTTTCTGACTTTGGATTGTCTAAGCTCTTGGGTGAAGGGAAGAGCCATATAACTACTCGAGTTATGGGGACTTTTGGGTAAGCTCTTATTGTCATGCTGTCATTTTTTCCCTACTGAGTTGCAGAAACTGCAGAAACATTGATATCCAGTGAACCCATTTCCCTGAGTTGAATTATCCATTAGGAATTGATAAGGTAACAATCTATTAACTCGGTTGCATTGTTTTCAGCTATGTAGCCCCTGAATACGTAAATACTGGACTGCTAAATGAAAAGAGCGACGTGTACAGTTTTGGGGTACTACTCTTGGAAGCGGTGACTGGAAGGGATCCTGTTAACTACAGCCGGCCTGCCAATGAGGTGAGCACGCACAGAACCCTGTAGCGACCATGCATGCCTCAAACATACTTCCTCCGTAAACTAATATAAGAGCGTTTAGATCACTACTTTATAGTAATCTAAACGCTCTTATATTAGTTTACAGAGGGAGTATATACCTAGTGGTCACTCATGTTTCTTTCCAAATCTTGTGGTTTTTAATTGGGGAAAGATATGCTGATATGGATACCCTGCAGGTCCATATGGTGGAGTGGCTTAAACAGATGGTTGGCAGCAGGAGAGCAGAGGAGGTGGTTGATTCTGAAATGGAGGCTAAACCAACTAAACAGGCTCTCAAGCGTGCTCTCCTGGTCGCGCTCAAGTGTGTAGACCCCCTTGCTGACAGGAGGCCTACTATGGGTCAGGCCGTTCGTATGCTCGAAGCAGAGGACGTGCTATCACGGGAGGTTTGTACTGAGTACTGTCTCTGCTTTCTTACTATGTGTTGGTGTCAAATTGCAGTAGTCTGAACTCTCAAGTCTGTGATGCCACTGAAGGAACGGAGGAGGAGCCGGCTGGCGTCTGTCGAGAGTGGAGACACCTGACCTGGGTTACCAGTCCAAGTCAAGGTCGCGTGTGTTGAAATCGCTTGCGGTAAGAAAGATCATCTGGGACGTAAAATGTAAATAAAGGTTTCGCTGGCAAAATGAGAAGATCAAATAAGCCTTCTGCTTATGATTTTACTGGATGGTAGATTACTATGATGGGAATCCACATTCCACAAGAGTAATTCCTGATCGCGACTCTGAACCTCCAAAAGTCGCTGAAACAGCATATGAATTTTCGAAATGTACAGCAAGTAGGCTGATAGTACTGGGTAGCGAGAACTTGTTTGCCAGTACATTTGTATTTATCTATTTTTTAGTTGATCAAGTCACTTAGAGCACGCCAACCCATTTCATTTGCGCGTGTCCGTTTGGGTCAAAACGGACACAAAAGTCGGCCCAACGCGCCAACCCATACTCCTCCCCCTGGCCTGCCAGTCGGTGGCACAACGACCATCATTTTCCTCCACTTTCCCAAAACACTCTCGCCCGCACACGCTCCTGGCCGCTCGCCATGGACGACGCGCCGACCCTTGATGCCGACGTCGGCCTCGCGTCCCTCGCCTCGTCCAGCCTCACCTCCGTCGCCTCCGCCAAAGGCAAGCTCCGTGCGCCCTGCAAGACTGTGGCGCCGCCCAAGAAGAAGCAGCTGACGCTTGAGGAGTGGGCCGTGCAGTCGGCCAAGAGGAAGGGCCGGAGGCACGCGCAGGACACAAAGCTCGAAGCAGCGGCCGTCGCCGCCCTCTCCGCCGCCGCACAGCAGGAGGAAAGCAATGCCCGAGTCACCGCAACAACGAGGGAGGCCCTGCTCTACCTAGGGATAAACCCTGGCCATCACGGGCTCGTCAGCGCCATCGTGGCCGCGCCAGCACGGGCTCGTCGGCATTTCCTCAGATGGTGCTGCTAGAGTCATCGCGCGCGTCTGCCACGCAGCCGATTCCTGGCTTCTATGTCTATCCGCAAGCCTTCCGCTTCTTCGGGGAATGCTCGCCGGAGGCGAGCGTGGTGGCGCCGTCCATGCCCGCGGCCGCGCCCATGGCCATCGACCTCAACGCCACGACGGTGGCCGGTGCATCATCCTCCGGAGGGGCGAGAAAACGCCCGCGGGAGATACCAGCCGACATGCTTCCCGGCGCCCGCAACCTGTTCGAAAGAATGCCGGCCGCCGGTGATGACGAAACGGCCAACCGTTTCATCATCGATGTAACATCCCCAGGTTACTCCACTCTGGTTAAGCTACTTAACCTGCCATGTCATCATGATCATTCTAACAAAATTGTATTAGAAAATAATTTAACTTCAAATCAAAATTCAAATTGCAAGTCAAATATTTATTTCTTCAATCAACCAAACAAAATTGTTCATGATGTTGCAAATATTCCCAAGGCATTTATAAAATTGAAACCAACTTCATATAAACTCCAAAAATGCCCCTGACATTTACAACAGTAGTCCAGCAGCATTTAACTCACCTCATTCAATTTCAAAAAAATATTAAAACTATTCCAATTGCCTCCAAAATATTTGTGGCACTGTCTAAACTCACCAGTGAATTAATGGGACACTTTTCATATTTTCCCAAGGTGAATAGTGTGCCCAAATATTCTGTTACTCCTCTCTGTTAATCAAATAAAAGAAAACAGAAAAAGAACTAAAGGAAAAGGGGCCAGAGGCCACTTACCTGGCGACTGGGCCGCGCTGGCCCAGCCCACTCCCACCTGCCCGTCGTCCTTCCTCCCCTCCGTGTCATCATCTCCGTGGGCGAGCGCGCCCGCCCCGGTCACCGCTCGCCATCGCGGCAGGAGCAGGTGGGGCGAGGGGATAAGCTCACCCCGAGCCGTTCCCCCTGGTCGCCCTCGCCACTCACCTCTTCCTCTCTCCCTCGCGCACGCCCATTCCCCTCCCCTTCCCCTCTGCCTGGGCGGAACCGACGCCGCGCGCCGTGCTTCGACGCGGCCACCGGCGCCCGTCTGCCTCTCTCACAAGTCCGGTGGACTCACCGCGGTCTCCCTCTTCTTCTGGTGAACTCAGGCGAGACCGGGGAGCCGTGCGGTCGCCGTTCGTCTCCATCCCCATCTCCGGCCACCGCGACAAATTCCGGCGACCTCGACCTCCTCTGCAGCTACAAAACCGCCACGGGCCAACTTGTGCCGCTCGGTGAGCCACCGCCTCTCTCCATCTCCCTCCCCGAGCTCTCCGGCTAGTCGCACATGTCGCCGCCATTACCGGCCGAACCGTACTCCGCCGCGGAGCTCGCCGTCGTCGCTGCACTTGACCATTGAACGAACCACGGGCACGGGCGTGCTTCTGGGGAACCCCTGCTTCGCCCTAGCTAGCTAGCTCGCTCGAAAAGCACCCCGAGGCCGCTACTCCGATCGCACCCGAATACTCCTCCGCCGCCCGTGGTCGCCGGCGACGTTCCGGCCTCCCGCTGGTCCAACCGGTGGCACTGCTCGACGCGCGAACTCGCCCGCTTCCGAACGCAAGTGAAAACGCGCGAAACGATGCGCCACAGCCGTTTTCCGGCGATGTCCGTGCCTCGCCGCCGCTTTTCGGGTCATCGGCGGCGAAGTTCCGGCGACTCCGACGTGGCACCGGCGTGGGGTCCACCCACAGACACTGCCCAGTGGGCCCAGGCCACAGTTTGACCGCGTTGACCCCGGTCAACGCACTTACTGTTCCCTAATGACGTTGACACGTTGGCCCTTTCAATTAAATAACATAGTTAACTGTTATCTAAAATTAATTTAAATAATTAACCTAATCTAGACACTGACAGATGGGGCCCACTCCCTAATTAACTCGTTTAATTAGATTAATTCACTGTTAAAGTAACAGAGGCTGACATGTGGGTCCCACTGGACCCACATGTCATGTTTGACTGGTCAGCCGACTGTTGACTTGCTGATGTCAGCAATACCTCATGCTGACGTCATAATTCCTTTTCTGTTAATAAATTTAATTCTAGAAATTCAAATAAACTTTAGAAATTCATAACTTTTAAACCGTAGCTCAGACCGAAAAAGTTAAAACATGAAAGTTGCTCAGAACGACGAGACGAGTCTGATCGTGCCGTCCGTTTCTTTGTCGGAACCCCCTACGTAGAAGAACTCGTAACTCCGGACCCGTACCCGGTAGATGAATAGTGCACACACCCTGCTTATTAAATCCCAGAATAATTCTAAAAATAACTAAAATGACTTAGATGCATAATTAGGCAACCCTGCACTGCATCATAGCATCACACACACCGTATTGCATTTGTTTGCATTATGTTTACCTGTTTCTTCCCCCTCTTCTCTCTCAGTAGACCCCGACGTTGACGTAGCTCCCGAGGCAGACGCAGCTCAGGAGTACGACTACGTCCCCGACGATACCACTGAAGACCTTGCCCTTGCCCCCGAGCAAACAGGCAAGCACCCCCATTTTGAGCATGCCTATATCACCTATTCTCTTCTCTCTTATGCTTGCATTAGAACTGCTACTGCTACTGTTTTCCTATATCTGCTGCATAGCCTGTTTATTGTAACCTACCTTGCTACCTTACTGGATATCCTAGACTGATTAGAATAGGCTGGGTAGAGTCCCGACAGAGACCCCCACTTGATCCCGACTGCTCCGCTGGATGTCAGAAGACCCGCTCATCGGGATTGAAGACTAGACCCTCGCACTGCACATCACTTCTCCCTATGTTGCTCGACACTGCTGGGTTACCGTCGAGTGCCGAGGGTGATACCTCGTCAGCATTTCTGATGTTAACCTTGTAGGTTAGTTACTCGGTCGTGGTAAGCGAGGGTGATTCCTCCTACACCACCCCCGATAACGACATCGTCGTGCAACTGTTCAAGTGTGGACCTCGAGGGTGATTCCTCCTTCTTTCCCCTTGACTTTAACATCAGGTGGGATTCCATCGAGGGTGATTCCTCAGGGCTCCCCTGGTGTCAGACACACAGATACTGTTGTTGATTTGACTTGCACTAAACCATGTTACTAAAGACGGGTCGGCCCTGAGGGGTACCCGCGCGAGCTTAATGCGAAGTGATGTGGAGTCGGGTTGACCTGGATGGTGCCCGCGAGATAACTACGAGGCATGGCCGGGCATTCTTAGCCCTTGCCGCTAGTCCTCGAGATGGGGCGACGGGGTCACATCGATCGTGAGTCTCTGCTCGTTTCCGCGCGCTCCTAATCCACTACGGTTTGGATATTTGATCCGAGGGGCCTCTGGCCCGATAGCACTAACCATCACGTGGGCATAGTATGGGCGTTCTGCGTCGTATACATCAGCCAAAGCTCTATTGACGTCAACGAGGAGCGGCCCGTTTTGGATTGGACTGGGAACGCAACTGCGCTTGTATTAAGGGGTTGCTAGGTCTGCTTCCGAAACGTCCTTGCAACGTGCAGGGTTCCCGGGGCGAAGGCCCAAGACCCTCGGGGGCATAGGTTAGTCCGGCGTGCTGACCTCTCTTTAGAGCCTAGGTCGGGTTGCGGCGTGTTGCTTGGCCGAGGCCGGGCATGACCCAGTAAAGTGTGTCCGGCCAGAGTTAAGCGAGCGTGGTGGGTAAGTTGGTGCACCCCTGCAGGGAAGAAACTTCTATCGATAGCTTGTCCTACGGTAACGGACACTCGGAGTTGTATCCCGATCGGTACAACTAGAACATGTGATGAGAACTGGATAGTACGGTTCTGGGATTGCTTTCTCGCAGGGAGTTGAGAAAGGATCTCAGGTCGAGGTTGATGATACTACTACTACTACTACTACTTTACATTATGTTCATCTGTTCTCTTCTATTGCTGCAAGACTGTTGAAGATTGTTGAAGATGCTAGTCTTCGATAGGACTAGGCTTTCCCCCTCTATTCTGGCATTTCTGCAGCCCAGTCCACATATACAGCCATTCCTTTGACAATGTTGCATATGTAGTGTAGATCCTTGCTTGCTGAGTACTTCGATGAGTACTCACGTTTGCTTTATTTTCTTTTTCCCCATATTCCATTTGATGCCACCAGACGACGGAGCCCCTGAGCCAGACGCCCCAGCCGACGACCAGTACTACTACCCGCCTGGCGAGTACTACTACTACGAGGAGCCGACCGACGACCAGGAGTAGGATCGAAGGGTCCAGGGCAGGAGGCCTACGCCTTTCGATCGTAGTATTTTATTTTACCCCTCCTCTGTGAAGGCTTATCTCTCTCTCTCTCTCTCTGTAATATATCTGTACTCAGATATCTGATGCTTCCGCTGATGCTTGTATGCCATCGAGCTATGTATTCGAGCCCTCGAGGCCCTGGCTTGTAATATAAAGCTTGTATGACTTTATTTATGTTTTAGAGTTGTGTTGTGATATCTTCAAGTGAGTCCTTAGGCTTGATCGTGCGCATTTGCGTGTATGGTTAGTGCACGATTAAGCCGGGGTCGTCACAGGTTGGTATCAGAGCCGACTGCCTCTAGGAATCCCCCTTCCCAACTCCTTGGCCGAAGTTGAGTCTAGAGGTCCAAAACTGTTTTACTAACATGGCAGTGTGGCTTATGGCCCCACGTCGCCAACTGGGTGGTATTAGGATCTTTTATTCCTCGTCTATACTCTGGGACTCTGATCTCCCTCCTATTCGGGTTAAAGATTTTACTAACTCTGACATTAGGATCTCGTAACCATTTTCTCCCGGAGAGCCCCCTCATTCCAGAAGATGACGTGACATCATCAGAAGGCTCCGAAGATACTTCCCGAAGTTTTTCGAGACCCCTTTACCCACTGCTTTTGCAGTTTACTAATACCGATAATCCCCGTGGATATCTACACATCCTTGCCGTTGTATCATCATGGCCAGTCAATCATGCCTGTACGAGGTACCCCGTAATACTCCTCGTTAAAGCGAGAATCCTTTGAACCTACTGCGGTGCAGTTTCTTTCGCACTGCGGTTAATTACTCACAGTACCGGGGATCCGATCATCCCCAGTTGTTTTTGTGATTCCTAAAACACTTTGAAATGTCATCTGATCTTCCGAGAATCCCATGCATCCTACTACTACTGAAATTCTTCCTAGCTTATATTATGGTTAGCTCCATATGTCAAGTAATTGTTGTTGATATCCCTTGTCATTATCATTTCGATCCCATTGATTCAACATGTGTGCAAATACTTGCAATCATCAGTTCTTCCCTACTAATTCATCCTTCTGGCTCAGACATCATTTCGGAGATGAGCTGGAACTCGGCCAGTCAAGTTGCAAATGGTTGCCCATCTAGTTCTATCCAACTTACTCATCCTTTGATTAAAGCTTCTACTTCTGATCCTTCGTCTTGAGAATCGTAACCCCTTTGTGCTTAAGCGCCGAATTATTTTGGTGTTTCTATAATCCGATGCCTTTGCATCCCTTCTTCATCTGATTGATTGCCGATACTCACAATCTTGTCTTTTGCGGTCCGCCAGATCTTTTGGTGGAACATTATCTGATAGTGTCCTCCATATTCCATAACCTTGATAGTTATCCCCCGTTACCCAATACCTTCGATACATTGTATCACCCGCTTTGATTCCGATACTCTGCTTTCAGTTCGCATCCCTTGCTTTGGCATCTGGTTGTATGGATTCGTAAAATGTCCCGAAGGGTTGAACCTATGCTTTCTCTAATTCGTGTGAACTCGAAGGTTATGCGAGTCAAACTCTTCTAGTGCTTCACCAGATAAAATCTCAGCACTACAATTTCTTCGAAAACGAGAAGTGAATTAAAGGTTATGCATTGAAGAAGTGGGAGTCGACCTTGAACCTTGTGTTCATGCCCATGGACCCGATGTAGAACTTATCATGAAAGCTGCTCGAATATATATATATATATAGTTATATATATATATATATAGTTATTTCCTTGGTACTAGTTCATCTTGTATCTAAGAATTGATCCTTTGCAAACATGGTTCCGACCATATTTCCTCCTTGATTTCATTTTCCGGATAAGTTAAAATACTTATCCTCTACAAATCATTTTCCCCGTCCAACCTCTACTCTGACTTACCTTCCAGTATTACCCCTAGTACTTGCTACTGGGAAGTTTAATACCCTATCACATCATTTCTAGCCTGATCGGCTATATCTATACCGTGCTAAATTTTAACTGTGCTACCTGGTTCTTCTTCCCGGAGAACAACTTCCGACGATGAGCGAAGCTTACGTCGATCCTCCTCATCTTATCATTTCACCTCGAGCAACAAGCTTGACTTCGAGCTTGTGTCATATCTGTGGTTCCAATAACCTTTCGCTTCATCATTCCTTTCAGTTGATGTCGTCACTGTTCGATGGCATCTTCATAAAGCCTCTCGACAAAAATTGTCGTGATCATCATCAATATTTTGTTTTCTTTCAGATTATCACTTGAATTCATAATGTGAGATACCATCCCTGCCCCTCGATGATTTGTGATATCATCGATGACATCCTTGACATTCGACCAACACAAACCTGGTTGTGTTTGGTTATCCCCTACGTCCCGAGATACCCTTTTAATTGTTTCTCGGTATCTCTTGAGATCTTCAAACCCAATCTTTACTTGACACCATATAATTGCTGCCTCGAAGCATGGCTGTGTTATTCCGAACCCCAGCATGAACATTGGAAGCACATTGCCAAATGTGTCTTGATCCATTATCCACACACCGTTTTATGGGTAATATCATGATTCTTCCTTCGCTCCTCTATCTAAATGATTTGGAACTTGCTATCCCATCATGTATGTCCTGTTCCGCTTTTCCTAGGCCAGAGTTTACTCCCAATACTTGTGTGAAAACACATTTTCCTTTCCATTGTTTTGTTTAACCTTCCTGTGATCTACATGATGTAAGCAGAAATAATTCCCTGCTTATGAAAACACCTCGGTCTACAACTCCGTCAGTAAGACCCTGTTACTATTGTTGATGACATTCCGGTAACCACCGATGGACGAGAACTTTGCCTTTTGGTCCGCCTCGTTCAACGAGCAGGAAAATGGTTCTCTTCGTCCCTCGCCCTTGGTACCAGCGTTATTGCCAACATAACTGACAGGCTATCCTCTGACATGCCTTGCTTAACGGATCGTGCAAGACGTCACCGTCCTTCCTATTTTTAGCCCACATGGTGGGCCCATAACCCACAGTTCCACAGGATCGGAACCTGACTCTCCTGCACATCTTTGATTCCGAAGTACCCTCTTACTCTTGACTATGTGTATTAAACCGAGTCACCCCTCGAGAGACGATCTACCCTTGATACCCTGGACCCCTGTTCACACTTTGTTCAGGTATCGATTGAATGTCCATTCGATTGATACTTCTTATTGAACCTTCATATTTTGCTCTCGATGTTTTCTAAGTTTCAACTCGAGAGAGACTTTTGCCGCATTCCCTGAATTGTCCACCAGCTAATCGATCCTATAAGGATCAGTTCTCCC
Organism: Thinopyrum elongatum; assembly: GCA_011799875.1. Lineage (NCBI taxonomy): Eukaryota > Viridiplantae > Streptophyta > Magnoliopsida > Poales > Poaceae > Thinopyrum > Thinopyrum elongatum. The sequence continues at coordinate 311,753,164 of CM022299.1, read as the reverse complement.
GAAGTTACTCCTTATTTCCCCACTTAAATCTCGGGACGAGATTTCTTGTAGTGGAGGAGACTTGTAACATCCCCAGGTTACTCCACTCTGGTTAAGCTACTTAACCTGCCATGTCATCATGATCATTCTAACAAAATTGTATTAGAAAATAATTTAACTTCAAATCAAAATTCAAATTGCAAGTCAAATATTTATTTCTTCAATCAACCAAACAAAATTGTTCATGATGTTGCAAATATTCCCAAGGCATTTATAAAATTGAAACCAACTTCATATAAACTCCAAAAATGCCCCTGGACATTTACAACAGTAGTCCAGCAGCATTTAACTCACCTCATTCAATTTCAAAAAAATATTAAAACTATTCCAATTGCCTCCAAAATATTTGTGGCACTGTCTAAACTCACCAGTGAATTAATGGGACACTTTCCATATTTTCCCAAGGTGAATAGTGTGCCCAAATATTCTGTTACTCCTCTCTGTTAATCAAATAAAAGAAAACAGAAAAAGAACTAAAGGAAAAGGGGCCAGAGGCCACTTACCTGGCGACTGGGCCGCGCTGGCCCAGCCCACTCCCACCTGCCCGTCGTCCTTCCTCCCCTCCATGTCATCGTCTCCATGGGCGAGCGCGCCCGCACCGGTCACCGCTCGCCACCGCGGCAGGAGCAGGTGGGGCGAGGGGATAAGCTCACCCCGAGCCGTTCCCCATGGTCGCCCTCGCCACTCACCTCTTCCTCTCTCCCTCGCGCACGCCCATTCCCCTCCCCTTCCCCTCTGCCTGGGCGGAACCGACGCCGCGCGCCTGCTTCGACGCGGCCACCGGCGCCCGTCTGCCTCTCTGACAAGTCCGGTGGACTCACCGCGGTCTCCCTCTTCTTCTGGTGAACTCAGGCGAGACCGTGGAGCCGTGCGGTCGCCGTTCGTCTCCATCCCCATCTCCGGCCACCGCGATGAATTCCGGCGACCTCGACCTCCTCTGCAGCTACAAAACCGCCACGGGCCAACTTGTACCGCTCGGTGAGCCACCGCCTCTCTCCATCTCCCTCCCCGAGCTCTCCGGCTAGTCGCACGCGTCGCCGCCATTACCGGCCGAACCGTACTCCGCCGCGGAGCTCGCCGTCGTCGCTGCACTTGACCATTGAATGAACCACGGGCACGGGCGTGCTTCTGGGGAACCCCTGCTTCGCCCTAGCTAGCTAGCTCGCTCGAAAAGCACCCCGAGGCCGCTACTCCGATCGCACCCGAATACTCCTCCGCCGCCCGTGGTCGCCGGCGACGTTCCGGCCTCCCGCTGGTCCAACCGGTGGCACTGCTCGACGCGCGAACTCGCCCGCTTCCGAACGCAAGTGAAAACGCGCGAAACGGTGCGCCACAGCCGTTTTCCGGCGATGTTCGTGCCTCGCCGCCGCTTTTCGGGTCGGCGGCGGCGAAGTTCCGGCGACTCCGACGTGGCACCGGCGTGGGGTCCACCCACAGACACTGCCCAGTGGGCCCAGGCCGCAGTTTGACCACGTTGACCCCGGTCAACGCACTTACTGTTCCCTAATGACGCTGACACGTGTGCCCTTTCAATTAAATAACATAGTTAACTGTTATCTAAAATTAATTTAAATAATTAACCTAATCTAGACACTGACAGATGGGGCCCACTCCCTAATTAACTCGTTTAATTAGATTAATTCACTGTTAAAGTAACAGAGGCTGACATGTGGGTCCCACTGGACCCACATGTCATGTTTGACTGGTCAGCCGACTGTTGACTTGCTGATGTCAGCATTACCTCATGCTGACGTCATAATTCCTTTTCTGTTAATAAATTTAATTCCAGAAATTCAAATAAACTTTAGAAATTCATAACTTTTAAACCGTAGCTCAGACCGAAAAAGTTAAAACATGAAAGTTGCTCAGAACGACAAGATGAGTCTGATCGTGCCGTCCGTTTCTTTGTCGGAACCCCCTACGTAGAAGAACTCGTAACTCCGGACCCATATCCGGCAGATGAATAGTGCACACACCCTGGTTATTAAATCCCAGAATAATTCTAAAAATAACTAAAATGACTTAGATGCATAATTAGGCAACCCTGCACTGCATCATAGCATCACACGCACCGTATTGCATTTGTTTGCATTATGTTTACCTGTTTCTTCCCCCTCTTCTCTCTCGGTAGATCCCGATGTTGACGTAGCTCCCGAGGCAGACGCAGCTCAGGAGTACGACTATGTTCCCGACGATACCACTGAAGACCTTGCCCTTGCCCCCGAGCAAACAGGCAAGCACCCCTATTTTGAGCATGGCTATATCATCTATTCTCTTCTCTCTTATGCTTGCATTAGAACTGCTACTGCTACTGTTTTCCTATATCTGCTGCATAGCCTGTTTATTGTAACCTGCCTTGCTACCTTACTGGATATCCTAGACTGATTAGAATAGGCTGGGTAGAGTCCCGACAGAGACCCCCACTTGATCCCGACTACTCCGCTAGATGTCAGAAGACCCGCTCATCGGGATTGAAGACTAGACCCTGGCACCGCACATCACTTCTCCCTATGTTGCTCGACACTGCTGGGTTACCGTCGAGTGCCGAGGATGATACCTCGTCAGCACTTCTGATGTTAACCTTGTAGGTTAGTTACTTGGTCGTGGTAAGCGAGGGTGATTCCTCCTACACCACCCCCGATAACGACATCGTCGTGCAACTGTTCAAGTGTGGACCTCGAGGGTGATTCCTCCTTCTTTCCCCTTGACTTTAACATCAGGTGGGATTCCATCGAGGGTGATTCCTCAGGGCTCCCCTGGTGTCAGACACACAGATACTGTTGTTGATTTGACTTGCACTAAACCATGTTACTAAAGACGGGTCGGCCCTGAGGGGTACCCGCGTGAGCTTAATGCGAAGTGATGTGGAGTCGGGTTGACCTGGATGGTGCCCGCGAGATAACTACGAGGCATGGCCGGGCATTCTTAGCCCTTGCCGCTAGTCCTCGAGATGGGGCGACGGGGTCACATCGATCGTGAGTCTCTGCTCGTTTCCGCACGCTCCTAATCCACTACGGTTTGGATATTTGATCCGAGGGGCCTCTGGCCCGATAGCACTAACCATCACGTGGGCATAGTATGGGCGTTCTGCGTCGTATACATCAGCCAAAGCTCTATTGACGTCAGCCAGGAGCGGCCCGTTTTGGATTGGACTGGGAACGCAACTGCGCTTGTATTAAGGGGTTGCTAGGTCTGCTTCCGAAATGTCCTTGCAACGTGCAGGGTTCCCGGGGCGAAGGCCCAAGACCCTCGGGGGCATAGGTTAGTCCGGCGTGCTGACCTCTCTTTAGAGCCTCGGTCGGGTTGCGGCGTGTTGCTTGGCCGAGGCCGGGCATGACCCAGTAAAGTGTGTCCGGCCAGAGTTAAGCGAGCGTGGTGGGTAAGTTGGTGCACCCCTGCAGGGAAGAAACTTCTATCGATAGCCTGTCCTACGATAACGGACACTCGGAGTTGTATCCCGATCGGTACAACTAGAACATGTGATGAGAACTGGATAGTACGGTTCTGGGATTGCTTTCTCGCAGGGAGTTGAGAAAGGATCTCAGGTTGAGGTTGATGATACTACTACTACTACTTTACATTATGTTCATCTGTTCTCTTCTATTGCTGCAAGACTGTCGAAGATTGTTGAAGATGCTAGTCTTCGATAGGACTAGGCTTTCCCCCTCTATTCTGGCATTTCTGCAGCCCAGTCCACATATACAGCCATTCCTTTGACAATGTTGCATATGTAGTGTAGATCCTTGCTTGCTGAGTACTTCGGATGAGTACTCACGTTTGCTTTATTTTCTTTTTCCCCATATTCCATTTGATGCCACCAGACGACGGAGCCCCTGAGCCAGACGCCCCAGCCGACGACCAGTACTACTACCTGCCTGGCGAGTACTACTACTACGAGGAGCCGACTGACGACCAGGAGTAGGATCGGAGGGTCCAGGGCAGGAGGCCTACGCCTTTCGATCGTAGTATTTTATTTTACCCCGCCTCTGTGAAGGCTCTTCTCTCTCTCTCTCTGTAATATATCTGTACTCAGATATCTGATGCTTCCGCTGATGCTTGTATGCCATCGAGCTATGTATTCGAGCCCTCGAGGCCCTGGCTTGTAATATAAAGCTTGTATGACTTTATTTATGTTTTAGAGTTGTGTTGTGATATCTTCAAGTGAGTCCTTAGGCTTGATCATGCGCATTTGCGTGTATGGTTAGTGCATGATTAAGCCGGGGTCGTCACAATCGAGAACATCATCTTTGAAGGCGGTGCAGGGGCCGCTGCCTCCGCTGGCGGTGCCGGTGCGGCTCCCTTCGATCCCGAGGAGACCCAAAGCCAAGAAGGCCGAGCGCCATTCATGCCCGCCACCTATGATCAAGCTGGCATGGACGACACCTTCATGCAAGATCAAGTAGACATGGGCAGCACCTTCTCACTCGACCACGAATTCCCGGAGGACTATGGCCTTGAGGAAGAGGATGAATTGGACATCGACAGGGAGCCTTTGTTCGAGGACGAGCTCGCCAACCAAGCCGGCACAAACAAGAAGCGCAGAAGTAAGCGGACGAAGGCAGACACACCGTCCGAGGACAAACTCCTTTGTGAGTATTGGAGGGACATTGGGCAAGACCATAAGGTCGGCGCCGAGCAAAAGGCATCAACCTTTTGGCTTCGTGTTCATCGTGAGTACCATGAACGCAAGAAGTTCGTGCCGTACCAAATGGAGAGCAAGCGCGGGTGGGTGTTCCTCTCAAAGTGATGGAGGGTGATACAACAAGAGTGCAACAAGTTTTGTGCCACCCTTGAGACCATCAAGGCACGCCCATGAGCGGCATCGGCATGAAAGATATGGTATACATGCGCCCCTCTTCGTAACCGTTTCCGTTATGCTTGCATGTTCATTTGCATGTCCATTTGCCCATATGCTTGCATGCTATTCATTGTAGGCATTCCAAGCTTTGGAGGCATTCAAGGTCCAACATGAGGGCAAGTCCTTCAACCTCTTCCATTGTTGGATGGTCATCAACGGGGAGGAGAAGTTCAAGGCGCAATATGCCACCGCCAAGGCGTGTGTGTGTGTGGGGGGGGGGGAGGAAGCCATCGAGGAGCATGGGGAGGGCGAGAAGCCACGACCGCGGGGGAAAACCAACTCCAAGAAGGAGGACAAGCGCGATGCAGCGTCCATTGCCTTGCATGCCACTTTGGAGGGCATGATGACCAAAAAGGACAAAAGGGACAAGAAGCGCCGGCAAGACAAGGAAGAGCAAATGAATGCCTTCATGGAGATCCAACAGAGGAGGCTTGAGCTCGATGCGGAGAAGCAGTCACGATGCTTGAAATGCAGGCGGAGAAGCAAGCCAAGATGCTCGAGATCGAGGCCGCCAATGCCAAGACCAAGGCAAAAGAAGTGGCGCTCACTATCATGATGACGGGGGTGGAGATCATGAAGGTGAACTTGAACACGGCGTCACCGAGGAAGCGGCCATGGCTCGAGAAGATGCAGGTTGACATGCTCAAGTTCGACGACGAGTGATCTATGGCGGAGAGCGCCATCCTTTTTTTTATGCCGGTAAGTGTGCAGCCATGACCACGACGGAGATGGCGTGGTCGAACTCCCGCCCCTTTTTGTGTGTTGGCATGTGTGCCGGTCGCTGGCAAGTGCACCAACATGAACTGTGTGGTGATTTTTTTGGAGGCTGGCATTGTCGGCCCGTCGCTGGCATGGCGCCGGCATGAACTCTGGGCGATGACATGGCCACTGGCATGATCTATGGCCGCGAGCCTTTTAAAATTTATGCGTGGACATGAAATGAGTCGCGCGCTTTGGGCGCACGGCCAACCCAAACCAAAAACAGGGCGGACGCCGAGTGGGCGACTGACCCAAACGGACGAAAAGCGGGCAAAGCGCATGTCCATTTGGGCCGGCGCATTGGAGTTGGTCTTAGTGTGTACATACCACAAATTGACAAAGACTTTGTGATTGCCTAGTTTCTGAAATGCAGCATAATTCAGATTCTTAAGTGAGAATTGGTTGACTGCTTGAGAAGAAGATCATAGACAAAGTAAGGGAGCTCCCAAAGTTGTAGATTTGGTAGAAAATTTGGGGAATTCAAGGTTGATTTGGTATAAGTGTAGATCTAGGTCTCCTCTCTATTTTGCTCTCAAGATTTGAGCTTTTACGTGGCTAGAGAGGATGGAGTGTAAGCTTGGAGGTTGTCAATAATTGTGGGAAATGAGATCTGGTCGACACCCAAACTTTGGAGAAGAAGGTAGTACTTATATGGCCTCACTCAAATTTGCTCTCTCACACTTTCCGGGCAAACCCGACACTAGCAGAGAAAGTAGAGAAATGACTAGTCACAACTTTATTTGCTTGGCATATGAAATCCACGCCAGTAGTGACCATAATTCGTACGCCGGCTATATTGCATTAGCGGTCGTGTGGTCATAGATGTGTGTGTCTATTTTCTTTTACTCCCTTGCCAAGTGAAAAAATTAGCCATCTCGCCTTGTATCTTTTTCACCACTCCCTCTCGACCAGCCGCCGTCGCCACCTCCGGACCTCGCCGCTCGTCGCAAGCGGGCCTCGCCGCTCGTCGCAACTGGATCTAGTTAGTGTTTGTGATGGTGTTTGGATGCTATCTGGATGTGTCTATTTTGCTTAACTTTTCTGAATCTATGTGAACTTTGCTACACCTCACTATGTCTACACACTACACCTCCACTTACACTCCTCTACTTAACTCCAACTCAAGACCTATCCACCTCACTTCTGCCACACTCCATATCTTTAGAACCTCACTCACAACTCTCCTCCTAGCTCCAACCATGGCTGGTTCTTCCTCTTCTCCAGACCCATGGCTCAACACATTCCCAACTGGCAAGGGATGGGTTGCCATGCTTCTTGGTTCGGCACGCGGCGACCAAGACCTCTTCCTCGACTACATGAAGGTTGCTATGAGATACACCAGCATTCAAGGGCTGGTAGATGCAGCAGAGGAAGTGAGGAAGAAGGCGACGAGTGAGGAGAAGCGGTGCATGGACCAACGCTATGGAAACCCAGGTAAGGGGATCCTGCCCATCCACATGCTGCTATGGGTAATGAAGGAGGCGGACTCCGCCGATGCTGGGCAGAGGCAACGGTGGGCAGAGCACCGCTATGTCGATCCAGCTCAAGCTACGGCTCAAGCAAACGCAGAGGTGCACCAAGACGACGACGACTTACAGATCGTCGCACCACAAGCACTGCAGGCTCGCTCCGTCCTCCTCCCATCATCGTCATCGATGAAGACGAATACGAAGAGGAGGTGCAGGTGCTGCCAAATCCTACCGAAGTCAAGCAAGAGGTACGACACTCAAGACGCTTAGTTATCTTTAGTGTTGTTCAGTGAAACAGAAAGTTTCAGATTCAGTTGTCTCCAGTGTTAGTTATCTTCAGTGTTGTTCAGTGTTACCAAGTATCAGTTTTAGTGTTAGCAAGATTCAGTTATTCTCAGACTATTTGTGCAATCTATGTAATGCTATCTACGGTGCCTCCTATGTGAACTAGTTTTGTTCAGTGTTACCAAGTTTGTGCTATCTATGTAATGTTACCAAGTTTCAGTTTCGGTTTCAGTGTTGTTCAGTGTTACCAAGTTTCAGTTTCAGTGTACCAACAACTAGCTTTCAGCAACAAATTGCAAGTAGGGGATGCGACCATTTAGGATAAAACAAACATATATAAACTTCATCAGACTTAGATAATATGGTTCTTAACTTAGCATCAGGGCCATTACACTTAGGATAATCCTAGAGCATTATAGATCAGGGGCATTATAGCACCCCACACCACAACCAAAATGATCTGAAACCATCGGCAGTTCATAGATAATGTTAATACTAAGACACATATCTGCATCAGATTCCAGTCCTAGGCCAGTTATATATATATAGGCCTCATATTTACTTACCAACCATAGGTACCACTTCACTCCTCCATGACAACTTCTTTGATCTTGTCCACCTTATCCTTGCACCCATGACCAGCTGTAGGATCAGAGAAGATATGTCTAGGGGGGGGGGGGGTGTGAATAGACTCTTAACCAACCAAAGGTGCAGTTTTTAGTTCTCCTGAAAATTAGGCACATTTTGACACTAGTTAAGATATCATCAAGACGCCCTACACATGCATCTCTAAAGATAGGGCAGCGGAAATAGTAAAGCATGCAATTGTGAGGAAAGTAAAGGGTAGAGATGGAAGATCAAACGCAATGAAGACACGAAGATTTTTGGCGTGGTTCCGATAAGTGGTGCTATCATACATCCACGTTGATGGAGACTTCAGCCCAATGAGGGTAACGATTGTGCGAGTCCACGGAGGCCTCCACCCATGAAGGGTCCACGAAGAAGTAACCTTTTCTAATCCATCATGGCTTACGCCCACGAAGGACTAGCCTCACTCGGGTAGATCTTCATGAAGTAGGCGATCTCCTTGCCCTTACAAACTTCTTGGTTCAACTCCACAATCTCTTGGAGGCTCCCAAGTGACACCTAACCAATCTAGGAGACGTCACTCTCCAAAAGGTAATAGATGGTGTTGTTGATGATGAACTCCTTGTTCTTGTTCTTTGAATGATAGTCTCCCCAACACTCAATCACTCTCTCACATATTTGGCTTTGGTAGAAGAGAGGATTGAATGGAAGGCAACTTGGGAAAGGCTAGAAATCAAGGTTCAAATGGTAGGGTTGGAATCTCTTGATCTCAACACATGAGTAGGTGGTTCTCTCTCATAAAATGAGTAGTGGAAGTAGTGGTTCGTTCTGATGGCTCTCTTAGAGAGTAAGTGGGGGTGGATGGGTCTATATAGCCTTCGCCCAAAGATCCAACCGTTACAAGTCTTTGACCCAACTCGGTGACACTGGACCGAATTCTCGGTGAGACCGACTAGTGTAAAAGATTCGAGCGTTGGAGGTTTCGGTGAGACCGATCAGAACATCTCGGTTCGACCAAAGTGCAATGGCTAGGGCAAGACCTCATTTCGGTAGTTCCGATCGTTTCATCTCGGTAATTACGAAATGAAGCAACTTCACAACAGAAACTTGGTCACGCCTTCTCGGTGAGACTGGGATCCATATCGGTAGAACCAAAATGCTAGGGTTTGGCTTAGGCAGTGTATGTGATCAACTCGGTGAGTCCGTGATGTAGATTTTTGGTGGGACCAAGATGAAACTTTAGGGTTTTGGACATGTGAAGTGGAGAAGTGTTTGAGGATTTTTGGAGCAATATCACTAAGCACTTGATCAATTGAGTCATGATCAAAACCTCATCCTCTTTTAATAGTATTGACTTTCCTATGGACTCAATGTGATCTTGGATCACTTATCCAAAAATGTAGAGTCTTGAAGCTTTCCAGTACTTGTCCTTAGCATTTTGAAGGGGTCCACATCCTCATGTCCTTGTCATGCCACTGTTGAACTTATCTGAAATATACTAGATAAAAGTGTTAGTCCAACAATATGTATGTTGGCATTAATTATCAAAACTATCAAGGGAGCAAATGTGCTTTCACCAGCCTTCAGGAGCTCAACAATGACATGCTCTAGCTTCTTCTTCTCATCTTTAAGGAGGTCTCTGTCCACCTCTATCTCTTTCATGGCCTTCCTTGTGTTATGGATTATATCAGCTTGACTCTGCAGGATGCATCTCTATTCTTTTTTTAGCTTAAGCTTCTCCATTTGAAGCTCAATCTTTGCCTACTCCTCAAGTTGCTTCTTCTTCTCCTTCAGTTCATTGACTGCCTGGCTTGCGTAATCCATGTCATGTGAATTCTGTTCATCCTGGTAATCAAATAACTTGGATACACCACCCACAAGTTGGTTGTACTGATCCCAGAGAATCAAGCTCCTTTCAGTTTTGCCACCTCTCTCTGATGAGCCTCATTGTCCTGGACTCTACCAAGGTTTTGCTCATGATACATATCCTAGAGCTTGGTTAAGCACCTTTGCAGAATTACTGGCCAAGGGGCATCTACACACTCCACAACACCACCGTTCACACCATCCTGAAAATTCAGTGACATATTACGGTTAGCTAAACTCAGTCAAATTTACAGTGAGCTATATTCTTCACTAACAAACAAATTCAGAAGAACAAATAATTAACCATAATAATACATAGCTACACTTGCTAGATCTACAATACAATTGCAAAACATTGCTCTTTCCAGTGCTCTATACTACACTTACAGAATTTAGACATAGCAATGTTTTGCACTTAAGCAAAATTCAGAAAAACAACAACTAAACAGCACTATGATTCCACTACATAGCAATGTTTTACACTTAAGCAGAATGAATCAATCAAAAGCAAAGACAACTTAGTTTATTACCTAAGTTACCAACAAATTCAGTTAGAACCAAATTCAGTTGCTGACTGAATGCATTAACAAACAAATTTAGTTACAACCCAATTTAGGTGCTGACTAAAACAATGAAAGAACTGAACTAACACATGAACACTAGCTAAATCCATACACATCAACACCACACCAGCTCTATATTCAGTTTTCAGTTACTGAAACAACAACAATTTCAGTGTTCTGTTTCCACTATGTAGCACCAATCAATCTAACAAATCATAAACCATAGTTCCTCTTACCTCTATAGCACATCAAAAGAATCTTCGGCCAGTGTCAGTGCCTTCAAGTGCCAGAAACATGTCTGGCCTCTGCCTGTGCATGATGCACTTAGGCTCAGATTCAACCACAAGCACACAGAAACTTGAGTCTATCACAGTGTCAGGAGTTTACCGCAGCAGCAAAAACATACATATCAACCACAATAGCTCACACATATGAACTTAAATGGAAGAAATCCAAAGTATCTTCAAACCCTAACCCTATCAGAGGAGAGAACAGAGTGAACTGACTTACAAAGTACTCCATATGCATGATGCTGAACTCGTTCATGTACTCGTCATCGTTGGAGGTCTCGTTGTTGTTGGGCCACGAAGGCATGCTCGCACCGCGTCGCCAGAGTATGAGAAGAGAAGGAGGAGTGAACCAGAGAGTGAGCGGGGGAGAGTGACTGAAGCTGGGAAGGGCGAGCCGGTCGGCCGTTTTGACCTGGCCCGGCTCGTTTCGACCGAGCGGCGTCACTAACAGCCGGCAGGCGCGTGCCGTTAGCCGTTAGGGCGGCCGACGACTTGCCATGTGGGCCAGCCATGTCAGAAATGCGTTTAAAATGGTTGAAACAGTCATCAGCACGAGTTGGTAGTTTTTAGTCACAAAATTAGAAAATTTTGGTAGGTTTCGGTCACTTTTTTGAATGTAGTAGTTCAGTGGGGCAGGATTCCCAAATATGATAGTTTTTTTGTCAAATACCCTAGAATTAATATTCTTTGTCTTAGTCGCCCCTTGACACGTTGTAATTGTGCTTAAAAACTTTGATGGATGTGCATTGGCAAAATAAGCGCACTACACAAGGAGAAATTCTGCACCCCCGAACATTGTACTATTCAGCACACGAGGCCATATTCCTTTGACACCGTTTGTAACAAATGTACTATTGCTATCCTACATTGCTTTGAAATATCACTATGAAATTGACTATTCCATGGAAATTTTAGAGGAAACCAAACACGAGGTCATAGCTCATGTTTTCCCGCGCCATAACGTGCAAAGTCTACAGGGTACTAGCTAGCTAGCTGGGCTTTGTGTGGTGGTATGAACTGCGGCATCTTTTCACGTGCCACTCCTCATGCTAGGACAGTCATGTGCACTGTGCCGCGAGCTCGCGACAGCGACGCCACCTCCATGCGAAACACCACTGGCTAATTAAGCTACTTGGGTCGATGTTTACACCTCTATCTCAAAAATTCCCATGCGTCGATCATAAATAACATTCCCGAGTAGCACACCCGATCGACAGACGCGATGATGAATGATGAACGTGCTGGCAGATGCAGTAGCACACATGATCATCTATCTTTGGTGTAAGACTAGCTGCATGGTGACAGTGTGCTGTGAGCACTACAGCAACACAAGACATTAAAGCCGGCAAACAGATGAACGATTCTACCGTTCCCTCGTAGAACAGCAAGTTTTCACGTAGTGCTGGACCTGAAAAGTTGTCTAAAATTAAGGAGATAGCTAGGCATGGACCAACTCCGACGTAAAGAGGGAAAATTGATCCCAACGGCCAGGTTTGTGGTGGTTAGACCGTGCAGGAAACGCAACCAGCCTGACCACATGCGTATGTGATTCATTAGCCTCTGAGCAGATTACATGCATGCGACGCCATGGTCCCTCCCCCCTGTGTACAATGTGCATGGTGCCGTGGACCAGAAGATGGCGGCAGCAGTAGCAGGCTGCTGCCTGTTCTGGCCAGGCAGAACCACCATATACGCATGATCCCAGAGGACCATTTGGGTTTTGGTTTGGTCTGCACTCATTATTAGTTCGCGCTCGATCCACTCCTGGGGTAAGTGCAGGTTTGTAGGTGAGCCATTTCGAGTGCCTTTTCACGGGCATTTTTTATTTAGGGCAAAGCAAAGCTTTATTACTTAGCAAGTTCATGTGCAACCAAGACACAAGCAACCACGTGGGCTGGTACATCGGACTCGTACTCCACATAGTGGTTTGCAGGGTACAAACGGACAACACTAACAAGTTCATGTGCAACCGAGTTTGTACTACGACGACACACTCCTATTACATGTTTATTACAGAACCACATCTTTAATTGGAACTTCGTATCCTCGATGACGGCTGCGTACGATGATGACTCGACCTTCCGAAGATCCAGGGCCTCCGGCAGAAGCTGCGTGCCAGTTTCAAACACCCCTTAGTAATGATTATATCTGATAGGGTTATGACTTATTTAAGTGGATGGCTCAGTGCTTGAGATGGCGGGATCCCCGGGTAGGGCCATGACAAGAATCCGACCTAGTAAGGCGGAACGGCCCAAGTCCATGCCTGGAGATCACTTGTCTGGGTTGACATCACAGAGCTTATCTACTCACCCGCACCACGACGTTCACCCGACGAGACCGGACGTGGGTGGACTATTAAAAGCTGCCATTATCAACGGCGCCAACAAACCTAGTTATATCATAACATGATGAAGACAGTAGTTGTATTCTCTACCTCACCCCTATATAAGACGAGGCCAGTTTAGAATATAGAAAGGATTTACGAGATCATGAGATAGGCAAAGTCATAGATACACATTGTAACCACATCATTCATACAAGAGGTAAACATCTAACACAAGTAGGGTGTTACCTGGTACGAGCGCTTGCGATCGTACCGAACGCCATCTCAGAAAATGAGACCTTCTCTTGCTTTGGCTGAATGGTTGGTACAATCACCGGTACAAACGCGACCGCTCGTACGGAACGCCGTATTGGAAAACAACACCTCTTGTTGGTTTGGGTCCTGGCGCAGTACAAAACGCCATCAAACACTCTGGACCTTCTTGACGTTCCTCTCCACATGCGGTACAATTGCCGGTACGACCAGAGTGGTCGTACCAAGCGTCACCTCAGCCTTTGAATTGCCTGAAAGGCTTTTTCTTTTAACACTTGAGAGGTTAGTTCCAACATAGATAAAAGGCATATTTTCGAGACTTTCAACATGCACTCAATAGATAGCAACTTTGCAATACTATAAATCTCGGTACCGACTCTTTTTCTCTTCTTTTCTTCCTAACAAAAACTTCAACACTATATTGAAACAAAAAGAAAACCCGGTTACTTTACATCTACCTTATTCACATGGGTTGCCTCCCATGAAGCACTTCATTTTCGGTCGGTAAGCTTGACTATAGTGATGATTATTTCTTGAGTGTGATAATGCCGAGCCCATAGCTCCTGGCATTTATGATGATGTCCTCTCCTGCATACATCTTCATCTTCTTTTTCCTGCTGAAATGTCCAACAGAAGGATCTTTCAGTGAAAGGTCAAATTGCACATTTCCTTCAAAGACATTAGATAATGATAGCTTTTGTTGTTCTCAAGAATGGCCTACCTAATATAACAGGTGCAATGGGATATTCAAGCATATCAATGATAACAAGATCAATCATAATAGGGCTGTAAGTGCATCAAGTGCCCCCTTACTGGTTTTGGAGTATTGAAGACAGATAGGTTGAGGGACTAACGTGTTTGTGAGTGTACACAGGAGATATAGTCCATGAAGATTTGATTTAACACATAGAAGACGACCCCTAAAAATGGATTTATTCAAGTGAAGAATTTGGTGATGAAATTGGTACGGCCTTTGAAGAAATTGATGTGAAGAATTGAAGCTTGAAGACTTCTGTTTTCGTAGTTTCTTTCTTCTTATTTTGAGTCATAGGAAAAACCGTACTGTTAAAGGGGGTCTAGGTGAATCATAGTTCACATTTTCAAAGTGATGCTCAAACATATACATACACAAGCTGCTTCGAGTGAAGCCCTTGGAAATCTCCGGAACAGCTGACGCATTTGCTAGCGAAAGTGATGAAGTTCATGTGGTCGCTGACGAATTTGGTCAGGCTGAGGAGTTAGGATTTTGCCAGTGCGATCTGCCTATCATGAGGAAATTGAGTGCCTGACGAATTTGAGTGTTCAAATTCTGACCGTTGCTGTGCCGCAGGCCAGCTGCCGAGTGGATCCTTATCCTGACAACGGCCATACCAGAGAAGGGCATTTATGATAATTCATGTCGGTGATACGTCTCCGTCGTATCTACTTTTCCTAACACTTTTCCTCTTGTTTTGGACTCTAATTTGCATGATTTGAATGAAACTAACCCGGACTGACGCTGTTTTCAGCAGAACTACCATGGTGTTGTTTTTGTGCAGAAATAAAAGTTCTCGGATTGGAACGAAACTTTTTGGAGAATTTTTATTTAATAAAAGGAAAATACTGGAGCCAAGAGCCACCGGAGGGGGGCCCCTGGGTGAGCACAACCCACCAGGGCGCGCCCCCCCTCAGGCGCGCCCAGGTGGGTTGTGCCCACCTGGTGGCCCCGTAGACCCTGATTCGAACGCTATAAAATCCTATTTTTCCAAAAAAAAACCGGGGAGGAAGAATTATCTCGTTTCGCGATACGGAGCCGCCGCCACCTCCTGTTCTTCATCGGGAGGCCAGATCTGGAGTCCGTTTTGGGCTCCGGAGAGGGGGATCTCCGATCTTCGTCATCACCAACCCTCCTTCATCGCCAATTCCATGATGCTCCCCACCGGGAGTGAGTAATTCCTTTGTGGCTCGCTGGTCAGTGAGGAGTTGGATGAGATTCATCATGTAATCGAGTTAGTTTTGTTAAGGCTTGATCCCTAGTATCCACTATGTTTTGAGATTGATGTTGCTATGACTTTTCCATGCTTAATGCTTGTCACTTTGGGCCCGGGTGCCATGATTTCAGATCTGAACCGTTTATGTTACCACCGTTATATCTATGTTCTAGATCCGAACTTGCAAGTTATAGTCACCTACTACGTGTTATGATCCGCAAACCCCGGAGTGACAATAGTTGGGATACTTTCCGGTGATGACCGTAGTTTGAGGAGTTCATGTATTCACTATGTGCTAATGCTTTGTTCCGGTTCTCTATTAAAAGGAGGCCTTAATGTCTCTTAGTTTCCTTATGGACCCCGCTGCCACGGGAGGGTAGGACAAAAGATGTCATGCAAGTTCTTTCCATAAGCACGTATGACTATTTACGGAATACATGCCTACATTATATTTATGAACTTGAGCTAGTGCCGTATCGCCCTAGGTTATGACTGTTATATGATGAATATCATCCAACGAATTCACCAATCCAATGCCTACGATTTTCTCTTATATTGTTCCTGCTAAGTTACTACTGCTACTGTTAATGTGGCACTTGCTACAAAATCATTGCTATCACTATTACCGTTACTATTACTGTTGCTACTACTATCAAAACTATCATACTACTTTGCTACTGATCACTTTGCTGCAGATAGTTAATCTCCAGGTGTGGTTGAATTGACAACTCAGCTGCTAATACTTGCAAATATTCTTTGGCTCCCCTTGTGTCGAATCAATAAATTTGGGTTGAATACTCTACCCTCGAAAACTGTTGCGATCCGCTATACTTTTGGGTTATCAAGGCCTTTTTCTGGCGTCGTTGCCGGGGATCATAGCTATATTTGTTGAGTCACTTGGGATTATTATCAATTTATCACTATGAAGAATCTGAAGGATACACAGACTAAGATTTTCCCCTCTAAGATGATGGGAGGTAAGGAGTTGCCATCTAGCTCTGCACTTGATTCACCTTCTGTTTTGAGTAGACTTGCAACACCACCACATGCTATTAATCCTGATATGTCGCAAGTTATTGATGATACTACTTCTGCTATGGATAATGCTTATGATGATGCTAGTACCTTGCTTGATGATGGTGTGCCACTAGGTGATTTTCTTGATGAACACACTGCTAGAGCTAAAGATATTGAGAATGCTGAAATTGATGAAATTGTTGAAACTGATGAAATGCCTGAAACTGAAAATCTTGAAACACCTATTAGACCTAGCTCTCCTAGATACGAATTGCCTAAGGTACCTGTAAGTTATGTTATGGATGAGGAGACAGCTAGAGATTTTCTTGCTTGCAATGATAGAGATGATCTTAAGAAACTATTATGCAAACTGAAGGAGAAATCTTTGAATGCTAGAATGAAATGTGATCCTAAGTTTGCCACTTCACCTATCTTTGTTGATGATAAGGATTATGAAATCTCTGTCGACCCAGAGTTAATTACTTTGGTTGAATCTAATCCTTTCCATGGTTATGAAACTGAAACTGTTGTGGCACATCTTACTAAGCTGAATGACATAGCCACCCTATGTGCTCATGATGAGAAAATTCGCTACTATTATATTCTCAAATTATTTCTATTTCTCATTAAAGGGTGATGCTAAGATATGGTACAATACTCTTGCTCCTGGTTGTGTGCGTAGTCCCCAGGATATGATCCATTATTTCTCTGAAAAATATTTTCCTGCTCATAAGAAACAAGCTGCCTTACAGGAAATATTTAACTTTGTGCAACTTGAAGAAGAGAGTCTCCCACAAGCTTGTGGGAGGCCTTGGGGGAGGCTTCTCCAACTGCTGAATGCTTTGCCTGATCATCCTCTTAAGAAAAATGAAATACTTGATATATTCTATAATGGACTAACCGATGCTTCTAGGGACTTCCTAGATAGTTGTGCTAGTTGTGTTTTCAGGGAACGAACTGTTGAACAAGCTGAGGAATTATTGAATAACATATTGAAAAATTATGATGATTGGGCTCTTCCTGAACCACCGCCTAAACCCACTCTGAAGAAGAGGGGTATCTTATATCTCAGTCCGAAAGATATGCAAGAGACAAAGAAATCTATGAAGGAAAAAGGTATTAAGGCAGAGGATGTTAAAAATTTACCTCCTATTGAAGAGATACATGGACTTGATACACCAACACCCAAGGTGGTAGAGGTAAATTCTTTAATGAAATTTAATGATAATGACAATCCTTATAATATGCATCCTAGTCAATGCCTTCATGAGTTTGATAACTATATTAGAAAGCAAGATCAGCTCAATGCAAATGTTATGAAACAATTGAAATATAATTCTGATATGATTGCTCGCTTGAGTGACTTATTATTTAGAATCTCCAATGATGTTAGAGGTGTAGGAAAACATGCCTCTATGGTTCAAACTCAACTAGAACAAGTTGCTAAATCTCAAAGAGAATTGCTAGATGAAATGAATAATAGTATCAATGATCATGCTGTCAGAGTAATGACTAGAGGAGGTAGAATGACTCAGGAACCACTTTATCCCGAGGGACATCCTAAAAGAATTGAACAAGACTCTCAAAGAATTAACACTGATGCACCTAGTCCTTCTAAGAAGAAGAAGAAAAACAAAAATGATAGGACTTTGCATGCCTCTAGTGAACCTGAAATAGAAAAACCTCCTGATAATGATAATAATGTTTCTATCTCTGATGCCGAAACTCAATCTGGTAATGAACATTCACCTAGTGATAATGAAAAAGACAATGAGGATGTTCATGAAGACACTCAACCAAACAATGATAAAGAACCAGATAATGATGTTGAGATAGAACCAGCTGTTGATCTTGATAACCCACAACCTAAAAATAAAAGATATGATAAGAGAGACTTTGTGGCAAGAAAACATGGAAGAGAAAGAGAACCATGCACTACTGCAGGATGCTGCTAACGCGACACTACAATCAGAGACCCTTCGACGAAACTGTGTGCGATGCAATAATCGCAAACGGTGATGTAAAAAAACATCAAAAAAGATGCAAAACGTTTGCGATGGCGGATACATCAAACACGGTTCAGAATTTAGTTGCATGTGCGATGCGGTGCATACGGTTCAGTTCAATGAACTGTTTGCGATGAGGCAGAAGAACAGAAACGGGCAGCCAGATGAAGGTGTGTGCGATATACGGCATACGGTTCACTCGGATGGACTGTTTGTGATTAGGCGGAACAAAAGAAACGGTCAGTCAGATCAAGGTGTGTGCGATAGAGGGCAAACAGTTCACTCGGATGAACTATTTGCGTTGAGCCAGGAGAACAGAAATGGTTCAATTTAACAAGATGTGTGTGATACGCGACAAACAGGTCTGTAATCAGAAATGTGTGCGAGACCGATAATAACACAGACGATTACTGCTAATAAGACGTGTGTGTTGTGCATTGGGATTGCATACAGAACAACAACATATATATACATACACACACACTTATAAGGACATGGTTGCATAACCAAATTAAACATCCAATTACATAGGTGGCTACTACACACATGACATTTGCACACACCAAAGTAAACTATTACATGCATAATTACATAGGTGGCTACTACACACATGACATTTCCACACACCAAAGTCAACTATATATTACATGCATAATTAACTAGGATAAACGATCATCTGATCATCATCTACTTATTGTGACGCTTGCCGCTACTGCTCTGCTTGTGGCTCGATCCGGCCTCGTCGATTTCGGTAATGAGGCACTTCCTCATGTCAACGATCCGCCTGTGCATCTCGTAGGATGTGTACATGCTCTTGGCCGCGAACCCGAGGTGAGGTTCATCCAGTTGCCGCATCCAGGCCCAGTGCCAGGATACGGGACTTGTTCTCTTGGCATCCTGCTTCATCTTTTCGTAGTAGGGGTCGATGATGGCCGAAGCGAGTTCAACCAGGGAGTCCTTCTTCGTGCTGCCCCAGACCCTGTAGTGCTCATGGATTTCGACAAGGTTCTTGCAGGCCAAGCCCGTAACCCTGAGCGCTTTTACATCGTTGGTGGTTTCCACCATAGCGAACTTGTAGTCGGTGCTGTTGACAAACCTGGCGAAACGGTCGCAAGGCTCTCTGGCCATGCAGTAGTGGTAGATGAGGACATGATGGCGCATGCATAACTGGGCAACGTCAACCTTTTGATCTTTGCCCGGAAGACCAGCGGTGTACTGGAGGTCGATGCCGACCACCTTGTACTTGTCTCCAGCAAGCAACTTCTCCACGGTGTTGACGTAGTCCTCCACCACGGCCGGGTCGATGGTGTACACCACCATCAGATCTGTCTCCCTCGCGTGGGTCTCGACTTTATGCTCGCCGAACTCCATTGGAGCGCCGCTAGATATCCTCTCTGTATGTGTCGTCGTGGGTGTGCTTGTTGTGTTATGGGGCGAGATCAAAAGGTTGAAGAGACTAAGGTTATAATGGCCGCGGGAATTAATAGGGAAGCCGGACGGACTGGAATATCTGCACGCCCGGATGGCAGTTCTAATTTGCAGCATGTAACTCCATTGTGCCGCACTTAACTGCATCGTGGCGATGCGCATGGTGCAATCGCATGCACATGGGCCCCAACGTGATCGTGCGCAGGCCCCAACCGCTGGCAGAGTGCGCGCGCACGGACACGAGCAGAGCGCTCCGCGGTGCCTCAACGGCGAGCAACCATATATATGCATATAGCAGTTGAACACGCAAGGAAAAGCTGTCCACAAGCCGAGCGCGTGGAGGTACGCGAGCAGAGCGCGCCGACGGACAGCAGAGCGTGCCGATGGACGTGAGCAGAGCGTGCCGCGGCGCCTAACGGCGAGCACAGCGCGCTGCGGCGCCTGACGGCAATCAGAGCACGCCGAGGGATGCGAGCAGAGGCCGGCACAGTGATACGTGGCAAATAAGACGAACTGTGCGAGCGATGGCGGGGACATCAAGCACGAATCGGATTAGAGTTGCGTGTGCGATACGGGGCATACAGTTGATCCATCCGAGCTGTTTGTGATGGAATAAGCCGTGTGTGTTGTGGGCAAACACTTGCTGGTATATAACCGTTTGTGATTGATGAATGCATCACCAACGGGTTACCTAGTGTGGTCCGTGTGCGATGTGATATGCTCTGTCTGCAAAACATCTATGCTCTATGTACAGAAGAACAACATATATATACTTGTAACATGACATGATTGCAAGACCAAATTAAACATCCAATTACGTTATATAACAAATACCATAAATATTGCAAGGTTCAAATTCCAGCATTACAAGGCCCAAATTCAAAGATTAGAAGGTTCAAACTATTCAGACACATAAAATTCATCTTCTTCAGAATCTTTTTCATGCATTATTTCTGCGAAAGGATCAGCCACCGAGAAGTCATATAGCGGCTCGATAGTGTGACTTCCGAAAAATCTGTCATATGAAGTTACAAACTGAAATTCAGCTTGTGCAGAGCCTTTTCCATTCAGCTGTAGACGCCTGCGCTCTTTAGCAATCCATTCACTTCTGCGCAGTAAATATAGGGTAAACCTCATTACCTTGAGCAACCTTGCTTTCTCAACAAAGAACCTGGCGAATTTAATTTCTGGTGTGGTGCCTCAGTATTCGTTAAAAGTAATTTCTGTGAGATGAAAATCATGGCATTCAATGGGATTGTTATATTCCCCAACATTTTCTACTTTCGGGCCTGCTAGTATTTGCAAACGAAGACAACATATTAGTGCATAGCTGTAGATTTGAACACTTTGGGCCTCTTTGATTTGCAGGATTTCTAAAATACACGAAAAGAGTGAAATGCCACCTTCAATCTTTCATGATAAACTTTTATCACGAAAGCATGTCGGGCGAAGGAATAAAACGCGTTCAACACTAGCATCTCAACAAATATATGTATTGAAATCCTCTAAATTTCCTTTATAAATTATTCTACATTTGTCATTGTAATCATGGGTAAAAGTAACAAAAAATTGAGCTCTGTTGTGGTTAACAATTAACAGGAAAGGAGCATCACCTCAATGTATAGCTTCTCCGTGCAAGGAAAGCATCTAAGGAATCTAACAACTTCATCCAGATCGGGGCTGACAAATTGTAGTGCCAAGATCTTCACTGTGCGCAGAGGCCGGGTCTTGTGGGAATCATTTTTCGGATGACAGGTGAACATATAGATCAACAACAATTAGATAAAATGTGTTGTCCAATAATATATAAGAAGGAGAAGAAGAAGACTGTTGTACCTGAAAGGATAATGATCCAGTAACAAGTTCGTTGAATTCAGCACACGAATAGCCCAACACTGTCAATTTTGGTACGTGAATGGCCCTGATTCTTGCTGGACCTAATTTATCAAGTACATACAATCTCTCAAGGAAAGGCGCATTCTCAATGACAATATCGTGAAACACCTCAACTGACAGCCTTGGGCGGCGCCAACAATGCACATAAATCGCACAGACATTCATCGAGGTGATGTGGAGGCTACTGAACCCATCCATCGCATGAAGACGAAGGTACTGTACAGCTGACGAGCAGGCGCTCCAAATCCTCCTTCGAGATGCGGACGGCTATGAGCTCGAGGTGCTTAAGTTTAGGGAGATGAAGAGCGCGCGCGGCATCGATCCGGGGGAAAATGCACCGCCTAAATGTAGCGTGGCGCAACGTAGGCAGGAGGCGGAGCACGGACGGCGGCATCGAGCAAGGACGTCTAGCATGAAGGCTGAGCTCCTCGAGCCGATCCAGGGCTAGGGATAGGAACCAGTAGTGCAACCTGGGTTCGGTCTTGTTGTGGGGATTGAGCCTGCCAATAGCAAGGCGTCTGACCAGCCCAGGGTGTGTGGCGAGGACGTGGGACAATGCGTCCAGGCATTGCTGCTCCCCGCTACAGAACTCATGGTCGTCGATGATGTCCAGGGGGTGGTGTGCCAGAGGGGGCGCCACCGCCGCGAGGTGATAGTGGTCCGCACGCCATATTTGATGGGGAGGTGGGATATGATGGTTACCAACATCTCGTCGGGGAGGCTGCTGATGAAGTCCACGTTCGCCGGAGGCTCTTGCGGTTCTGGCTTGACCCGCCCCTGCTTGTTGGCTGGCCCGTCCTCCATCTCGCAGCAGGTGGTGATCCTCGACGGCGGTGCTTGTAGATGAGAACGGAGGACTGTTCTACGTACCTTCCCGAGGCGGACGAAACAAAAGTCCAAAACCAGCAATAAATTGCAGTGCTCGCGGCGTGCGCGGCGGACTGCTCATAGTCGTCCCGTCTAATCAAATAGCTGCCTGCGGTAGTAAATGGTTAGTTGAACGCCCATGGTTGAACTAATACGACCGTTTGCGATAATAACATGGTGGCTATTTGTTAAAAATGCCTAGGAAAATCAATGTATAAAAAGGCGAAACGAACCCTGAATAATTTCATATGTTTAGCATAGTTGCATGTTGCCTCTATAAAATAAATCAAGGCGGGAAGATACAACATATGTCGTTTCGCACACAGATCATGTGACCAAGTTCCCTCTCAGAACCATGAGGCTTCTTGATAGAAGCTCCGGTTTGTATGAAAGAAAATATGGGTCAAAGCATAGTTGAAAAGGGCAGCAATATCTAACCCCATCTTACAGAAGGTACAAAAGCACGATGATTAATTGTTCATCAGGTTTACACAAAATCTAGATTGAACAGGATAATAACAACTAACTCAACCAAAGTTTTCAGCAGTCACAATCAAATGGATCAGTCTGATCCATAAAATCAAGATTCTAGACCAGAAAATCTACTGGTACATGAAGACAAGTTGTTGTAAATAGAAGCCGGGCACGTTCAGAAGCCCTTTTGTCCACCTGAAACTTCTTTTTATGCTGTTCAACGTGTTCATCTGTGAGAAAGTTTTTGTTAAAAAACTTAATCCTCATGGACAATAGTACTCTCGCATTCAATAGGAAGAATGTGACAAAGCTAGTGTTTGCATGGTTGGATGCATATCCTTCCAGCGTTATTGTCCTCAAACGAATGTCATGAGAACTGAGAAAATCCCGGTGCTTCTTATGCCACCGATTGGTTATACCTTTTTGTCCATGTTCTTTAGTCTAAATAGACATGAAGACTGAAAACAGTTAATGTCTAAAAAAATAGTACAGCTGAACGGTTAGTTCTAGTAAAGTATATCAATGTGCTTGATATCATCACCTCTATATACAAATTCTCCAGACATGGAAAGCATCGCAGCAAGCCGATAATCATGTTCAGATCAAAACACCATGTACTGATATGTAAGGTCTTGACAGAATCCAGCACCATTGATAGGGTACCCATGGACACACTCTTCATTGAGCATAGAACATAATATTAGTACCAAAAGCGTACTCCAAGATTATATAAAGATTATGCACACAAATGAAAAATGCAGCTTATGATTACAAAAGTGTTGATGATATAAAACTTACACACACAAATGAAAAATGCAGCTTATGATTTCAAAAGTGTTGATGATAATATATAGTACCTGAATAAGTGTGGAGCCAACCACCATCTTGTAACCTTCAAACGGATCAGGAATTACACCCAAGGTCTCCGGTTTAGGCGCAGAGACCATAGTTATTTGCGAAGGTGCATAACGATAATCAAGGAGCAGCCTTTGGAGTGAAGGGGCGTCTTTGATGATGAGCTCCTCTCCTTTAAAGAAAATTCCAATTCTTACAAGGTGACGTGGCTTTATTTGGAGACAACGGATACAGATTTCTTTTCCAAAAACAAGCAGCAAGCACTCCAGGGCAGGACAACAGGACTGGATGATGCTGTGCAGTAAGGCCTCTGACAGATCGACCACCACAAGCGCGAGTTTTTTTAGCAGTGGGAGTCGAAGCATTTGTACCAGATTGTCTGTATGACACCGGGCCAGGGTGGTGGTGTGGAGAGAGGAGGAAAACCATGAGATGGACACTGGTGGTGAGGGCACAACTACAACGCTTGGTGGACAGCTATTTGCATAGTAATGGTAGAACTCAAGATGTTGGAGTTTTTCGAATTGACTGGATGTCAGCCAGGCGTTCACCGTGTAGGGTATGTGCAGCAGGCAGCATGCCGGGATGCATAGGCATTGAACGAAGCCTTGGTGGGAGGAGATGATGGCTCCGTGGAGTTCAAAATCATGAACGACAAATAGCCGGCGACAGTCGAGATTAAAAGGTGCGGCGCACCACCGAGATGCGAGGACCTGTGTGCGGCAGCCATCCTTGGTGGGGAGAAGGAAGATGATCTCCCCAAGGATGGCATCTGGGAGATCGCTGATGCGGTCCGCCCGATATTGTACGGGTTCCTCAAATCTAGGGGGGCGTGGCCGCTTCTGCCCACGCTGCCGGGTGCAGGATCTATAGCCGGCGGCGCCGCTGGCCGGAGCCTCATCTGTGTACATAGCAACCTAGAAGAAAAAAGGCAAAAACATACATGTAGGACATTCAAAATCAATTCTCATGATCTGGAAGAAAAAAAGGGCACAAACATATATGTAGGACATTCAAAATCAATTCTCAAGATCTGGCTACGAATTATTAGCACGCACGCTAACCCTAGTAGGATTATTAGCAAAAAAATCATTTGTACAAAACAAACAATTAATCACTAACCATAGATACCATTCAAACAATCAATACACTACACGGATCTACCGAATCTTACTCTGATTTCATGGACTGGGTGAACATAACCAAGGGTTTCTGTTCCCAACAAAGGGGGGGGGGGGACTAACCGGTTTTCCCTCAGAGTCGGAGTCGTTGCCGGAGTAGCTATGGACCTCCGGCTCCGGCTGGGGAGGCACGACGACGACGACGAAGTCAAGGTCACGCTGCTGCCCGCGTGAGACCTCGTCGGCGGCAACAGCAACCTCTGCACCCAGCTTCATGCGTTGCGCGGGTGCTTCACCAGCCCCTGCGTCGCCACTCTCACCGATGGTGCACTTCGGCAAAATCCTAATACACTCCATGCGGCGGTGACAACTGTGGACAGGGTATGCGGCCGCCTATTTATGACTAGCGGATCGAGCGCGCCATTAATATGGAGCAGTGGGAGCGAGTTGGGCGGCGGTCAAAGGGCTGGCTCGCCTCCCGGTGAGCCTGCGCAGCAGACTGCTGGCATGCCTACTGTCATTTCACACAGCTACTAGCACACCCCACAATGAGTGCGTAGTGAACACGCGCATGCCTTGGCCTCCCGGTCTGCCTGCTAGCATGCGTCTCGTCAACTCACGCATGCTCGTACGGCACACGAGACGCGTGCGCGGCACGTATTATATTGATTTTTCCTTTTTGATGATTAATTATGCCGCTTTATTGCTTAACCGAAGCACGACACTTACATTATTGGTCTAACGCATACGGTTCGAATAAAGAGTTCGTTTGTGATATTGGTTAATAATTATTTATAATTTCCTGTATGTAAGAAGATTATATCAAAACTTGTCTCAAATTTGAAAAAAAATATCACAGTCTATTGTTGTCCATATGACACCACGATAAGTTTCATGAATTTCAACTTAGTTTTGGATTTATTAAATTTTAAAATCAAGATTCTTGATGTTATAAATTTCTTGCATGGGGACTAAACATGCACCCAGGGACACGTACACATATGATTTTGCAATCCATTTTCATGCACTATCACGGGTCTCATGTAGATCAAATTTGATTTTTGCACATTTAAATCCCTGGGAAATCAATCAATGTATAAAAAATGGATAAATGTTATCTATTTTTTCAATTTTCAACACTAAACTCCTTTGGTCGCATGTTCGCTGGAGAAAAAGTCTGATATGCATCTTTGGGCCACATGCACGCGGTGGTCCGAGGACACTAACTCGCGTGGGCCCGCGAGGTCGCCGTCCAACACTATGACATGCGATGAGAGAGGTTAATTTGACCAACATGGATGTTCATTTTTTGGTTTTTGTTATACGTATGGTAGGAGTATATATATAGTACGCGTTGAAGAGGGTGGCCGGGGGCAATACTACGCGTCATATAGGACACTCACTCGCGTGCGATGCTTCCATCCATGGGCCCGCGAGGTTGTCCTCCATCACTTTGACCTAGCAAGGAGGTTTGTTTTTGGATTGCGTTGCGGTAGGAGTATATAGTACGCGTCGAAGAGGGAAGGAGGGGGTCGGGGCAGCACATACTACACACACTCATGAATCGATCTCGCTCCATGTGGGGGCTTTTCGGTTTCCGAGGTAGGTGCCGCAAAGAAGTTGTGCATATTGGGTATTAAAAACATCACCAACACATTGGGCTACGTGCAGATGATGGTTGTCACTCATTCGCCTACGACTCTTCCGTCCATGGGCCCGCGAGGTCGTCGTCCATCTAATATATGACACAACGATAAAGGTAATTTGACGAACAAGGAGGATTATTTTCGGGTTGTGTTACGATATGTAGGAGTATATATTACGCGTCGAAGAGGGGAGGGGGGCAACATATATATACTACGTGTCATGAAACTCGGTTCATGTGGGGGACTTAAAGGTTTCCGAGGCAGGTGCCACATCAAAGTTCTGCATATATATTAGGTATTCAAACATCACAACCACACATCTACATACATGTGTTTGGCCCACAAGCAAGCGATGGCGGTTGTCCTCTAGCACTCACTCACGGGGTTATCAGCGAGATGCTTCATCCATCGTCTCTGTGTGCCCGCTTGGTCAATCACTTCGACCGACAGCGATAGAGGTTAATTTGACTTATAATTAGGAGGGTATTAAATTTTGGTTCATCTTATACGGTTCGGTACATGCAACTATACTTCGCGCGCATGTGTACGCACGAATCCCTCCCACCGGGTCGAAGTGGGGGGGGGGGGGGAGCACACGACGCGTCATGAACCAGATCTGTGTGGGGACTGTGCGATTTTCGACGCATGCATGCGCCACATTAAAATGTTGTGCTTTTGGTATTCAAACATATATGCATGCATCACGCATGTCCATACATATGTTTGGAGCACATACATGCAGTGGTTGTCTTTGGACACTCTCCCTCGCTTGGTTATCATCGACGACCTATATATTCGTGGGCCCGCGTGGACGTCCATCACTTTGACCAACAACGCGAGAGAGGTTACCAGGGTGGATTCTTCTTCTCTTGGTTCGCGTTACCGTATAGTCGTACATCGATCATGGTGAGATTCGAGACCTAAGTTCAAGGGCTCGCATACACATGAATCCCTATATATATATAGTATACTACGCGTCGTGAACCCTCGCTCCGTGTGGGTACTTTCCGGTTCCAAAAGCATGCTGCCACATCAAAGTTGTGCATTGGGTATATTCAAACACCACATGACACTTCATACATATGTTTGGGCCACATGCACGCAGTGGTTGTCTTCAGGCACTCCCTTGCGTGGTTATTGGCGACAAGCTAGCCTATTTTGTGGGGCCGCATGTGGAACGTCAATGCATGACTTTGACCCAACAAACAAGAGAGCTTATACGACCAAGGTGGTGATTCTTCTTGGTCAGTCTTACAATATGCCTTGGTGAGATGCCCCTCACACCGACTCAAAGTGTGTGTGTGTGTGGGGGGGGGGGGGCATAGTACTACTTCGTACTAGATGAACCTCCGTGGGGTCGGGGATGTCCGGTTAATTTGCGATGCACATGTGCCACATCAAATTTGTGATTTGGTTATTTAAATATCATACCACATCGTTCACACACACACACACACACACACATCGGGCCACCCGCAGGTGTGGTTCGTATGTGGTCTCACCCATCTAACGCCAGAAGAACACATCTGTGGGCCTGCACATGGTCCACATTTGATCGGAAGCAAAAGGGGGAGGGGGTTGACCATGATGTACTCCTTTCGGTTTTGTGTTACGATAGGGTGAGATGTCAGACCTAGCTATTTGGGGGCATGCGTTCATAGCTAGGATTCCCCTCCCGGCAACACGAAGTGTGTGTGTGTGTGTGTGTTTGTGGGGGGGGGGGGGGGGGGGGGGCTAGCAATAATAATGTGCGCTTTGTGCGGCAGGTGCCACATCAAAGTTGTGCATTGGGTATTTGAACATCAAACCACCCTTTTCATACATATATTTGGTCCACATGCAAGTGTGTTCATGTTCTGACCCTTTCTCGCGTTTTTTGGCCAAATTTATAAACAGCAGACGAGTCAGACGCAGCAACCGTCTGTGATCGGGTACGAAATAGACATGGTTCCCTAGGACTACCCGTGTGCCGTGCCCCTGCCCCTGTCACCCACATGATCACAGTAGATTGGGCTCCACGAGGCTTCCCTCCCCCTCTCGAAAATATCTACCCCCTCGCAATCTCGAAAATATCTACCCGCGTAGATGGTTTTTCTGTTTGATAGCACACGATTAGTATGTCTGGACCGTGTGCGATGTCTGTTACTCCCGCTCTGCTTCAATTAGTAGATCCAAATTTTCATTAGCCCCGGCATTTTACTCCCGCCTGCATCCCTCGCAATCTCAAAAATATCTGCTCGGCTGGAGTGTTTTTCTGTTTGATAGCACACAATTATTATGTTTTAACCGTGTGTGATGTTCGTTACTCCCGCCCCGCTCTGCTTCAATCCCTTGATCCAAATTTTCGGTAGCCCCGCCATCTTACTCCCGCCTAGTAAAATTTTCAGTACCCGCGGCATTTCCTCAAACACCACCTTGGACCCCCTCCACACACACACCCCAAATCCTTTGCTCACCCCAAATCCCCCGCTCACACACATACACACCACCCCTCCCTCGCTCCAAACCTAGCTAGGTCGCCGCCGCCTCCTGGGCGCCGCCTCCATCGTCAACCTCTGCCGGTCTGCCCATGCAGTTTACCCACCGATATACATACCCTCGCCGCCCTGAGTTTCTTAGATGACGCCTGCGAAACGCCCCCTTTCCCAGATATCCCCATCCCCATCCCTCCCCCACCCGAGAGCGTCGTAGCCTAAGCCCGGCTACACTTCCCGGGGAGCTCGAGGAGCGAATGGCCCAAAAGAGCTTTACCGCGGCCTCTTCGCCCAACGTCGGCGAGGTGGCCACCAAGGAAGCCGATGATGATGACTGGATCTGGATTGAGCCTTTCAATCAGCGGGCTAGAGTATTCTGGCATGTTGCGGACGCCGGCTACGACATCAAGGTCGTCAACACCGACGGCTTGACGCGGGTTATGTCACAGGTTAAGTTGCCCACCCCCAACCCTTCGGGTTCGACAGCCGTCCATCTCATCGATGGCCCTGCCGCTGATCTCCTGCGGCTCGTTATGAACAATTTGCCATCCTTCATCGCCATGGAGCCCCTTTTGTCATTTCTGAAGGACACGTTCTGCGACGCTGGCTTGGGATCCTCAGCTGGCAAGTCAGACCTCATCGACGGCGACCACGAGGAGGAGCCAATCTGTGACAAGTGAGGAAACCCATGATTTGTTTTCTCGAACCCCTTTTGTAGTGAGAACCTGTCTAGTATTTATTGCTATATTTGGTTGTTTGCATTACGCCTTGTTTATTTATACAGTTTATGGTTGTTCGGTTGTTTGTAGTTAGCATATGTCCAGTTTCAATTGCCATCTTTGGTTGTTCGTAGTATGCCTTGTTTATTTCAGCTATTAACAGTGTGATGTTCTATATGTGCTAGTATGAACTGTGCAGTTCAATTTGATCAATACCAATTTTAACAATAGCTCTATGAATGACTATATTTGGTTGCTATTAAGCATGTTGAACTCCCTCCAAATATTTTTAGCTCGCATATAAGATTTGTCTAAAGTCAAGCCTCGTAAAGTTTGACCAACTTTATAGAAAAAAATGCCAACACTCACAATATGAAATCAATATCAGTACATGTGTCATGACTTAAATTTTCATATTGTATAACTTTAGCATGGTAGATGTTGATATTTTTTATATAAATAAGGTCAAACTTTATGAAGTTTGACTTCAGATAATTCTTATATGCAGAGTAAAAAGGACTGGAGGGAGTAGTTACCACGCCTTTCCATTTGATTTAACAATGGCACTGTTTGGATACTCTAACTTAGCTAAAGGTTAGAGTTAGTTTCTAGCTCATGACAGTTAAAAGGGAGAGAGAGAGATTGGTGGAATAGTTGATTGTATTGCTTGAGCCTCATGGGCATATATGTAGGAGTACATGGTCATCTTGGAGTACAAGTCAAGGTAGAATAAATCCTACGCTATCCTACGTTTCCTAAATAACAATGATACTCAACAATGACTAACCCTGAACTAACTCTAGCCAAAGAGGTGTTTGGATGACAATGGTAGATTGACAATAAATGCACTAGGAGAACTAGCCCCAATCAGCATCTCTTGGGTGGTATAGTTGTTTTGGGTAGGTTAGACGCAACTAGCTCAGACTAGCCCTCATGTTTGGATACTTTAGGGCTAGTTGAGCCCAAACTAGCTCAAACTAACTCTAACCCATGGATCCAAACAGGGCCAATAACTAGTGTACTTAGACCTGCACAATACAAGTTTGAATGACTATGTTTGCTTGTTTTTAAATATCAGGCCTGTTGCAGTTCATAACACACCTTTCCACTTGTTTTTAAATATTAGATTTTTAACAATTTGGTCTTGCACATGTAGGTCCTGCTGTCAGAGGTTTTGACCCACTGTTTGACCCTTTTTGCATATGTGGAAATGAGTTGTCCATGAATATCAGTCAAGTCAAGAAACTCAGAAAGATTGTTACGATAAAGAAATTAGCGACAAAAAACAACAAGATCTTTGTCTGCACAATGAAGAAGACATCAGTTCACTACAGATGGTGCTAACTGCTATACCTTGTCTTTTTAATTCCTTTGCGCCATTTCAAATCTAGAGAAGATATTTATGCATATCCTTGTTTTCAGGCCTTTCCAAAGTAGTTCACTGATGATTACCTCTCAAACCACCTGTATGGTCAGGAGGCGAGGAAGGTATTCATACAACACCCACGGTTCAATATTGAAGTGTTCCTGAAGAGGACAAAGGATGGACATGCATTGGCCTAAAGTTGCAAAGACCTTCAACATCAATGAAGGCTAATATTCGCCTTCCGCTTCAGCAGTTTTCCAGATGAGATCCATCTGTCTATGTACCATCTATGATGCGAATTTCGAAAGGTTATAGATGTTGCGTGTGAAACTTGGTGCTGGTGTAGTTGTGTAATGGGGTAGCTGAGTGCTGAAGCTATATGATGTTGTACTCTGATGTATAATTGTATTTTTTTAGTACAACTGTATGTATAATCGTATTTGATCGCTAGCCCATCGCACACGACCTCATTTTGCCGAGCGTGTGTACCAGGAGGGCCTATCCCCGATAGTTTCTGGGTCGTGTGGGAAGGACCCCCCCTATCGCAGTCACTCACTTGGAGACGGTTCAGAACGTCGTCGCGGAACGGGGTTAAAAACCGATGGTATAGCACCTCACTGTACCAGTGATGGGTTCAAAAACCCATGCCCTTTCCACCGAAATCAACTAAGAAGAAAGATGATGAAGAATTTGAACGCTTTGCTGAAATGCTTAGGCCAGTCTTTTTGCGCACTCGCTTGACTGATATTTTAAAGATGGCTCCTTATGCAAAGTATATGAAAGACATCATCACTAATAAGAGAAAAATACCGGAAGCCAAAATCTCCACCATGCTTGCTAATTATTATTTTAAGGATGGAGTACCTAAAAAACTTGGAGATCCAGGAATACCAACTATACCTGGCTCCATCAAAAGAAACTATGTGAAAACTGCTTTATGTGATTTAGGAGCTGGTGTTAGTGTTATGCCTTTCTCTTTATATAAAAGACTTGATTTGAATAAACTCACACCTACTGAAATATCTTTGCAAATGGCTGATAAATCAACTGCCATACCTATTGGTATTTGTGAGGATGTGCCCGTTGTTGCTGCTAATGTTACTATCTTGACTGACTTTGTTATACTTGAGATGCCTGAGGACGACAACATGTCGATTATCCTTGGTAGACCCTTCTTGAATACTGTAGGGGCTGTTATTAATTGCAATAAAGGCAAGGTCACTTTTCATATCAATGGTAATGAGCATACGGTGCACTTTCCAAAGAAACAATTCCAAGTGAATGGTATTAATGTTATTGAAAAATCTCCGACACTCACTATTGGAAGTTTTCAACTACCTCTACCTACCGCCAAAAAGAAATATGATATACTTATTGTTGGGGACATGCATATCCCCGTAGAGGTAACTTAGTGTTTTACGAAAGTTCTTCGGTTTCATGCTAATCGAAGGTGGTTGTTAATAAGACTTGATCAACCTTATTAATGGATCATTTTTGAGAGGTATGAAGTTGATGAATTTAGTAAGCACAACTTTCTGTTTCCAACTTTTGTTTTCTGTTTTTCTTAGTTAAATAAAATAAAATGCCATGTTTTGTCTGTTTTCTGAATTTCTCGTGCAATAAAAAAATTACCCAAAAATAAAAGTTTTCAGAATGCCCTGAAAATTTAATATGAGTTTTTTTCTGAATATTTAAGAATTTTTGATGCAAATAACATCAGAGGGGGGGTGCACCAGGTGGGCACAACCCACCTGGGCATGCCAGCACCCCCATGCGCGCCCAGGTGGGTTGTGGTCCCCATGTGGCCCCCCTCACTTATCTCTTTAGCCCATGTCACCACCTACCTCCAGAAAAAATTCACCATTGCTCTCTCTCTCTCTCTCGTTTTCTTGCTCTCAAACCCGCGGATTTTGATCTTTTTGCTCGAAGCTCCGTTTCTGAAACTGTTTTGGGGGATTGCTACTTGGTATGTGACTACTCCATTTGTCCAA
Source organism: Thinopyrum elongatum (assembly GCA_011799875.1). NCBI lineage: Eukaryota > Viridiplantae > Streptophyta > Magnoliopsida > Poales > Poaceae > Thinopyrum > Thinopyrum elongatum. The sequence continues at coordinate 311,720,021 of CM022299.1, read as the reverse complement.
TTAGTTTTTGCTTTAGTGTTTTATATTTTGAATAATTAGCTACTCTTTGTGCTGCTGTAGATGAGCTTGCATGTTGAATTCTTAGAGTTCTAAGTAGTTTGAATGCTCAATAAAGCCTCCATGCATGTCTATGAGTAGTTGCTATCAATCTTGTGAAGTTTTATTGACAAAATTTTTGTGAACTAAAAATTTCAGAATTTTATTCATAGGAATAAGATGAGTTTCTTTAGGAGTTCTTCAAGGAGGAGGTCTTCGGAGGCATCATCTAGTAGTGATTCGGTGCGCCGGTCTTATGTTGAACCAAGCGCAAGTTCGATACCAGAAGCAGCTACCAAATCCTGCCTATGGCCATGCAACAATTTTATGGTGAGAGCAGGTATTAAAGAAGAATTTGAGCAATATGTTCACAACACCGAGCTCGGTCCCTACCTGGAAGATAAGTGCAACAAACATGTCAGCCTCACAAAATCATTTACTAAAGAATTTAGATTTCATCCTCGTGAGTCTAGAGTGTCGTTTAAACTGTATGACAATCCATTTACCATATCTCTAGAGAGATTTGCTTACCACTGCAAAATCCCATTTTGGGGCTCGCTAGATGAACCACCTAGATCTGAGTACGAAACATTCTTGACTAGCCTCTGCTATGGTGAAACTAGAGGAGTGACACAGGGTAGAATAAAGAGCATTCATTTCCCATCGATTCAATATTTTGCACTCTTTAATGGCAAATGCATTGTAGGCAAGCAGGATTGTAGCATACTTTGTGCTCCTGACTTGAGTCTTTTACACACTGCTCTCACTGGTAATAGGTGTTATAACCTTGGAGTGATTGTTGCACGAAGATTGCAACACAACGCTGTTAGTGGATATTTTTATGGTGGGATTTATGCCTCTCGTATAGCAAGGGGACTAGGCCTATCACCTTGGCCTAATGACCCTATCCTGCCCACCCAGTACTTAGACTTTGAGGCCATGAAGTGCCATAAAATCCTCAAAGGCGAGACAACTGATTATATTTATAACCTATTGTTTAATAAACATTCTATGGTGCACACCTTTTTGCCTGCTCCTGCTCTCTTTGATTATGACAGCAAGGGAAGATATTATGTTCTTGAGAGCGAGGCCTGCACGCACAATCCCTTTTATGTTCATGGTGTTCATATCCTACTCATGCTAGTATCCAATGTTCATTATGCATAATGCATGTTCATGACCGTTTTCGCTCTCTAGCTGGCCGCTTCCCAACCTATTTGCTAGCCTTTTCCTGTACTAAGCGGAAATGCTGCTTGTACATCAAAATCCTACAACCCAAGTTATTCCAGATGAGTCCACCATACCTACCTATATACGGTATTACCCTGCCGTTCTATGTAAATTTGCATGTGCCACCTCTACAAACTTCAAATAAATACCCTTTTTGTGTGCCTGGATTGTTCATAGAGTGACAGGAGGTAGTCGGTATCTTCCATGCTAAGCGGGTTATTCTCATGATGAGTGTTTATTCACTCGTCCTTGCACGAGAGGGGCGGTAATAGGGATTCCCAGTCCCGAAATCAAATTGCAAATAATTAAACAAAACTCCCCCAGGACTGATGTTGGTATGGATGCTACCCGTGGATACGGCTAGCCGTGGAGTGTGCTTGTTGGTGGAGCGGGAGTAAACCTTTACTTTTATCACTTGGGAACCGCCACTAATGTGTTTAGCATGGAAGATATCGATAACTAATGGTCGCGAAGTAAACAAGAAGGGTGCATTTCTCAAAATTTCATTTACCTCTATTTTAAAAATTGAGCTCTGGCACCGCTGCAAATCCCTGCTTCCCTCTGCGAAGGGACTATCTATTTAATTTTATGTTGAGTCATCACCTTCTCAAATAAGCGCCAGATCATGAGAGCACTATTGTCATCCTCATGCATTGTGTATAGTTAATGTTGGATGCATCATGACTGGATCTTTTCTACGATGAATTACAATGTTTAGTCGCAGCTTGAACTTTGGAGGTGCTCTGCATTTATGTTTTGCGGTCTCAGAAAGGGCTAGCGAGATACCACTATTGTCATATTATATCATGATTGTTTTGACAAGGTGTTGTCATTTGAGATATTTTATTATTGCTCGCTAGTTGATTATGTCATTGACATGAGTTAATATAGCTTTTAAGAGTTATTGTTGACATGGTTGGTTATAATCTTTGCTAAAAACCTGGGTGCTATTTAAGCTTATTTATGTAAACAAGAGCAAAAGAGTTCATAAAAGTTTTTCTTTTTCACTTTCAGTTTATCAACTGAATTGCTTGAGGACAAACAAAGGTTTAAGCTTGGGGGAGTTGATACGTCTCCATCGCATCTACTTTTCCTAACGCTTTTCCTCTTGTTTTGGACTCTAATTTGCATGATTTGAATGAAACTAACCCGGACTGACGCTGTTTTCAGCAGAACTACCATGGTGTTGTTTTTGTGCAGAAATTAAAGTTCTCGGATTGGAACGAAACTTTTTGGAGAATTTTTATATAATAAAAGAAAAATACTGGAGCCAAGAACCACCGGAGGGGGGCCCCTGGGTTAGCACAACCCACCAGGGCGCGCCCCCCCCTCAGGCGCGCCCAGGTGGGTTGTGCCCACCTGGTGGCCCCGCAGACCTTGATTCCAACGCTATAAAATCCAATTTTTCCAGAAAAAAATCGAGGAGGATGATTTATCTCGTTTCGTGATACGGAGCCGCCGCCACCTCCTGTTCATCATAGGGAGGCCAGATCTGGAGTCCGTTTTAGGCTCCAGAGTGGGGGATCTCCGATCTTCGTCATCACCAACCCTCCTTCATTGCCAATTCCATGATGCTCCCCACTGGGAGTGAGTAATTCCTTTGTAGGCTCCCTGGTCGGTGAGGAGTTGGATGAGATTCATCATGTAATCGAGTTAGTTTTGTTAGGGCTTGATCCCTAGTATCCACTATGTTCTGAGATTGATGTTGCTATTACTTTGCCATGCTTAATGCTTGTCACTTTGGGCCCGGGTGCCATGATTTCAGATCTGAACCGTTTATGTTACCACCATTATATCTATGTTCTAGATCCGATATTGCAAGTTATAGTCACCCACTACGTGTTATGATCCGCAAACCCCGGAGTGACAATAGTCAGGATACTTTCCGGTGATGACCGTAGTTTGAGGAGTTCATGTATTCACTATGTGCTAATGCTTTGTTCTGGTTCTATATTAAAAGGAGGCCTTAATATCCCTTAGTTTCCTTATGGACCCCGCTGCCACAGGAGGGTAGGACAAAAGATGTCATGCAAGTTCTTTCCATAAGCACGTATGACTATTTATGGAATACATGCCTACATTATATTTATGAGCTGGAGCTAGTGCCGTATCGCCCTAGGTTATGACTGTTATATGATGAATATCATCCAACGAATTCACCGATCCAATGCCTACGATTTTCTCCTATATTGTTCCTGCTAAGTTACTACTGCTACTATTACTGTGGCACTTGCTACAAAATCATTGCTATCACTGTTACCATTACTATTACTGTTGCTACTACTATCAAAACTATCATATTACTTTTCTACTGATCACTTTGCTACAGATAATTAATCTCCAGGGGTGGTTGAATTGACAACTCAGCTGCTAATACTTGCAAATATTCTTTGGCTCCCCTTGTGTCGAATCAATAAATTTGGGTTGAATACTCTACCCTCGAAAACTGTTGCGATCCCCTATACTTGTGGGTTATCAGTCGGGTTGCCCATGGCTACAAATAGCCGCCCCTGATGACCCACAAGTATATGGGATCAATCGTAGTCCTTTCGATAAGTAAGAGTGTCGAACCCAACGAGGAGCAGAAGGAAATGACAAGCGGTTTTCAGCAAGGTATTGTCTGCAAGCACTGAAATTATCGGTAACATATAGTTTGATAGCAAGGTAATTTATAACGAGCAGCAAGTAGCAATTGTAACAAAGGTGCAGCAAGGTAGCCCAATCCTTTTTGTAGCAAAGGACATGCCAGAACGGTCTCTTATAATAAGCAAAGCGTTCTTGAGGACACACGGGAATTTCATCTAGTCACTTTCATCACGTTTGTTTGATTCGCGTTCGCTACTTTGATAATTTGATATGTGGGTGGACCGGTGCTTGGGTGTTGTTCTTGAGGACACACGGGAATTTCATCTAGTCACTTTCACACACGCTTTGCAAACGGCAATTGTGTGCATGCTCGCACACGTTTCCTCTCTGTGAACCGTGTTGGATTATGGTGTATATCACACACGTTTGTGTTTTACCGACCGTGTGCGCCGTAACGACCTACAGAGCGTAATTTCACCATAATTTAATTGCTGCTATTTAAAATTGTACCGAATTGAATTTGAAAGTACGCTATAGCTTTATTCATATTCATCAGGTTCAAACAACCAATGCATTATTTGATTCACAGGTACATATGTTCAAGAATTACATAAGCACCAAATAAAGAATGATGAACCACGGTTGTATACTTGTACTATTAAAGACGGTAAAGAAAGAGGCAAAAGACATTCTGGTTTCTGAACAAGGTGAAGCGGAATGCCCATATTGTGCCCTCCTCCATGTAGAAGGCACACACGACTCTAGTCCAACCCCTTGTGATGGCCGACCGCCCATCCTTCACTGTCTTCATGAACACATCTAGATAGTCATCGTATTTTGGTAGAAATACTTTAACCTTTGCATGACCACCAATCATGTCGTTTGAGAGGTAATCTTGAGTAAAATGCTTTGGGAACCACTGCAAAGGAAAAAGATTCATACATTGTCATCTAACACAACTCATTATGGGCAGTAAAAAGAAGGCTGCAGAGTTCTTACTTACCATCCTGCAGTTTGCTGTTGTCTTGGATAAAGTGTAAAAATAGTTTAATTGCCATATTTTGACCCATTTTACTAACAATCTTTATCAGCTTCCTCACTTAATGCTGGTTCATCAATATCTCATTGCCCCATGCGCAGAAAGTGTCGAAGCGTGGATCTTTACCAATGACATATGTACCTAAAAGCACCAAGTTAATATTAGAAGCTAAATAGCAATTGCACAATGATGTAGTACAACACTCCCTTCGTCCCATTATATAATATCTTATAACATCCAATATACTCACATATTGGATGAATTAACATCTTATATTATGGACCGGAGGGAGTTTATTGCATTTTTACAAATTATCGGCCGATTGACTGCAGTTGTTGTTGTTGTTGTTGCTGCTGCTGCTGCTCCTATTGTTGTTGTTGTTGTTGTTGTTGTTGTTGTTGTTGTTGTTGTTGTTGTTGTTGTTGTTGTTGCTGTTGTTGCTGTTGCTGTTGTTGTTGCTATTGCTGCTGCTGCTGCTGCTGTTGTTGTTGCTGCTGCTGTTATTGATGCTGTTGTTGTTGTTGTTGTTGTTGTTGTTGTTGTTGTTGTTGTTGTTGTTGCGTATATCTAGACATCATCAGAACATTAAGGTAACACTCTTCCTTGTTGGTATGCAGCCTAGGATTGCATATTTAGACATTCAGTACAGTTCATGTTGCTATGTAGCCTCAGATATATTAGATATGGCCCTAGTTAACCTACCGATAAATGGGTTACAGATATATTCAGTTAAAAGTCCGTATCACCGATTAATCCCTTATCAGCCCCCGGCCTATATGGTACCAGCTACCGATATCCTGAACAGTGAGTATATATAAGCCATGGGATCAAACTAACCTCGATGGAAAACAATAGTCGTTCCCAAAATTGTCTTGTGTAAGTACATCGAGAGGCATGTTAAGCACAAAAGGCTAAACATCAACCAAATAAATCCATGGTAGACAAAATAATCTCCAAACGATAGCTTCAGTGTGCAGGTTTAAGCACGCTAGTTAAGCAAAACAAGAAGTGGAAATGTGTGTTAACTACAACAGGCCTAACATTTAACAACAAGAAAATATAGTCATTCAAACTGGCATTGTACCGGTCTAAGTACACTGTTATTGTTAAATAAAAATGGAAAGGCATGTTAACTACAACATGCTTAACAACAACCAAATGTAGTCATTCATAGTGGTATTGTTGAAACTGGTATTGATGAAATTGAACTGCATAGTTCATACTTGCACATATAGAACATCACATTATGAATAATTGGAATAAACAAGTGTTGGTGCAATAATTTGCCTCCTTATGTTTTGGAGTTTGTTGACATAAACAGTATGGGACTTATGTGTTTGCTAGTGCACACATAGTAACAGGTGCCTAGAATCAAGAGGAGTTTAGTTCAAACGACGAAGATAATCCCCTGCATTGTAGTGAAGGTTATCACCGAAGAATATGTTGACAAGAGTGACCCCTTAAAAGTGCTGAAGTGAAGCAATTGGTTTGGTGTCTGTCCGAAAGAAGCGACTGCGTCCGAGAAGAATGAAGATGAAGTGAAGACGTAGCATTTATTTCGTTGTTTCTCTTCTCCTTATTGAGTCATATGACCACCATACTATTAAGAGGGGTGTAGCGTTCGAAACTTTGATTCTCTGATGCTAAACCCAAATCCTATGTAAGTTACGAGAGAGCAGTTGAAGGATGGTTACGTTACTGCCCACAAGAACAAACTAACTTCAGCTCAGAAGGACTCAGAGATCTCCATCTTTGTTTCTGTGATGGCCAATACAATGTTGTTTTAGGATTCTTTTTGATGAGTTCCATTTTTTAAATGTCTGCTCTGCATGGATCATGTAGGTGCCTATTTAAACTGTGAATTCATAATACAGTTTGCTTCATACTAATCACTTTTTTGTATTTATGCAAATAGGGATGCACAGCTTGATTTCAGTGGGTACTGCACAAAATGTTTTGATGGTTCGTGCCCTCCATAATACTTCATCATGCACAATACATCGAATGTTCTCGAATCATTCATTTCCACCTTCAGCCACAAAATTAGCTACAAGAAAGGAGGTGCTGATGTGTTCAAGGTGTTGCAACATAAAAGGCGAAATCCTATAGGCTACGCACGAAGTTGGTTGATTTTAGTGGAATTGCACAAAAAGAACAGCTGGTTTATTTAGCACGAGGTGACATGTCAATCTGCAAATTGATGGCAAACCCCGCCCATTCCATAATCATAGGCATTTGATATTTTGGAATGGGAAAACCTTCTCAAAGTTTGCTCATTGATGTTCGCAAAAGACACACATTTCATATTTTGGAATGGGACAACCTTGTAAAATTTTGCTCATTGATGTTAGCAACAAGACATGCGTTTGATATTTTGGAATGAGACAACATTGTCAAATTTTGCTCATTGATGTTAGCAACAAGACATGCGTTTGATATTTTGGAATGGGATGCCCTATGTCGTCAGCAGCATCGATCAATTTTTCTTTATTTGTGTCTTTAGTTGTGAAGTAAATATTGGCTCTGACGTGTGAATCATTGAGATGCATAATCATCGATTGTTGTGAATGTTGTCTATGAATTGCCAGGCCTGTGAGTTTGATTGCAATGTACAGGCATGCTAAAAACTGCTCAAACTATTTGTACGTGTGAAACTGCAACAAACGAGGTGATCACCATGTGTCCTGAGAATAATGCTAGTACGTATTGTTTTGCATGTTCATCTAATGCCACTGATACAAGAATTCGAACTAATCGGACTAAATTCGTTCATATATACACGACCGGATTTCATATAAACATGCCGGATTTCATTACATTTCACACATTCTTCAACTAAAAAGGGGTGCGCTAGAGGTATAATTAATTAACCTAATCTATGATCTCCGACGCCCATTTCCCGTGTCCGGCTGAACCCCAAGAACTAAAGCTTCTTCTCCAGCTTCACCTCGCCACTCTCCAGCTCCTCCTTCGGAGCCACAGGAAGTAAAGTTGTCCGACTCCACGTCGCCGCCAAGCAGCTAATCGGCCGTCGATGTTCAACCAGCCAAGCTTGGCTTCAACCGGAGCGTAGGAGCGGTGGCCTTACTTGGACCCGAGTGGTGGCGACCTACTGTCTTCTACTCTTCCTCGTTTTCTGTGTGGCGCGGCCTCGTTGCCGGCGGGGCGGGGCCTCGACGGAGCCGGCGATGTCCTCTGTCTCATTGCCGGCGGGGCAGAGCCTCGGTGGAACGGGGAAATCCTTCCTCTCGGGCGGGGCCTCGGCGGAGCCGGCGATGTCCTCTGCCTCGTTGTTGGCGGGGCGGGGCCTCGATGGAGCAGGGCCTCGCTGTAGCCGGCGAAGTCCTCCTCCTTGGTGCCGGCAGGGTGGGGCCTCGACGGAGCCGACATTGTCCTCTGCCTCGTCGTCGGTCTCGCCAAACAGCGCCTCGCCTGCTTCATCGCCCTCTTTGTAGGCGGCCGCAACCTCCGCCACCCGCATGCTGTACCACCAGCGCGCGAGGCGGCTCTCGCCGGCAGAGCGGTATGACTCGAGTAGTGCCTCCTGCTCCGCCCGCTCCGCGGCGATCTGCTCCTGGAGAACATGGTGGTTGTAGGCGGCGTCGGCCTGCGCTTCCCGGAACTGCTCCTCACGCTTCTGCCTCACCATGTCCATGTATTGGGCATGGGCCTCGCCGATGGTCATGGTGCAATGCACCGGCGAGGATGGCGCGGAGGAGGAGGTTGGCGCCGGCTCATCGACGACCACGTTTTCCATTGGGACGTCGTCGTCCTCCGGCTGCCTGCCGGCCAGCCAGTCGGCAGCAATGGCTGCCATATCCTTCTTCTGGTCCATCGTCCGCCCGTCTCGGAGAGCGCTGGAGTGTGTGGAAGCCATGGTGGGAGTGGTGTGGATAGGAGAAAGGGAACGGAGGCGGATGACTGCGGCTATGGCCGGCGCAACAGTTTATATAGCAATGGTGGGCAGTAGAGGGACGGACGGGTGGCGCCGGAGTAGCCGTCTCGGCAACCGCATATCAGTAATGTGGGCGGCAGACGGACGGACGGCAGTTGTGTCGTTTGAACACAGAGCAGTCGCGTGCACCGGGAAGCGGCGGGCGGTGCTGGCCGTTTTGGGAGGGAAGCGCGCTCGGGCGAGGAAGGGGGTCTGGGTGGGCCAAGGCGGTCATACTCGTGCTTGGCAGTGGTCCAATCCAGCAGCCGGACATGCTGGCTCGCCAGCGAGCTCGCCGACCTCAGCGACGACAACCAGACGATGGACGAGGCTTCCGACGAGGAGCCGGCGCCACCACCCAAGCCGGTTCATGCTGTGTTCACCATAGAGCAGGTGCGGCCGCACTTCGACGCCCTAATGGTGGAAGAGCTACCAGCGCCGCCGCAATCGGCATTCCGGCAAGCGCAGAAGGACCAGTGCTACAACCTCCATCTCCTCAACAAGCACCGGCTCGCCGAGGGACGAATCGCCGACGAACAAGCGAACAACAATGCCGTCGCAGACATGTGGCCCGATGATCCTGGCTTCCTGAATGAGCAACGAGCGTTGTATCAGACCATCCATAGGGCCCGGGAGGCCCTCTCCGTCGTCCTTCGAGTTGTTGCGCTTGTCGTGGCGTCGCCGTCTCGCGTTGTCAACATGCACGGTCAACGAACATGAGGAATCAGGAGATGACTTTATGTGGAGAGGATGACAGTACGGACCCACCAGCGCCATAGCCGTACGTACGCAAGTGCCTCCTTATTATATACAACTATATAAAAAAAATTCTTCCTCCTAGTTTCCTGACATCACGGTCCCACACCATTGTCAACCTATATAGTCGATAAACGAGGGAATTGCACAAGCGGTGGCCACAGCTGGGACCCAGCAGCTCGAGCAGTATTTATTTTTTGAGGTGTGAGCAGAGTTTTTCTTGAGAGATGTTTTTTTTGTTCTTTAGAGGAGCAGGGTATCAACTGGGCGGGTTGTGGCCCGTCTAGCCCAGGCTATTATTTTATGTCGACCAAATATCCAACCCAGATATAAATTTTTCAAGGTGAAAATGGCTAGCCCAGCTATACCCTTTTTGAGGAATACCCAACCCAGGTCAACTTGTTATTCTCCGCCCGCTGGCCTGCAAATCTTTCCTCGGAGGGATGTATTAGGCTTGCCAAGAAAATGGGCTTTAAGACATAATAAATGGGCTGTAACTATAAAAATTGGGTTGTAAATATAAAAAATGCACCGAACAGATAATTAGTTTCAAAATTATTATTTTTGGATTTTGAAAATTTTCATTTCATTACTTGTTGCACGCGCAAAATTTCATTGGATTTTTACCTAATACAAATTTATTTTGAAATTAGATTTATTCTGACTCGAAACTGCGGGATAAAATTTTTTTGGATCCCATCAAAATGTGGGAAATTTGGTTGTATTTTTTTGAGGGGTTGGTTGAAATTATTACCCGTTGTCCTGGCTAGAAAATGGGCTGTAATTTCAACAAACAGTAAATGGGCTGCATTAAATTCCATTAGAATTAAAAAATGGGCTGTACATTATTACAAATCGCAAATGGGATATTTGTTCTCTGCCACAGATGTGATGCTCACTTGTGGGCCTACTAAGTTGACGCGTACGGAAGGCTTTGTCAACTTATAGTCAACACATGATTCTAGCAGCAGTGGCCATTGGATGTCCATCCAACGGCTGTCGTGCTTCTTCGGCTCGGATATTCTTGCTTCAACCACCCAAACCACCGCCAGCGGTACCGCCTGCTACCGCCTCCCATGGCCGGCTGTGCTGCCGCGCAGGCCTTACCGGCCCTCCCTACTCCCATCGCCATCCAGGCCATTCCTCTACTCACCAACACCTCCTGTTATTCTCCGGCGACAGCAGCTTCACGCCGCAGCCGAACCAGTGAACCTGCGTACTCCCCTCCGCGTGGGCATCCACTGTTATGTCTTCGCCGGCTCCAGGTCATTCCCTTCCTAGGCCTCGCCATCATCCACCGCGTTGGTTCTCTCGGCGCGGTGTGGTCAACTTTGTCAACAAACGATAGCCATCGGAAGAGGCATGTACATGGAGTGGCTGACAGTAAGGACCCACATGGCCCATGGCCGCACACAAGCAAGTGCCTCCTTATTATGTGAAAACAAATGGTTTCTCCCCCTGACAGGTTTGACCCACCAGCTACATCTTCACATGCAAGGAAGTGCCTCCTTATTACACTGAAAAAAGTTTCCTCTCCCTGACAACTGGGACCCACCAGCTTTATTATGATCCATTTCATGAGAATATAGATTGTACCAAAGATGCTAAATTATTTTCTTTTTATTCTAACTCGAAAAAGAAGAAATAAAAAAAACAAGAAAACATCTTCGCACGCAAGTGCCACCTTATTACGCGCAAAAAAATGATTCCACCCTACTAGCTGGGACCCACCAGATTTGGAGGCTGACTTGTGGGCCTAGTAAGTTGACGCGTACACATGGCTTTGTCAACTTAGTCAGATTCTAACTACAGTGACCGTTGGATGTTAGTCCAACGGTCGTGCTGTGTCTTCAATCTCTGCTCTTCTTGCTCCAGCCGCCCAAACCAGCGCCCGACGTACCGCCTGCTCCAGCCTCTCGTGGCCGGTTGTGCTGCCGCGCAGGCCTCACCGCCCGACCATACTACCACCGGCCAGGCCTTCCCTCTACTCACCCACACCCCTTGTTCTTCTCCGGCAATGGCAGCCTCACACTGCAGCCGAACCAGTGAACCCTCGTACTCCCCTCCGCGTGGGCATCCACCTACCTCGTCTTCCCTGGCTCCACGTCGTTCCCTTTTTAGGCCTCGCCATCATCCACCGCCTTAATGCTCTCGGCGCGGCGTGGTCAACGAGGTCAATGAACGACAGCCATCGAAAGAGGACTTTAGGCGGTGAGGCTGACAGCTGGACCCACCAGCCACATCTTCGAACACAAGGAAGTGCCTCCTTATTACTCACAAAATAAAAATGATTCCTCCCCTGACAGCTGGGACCCAGCAGCTATATCTTCGCACGCATGGAAGTGCGTCCTTATCCTCCCTGACAGATGGGACCCACCCGATTGAAGTGTGCGTAGCGTTGTCTGTCTGGTCGTGAACGTGTACGTACATACCGGTCGATCGGTCTCTCTGCAATGATGGACCGTGGCCGAGTAAGTAGCGACACGTGTTATAGTAGAGCCCCCAACATAGCAGTTCAGGCAGTCCCATCTAAATCGTGTACACGTACGCACAGCCACATGCCAAAAAATATAGCCACGTACGTACATACATGCGGGGTCTCAAACGCGTACTCGCGCATACGGACGACAGCAACGGCATCCTATTCATCGGGAGGCAACCGACTGGGTCAAAATGCATCATGTTCAACGGGAGCCAACCGCCTTGGACGGAACAGCCAAAACGGGGTCTCGCATACCATAGAACGGAGGAAACGGCCTTCTATTTGACCGGCTACGGTCGAAACAGGATCCTGTTCATCGAGAGGGGTCTGGTGTACCGCAAAACGGAGGAAACAGACTTCTGTTCAAGCTCCTATGGTCAAAACGGGGTCCTGTTGATCGGGAGGGGTCTGGCGTACCGCAAAATGGAGGAAATGAACTTCTGTTCAAGCGCCTATGGTTGAAACAGGGTCCTGTTCATCGGGAGGGGTGTGGTGTACCGCAAAACAGGACTCCATGAGGCTACTATTCATCCACCATCGACTACCTCCAGCCTCCCCGGGATACTGTTCATCCATCGTCGACTTCCTCAGCCTCCGCCTGCTATTGTTCATCCACCGTCGACCTCCTCCCGCATCCACAAGCCACTGTTCATCCACGGGCTACTGTTCATCCAGCCTCCACCGGCTACTGTTCAACCAGCCTCCACGGGGTTCTGTTCATCCACCCCCAACCGGCTGGGGTGTGTGGCGGCCTCCTCGGGATCCTGTTCATCCAGCAGCAACCGCCTACTACCATGGGGTCCTGTTCATCCAGCGGCAACCGCCTACACACGGTCGGGGCCCAGTTCATCCAAACCCCACCGGGAACTGTTCATCCACAACCAACCAACCGGCTGGACTCACTACGTCTCGAGTCTTCTACGTACGTATCGCACGCGCGGCAGCAACATGCACTGTTCATCCAGAGGCAAGCCAACCGGCTAGGTACCTCTTGCACGGGGGTTCGATCGGCTTCAGTAAGTAGCAGCAGCAGCGATCGATCTGGTTCAGTTAGCAGAGAAGGAGTCGGTCTGGTTCAATTAGCAATGAAGGGATCGATCGATTGGCTTCAGTACGTAGAAATGCGATCACTCGGGTTCAGTAAGCAACGCTTCTCGCTCGGGTTCAGTTATAGCAACATGACTCGCACCACGCGCGTGTACGAGAGAGAAACGTGCAATCCACACTGCATCGCTCGGCCCTGACCACCCACCATAACCGGGAACTCCCCGAAAATTTCGTGGCCCTCACTTCTACCATGATTTTTTATGTCATGGACAGCCCAAAGATTGTCATGCAGGTGCGTCCCCGGCCCGCCCAGGACGAAAAGCCTATTTTCTGTCATGATTTTTTGTCATAGAAGTAGGAGCCCACCACATCTATGATGATACGTGTTTTTGTCACAATTATCGTCATAGAAGTGTCATAATCATGACATAATTTTTTTTCGTTCGGGACATAATGTCACGGATGTGTCTTTTTTTAGTGAGAGTTTCTTGTCAAAGTCACATGGAAGAAGTTTTAAGCAAGAATCGATATCAAAAGTGATGAGTGAAATACATGATTTCAATCGCACTTGTGTTAAATATGTTCCATAGTATGTAAACAACCAGATATGTCTGGTACTCCAAGTAAGTTGTGAGTAAAATTACCATAATGACGAAATTGTTGATCATAGGACAACAGTGAAAATGTCATTGAGCACGAACGACATGTTTCTCGCGTACAGAGAAGATGAAGAGATTGTTGTAAGGAATTACATAATACAGGCTCATCGTAAGTAGTATATCAATAAAATCTTCATCAGTGCTCCAAGCGATTTTTGGTTTCAATTAAATGAATTATGGTTGCATGGTAGGTTGGAATTGGTCCAAGAAAGTTACTGTGGTGAATTCTATAACATAAGGCTGGGTATATTGTGCCTTAGAAGCAACAATAGCGGGTGATGAATCAAAGGTTCATTTATGAACTCGGTGTGTTTTCTAGATAATTGTGCAAATGGAACACTATTCTCAATAGTGGTTCCATAGCTCAACCTAAGGAATCAAAGGTCCTACCCATCATTCAATATATACTGAGCCTGTTTCACATAAATTATGAATTCTTGTGAAGCATGATAGATGCATAAATATGCAAATGATACACACGGATCTTAAGTTGTCAAGATCTAATAGGAAGAAGGCTATACCACAAGAAAAGCATGAACAAACACTGGATTGCCATTGGTGTAAAAGAAAATGTGCTAACTAGATTATTGACTCTAGTGCAAGTGGGAGACTATTGAAAATATGCCCTAGAGGCAATAATATTGTATTATTTTATTTCCCTATTCATAATTAAGAGTTTATATTTCATGCTATAACTACCATCCTGGAATATGCGATTCAGTGGAAAACTCATATGCATGTGTGGAATGATAAATGGTAGAAGAATGGGTTCCTAGTCTCGCCTCTAAGACTATCTCTAGTGTTGTTAGTGATCATGTTTTCCGAATCATAGGATATCGTTAAGTGTAACGATAGTCCTAAAACAACATTGAGATTATGACGTTAGAAGAACGACCGTATTGTATCGACCCAAACTTGTTTGTTATACTCTGAAATAATATCGTCTGAAATCAATTGTTATAACATGGAGTGTTAGTATGTGTTTTAGTTCCTAAGACCATGAGAGCATTGTGGTCACTTCCAACTGTACCGTGAGCTTTAGGGTTGCTCAAACATCATCTGTAACATGGTGACCATAACGACAACTTACAGGTTCATCGAAAAGTTTGACAAGGGACAAGATAGCTCGAGAGTGGGATTTGCTCCTCCGATGATGGAGAGATATTCTTAAGGTCCTCTCAGTGTGACGACATCAATCATCGTCTGGACAGACATAAGTGACTATGTCATGGGGATGCCAGAACACTTCAATGAGAAAGAAAAACAAAACCGGTAATGAGAAGAATGGTATAGTGATCATGTGCATGACTCAAGAGGATACTGGCACACCTCGTGTTTTGTAAAGTATCGCAAAGCAAAGCGAACATCACATAAACGTTCACTCGAATGACATTCATCATAGGGATCGACATGGACGTCCACGGTTCCTCTATCGGTCATTGAACGAAGGAGTTCCGTTCATGTCTATGATTTACCGAACCTACGGGGTCACAAGCTTAAGGTAATCACGATCTACTGAGTGTTAGTAGGATGAGATTATCGAGTATTTATTTGTGGAATTATTTCTTTAATATTCACAATCGTTTTGAGAGGTACCAGAAGCGTTTTGGGGTCACCAGAAGGGTTTCAGAGTTTTTCGGGAAATACCAGGTATTGCCGATAAATTGTATATAGGTGGAATTTTTTTGGATATGTTAAATTATATATATATATATATATATATATAATGCTCTACTAATTGTTAGAAGGCTTTTATATTTAATTTAATATCAATGATCCTTAAAAGGCCAATTGGTGGAAGGAGTATTGGGCCACCATGGCCCAATAGGAAGTGGCGCCCGCCCTTTCCTTGTGGGGGGTGCGAATACGAGTGGGGGAGGAGTACAACTCCTCCCCTTTCTCGGCATCCCGAGGAGGGCCTTTCCCTCCTTGGTGGCTACCCCTCCTTCGCCCTCTAACCAATATATACTACATGATTTTGCCCTTTGTGATATACAAGTTTTGGAGCCTCCTCTAGTTCATCTCTATCGCGACCCGGTCCTGAGAGTTCCCTCGAATCTCTGTGCTTTATGTGCTAGTCCTTGGATCGATTGCTGACATGCACAGTTAATGATGAAATACCAAGAAATAACACATGTCATAGTATTCACAGATCCAGTCTTTAAGGCATTACATACCTGCTAGCTCATGGACTACCTTATAATACAATCCTACAGCGGAGATAATATTCTAGTCTTGTGATGACCATCCACACACAGGCAGCAGTTGAGTATAGCATCATAACGCTACTTCGTACCTTTCTTTGAATCAATGCTAGGTTAGTACACAGTTCAGGCAATCTTGAGTAAGGTTTTGACCAAACCCTAGGTTAATGCAGCAGTGATTCATCTTATAACATGTACTTAGTTGGATGCTTAACTTATTCAGAGTAGTTAGTTGGGTGCAGTAGTTGGATTTTGTACTGAAGGTTTTGTTGGATGCAGTAGTGATGCAGTACTGAGGTAGTAGTGTTTCAGAAAAGCATGGTGGATTCACAGAAGAATTTGTACCCAGTTGCAGGTGCATTACTATAGTTTTTAGTCAGTTGGCATAACTGCATTTTGTAGCAGAAGACACTTATTCAGTTATGGTTATAAATTATGTACAAGTCACAAAGGGTTTTTAATTAACACATTATGTAATGCAGGCTGGATGATGACATTTGGGAGGTGAGGCTGCATTTCCAGGGCGGAGATAACATGGAAAGACGATTCTCTCTTTCACACATCACTTTTCTCAACTTGATAGCACTGACTGAAATTGAAGGCTATGGGTCAGATGACAACATGTACTGGGGAAAAGAATTAAGAATTGCACATGATGGTTTATTGCTTCTGGATAGTCAAGAGGTAGTTGAAGAAATGATAGAACACTCTGATTTCATAGTTATGAATATCTTAGTGGCCAAGGCAAATGAAGACAGAGATGTTGAATTTAATAGGGCTCACCATGCTTGTAAAGAACAAGTTCCTTTAGGCAATCCAGTGGGGGGCCCTGGTTTTGTGTTAAGTCTGTCACAAGATGGAGTAGTTCACCCTCTTTAAGTTAATCTCAACACACAACAGAGCTGCAACTTGAACATGACAGAAGCTCCTGGTGGTGATGATGGAGATGATGTTGGTGAGGATGGACGTGCTGGTGGTGAGGATGGAACTGCTGGTGTACAAGATGATGATATTGATAAATCATCCTCATAGTTGAGATTGATAGGGGTGATTATAGAGGGATAAAGATGTCTTACAAGACTTGGAAGAGAGGTGAAGAAAATGTTGTCAATGAAGAAGAAAGATATGTTGCACAAGATAGACCCGAGTTTGAAGGAGATAGTGATGTTTTAGAGTTTTGGCAGGAGGAGAAAGAGGCTGACAATGGAGAGGAGACAGTGGTGGAAAAAGGCAGGCCTGAGAAACTTAAGCATGTTAGAAGAGCGGCAGTAAACCCAGGGCCTACTTCCAGAGCTCACAGTGAGCCAGAGATCCCAAAGTTTCAAGATTTTGTACTTGAACCTGATGAATTTTGCCTCCCTAGTGATGTTGGCATTTCTGATTCAGATGGGGAGGTTCCTATACCACCTTTTGGAAGGAAGAGAATATTGAAGAAGAAGAAGAAGAAGGAGAGGAAATAGTATGACCCACTACTACCTGATGCACATGAGCAGTTGTGCAAGGACCTTTGCTTTACTAATGTGTATGAGTTCAGAAAGGCATTGAGAAATTTTGATGTTAGGGCTTTGAGAAACTTTCAGTACCATAGGAATGAAGCAACAAGGATTATTGTTTGGTGGCCAGACAGAAAAAATGGTTGTGAATTTTTCATGACTGCCTCCAAAGTAGTGCATGAACATACATTCACAATCAAGAAGTGCCACCTGGATCACACTTGTGGAGCTAGTGAAGAGAGTACCAATGTGAGTGCACAGTGAGTTGCAGAAGTTGTGGAGGACACAGTTAGATCAAATGTAAAGGCTGATGTAGAGACAATTCTGAAACATAGTAAGAAAAAGTTTGGGGTGCATGTTCCTAGGAGTTTGGCCTATAGGGCAAGACTCATAGTTGTTGATGTTGTGTAAGGTGATCAGAGAGACCAGTATCTCAGGCTGAGGGACTACCTATAATGTGTGCTTGACACAAACCCTGGAAGCAGATGCATAGTGACCAATTTTTAGGATCCTTTGAACCCAGCACTCACAACAAGGTTCAAGTACATGTTCTACTACCTCCAGGCATCAAAGGATGGATTCCTTGGTGGTTGTAGGCCTTTCATAGGCAAATTTTAGTTATGTACTCCTTTTTCAAATTTAACTATTGGTTATAGGTATTTCATTTGACCCTAAATATAACTGTTTATGCAGGACTTGATGGTTGCTTCATCAAGTTATCCACAGGTCAACAGATATTGGCAGCAACAGGGAGAGATGGGAACAAAAATATATTCCCAATTGCTTTTGGGGTGGTTGACAAAGAGGATGGTGACAGTTGGACCTCGTTTCTTAACCAGCTTAGAGTGTGCATTGGCACTAGTAACAGATTTGGGAACTACACCATCATGTGTGGCAGACAGAAGGTATTTTCTCTGACTTGCATTAATATGACTAATGCACATAGACATGCTGCTATAATTTTCTTATTTGTTGATTATGAAATCAAACAATGGGATCTTCTTAAGGCAACTAATGAAGTATTTCCTCAATCCCCACAATGATATTGCCTTGGACACATATATGCCAACTTCCAGTCAACTGGCTTAAGAGCACAAGAACTTAAAAATGGGTTGACAAAGCTAGCTATTCCTTCAATGAACATTGTCATAAAGCTGGAATGGCTGGTTTGAAAGCAGTATGTGAACCATCTTACATATGGTTGAATGGGATCCCTAAGGAGTGTTGGGCTAGATATGCAATGGATCATGTGTGCAAGACTGACTTGGTTGTCAACAACCTTAGTGAGGTTTTCGACAAGATGATTCTAGATGTTAGGTCCAAGCCAATTAAGACCATGTTTGAAGGGTTGAGGACCAAACTAATGGTTAAGTACCATGGCATAACAGAGAAAACAGAGAATTGTAGGTGGGAAATAACCCCACATTACATGGAGAAGCTTGAAGAGAGCAAGAAAGGGCTAAATATTGTGAAGCATACATGGTTGGTCCCAACATCTGGCAAGTTACTAGTGGAGAGAACACTTATTGTGTGAAGCTGAATGAAGGGAGTTGTTCTTGCAGGAGGTGGGACATGATTGGATCACCTTGGCGCCATGCAATAGCTGCTATGCAGAAGATAAAAGTTCACCCACAACATTATGTGCATCTATTCTTTAAGAAGGAAATGTGCAAGGCTGCATACTAGCACATCATCTACCTTGTTCCTGGACCAGAATTTTGGCCAAACAACAACACACCAGACATTGAGCCACCTATATTTAGGGATAAGAAAGGGAAGAAGCAGACAACTAGAAGAAAAGGTGAATTTGAAGTGCCAGCTCCAAAGGATACATCAAGGATGGGGACAATAACATGTAGTAACTACAACAAGCAAGGCCACAGGTGGACACTCTGTGGAGACAGTCTTAAGACCAAGTTTTAGAGAAGGAAAAACATGCATGAGGTAACTAAGCCAATGCAAAATATTATAGCAACTTTGGCATCTAATATCAATGCATCAATGTTATCAACTGCTACTTGTTTAAATTGTAGGAGAACAGAGCATCCTACCAAGCAGCTTCAGCACCACCCAGGCCACCTACAGCAAGTGTTACTCCAGGTCCATCCAGAGCAGCAGGGGCGGGCCCAGGAATTGAGGATTGTGTATTCAAAATTTGAAAACTTTTTTTGGAAGAATATAGCCTTCCTTTTGGCGCGTAACCGATTATAGCAGCATATTGTACTAGTTCTAAACTATATAAAAGATATTGCATAATATATTATATATTGATAAAATTGAGCATAATTTAGTATTGTTCAACATATAGAAGTAAAAATTGTTAAATATATCGTGGCAAAATCTAAGATCTATAGAGGATAGAAAATAGGAAATGATAAGAAATCTTACAAATGACAGGACAACTTTGTGATCCTTGATGCTTTAAAAATGTGTGATGATGTCCTCATCCTTAACTCGTAAGAAGAATTCACTTTCAGTGAATGTGACCAAGCAATCATTCAAGTAGTTTTGCGCCGTGTTGCTTCTTAGCTTGCTTTTTTATATAGCTGACTGCAAACAAGTCTCTAGTTTCACTATAATTAACTAGAAAGACAAGTGGTCAAACTATCTTAATCTTGTACATCTGAAGTCTGCAGTTTGTACTGCAGCCTGCTGGACAGCAAGAAGAAAACCTTGTCCCCTGCTTGCACCCTACGGTGATACATGAATTCAGATTTCAGAAGGGCATCACATGAATTGCAACAGGCCTAGGGCAGTATGCATCTAATTAGCAATTATTGCTTGTACCATGTACCAATGCACTTTGAACCCCAATCCGAAGCAGTATACATGAATTGTTTCTTTGAAAATCAGCATGAGATGAGAGGAGAGATCCCAATTTCAGAAATTGAAGGAATAATACATCTAGTTAGCAAGTATACCTTCAGTAGTTGAATCTGTGGGTTCTGTCTTTGAAATAGAATTGATGCGGGAGGGATCAGAAGTTCGGAACCAAAGGGAGGCAGGGAGCGAAGGATGGATTCGTCGCACCATGCGCGCCTCCCTCAGGCCTGGCCGCTGTTTGCACGAGTGGTCGTTGATCAGACGACGGCAACAACCCTGGCTGCCTGGCGCCTCACCACTCGCATGCGAACTAAGGATCTGCCGAATAGGGGATGAGGGAAAGGGAGGTGCCGCCATGCCGGTTCATCTCTCGTCAGATCGATCGATAGACTTTTTTTGGCGATGTTGGGCATATTCGTGCGGTGCGCTACAACTATTTGGCCCAGGTCATGGTGTTGCGCGTGGGTGATACGTCTCCAACGTATCTATAATTTATGAAGTATTCATGTGATGTTTATTATAGTTTTGTATGATTTTGGTGCACTTTTATATGGCTTTTATATGACTTTCATGGACTATCCTATTGACCTAGTGCCCAGTGCCACTTGCTATTTTCTACTTGTTTTTGGTTTTCCAGAAAATCCATATCAAACAAAGTCCAAATGCAGCGAAACTTTTTGACGATTTTTTCTGGAAGGAAAGGGACCCAGGAAGCTTCAAGAGAGTATCAGAAGGGCCACGAGGGCCCCACAAGCCACCATGGCACGCCCAAGGGGGTGGTCGCACCCTGGTGCCTCGTGGGCCCCCTGTGGCACCCCTTTGCGTGAGACTGGCACCAAAAATTCCTATATATTAAAAAAACCACGAAAGTTATCCTAGATGAGAAGTTCCGCCGCCGCAAGCCTCCGTACCTTCGAAATACCATCTGGAGACCTGTTTCGGCACCCTGTCGGAGGGGGAAATCATCACCAAAAGCCATCTTCATCATCTCGGTGGTCACCATGATGAGGATGGAGTAGTTCACCCTCGGGGTTGAGGGTATGTACTAGTAGGTATTTGCTTGATCTCTCTCTCTCTCTCTCTCTCTCTCGTGTTCTTGATTTGGCATGATCTTGATGTACTGCGAGCTTTGTTAATATAGTTAGATCATATGGTGTTTTGCCCCTCTCTATCTTGTTGTGATGAATTGAGTTTTTACCTTTGAGGTTTCACTATTAACAGTTTGAATACTTTTATGGATTTGACAACACTTAATGTATGTCTTGCATATGGATACCCATGGTGACATTGGGGTGTGCTATTGATTCACTTGATGTATGTTTTGGCACTCAACTAGGGGATTCCCGAGGTGACATTGGGGTAATCTATGTATAGGGGTTGATGCACATTTTTGTCCTACTTTCTCCGGTAGAAATCTTGGGGCACTCTTTGAAGTTCTTTGTTTTCGATTGAATATTATGAATCTGAAGTTGTTTGATGCATATTGTATAATTGACTCACAAATACTTGTGGTGACATTGGAGTATATAGGTGACATTAGAGTTGGTTGATGCGTATCATATGGTCTTATTTTAGTACGAACTCTAGGGCTGTTCATGACACTTATAGGGATTGCTCAATAGATTGATCGGAAAAGATAACTTTGAGGTGGTTTCGTACCCTACAAACAATTTCATCTTATGTTCTCCACTAGAAAACAACTTTGGAGTGATTCTTTGTCGCATGTTGAGGGATTGTTATATGATTCAATTATGTTAGCACTGTTGAGAGATTGCACTAGTGAAAGCATGAACCCTAGGCCTTGTTTTCAAGCATTACAATACCGTTTGTGCTCCGTTTTATCACTTGCTACCTTGCTGGCTTTTTATTTTCAAATTAAAAAAACCTATATCTACTATCCATACTACACTTGTATCACCATCTCTTCGCCGAACTAGTGCACCTATACAATTTGCCATTGTATTGGGTGTGTTGGGGACACAAGAGATTTCTTGTATTTGGTTGCAGGGTTGTTTGAGAGAGACTGCTACTTCTTGAGCTTGTGTTGGTTTTTCCCTTGAAGAGTAAAGGGTGATGCAGCAAAGTAGAGATAAGTATTTCCCTCAGTTTGAGAACCAAGGTATCAATCCAATAAGAGGAACACACAAGTCACCAATGATTGCACCTACACAAACAAACAAATACTTGCACCCAATGCGATAAAGGGGTTGTCAATCCCTTCACGTTTACTTGCAAGGATGAGATCTGATAGAGATAGGTATAAAAGATAAATAAAAGTGCAAAACTAAATAAAATTAAATAATTTGCAGCAAGGTATTTTTGGGTTTTTGGTTTTATAGATCTGAAAATAATATGATAAAAATAGACCCGGGGGCCATAGTTTTCACTAGAGGCTTCTCTCTTGAAAGAACGCATACAGTGGGTAAACAAATTACTATTGAGCAATTGATAGAAAAGCGCAAAGTTATGACGATATCTAAAGCAATGATCATGAATATAGGCATCACATCCATGACAAGTAGACCGACACCTGCCTGCATCTACTACTATTACTCCACACATCGACCGCTATCCAGTATGCATCTAGTGTATTAAGTTAAAAAGAATGGAGTAATGCCTTAAGCAAGATGACATGATGTAGAGGGATAGATCCAATCAATATGGTAAAAACCCCATCTTTTTATCCTTAATGGAGACATTACAAATACGTGCCTTGCTACCCCTTCTGTCACTGGGTGAGGACACCGCAAGATTGAACCCAAAACAAAGCACCTCTCCCATTGCAAGATAGATCAATCTAGTTGGCCAAACCAAATCAATAGATCGGAGAGAAATACAAAGCTATCTTAATCATGCATAAAAGAGTTTATAGAAGACTCAAATAATATTCATAGATAATATAATCATAAATCCACAATTCATCGGATGTCAACAAACGCACCGCAAAAGAAGATTACATCGAATAGAACTCCAAGAACATCGAGGAGAACATTGTATTGAAGATCAAAGAGAGAGAAGAAGCCATCTAGCTACTAGATATGGACCCGTAGGTCTGTGGTAAACTACTCACACATCATCGGAAGGGTAGCAAGGTTGATGTAAAGGCCCTCCGTGATCGAATCCCCCTCCAGCAGAGTACCGAAACAGGTCTCCAGATTGGATCTCACGAGGATAGAAACTTGAGGCAGCGGAAAAATATTTTTGGTGTGCTCGCTGGTATACGGGGAATATTTGGGTATTTATGGAGCAAGGATTATGGTTCGGAGAGCCTTGAGGGGCCCACAAGCTTGGGGGGTGCCCTCCCCTAGGGCACGCCTCCTGGGCTTGTGGCCCTCTCTTGGCTCTTCTGGCCTCCGCCCAAAGCTTCCTAGGTGTCTTCTGGTCCAAGAAAAATCGTCAAAAAGTTTCGTTCCGTTTGGACTCCATTTGGTATTGATTTTCTGTAGAAGACAAAAACAAAGAAAAAACAGCAACTGGCACTGGGCACTAGGTTAATAGGTTAGCCCCAAAAAATGATATAAAATAGCATAATAATGCATATAAGACATCCAAGGTGGATAATATAATAGCATGGAACAATAAAAAATTGTAGATACGTTGAGACGTATCAAGCATCCCCAAGCTTAATTCCTGCTCGTCCTCGAGTAGGTAAATGATAAAAACAGAATTTTTGATGTGGAATGCTACCTAACATGTTTATCATGTAATCTTTCTTTATTGTGGCATGAATATTCAGATCCATAAGATTCAAAACAAAAGTTTAATATTGACATAAAAACAATTATATTTCAAGCATACTAAATAAAGCAATCATGTCTTCTCAAAATATCATGGCTAAAGAAAGTTATCCCTACAAAATCATATAATCTTGTCATGCTCTATCTTCATAACACAAAGTATTTATCATGCGCAACCCCGATGACAAGCCAAGCAATTGGTTCATACTTTTAATGTTCTCAAGCTTTTTCAACTATCACGCAGTACATGAGCGTGAGCCATGGATATAGCACTATAGGTGGAATAGAATATGATGGTGGAGGTTATGTGGGGAAGACAGAAAAGGCGAAAGTCTCACATTGACAAGGCTACTCAATAGGCTATGGAGATGCCCATCAATTGATGTCAATGCAAGGAGTAGGGATTGTCATGCAACGGATGCACTAGAGCTATGCGTGTATGAAAGCTCAAAATTAAACTAAGTGGGTGTGCATCCAACTCGCTTGCTCACGAATACCTAGGGCATTTTGAGGAAGCCCGTCATTGGAATATACAAGCCAAGTTCTATAATGAAAAATTCCCACTAGTAATATATGAAAGTGACAAAATAGGAGACTCTCTATCATGAAGAACATGGTGCTACTTTGAAGCACAAGTGTGGAAAAGGATAGTAAGATTGTCCCTTCTCTCTTTTTCTCTCATTTTTATTTTTTTCTTCTTTTTTTATTTTGGGCTCTTGGGCCTCTTTTTTTATATATTTTGGGCTCTTTGGCCTCTTTTTATTTTAAGTCCGGAGTCTCATCCCAACTTGTGGGGGAATCATAGTCTCCATCATCCTTTCCTCACATGGGACAATGCATTAATAATGATGATCATCACACTTTTATTTACTTACGACTCAAGAATTACAACTCGATACTAGAACAAAAAGATGACTCTATATGAATGCCTCCGGTGGTGTACCGGGATGTGCAATGATCTAGCATAACATGTATAAAAAAAAATAAACGGTGGCCAAGCCACAAATACTATGCCAACTACATGATCATGCAAAGCAGTATGACAATGATGTTGTGTGTCATAATAAAACGGAACGGTGGAAGTTGCATGGCAATATATCTCGGAATGGCTATGGAAATGCCATAATAGGTAGGTATGGTGGATGTTTTGAGGAAGATATAAGGTGGCTTATGTGTGAAAGAGCGTATCATATCACGGTATTTGGATGCACCGGCGAAGTTTGCACCAACACTCAAGGCAAGAAAGGGCAATGCATGGTACCGAAGAGGCTAGCAATGGTGGAAGGGTGAGAGTGCATATAATCCATGGACTCAACAATAGTCATAAAGAACTCACATACTTATTGCAAAATTTTATTAGCCATCAAAGCAAAGTACTAATACGCATGCTCCTAGGGGGATAGATTGGTAGGAAAAGACCATCGCTCATCCCCGACCGCCACTCATAAGGAAGACAATAAAAAATAAATCATGGTCCAACTTCATCGCATAACGAGAGACCATACGTGCATGCTTCGGGAACCACAAACCTTAACACAAATATTCTTACTAATCCACAATTACTCACTAGCATGACTCTAATATCACCATCTTTATATCTCAAAACAAATGCAAGGAATCAACTTCTCATATATTCAATGATCTTCATGAAAGTTTTTATTATATCCCTCTTGAATACCCATCATATTAGGACTAAATTCATAACCTAAGCAAATTGACATACTATTTTTAAGACTCTCAAAATAATATAAGTGAAGCATGAGAGTTCATCAATTTCTTCAAAATAAAACCACCGCCGTGCTCTAAAAAGATATAAGTTAAGCACTAGAGCAACTACCTAGCTCAAAAGATATAAGTGAAGCACATAGAGTATTCTAATAAATTCACGATTAATGTGTGTCCCTCTCAAAAGGTGTACACAGCAAGGATGATTGTGGCAAACTAAAAAGCAAAAAACTCATATAATACAAGACGCTCCAAGCCAAAAACATATCATGTGGTGAATAAAAATATAGCCTCAAGTAATTTATCGATGGATTGAAGACAAAAGAGGGGATGCCATTGATGACCCACAAGTATAGGGGATCAATCGTAGTCCTTTCGATAAGTAAGAGTGTCGAACCCAACGAGGAGCAGAAGGAAATGACAACTGGTTTTCAGCAATGTAATTTCTGCAAGCACTGAAATAGTCGGTAACAGGTAGTTTGATAGCAAGATCATTTGTAACGAGCAAGTAATGGTAACGGTAAATAATATGCAGCAAGGTAGCTCAATCCTTTTCTGACAAAGGACAGGCCAAAACAGTCTCTTATGATAAGCAAAGCGTTCTTGAGGATACAAGGGAATTTCATCATATCACTTTCATCATGTTGGTTTGATTCGTGTTCGCTACTTTGATAATTTGATATGTGGGTGGATCGGTGCTTAGGTGCTGTTCTTACTTGAACAAACCTCCTACTTATGATTAACTCCCTCGCAAGCATCGGCAACTACGAGAAAAGTATTAAGATAAAATCTAACCATAGCATTAAACTTTTGGATCCAAATCGGTCCCTTACGAAGTAGCACATAAACTAGGGTTTAAGCTTCTGTCACTCTAGCAACCCATCATATAATAACTACGCCACAATGCATTACCTTAGGCCCAAATATGGTGAAGTCCCATGTAGTCGACGTTCACATGACACCACTAAGGGAATCACAACATACATATCATCAAAATATCGAACACATATCAAGTTCACATGATTACTTGCAACATGACTTCTCCCGTGACCTCAAGAACAAAAGTAACTACTCACAAATGATAATCATGCTCAAGATCAAAGGGGTATTAAATAGCATAGTGGATCTGAACATATAATCTTCCACCAAATAAACCATATAGTAATCAACTACAAGATGTAATCAACACTACTAGTCACCCACAAGTACCAATCTAAGGTTCCGGTACAAAGATTGAACACAAGAGATGAACTAGGGTTTGAGAGGAGATGGTGTTGTTGAAGATGTTGATGGAGTGGCCCTCCCAAAGATGGGAGAGTTGTTGGTGATGACGATGGCGATGATTTCCCCCTCCGGGAGGGAAGTTCCCCCGGCAGAATCGCTCCGCCGGAGGGCAAAAGTGCTCCTTCCCAAGTTCTACCTCAAGACGGCAGCGCTTCGTCCCGAAAGTCCCCTCTTATTTTTTCTAGGTCAAAATGACCTATATACCAGAAGATGGGCACCAGAGGTGGGCTGAGGAGGGCACAACCCACCAGGGCGCGCCTGGGGGCCTGTCGCGCCCAGGTTGGTTGTGCCCACCTGGTGGGCCTCCTCCGATAGTTATTTTCTCCAGTACTTTTCATATATGGCAAAATAATTCTCCGTAAATTTTCAGCTCATTTGGAGATGTGCAGAATAGGTAACTCTGACGTAGCTTTTTCAGGTCCAGAATTACAGCTGCCGGTATTCTCCCTCTTTGTGTAAACCTTGAATATTATGAGAGAAAAGGCATTAGAATTACTCCAAAAGGCATTATTATGCATAAAACATTATAAATAACAGTAGGAAAACATGATGCAAAATGCACGTATCAACTCCCCCAAGCTTAGACCTCGCTTGTCCTCAAACGAAAAACCGAAATCGAAAAACATGCCCACATGCTTAGAGAGAGAGGTGTCGATAAAAACAAAATACGGACGTAGAAGCATCATGCATATTATTATAACAACAAGGAACTTTAACATAAAATTTTATCAAATAACTTTTATCATATGACTTCTCATGAACAAGTAACAATTCATCACAACATTGAAGTATAAAGCATAAACCTTATTGAAAACCAACAAACTATGTTCTCAGTCAACTTTGCAACTACAATTCATCATATTTTCAGGAAGGGTCACGTATCGGAGCCTTTAGGCAAGTCCACATACTCAACCATCATTTAATCTTCTATAATTGCTAACACTCACAGCATACCCATGAACAAAAAGTTTCAACCGGACACATAGAAAGATAGGGGCTTATAGCTTCGCCTCCCAACGTATTCACCACAAGGGTGATGTCAACAATAATAACTCATGCTCACTCATATCCAACTGGATATATGTGCCTAGATCTTTCCTCACCACATGATGCTTGCAAAAAGAGAAAAATAAAAAGGAATAGGGGAAAGTACTTTGACTCTTGCATAAAAGTAAATGCATATAAGTAAAAGACTAGCAAACGTGCATGTGCGTTGCAATGGGAGAAAAAAATTGCATACTTCTAGCACAATAAGCATGACTCAAGACCCCATTCACTGGTGCACGTTATCTATTTGAACATAGTATCTCATCCGTGTTGTCGTTTATCCTCCTTCCCGCCCTCACCGATCGCCAAGCTATCTTCCTAATTGCAATGCGTGCAAATATGGTCAATCCAAAGGTGATGATCTCGGTCACCACTCTCACATCTCACACTAAACTGCAACATTGCAAATGAATGTTTAATAGTTTTTTTACCTAATCTCGTCGAGATGGGGCATGAAGGCCACCCTTCCTGAGGTATTGCCTATGCCTAGTCCCTCATACACCCACTGACTTTAAAATTCCATATTTATTTTTCAAAATGCATTAACATTCTTTTTGAAACACAACCACCTTTTAAATCACATGAAATATCTTAAAGGGCATGTATATTTTTAAAATTATGAATATATTTTTAAGCACATGAACACTTTTTAGAATTACATGATTTTTTCGAGAAAAGGGTGAATATGTTTCAAATTATATAAATATTATTTCCATACATGAACAATTTCTTAATAAAGTTACACAAACATTTTAAGATGCATGAGCGATTTTAAAAAATTGAATAAGATTTTTCAGAAGTCAGAAGACATTGAAAATGACAAAAAATAAAATAAAACATGAGAACACCTTCTATGACGTTCTAATTGTATTTCTTTTATGGAACGTTCTAATTTGGAGTGCAAGTGATTAGGAGGTATGCACACCTCACCAATAACATATGAGAAGGTGTTGGTCCAATCTATATTCATCACCTCTTTCTATTATGGTCGGCTTAATTAATAGCCATTTTATGTTCGATTGAATTTGGCCATGCCACCCACCTCGGTTTCTTCGTTTTGTTTGTAAGCCTGCTTAAATTAGATAGCCATTTACGATTTAGCCATCCATGGAAGGCACCAGGCTCCTTCCTTTTCTTTGGAATAATTAATGCCACGTCCCACCCTATTATGGTTGGCTTAAATAAGAGAGTCACTTCGTTTGATTGATTTGGCCATGGCACCCATGCCCAGACTCCTTCCTTTTCTTTGTTCGTTCTTTTCTCTCAACTAATTTTTCCCATGAAATCTGTTATTGTCACATGTAGCCACGACAATTTATTTTTTTGTTTTTGGTTTCTCCTGGGTAAACGGGACCCATATTTCACCTTCTATTTTTCAGTGACTCACTTATTGATTCTTGTAACTCCCAACGTACATAATTTAGTGGAATTTTATGTAAAATAGCAATGTGGAACTATTAATTAAACTATAAATCCTATACTTTTACAACCGCAGGAGCTAGATGAGTTGGCAGCTGCTTTCAGCTTAGGACGTTAGGTCAGGAGATCGATCTGCCCACCCCGCACATTTTTTTATCTCTTCTAGTGCTCGCGGCCCAGTCCAAATTCTAGCACAAGCGGTTTTTTTCAGCTTCTGGAGCGCCGGCGCAGCCCGTATACTTTCGAGTGGAGGCAGCATGGGCCGAGGCCCAATGCGTCTATACGAATAGTTTTTTAATTATAAATGGATGAAAAATTAGTACCACCTCGGATGTTAGAAAATCTCAAAAAGACAAAAATAATAATATGGGTGAACGGATGAAAAAATTAGCGAAACACACCTTGCTTTATTAGTAGGTATAGATAGGCCCTTCGCAGAGGGGGGCAGAGGTTGTCATGCGCTTATTTGTTTGTATGCCAAATCCCTTAATGCAAAACAAAGTCATATTTAATTGCCCCTTATGATAGCACCCTTTATTATGCAGTCCATCGCTTTTATTACTTTGCCATTATAAGTTCGTACAATGCTCAATTTTCTCTTACACTAAACGATCCAACACTTTAGAAGCAATTTTTATTGCCTTATTGCACCGATGACAACTTACTTGAAGGATCTTACTCAATCCACAGGTAGGTATGGTGGACTCTCAAAATAAGATTTTGGGTTTAAGGGTTTTTGGATGCACAAGTAGTATCTCTATTTAGTGCGGAGTTTTTGGCTAGAAAAGATATTGAGCAAGCACTACATGTTAAAGGATCTACGACAATATAACTTCTATGTGAATATGAACAAACATAAATCATTATGTTGTCTTCCTTGTCCAACGTCAACAATTTTGGCACAAAATATGTCATGGGGGCTCACAATCATAAAAGATGTCCATGATAGTGTATTTGCATGTGAATCTTCTCTTCCCTTATTAATTCTTTCATGAATTGCATCATTGACCAATGCTATGTTTGTCAATCTCCAATAAATTTTACCACTTATACTTTTCCTTATGTGATGTCATTACTTACCATAAAATTAGCATATGATCTTTTTCATTTATTTTCCTTTCTTTTTATTGGAATAAACAAAGAAACAAAACTCAAACTAATCTTTATTATATATCTCGCACACGATTACATAGATAGATCACTAAGCAAGCACTCGAAAAGAAAGGATCGAACTAAACTTTTAGTCAACTAAATCATAGGATAACTAAAGATCGAACTAAAATAGATAAAAGCAAAGATAGTGGTGGTGATACGATACTAGGGCACCTCCCCCAAGCTTGGCACAAGCCAAGGGGAGTGCCCATACCATTAACTCAAGTTTCTTTTGTTGGAGAAGATGATGAAGGTGGTGGTGAAGTAGTAGCGGGCTTATCCTCCGACTTCCATGGTAGCGGCTCACCATCATATGAAGAAGCGCGAGTCTCATGAGTCCTGCAACTGGCAGCTAAACTCATACCTTTAAATCTCGCCTCATATTCAAAGACTTGATTTTGGAGATCATAGATTTGGCTTTGCAAAAAATTTATTTGCTCATTGAAGGTGAAGACGATGTCCTTCATGGATTTGCCATCCACCTTGAGATCACGGGTGTAATCCGCGATCATGAGGTGATTGGCATTGAGTCCACATTCCACCATCCCCTTGCACTTGAAAACCTCTTGCTCCATAGCTTCGAGCCTAACCTCCATGGTTCCCATCCCCTTGGGACCCTGGACGTCCCGGATGTGGAGCACCCCCTCACGCATCTCAATGGCTTGAGGGTGCTGCATCACCTCCCGCAAATACGGGTTGATGACATTCTAGAAGAACTTGTCCATGGAGGAGCTCGAAGAGGCCATGGCAATCTAGATCTGTCAGAAAATAGCAAGAAAGAAAAACATAAGATTTCTCCGCGATATGGTGGTCAATAGTTCGGGGGGTATATAAAGATTTTTTATCTTGGGAAACAAGCAAACAAGAGGAAAATGGAGTCAGGAAGGTTCCCGAGGTGGGCACAACCCACCTGGGCGCGCCAGGGGGCCCATGCGCGCCCTGGTGTCTTGTGCCCTCCTCGGTTGCCTTCCTGGTTGTTTCTTATTTTCTTAATTTTGGTAATATTCCAAAACTGATAGAAAGTATTTTTGCAGATTTTTCGGAGTCCGTTTACTTACCGTATCACGTACCTCCTCTTTTTAGTATTCTGGAGTGTTCCGAAAGGTTTCTTTTATGTGTTCCTCCGGTGTCATGGTTTGGATAATATTGCTTTCAACATTAATAGGCGTACCTCAAATATAGTGTTTAATTCTTTGCCCATTGACCACCTTTGGGTTAGTACCTTCGGCATTATTGATTTTGATAGCTCCAGAGCGATAAACCTCCTCGATAATATACGGTCCTTCTCATTTAAAGAGAAGTTTTCCTGCAAAGAATCTAAAACGAGAGTTGTACAAAAGAACATATTCTCCAACTTTGAATTCCCGCTTTTGGATTCTTTTGTCATGCCATCTTTTAACTTTTTCTTTAAATACTTTGGCATTTTCATAAGCTTGGGTTCTCCATTCATCTAATGAGCTAATATCAAATAACCTCTTTTCATCGGCAAGTTTGAAATCATAGTTGAGTTCTTTAATTGCCCAATATGCTTTATGTTCTAACTCTAGAGGCAAATGCGAAGCCTTTTCATAAACCATTTTATAGGGAGACATACCCATAGGATTTTTATATGCTGTTCTATAGGCCCAAAGTGCATCATCCAATTTCTTAGACCAATTCTTTCGGGACCTATTAACAGCTTTATGTAATATTAGTTTTATTTCTCTATCGCTAAGTTCAGCTTGACCACTAGATTGAGGATGATAGGGTGATGCAATTCTATGGTTAAAATCATATTTAGCAAGCATTTTAAGGAAAGAACCATGAATAAAGTGTGAACCACCATCAATCATTAAATATCTAGGGACTCCAAACCTCGGGAAAATAACTTCTTTAAGCATTTTAATGGAAGTGTTATGATCAGCACTACTAGTTGGAATAGCTTCTACCCACTTAGTAACGTAATCAACAGCAATCAAAATATGTGTATACCCATTAGAGGAAGGAAAAGGTCCCATATAATGAAAACCCCAAACATCAAATGGTTCAACAACAAGTGAATAATTCATAGGCATTTCTTGACGCTTACCGATATTACCCATTCTTTGACATTCCTCACAAGATAAAACAAACTTACGAGCATCCTTGAAGAGACACTACAAAAAAAATACACTTCCATGATGATACTTGTTTGTCACAATAGGTCACGTTTTCTGTCATGCATGTACAACAGGTAGCAGGACCATGGTTACAACAGTCCATGTGTTGCCATGGTTATTGTGGCCTAGTTATAAAAATAGGTTATTATGGCCACTAGAAAAACGCGGAAAAAGAACTGCAGTGACTACAAGCAAACAACAAAACTAGACAATAAGGAAATAAATAAGCAAGCAACTAACGCTAGGCTATTACGTCTATTACACATATTACATCCACTGGGCATCAAAGTTCGCCACCAGTGCAAATATAGGGAACAAAGCAGCATATTACATACACTGGCCGTCTAAATTGGCCACCAGTGCAAATAAACACGGCAGCAAAACAAGTCCATAACTGAAACAACTTCAGAAGAGCTCAAGAAACGTTATCCTGGGTATCCACCATGCTGGCAATAAGCTTAGCAAGCTTATTAGCTTTCTCCTGTTTGGCACTAAAATCCTCCAAAGCTTGTTGTTGCACCAGAAAGTATGCATCTAAATTCTCCAGGGACTTTTGCAGTCCTTCGGCTTCTTGTCGCAGCACAGCTGATCGATGTCTTTCAGCTTGTAGTTGAGACTCAAGAAACCGAACTGATTCAGACAGTGAGTTTGAATAGCTTGTGCCAGTGGTAGTGGCCAGTAACTCGAACACTACACCAAAACAGGACTTTGGGGTTGTCTCACTGTCTTCAAGATAGTTTTCCTTAGCTATTTTATCAGCTTTGTTGGAGACCAACAAGGATGTCTCACTATCCTGAACCTTATCTGCATTATTTCCTTTACCATTGCTTAATAAGGCATTCTTCCCCAATATTCTGTCAGCATTCTAAAAGAAGAAACAAGAAGACACATAACAGGTTTAGCATGTACTAGTATATGAAACTCATTTCGGTGAACCAGTTCATTAGTAAGGTGGACAGGATTAAACTACCAAGTCTTCTATTGCCAAGTAGTACATAATAAAAGCATCAAACAAACATATATCTATGTCCTATGGTCACTGCATTGTCTTGCCAAATCAAAATAGAGACACGGTTCAAATCATATCAGTTCAACACAAAGAAGCACTGAAAGAATACAAAGCGTGGGAAACTACACGGCACAACAAGATTTTAGATGGGTACCACGAGTCTACATGTACAACAACACTATTGGCTCTGTTGTGATGCTAGTAATGTGCATGATATGAGAAGTCAACTATATACACAATTGAAATTGAAATCAACAGAGCTATTTATAAGAGCAAACCTGTTAAAGAAACATGCGTAAACATACCTGTTGTGCCATTGGAGTTTCGATTAGATCCTTCAATTTAAAAATAAGTTTGTATGAGTAAATACAGTGATACAAGAGCAAAGCAGTATGCACGATAGCAATGGAATCTTAAATGAGAACAGTTGTTCTTCAGGTTTAAGCACTTGTTCTACACGAACAAAGTACAGTAAGACACAGGCATATAGTACTTAAAAATAAAAAATGAGCTCATAGACCTTACCACATTCTTGGTTCGGGACCAGTACATAACAAGGCATTCCCAGTCATCGTCCAGTAAATGTGTCTCAGGAGAACGTAAGGGAATTTGATGAGTTTCTTTGCTAGTGAAGTACGTTTTCTTCAGGTAATTCCAATACTGCCACCAAGCATTCTTGAAGATAGCAGAGGTATTAGCACAGGTTACCTCATCCTGAGTTTCCAAATCGGTCCTTCCCTATAGAGAAAAATTGGAAAATTTGTTGTATTATAACCATCATGGAGGTAGAATGTATGGGACAAAGCAAAGTAATTGCCATGAATAACATTACTTACACATAACTCCTGGACGAACACCTGCAACTGGCATTTTCCTTCATCTTCAGTATAATATTTCCATTACGCACATAGGATTTAACAACATCAAATGCGATAGATGCTAAACTACGAATGGCTGGTTGGCTTCCTCCATAGGAATAGGTGTACTAACTGGTGGAGTTGGGGTTCACCGTGGTAGTACTGGCGCTTTGGGCACTGGAGCTGCCTTACTAACTGCTCTTGTTTGGGAGCTCTGTGGTGGAGATGGTGTTGTGTCAACAGGAACTGGGTTACTATCTGCTGGGGTTGCGGTTAGATTGGGTGAAGTTGGTTCTCTGTCCATCGCAGTAGGGGTACAATATGCGAGAGTCTGGGTTTTGTGTGGTAGGGCTGGTTCTCGTGCATGTACAACCGGGGTGCTATCTCCACCAAGAGGTAGCACTGTTTTATTTAAAGACCATGTTTTTACTCCGCTAGATACTGCCATCACCCGCTCCAATTCAAATGGCTGATAAACAGGAAACATAGTTGAATGTACGGACCTTGTATGAGAGATAGATGCAATAGATAGTGTGGAAAAAAGAGGGCATGAAATAGTTGACATGTATATTGTTTAACTAAAAAGGATAGCATGACATAATTTCACATATATGATGTCTATCTAAACTGGATAGCATAGCATGATATAATTCAAAGATATGATGACTAACTAAACAGGATGGCATGAGATAATTATATGATGTATTTAGTAAACAGGTTCGCATGACATAATTCATATACATGTTATCTAAGTAATCAGGATCGCATAATTTAATTCACATATGTGATTTATATGCTAAGCAGAGGGCATTCGCATATATAATGTCTGAACTAAGAATTGTTGAATATTGTGTATATGATGTCTAAACTATGCAATGCAAGACACCATATGCATGATATGAGAAGTATAACCATGCCAAGTTAGAGCATACACCTCGGTGGGGGAATAGGACTGGTCATCTGTCTCTGAATCCATCTCTAAGGAGCTATCGGGACCCAGCAAGAGATCTGCTTTGACAGGTAGCACTGTCTGCTCTGAAGACCTTGTTTTCACTCCAGATTTTTCCATCACCCACTCAAATGGCTGATTCACAGGAAGAGTAGTTTAATGTACAAACATTGTCGACAAATGGAAATGTAATGAAGAAAAGGATGGGCAAGATATCATTCAAATATATGATGCCTGGTTAAACATGATGGCATTGCATATTTCACATATATTATGGCTGGCTAAAAGAGATGAGACTGCATAATTCCCATATATGATATAGAAACTAAACAGGTGGCATTACAGAACATGTCTAAACTAAGCAGATGACATATATGATGTCGAAAGTAGGCACTGCAAGGCAACATATGCATGATATGACCAACATCATCATGCCAAGTTAGAGCAAACACCTTGGGGGGTAAATAGGAGTGGTCAGCTGCATTTGAATCTGCCTCAGAACATATATCTTCCTTTGGATTACAATCTAGAGAGGGGGGGAGGGTTTGCCATTAAACCCACCATGGAGCGATGTCTGCATGACATTGTATTGCCGCGCAAAACTCTTATCTTTTTCTCTAAATGTTCAGCATGACTATGTACAATATCTGACATGCATACGAAAAAAATATAGTGAGATTATGTAAGGAGAGCATGCAAAAATCTAGAGTGATGATAAGAACCAGTGGATGGATCCAAAAATAATGATAGCAGGCTGATGATAGCTTTAATTTAATAAAAAGACAGTTGATGATTGCTTTACTATTTGTTTCCCAACCCAAGATGAACAACATAGGCATACCCTAAATGAACCAGATAATAGACAGAGATACTATTCATTGCTACCTCGATATGTGCCCCACAAGTAATTTTAAAACTCAAGTTTGAACATCAATTTGGACCTGACTTGGAGTCTAAGAGGTGAACATGACGATAAAGTAGCAGGTAATATTAAGCAATGCATAACATAAGCAGAAACAGAAGAGTGCGACCTCTCTTGTGGACCCGTGTACTCCTCAAGTTCATCTGCTGAGTCGATGATGGTGATGTAGTTGTGGTGGGTGCCGGCGGCAAGGAAGGAGATCTGAGGCGGCGAAAGACGATCAGGAGTCGTGATGTCTGGTTTGGTGGATGCTTCTGTCGATGGAGCAGCTCAGGTGAGGTGGACGACATCGCGGCAGGAGGAGGACAAAGCACACAAAGTTTTCTTCGACACCTGCCTGTAACTGAAGTAATTCTGTAAGGGCTCCTTTGGCTTGCAGGATTCTAAAAACGCAGGGATAGGAAAAACACCGGAATAGGATAGGAATGCACGTGGGAAACAGAGCATTTGTAAACACAGGATTTATGTCAACTTAGGTGTTTGGTTCACAGGAATTGGAAGAGCAGAGGAATGCGAAGAAACATGGCAAAATTAAAGTGAAACCATATGAAAGCATGTAAAGTTAGAATGTTATTCTGCCACTAATGCACTTGGTCTTGTTTTCATGCATAGGATTTTGAAAAGTAGGTCCAGGTGGATGTTTTGCTCCATTCCTTTCAACAAAATGCTAGAATAATTGAATAGTAGAGTGCCATAGGAAAATTTCCTATTGCTATGTTTTTCCTTCACTTTTTTCCTTTGAACCAAAATAACCCTAATGGATCAACATGAATGTAGAGTAATAAGTGATGCGACAAGTGTACAACCTCTTTGCCATAGCCATGTCGACCTCATCATCATTGGGTTGGTCGCTGAAGAAGTTGCGGCAGAGGTGGCTGTCGGAGGTGTGGAGGAAGATCTGAGGAATCTGTGGACGGCGTCCAGGGCACTGCTCTGTTGTGATGGATGGTTCCGTCATTGGAGCAGCTCCGGCGAGCCGTAAGACATTGAGGCTGAAGCAGTACAAGACAGACATCGTTAATCTCAAGTGGGATTCTAATAGCATCTCCAATAGATGATGTAAAATACATTACCAAAAAGTGATAGATGTAAAATTTACATCACCAAAAAACACCTGACTACAACAGATGAGGTAAAAACTGTTGACTCTGAACTTAACTGTCGAAACTGAAATTTACTATGGAATCTGAATGTTACTGTCGAAACTGAACGCACTGGTAGCAGAGAGGCACTTCACATGTAGTTTAAGCCACTCGAGCACTAGTAGTAGAGAAACAGTGATCTAAATCAGCAGGCGATCGATGGGGAACACAGTAGCAGATAGCAGCTGGAGTAGCAACGCCTGGAGGAGCAGCGCGAACTAGAGCCAGAGCAGCAACTCATGTAGTTGCAGCAGCCCGTGTACCAGCATCAGCAGCACGAGCGAGAGCAAGAGCAGAGCAGCAGCATGAGCGAGGGGGAGAGCAGAGCAGCAGCACGACCGAGCGAGAGACGGAGCAGCAACAGCACGAGCGAGTGAGAACCGGAGCAGCAGCAGCAGCGCGAGCGAGCGAGTGAGAGCCGGAGCAGCAGCAGCAGATCCGGCTGGTATGGACACCGCCGCCAAAGGGGCCTCGCACTGGGGGAGAGCCGCCATGGAGATGTCACCTGCTGCGCCGGCTTCGAGGTAGCCGCGCCATGGGGGTGCGGGATGGAGCACCGTCGGCGCCGGGAGGTCGAGTTAAGGAGAAGGTGCGATGTGATGAGTGTAAAACCTCTTTGGTGGCGCTGAGTAGGCCTCGGCTTCGTCTGAGGAGTCGGTGAGGATGCTGCGGTTCTGGTGGAGCAGGTTAAGGCGACGCTGTGGGGATGGATCAGCCACGATAGACGAGGTGATCGTCGGAGCAGCTCCTTGGAGGTGGAGGACGGGGCGGCTGAACCAGCGGGACGACGAGATCGACGATGGATCCTTATCCGGGGAGGTGGATGAGGGACGTCGGGCTGTTGCGGTGCACGACGTCGTCAGGGAAGAGGCTCCGGCTGGGCAGCGGTGGGGTGGCGGACGGAGGAGGGTGGGGTTTCGCGGCTGGAGCAGAGAGGGTATGGCGGCCTGGGATTTCGAATGGGGATTTCGAATGGCAAAAAGGAGGTGATGGGAGGGGGGAACCATGACTTAGGGATGCGTTTGTCCAAAATGTAGGGTGTGTTACAAAACTACCCCCACCGATTTGAACTAGCGGCTGAAAGGACATGCGGTGCCCCCATGTGTGGTTTTGGTAATTGATAACAATCTCTATGGACTAATGGTTGCCTTGAGTTATATTCAAAGGATTTGTCCATAGGCGTTTCTTGAAGTCCATGTGTTGGTTTCAAGGAGTTTATGAGTTGACCAAGGTGCTCTTAAGGAATTATCCAAAGATTGTTCATGTGAGTGTTGAGCTTATTGCAAGCAGGTCTTGAAGAAGAAGATTGTGTGATCATTCATGTGTACCTTCAAGACATCATCCAAATGAAGAGAGTTGGAAAGATTCAAGGTTGATCAAGACTAAGTCCAGAGAGTGATTCAAGTTGATCAACACACAAAGCGTAGAAGATGTACCGAGAGGGATCAAGTGATCCCATGGTATGGTAAGGATTGTCCATTACGCTTTGTGTACTAACCCATGGTCTACGTGAGAGTTCTATGTGGGGTTAGGTATGTTTCCATGGGCTTGCATCAAGAGGAAGATATCATACAACCCATGGAGAGGATGACATCAAGTGGTGATCGTCATCAAGATTGCGGTGTGCAAGGTCAAGTGGAGCATCACGAAGAGATCAAGTGGTTGAAGCTTGCCGTCCATTGTGGTGACAATGGACTTGTGAAGATGTGCCGAAGAGTGGCTCACCCATAGTGGAGTATGGGGGAGCAATCAACTAGTCTTCATCGAGCCAACGCAATCAAGATAGGGGGTTCAACTTGAGGAAGTCAAGATCGTCATCATCTAGCTCAAGTGGACTATGTGCAAGGCAAATGTTTGCCCCTTGATAGGTTTTCTATTTTACCGGTCACATGGTGGTAGTTGGGAGACCGGGTTATAGGATCGATTGCCGTACTATCAAGGGGGCTCTCAAGTTGGTAGCTTGATCGTATCGTTCGTAGAGAGCTCAAACCATTGCATCCTTGCATCATCTTTCTTGGTTCTTGTTTGGTATTTCTCTTTGTGAGTCTTAGAGCTGATGGTCATTTTGATGACAAGCTCGAGTTCATCGAAAACGGAGTTCACATGCATCTTCTATGATGTTTTCGATGTTGGAGGTTATGCCGGTTCCTCTCTGTTGGAGGTTTCACTTCTCTATATGTTTGGCATACCTCTGCTGTTGGATAGTACTTGTCGTCATCTATTTAACAAGCTTGAGTTTGCTCAATTCGGAGCTCATTTGCAAAAGTTGTGGCAGTTCTGGTTTTCCTTGGAGTATACTTGTTTTCGTGGAAGTGGCATTAGGAAGGCGCCAGCGGTAGTACCGCTGGGCCGGAGCGGCAGTACCGCTTATCGCCACAAGTGGTAGTACCGCTGTCTAACAGCGGCAGTACCGCCCATGGCCATAAGCGGTAGTACGGCTCTGGTTCCGTGGTAGTACCGCCTCGACTCGAGACCTGCGTTTCTCGTGTCGGGTTGAGCGGCAGTAGCAGCGGCAGTAGGAGTGGTAGTACCGCTTATAAGCGGTAGTACTGCGCCTACCACCGCTGCTAGTACCGCTCAAGGGCCCTCCTCCCTGTCCCTTATCCCTATGCTCGTGGTAGGTGCTGTGCACGGTCCCAGTGGTAGTACCGCTGGGCCAAGCGGCAGTACCGCTGCGGCCAACAGTAGTGCCGCTGGCTCCAGCGGTAGTGTCGCTCATGCGGCTCTGCCTCACCCTCTGTTTTGCTCTGCTCTCTGTGTTCTACCGCCTGGGCGGTAGTGCTCGTGTGCGGACTTAGCACATAACAGTTGGATTCGGGAGCTCCTATAAAAGGGGGTCTTCTTCCCCATTCAACCTTATCCTTTGAGCTCGTGTTCTTCCCCCATTGTTGACCTTCTTCGAGCTTGCTATCTCTCAATCCCTCAATGGATTCTTGCTAGTTTTTGGGGGAAAAGAGAGAGGAGATCTAGATCTACGTTTCCACCAATCACTTTCTCCTCTATGTGAGGGGAACCCCTTGGATCTAGATCTTGGAGTTCTTGGTGTTCTCCTTCTTGTTCTTCCTCTCATTTTCCTCCATAGCTTTCGTTGCTTTGGTGGGATTTGAGAGTGAGGGACTTGGGCACTCCGTGTGCCCTTGCCATTGCATTTGGTGCATCGGTTTGAGTTCTCCACGGTGATACGTGGAAGTGAAGTTGAGTAGCTTATTACTCTTGGGTGCTTGGGCGCCCTAGACGGTTGGTGGTGTTCGGAGCTCAATCATTGTGGTGTAAAGCTCCGGGCAAGCGTCGGGGTCTCCAATTAGGTTGTGGAGATTGCCCCGAGCAATTTGAAGGGTACCGGTGACCGCCCCCAAGGGTTGCCAAAGTGTACGGGTTCGGTGACCGCCCCCAAGGGTTGCCATTTGTACGGGTTCGGTGACCGCCCTCAAGGGTCCCTTAGTGGAATCACGGCATCTTGCATTGTGCGAGGGCGTGAGGAGATTACGGTGGCCCTAGTGGCTTCTTGGGGAGCATTGTGCCTCCACACCGCTCCAAACGGAGATTAGCATCCGCAAGGGTGTGAACTTCGGGATACATCGTCGTCTCCGCGTGCCTCGGTTATCTCTTACCCGAGCCCTTTACTTATGCGCTTTACTTTGTGATAGCCATATTGTTTCTTGTCATATATCTTGCTATCACTTAGTTGTTTATCTTGCTTAGCATAAGTTGTTGGTGCACATAGGTGAGCCTAGTTGTTTTAGGTTTTGTGCTTGGCAAATTAACCGCTAGGTTTATTCCGCATTAGTTCAAGCCTAAACCGTAATTATTTTAAACCGCCTATTCACCCCCCCTCTAGGCGACATCCATGATCTTTTAGCAGCCCTTTCAGCTCAGGGTTAGAAGGGGGATTTCGTGTGTCGGGATTTGGCAGCTGGAGGGAGTTTTCGCGCGCATTGTAATTTCGGGATAGCAAGGCGCGGGTTGTGAAGGCGTGAGTTTTGGGAGCACGATATCTGAATTTTCGGGATATAACAAGGCGCGGGTTGAATTTAGGGACAAGCCTAACGTGTAATATTGTATGTACCAAATCAATTCGCACTTCCCTCAACGAAAAAAATGAAAAAAATAAAACTATTCGCACCAGACAAAGAGAGAGTCTTGTCCCGTTTTACTGTACAAATGCTATTCAAAGCTATGAATCCATGTTATGTCCAATTAAATTTTTTCGCTGGCTGTATAATGCATGTAACCTACTCATACCAACATTTTAGTGCATTCCAAATGTCTATACTACCGCTGCAATTCGAACTAAATTTGAATTCGTTTCTCTATTTGAATAAGAATCTACAATCATGATTGTTGCCAACTTAAACCATCATTCGTGTATTATCTTAACAACACACCACATGATTACTATAGAGATAGATATGAACTATGTGTACTATATGAACTCGAATTCAAAATTTTGAATACACTTGATGTTGATTCCAAATAATAGTACATTTGATGTACTAACTAGATCTTCATAATCTAAACCATGTTCCATACGTACACCGTGTTTATCACACAAAGTATAGTGCCCCGCCCCCTACATTATGACAAGTATTTAGCCCTGAGCTGCAAAAGCCACACATTATCACAAATTATAATCAATGTTCTATATATTATATGTAGTATAACATGTTCATAACCACACCATGCGTATCACCATTATATATATTCATTCATGCATGCATCGGTTTAAAACACTATGATATCTTCTTCAAATATCCGAATCCACTTTTTTATAATGAATTATGATCTCTGTTTGTCTTTTACACCCACACAATCCTCTTCTCTTTGTAGCTAGCGCTAACTTTCTATCGTGCATGCACACGCCCGCCCCCCTCTCACCCTCCCTCAGCGTCCCCTCCATCGCGCACATTCGTTATTTCTCTTTAGGTCGTTCACCCACGGTGTGTGTAGGCCCCCCGGCTCCTTCTTTCCGGCACACACCGGTCGATATACCTCTCTAGCCAAGTGTGCCTACCACAAACACACACTTCTCCTCTTCTCTTCTCACCGTCCATGCCCCCCTATGTCCAATACGGTTCCACGCAGGTGCACACTCCCGCCCCTCTTTTCATCGATCTCATACTCGCACACTCCTCCCCCCTCGACATAGTAGACCTCTCGCACCACCTCCTAGCCACACCCCTCTCCCCCTGTTCGTCTCTCTGGATCTTATTTGCTTCTAACACATGCATGCATGTATACCTACCGATCTCCCTACATATAGCTAGGTCGACTATAATTCTTTTTCTCCATGCACCGATCGACGTACCTCACTAGTTATCTCTCTCCCTTTCTCCGACACATGATGATTGATCTTCCTATGTAGTTACGTCTGCTTACCACAACCATATCGTCCCCCCTCATCATCCTTCCATACCTCCCGACCCGTCTCTCACACGCATGTGCATAGACAGGCAGACATCCCCTCTCTTATTGATATTGCACTCGTACCCTCCGTTTGTCAAGCAGGCCTCTCCCACCATTTGTGAGAAGCAACTCCACCACCAACCCTCCGACACTCTACCTTTGTCTCTCTCCCAACCTTATTCCTCTGCTACACATATGCATGGATGCCGATCGATCTCCCTCAATACATAGCTAGGTCTCTCTCCTTCTCCACACATATACCAGTCGATCTACCTCTCTATAGTTAGGTCTCTGCCCCTCCCCCCCCCCACACCGATAGTCGAATGTTGTAGGTAGGTATCCATGCCACAGAGACAAACTGCAACTCTGCCCTCTCACATTCCAGTAGGCCAGCCGCCCTGTATCTTTGACGTGGGCAAACACAAATTTGATGGCACTCTTTATCGATCGCGCACCCACACACTTCATCCCTGTTTTCGATTCTATTGATATCTCATGCCGATGATCCCTCCACTCTCTTCTCGTGGATCGCTCCCTCTATATATGATATATCCATGACTTTGTTTCACACACATTGCATATGTTACATTTTTTTGTTTGAGATATCATCGACACATTGCCTCTGTTTCGCACAAACAATCTCTCTCACACCCACCCATGTATGTACTTGCACGTAAAGAAGAGGTGCACGCACGACGCACGTACTCACGTCTCGTTCCCGGCCACACCCGCGCGGGTACACGGTGGAGTTCATTTCTGTACGAAAAGGTAGCCCACGTGATAATTTGACGCGTGTAGCAGTTGTTTACTCGAAGGAGGGTCGTGTACCACGCGTAGACGGAACAAAGTTTGACTTGACGCGTTAGTATTAAATAAAGTTATATTCCTCAATGGCACGTACAGAATATAAAACGATTGTCGTCGGGGAAAAAATAAATCCACTCCACTATATAAAATGGCGCCTGCCTGCCGGGGTTTGTCTCTCGTCACAATATCTCACACAAGGCAGCGGTGGCCTCTCTCTCTCATCATTGGTCACTTATCCGGCTGCATCCCGTCCGCCGGCGGAAAGGGAGGATGTGCATCGTTTCTCCATTCGACGGCGTTGAGGCAGCACGTCCCGATCTGCGGTACCCGCCGTTCTCTCTGACCAAGCTCCGGCGTGGTAGGGCCTTTGCCACTTGCTCGCTGCCGCAGTATGGGCAAATCCTGGCCGCCGGCGCCCTCCTAGTTACATCCCGACGACCCTCAGGTACAGCTTCCTCCGACCTTGCTCCACTGCCCATTTTCCCATGTTGTTGCATGTGGAAAATCCTACATGTGGATCTTCTTTAGTTCTTTGCTTAAAACGTATCTCGGCCGGCGTACTTTCCATCTTGCAATCTCGT
Source organism: Thinopyrum elongatum (assembly GCA_011799875.1). Classification (NCBI taxonomy): domain Eukaryota; kingdom Viridiplantae; phylum Streptophyta; class Magnoliopsida; order Poales; family Poaceae; genus Thinopyrum; species Thinopyrum elongatum. The sequence continues at coordinate 311,675,560 of CM022299.1, read as the reverse complement.
CCTCAAACCGTTTTTGATAAAGCACCATGCTGCTATCTTTCCCTTATGACATGGAATATGCTTCTTTTTTGTCGGCGCATGTGTCTTCAACTCCTGTTATTGGGCAGTAATTGTTTCCTTTCTACCTCTTTTTGCAAACAGGGCTATCCATTTTACCTTGTTGCTATTGCGACCTTTTGGTGAACTGCACAAATCACTTTTTTCTTAAGAGTGTTTTGTGCAGTTCCGCCAAAATGTCACACGGGCAACATTTTTACATTTCTGTGGGACTGCAGAAAGGGAGATTGGTTTTGCTATCCTCCTCATCCAACTCCGTGCCTAATCTTCTCCAACAAGTAGTTAGTCCTAAAGAGAGATCGCAGAGGTGATCGGCTTCTATTTGTGTGTGTTATGTTTCATCATTTGGTTCCACTATTATTGTAATCACACTGACTGAATATCTTTTCAAATAGGGATGATCAGCTCGATTTTAGTGGAACTACACAAAATGATCGGATTGTGATGTCCTCCATACACCTCTTTCTTGGCTACAGAGCTGCGTGAAACTAGCTGCCAACCAATGAACACTGTGCCCAGGAAATGGAGCCATGCCTACGAACAGCATCGATCAATTATATATTTTTCTTTATTTATACACCTTCTTACAACTTTGTCTTCAGTTGTGATGTGAATATTGGCACTGATCTGTGAACCATTGAGATGCATTAGCAACCATGGTAGTTTCATTTGTATTTGATGGAATGTTGTAATGAGACAATCTTGAGGTAAGAGGACACATGAATCCTAAGTTGAAACTTTTTTTTCTGCGGGAACCAAAGTTGAAACCTTCATAGCATCACAGTACAATTTCATTATGCTGGAAAATTATGCCAGAAACAATTCAACTTCGTTTCGCCGACATGTGGGACATCCTTCATCCGGCTCCACCTGCCATGCAGCAATATTGAGTGCACAATTACAGGGGAGATTCACCCCAGTCGTTGCACCGCAGTAATAATGACTAGTGAGCAGTCAAATCACAGAGCCCCACCTTCACCACAGTAAGTTGCTCGGACAAAGCAACCATCATTTCTCTCTTCGTTGAATCCGCTGGTACTCCAATATTCCCAGAATAATAAGTTGCTCGGGCGAAGCAACCATCACTTCACCTTTCCCACAGTATGTACTACCTCCTTTTTATTTATTCTAGAAACAACCACATGGGAATATTGGACGGTAGCAGCACAGCAACTCAATCAAAAATCAAAACCAACCAATGAACTACTACTAATGGTGAGCGTTTGCTAGTATCATGTACTCCGTCTGTCCATGTATATAGGCTTAATGCGCTTTTCGAGACTAACTTTGGCCCTGTTTGGATCCATGGGTTAGAGTTAGTTTGAGCTAGTTGGGGGGCTTAAATAGCCCTAAAGTATCCAAACATGAGGGTTAAATTGGAGCAAGTTGCACCTAACCCACCAAAAAAAACTATCCCACCCAAGAGGTGCTAATTGGAGCTAGTTCTCATTGGCCCACTGAAAAATCACTTTTCTCTCTCTATCCCGCCAGCCAAGTGGTGCTAATTGGAGCTAGTTCTCGTGGGGCCCACAGAAAAATCACTTTTCTCTCTCCATCAAGTGCATTTATTGTCAATCTAACCCTGTCATCCAAACACCTCTTTGGCTAGAGTTAGTTCAGGGTTAGTCATGAGTTAGTATAACCTCTAGCTAAGTTAGAGTATCCAAACAGGAGCAGTATAGGAAATGCAAGTTGCTCAAAGCATACCGTCAAATTCGTACGTGAAAGGATCTTCGAATGATATAATTTTCAAATTATATAAAATCTTATCAATAGTCAAAGGCAACCTCGAAGAATATATTAGGCCCTATATATACGTATGGATGAAGGGAGTAGTACTAATCGCAACGCATGCATGCGTGTGGAGTACTACAGTACTAAACAAGAATGTATGCATTGGTTAATTATATCTTAGTTATGGCACTTAACAATTTAATGCACAAAACAAGAACGGTTGACGGGATTAGCAGAAATCAAAGCGCCTTTTTAGCGGGGATTTTCATCATTCTATGAAGGTGCAAAACCAAGTGTTACTACTACACCAAACAAGTTCAAAATGAGAAACTGGACCCACTCACGGCACGGCATGCCTGTCTCATTTGGTCCGTCGGTCAACGCGCTTACTCTTCTTGGCATAACAATAGAGTACAGTAATTTTTTTAGAATGCTCTTGGCATGTCGCTAACATGTGGGAGCGAGTGATGAGTTAACCGACCTCAATAGACGGCAAAATCGCCAGCCCGCCGCACTTTGAGAGAGACGAGGAGCGAGAAGCGATACGGGCTGGTGGATTACTAGAGCTAGGTGTCGCACGGAGGCCAAGAAATATGGTGATAGCATGGGTTAGCCATGTATGATGTAACTACACTGGGTTGCCGTGTTTCAGACTCTTCCGGTCTACTGTGGAGAAGATCGGGTAGATTTTATATCGCTGAATAAAAATATTAAAGAGTCCAGATGCTCCACCGCGAGGTTTCTTGCTCCTTCTCGGTCGTCAGAAAGCGTTCTTCTAAGTTTTGCCGACACATGGGACATCCAGCATCCAGGTCCATGTGTCATGCAAGAAAATGGAGTTAAGTATAGTAGGATAGACTCACCAACGGTCACGAACGTAGGTGGAGTACATGCACGAATCACCCGAAAAAAAGGAATACGAGCACGAAGAGAAGAGGTGCAGGCACCGACGCAGGTACTCTTTGCCTCTTTCCATAATACTCACGCGCGGGTACACGATGAGCTCATTTCTGTACGAAGAGGCAGCTCACCTGATAATTTGGCAAGTGTAGTAGTTGTTCATGGGAACCACGCGTGGACGAATCAAAGTTCGATCATGACACGATGGCGTGTTTTTTATAAATTAAGTTATTCTTTTCGATGGCACGTACGCAACATTATTTTCTCAATGGAACGTGAATCGTGCACGCACTGAATGACGGAGCACGGGATGGTAGCCATGGACATGGTCAGCCCTTTTTGGAGACTAATACACTACTTTTGATGTGTCCCGTCAACTCGCAAACGAGGAGAAGCTTTGCTTACTACTAGTACGACCTCTCCCTCGCTCACGCGTGCACTGTGGCTCACAGGATGAGGAGTGCTGCAATGTGTCAGCGTCAATTGCAAGATGAGCCAGCAAGCTAGCAGTGGAGTTGCCAACATGCTCAAAGTGCACGCAACATTGAGTAGAAAGAAGCATGCCCAGGAAATTAATGCGTGCTTAGGGAGGCCTTTGCTCAAAGAGCAAGTGTATATAAGGTACAGTCGGCAGGCTATAAGGACGAGGAGCGAGAAGCGATACGAGCTACTGGATATACTATAACTAGGTGTCCCACGGAGGTATCATTCAAAGTTATTCTCACACTATAGAATGGTATAGGAATGTGGAGAGATTTGGTTGATTTTATATCGCTGAATAATATAAAATATTATGAGTGCAGACGCTCCACCGCGAGGTTCCTTGCTCCTTCTCGGTCGTCGGGAATCTATGTTCTTCCTCTCTTTTTTTACATGAGCTTTGTTCATCCTTTTGCCAACACGCGAGACATCTAGCATCAAGGTGCACGTGTCATGCAAGAAAATGGAGATAAGCAGTGCGTAAGTGAGTCATGCACTTCGATGGCACGTACTATGCAATGTTTTTTCTCCTCGATGGCACGTGAATAGTGCACATACTTAATGACGGAGCACGGGATGGTAGCCATGGACATGGTCGGCCCTTTTTGGAGAGAGTACTAAATAACTTTGATGTGTCCCGTCAACTCGCAGAACGACGAGAAGCTTGCTTACTACACCTTCTCCCTCGCCCACGTGTGTGCGGTGGCTCGCAGCACGAGGAGAAACTTTTGCTTACAAGCGGTGGACGTGCAGCAGTTCATTTGGTGTCAGATTGCCAGAAGTACTACTGTAGTACCATCATTATTGTTTGACTTCCGGAAGAGGTGAAGAGCCAAGCGCGAGGTCACCTACTAACCGTACAGTATACTATAGCCAAAGATGGTCCACCTTTTTAGAGCATGGTTAATTAATATAGGCGGCTCTTGCAGCGGCACATCATTTAGAGCAAGTACTCTATTCGTAGGAACTTAAAACACAGGAATAGGAAAAATAAAGGATTGGAGTGGCATGTCCACTTGAATCCCATAGCATTAACATAGTGTTCCCCTAAAAAAAACCAGAGTGTTTGACACAGGAAAAACAAAGGAAGTGAAAAAAAGTTTGAGTGGATGCTAGATTGCCAATTAACACATGATTTCATAGGGAAAAAAATCCTATAGCATTCTATTCTATGAATCAAACAACCAATGTAGGAAAATTATGAGGGGGTTCTCTCTAACAGTGTTCCTCAGCTCGCACCTAGCATCACGATGGTCGAACTTGGAGCCATTCATCTGGTACACGTGGCATCTCAGATCTGGACACAAGGTGACGTACACCGTCAAGGTCCATTAGGCCTTGTTTGGTACTAGGGTTTTTGAGGGGATTGGTGGGGATAATCCCCATAGGGATTGGGTGAAACCCCAACCTTCACCCAATCCCTTCAAATCCCCATTTATCCCCAATACACTAGGTAGGAGTAGTGTATTGGGTATTGAGAAAAATGCACTAGAGTTTGGGGATTTGTGGGGAAATGTGGGGATGAAACATGTCAAATATACGCTAGAACCAAATGGTGTTCTGGGATATGTGGGGATTTAGGGGTTTGACCGGGATAATCCCCACCAATTCTGTAAAATACACTAGTACCAAACAAGGCCTTAAGGATAATGTTGTCCTCAAAGCCGGATGTACACGGTCAAGGTCCACGGTCAAGGGGGTCAGGGCGGACACGACCTCTCACTGCGTCCGCCATTTGAAGCGGCATGCCGGCCGAGGGCGCTGCCCACTGCACTCCCAGCTGTACCCGCCTCCTCGCCGCATTCAAAAACCTACATTTAAACCCACGTGGAACGCAAGAAACCCACTCCGGCCACACACGTCCGTTCAGGAGCAGGATGCTGGCCAAGCTACTCCTTCCACCATTTTCTCCACTCTTTCGGCGGCATCCGACGAGCAGGAAGAGCAGTTCTCTGGCATAAAAGCCATCTGGGTGGCCCGCCAAGCCCGGCAGTTACGAGCGAGGCAGCTCGCTGCTCCACCTACCCCGCCTAGCCCATCGGAGGCAGTTGCCGCACTAAGCCAGCGCGTGGTTCCGCAGCTGGCCACTCCAATACAACTCAAGGAAGAGTGCCGACTTGCTCCACGCCGGCTTGTCGGGGAGCACGGCGGCACGGGCATCGTCGCTGCCCTCGACGCCGCCGCATTGTACAGCGCCTCCAGCGCCTGTGACTGCGCCATCCACCGTCGACGCGCGCGTAGCCGCGCCATGTAGGCAGAGAAAGAAGCCGCCGCGGATGTCGACGAGGTGACGCGGCTACGCAGATGTCGACGAGGTGATGGAGAGCATGTCCCGCCCGCCGCCATCATCAAGGAGAAGTAGAACACGGGAGGCCGCCGCCGATTGTATCCCATGAAGGCCACCGTCGAGGCGACGCCGGCGAAAACAGCCGGTGTCTTGTACGATTCTTCTTTAGCCGGATGCTGGAGGAGGACAAAGAGATTAGGCGACGACCATTTAGATTAGGTATATTAATTCTACCAGGCTGGTTGTAATGGGAGTATCATAAGTAGTATCATGCATGCCAACTAGGCAAATTTGATGAGGTGGCGTAGAATTAAATGAAGAAAGAGAGTGTTGAGTATCATATTATGATACCGTATGGAATTAAGTTACTCCCGCTGTGGTTAGTCTTAGGCCTTGTTCGGTTCAACCTCCTCCCAAGGGGTTTGGAGAGGAATGGAGGGGAATTTGGCTTGTAGTACATGATTTAATCCCCCACAATCCCTGTTAATCCCCGTTAAAACCCCTTGAACCGCACATGCCCTTAAGGTTAAAAATGACCGGGATTACAGAGGACAGGGTACAAACTTCAAGGATTTAAAGGTGAGGGTTTGTTTCCGACTAGCTCTACAACCTCAAGGTTTATAAATCAGACTTCACTCTCCCCTCATGCACACGCCCGGGTACACTCATGGTGGAGCGCATTTGCACATGAAAAGCCAGGTAACGTGACAATTTGAGACATCTAGTCGTCCACTTAATGTGGGGTCTGGGACCAAATGTCAGCCATACCAAGTGCAACCTGAACGCGCTAGCGCGGTTATTGATCAAGTTTCTTTTTACTAGTACATTAAATGAAAAAAATATGGCTGCGCGCGTATTCAATTTAAAATGATCGCTACGGAGGGAAAAACAATTACTACTCCACTAGTCCACTTCGGGACTTGCTTGCAAGGGTTGTTCTCTTCTTCTCACTCTCTCACCCTCTCCAGATCTAAACAAGACTGTGGTGTCCACTCTCTTTGTCTCTCTCTCTCTCTCTCTCTCTTCTCTCCGATTGACACAGATCCGGCCGGATACCTTCCGCTGTTGGTTGCCGGTGGCAAGGGAGGAAGTCGACGCGCGCTGTCTCTTCTGACCTGGCGCCGGCGTGGGAGGTCCTCCTCACCCTTGCTCTCCGCCGTCGAGTTGGCAGATCCCGCCGCCTGCCTCGCCACATCCCGCCGACCGGAGGTATAACTTTTTTTAGAACCACCCTTGTTCTAATGGCCCAACTCCCCACGTCGCTGCATCCCTTTTTTTCATCAAGTTAGGATTGCTCCCCATGTCACTGCATCCTGCATGTGGATATTCTTCTAGTATTACAAAGCTCTCCATGTAGCTAGCTCCGTCGGCTTGTCGAACACTCGAACGCCACCTAAATTTTTACTATTAGAGGAAAAAAGGTACTGCAGATACTGGCTAACGAACCGATCTCTTGGTTGGAAAGGGAAATAAAGATGCTGGCCTGACCGGTCTCTTGGTCGAAAAAGGACAGAAAGTGGGGGTGTTGGGTCGACAATGCAACCGAGAATGAGCATGTCTAGATTTCTTGTGGTCACATATGAAAGGTCACTGACGAGAACAAAAAATGCACAAATCCAGACATGCTTTGCATGTTTGCCGCACTTGGCAACACCTCTGCCTCACCACTTTATGCCTCGGTGGATGTAAAATGTGCTTGTGCCTCCCCTGTCCCTATGCCCTTACTGCTACTGTTAATCTAACATCACAGGTAAAATGAAACAATGCCACTGTTAATGTGATGTCGTTGTTAAGTAATGCTGCTGTCAATCTATTGCCATTGATAAAATGAAACAATGCCACCACCGTTTTATGAAATGCTTCTGTCTTGCTTTATTTCTCATAAAGAGTGTTTTGGGCCGTTACAGTCAACTCTGACACCGGTAACATAGCTGCATCTCCATTGAACTGCACAAAATTTAATTGCACAATGGTTGACACGACGATGTGTTTCTCCTTTCCGTATCACCCTTTGTTAGAACGATCGTTCCTGTTAACCATGCACGTACGTACTGATCAAGTGCTACTCCCAATCTGTCATCGCATAGTCATAATGCAATTGTTATGCATGTTAATGTAAGCCCCCGTTAATCTAGTGCCAGTGTTGATTTGATGTGATGGCACTTTTTCATACTATCACTATAATGACATTGATAACATATGAGATGCTGCTATTAATCATATGCCGCTGCAAAAAAATGACACTGCTTAAATAACCCTGTTACACATTTGTGCAAACAGGGTTGTCTATCTCCATATGGTGTCTATTTGTGCAAACAGAAACACAAACCTCAATTTTAGTGGAACCTGCTGTCAGCTGACCTCACGGTGCTCCAGGTATTCCTACATTCTTAACTAGGTAGAATGACCAATGCAAGATGAAATAAGCTTTTTCATACGTTGACTTGTTGTTTGCAGTGTGGAACGAGGCTGTCATGTGTGGAGGAGCAAACAAGCACTGCAGCCGCTCCGTCAACGCAAGATAAAAGAGACCGAGTCATTGATGGCCTGGCCGACGAGTAGGGGTCGTGCAAACAGCGGTGCATTATTTTAGTGGAACTGCACAAAAAAGATATTGGGGTTAGTCGGACAAATTTTCTACGGCCACATGGAAGGAATTGCGCTCATCGATTGCATAGAATTTCCTCCGTGCCATCATAGGAGATCCCAAGGTGGAAATCAACTAACCACCTATAAAATTATGCATAATGTTCCGCCCGCAGGTCAGTATCCCCTTCGTCCAGATGATCATGTTTTGTCATGCCGAGCTATTGATATCTGCTACTGTTTTGCGACACCGTTTAAGTACAGCGCTTTCCTATCTTTTCACATTCAGGACAATGAAGATGATTTTAGTGGAACTGCACAAAATGGTCTGATGTTGAGTGATCTCTATTGCCTCCTCTGTTTGCTGCAATGTGTCAGCGTAAATTACAAGATGAGCCATCAAGCTAGCTATGGAGTTGCCAACATGCTCAAAGTGCATGCAACATTGAGCAGAAAGAAGCATGCCCAGGAAATTAATGCGTGCGTAGGGAGGCCCTTTGCTCAGAGAAGCATCTATCATTTTTTCTTTATTTCTACATCTTCTCACAATTTTGTCTTGCTTATAGTCTTATGAATCATTTAGATGTGTAAACATGCTGAACTTAAGTGCTTGTGAATGTTAGCTAGTATGCATACCGTATCTTGTGAAGCTTAGTTTAGTGTGAATGTTAGCGTGTCAACCTTTACAATCTATGTATATTGTGGGCATGTTATTTGACCCCTCATTTTGTCGCGCTACGACCAGTGTGAGTGTCTGCATGCAGTACACCATCCTCTAATTTGGTGGATGCCAAGCCGGCCCGAAAAGGAGCTATAAATTTTTTTCAAGCTGAAAAATGTTACCGATGAGGAGCCATAATTAAGCTGGAGGCGTCGCTTTTTTCTTTCGACTGGGCAATAAGCTGGAGAGCTGGAGAGTGTCTCTAATGGGCTGCCTCTAGTGTTAAGGCCCTCCAGTACGAAACACGGGCAGCCAACTGGGCCGATACAAAAGCCTATCCATCTTAAAGTCCATTTGTTTTTGGTTTTTGCGAGGAAAAGCCCATATTTCTTGAAGAGGGGGCGATCCCAGAAAAACCCTCCTTCCTCCTCGCTTCCACTTATACTGCAGCTCGCTGGACTCTCCCGCTTCCGTCGCCCCCCAATTCCCCCCGCTCCCCATCTTCCTCACTCGTAAAGAAAACACATGCTCCTCTTCTTCCAATCCTACAGAAAACCCCAGCCCTCCTTCTTCCCCACTCGCACTGCCACTAGGCTCGTCTCTGGCTACTCTGCTGAAACCTGTGAGCTCGACGCGACGCCCGCAAGGAAAATGGAGTCGGCTGGCCCCAGCGCCATGAAGATGAGGCTCCCGCCAGCGGCGATGCTGGTTGTAGATCCCGCACCCGGCAGCGCGGGGAGAAGTGGCAGGCCCCCCACCGGATCTGAGGAACCCGTAGAATCTCAGGTGGACCGCATCAACGATCTCCCGGACGCCATCCTTGGGGAGATCATCTCACTTCTCCCCACCAAGGATTACTGCCGCACCCAAGTCCTCTCAACTCGGTGGCACCCTCTATGGCGCGCCACGCCCCTCAATCTCGACCTTCGTCAGCTATCTATCGTTCATGATTTTGAACTCCTCAGAGCCATCATCTCCTCCCACCAGGGCTACGTTCAACGCCTCTGTATCCCAACACGCTACCTGCTGTCCATACCCTGCACAGTGGATGCTTGGCTGACATCCCCTGAATTCGAAAAACTCCAGCAGTTTGAGTTCTACCATTACCACGAAAGTTTCATACCACGAACCGAACACCAAGAATTTGTGCCCACACCACCGTTGTCCATCTCATGGTTTTCCTCCTCTCTCCACACTGCCACCTTCGCCCGGTGCCGTCTACCAGACGATCTGGTACAAATGCTTCGACTCCCACTGCTAAAAAAACTTTCGCTTGTGGTGGTTTATCTGTCGGAGGCCTCACTGCATAGCATCATCCACTCCAGTTGCCCTGCCCTGGAGTGCTTGCTGATTGTTTTGGGAATAGTAATCCATATCAGTTGTCTCCAAATAAAGTGGCCTCACCTTAAAAGCATTGGAATTTGTTTTGAAGGACAGCAGCTCAACATCAAAGATGCCCCTTCACTTCAAAGGTTGCTCCTTCATTATTGTTATATACCTTCGCAAATAACTGTCGTCTCTACGCCCAAACTGGAAACCTTGGGTGTAATTTGTGATCCGTTTAATGATCACAAGTTGGTGTTTGGCTCCACACTTATTCAGGTACCGTATATTATCATCTACACATTTGTAATCATAAGCTGCATTTTTTATTTGTGCGCATAAGTTTTATATCATCTTGCAGTACACTTTGGGTACTAATATTATGTTATATGCTCAATGAAGAGTTCATCCATGGATAGCCTATCAATGCTGCTGGATTCTGTCAAGATCTTATATATCGGAATGTTTAGTTATGATTTGAACATAATTATTGGCTTGCTGCGATGCTTTCGATGTCTGGAGAATTTATATATAAAGGTGATGATATCATGCACATTGAAAGCTCGTATATATTGTACTAGAATTAACCGTTCAGCTGTCGATCTTTCGACATACTCTTTTTTCAGACCTTAACTATTTTCAATCTTCATGTCTTCTTAGGCACTAACACATGGAGAAAAACATATAACCAATCGGTGGCGTAATAAGCACCGGGATTTTCTAAGTTCTCATGACATTCGTTTAAGGACAATAACGATGGAAGGATATGCATCCAAACAGGCAAATAGAAGCTTTGTCACATTCTTCCTGTTGAATGAGAGGTTACTATTGTCCATGAGGCTTAAGTTTTTCAACAAGAAATTTCTCACGGACGGACATGTTGAACAGCAAAAAAAGAAGTTTCAGGTGGACAAATGGGCTTCTGAACGTGCTCGGCTTCTATTTACAACAACTTGTGGTCATGCTCCAATAAATTTTTTGGCACAGGATGTTGATTTGATGGATCAGACCGATCCATTTGTTTGTGACTGCCAAAAATAGTGGTTGGGTTAGATGTTATTGCCATGTTCAATCTGTGTTTTGTCTAAATTTGATGAACAATTAATCCTTGGGTTTTTGTACCGTTTGTAAGCTTGAGTTACATGTTGTTGCCCTTGTACTCCCCTCTGCCTGCCACTACACTGCCGCATCTTCCACGGCTCTTGTTCATTCCCGTCCGAGGCCTCACCGTCGTTCTCCGCCTTGGTTCGCTCGTTGTGCCCGCCGCCATCTGGCGTTGTCAACATGGTCAACAACTGAGAGGAATCAGGAGATGACTGTACATGGAGAGGCTGACAGTAGGGACCCACCAGGGTCATGGCATTACGCAAGCAGGTGCCTCGTTATTACAAGCCAAAAAAAATACTTCCTCCTAATTGTTTGACAACTAGGTCCCACGCCATTGTCAATGTAGTCAATAAACGAGAAAATTACACAACGAGCGGCTAACACCAGGGACCCAGCAGCTCGCCCAGTTTTTTTTTTGAGAAGAAGCAGCTTGCCCAGTTGTTTTTTAGTTTTAGAGACGGAGCTCAGCTGCGCGTTGTGCGGGGGCTGTGGCCCGTCTAGCCCACGCTTATGCTTTTATTTAAGCACATGACGAGCCCAGTTGATATCTTTTTTCTTTCTGAAAATGGCTAGCCCAGTTCTATTTTTTTTGGAGAATACCCAACCGAGGCCTACTTGCTTTTCTCAGCCCTGCTGGGCTGCAAATCTATCAAGACGAGGAGGGATGTATTCGGCTTCCCCGGAAAATGGGCTATAAGTAGTAAGAAATGGGCTGTACATTTTTAAACCAAAGCCAACCAGCAATTACATTCAAATATCATTTTTTTATTTCAAGATTTTAAATTTCATTCATTTTTTGCGAAGAAATTTTTTTTTGATATAATTTTTTAAAAATTATTTTTAACGTGACTCGAAATTTCGTGATTAAAAGAGTTCGGACCCCACCGAAATATGCAAAATTTCGTTGAATTTTTTAGCAGTGCCCAGAATATGGTCTGTAATGCTAATAAAAAGAATATGGGCTTCAAAATATCCTTAAGAATTAGCAAATGGGCTGTAAATTATTGAAAATAATGGCAAATGGGATGTATGCTATTTTCCACAGATTTGGAGGCCGACTTCTCGGCCTACTAGGTTGACGATGACGATGTCCTAAAATAAATTTTGACGCGTACGCAAGGCTTTGTCAACTTAGTCAACACAAAGCAGTGACTGTTGGATGTCCATCCAACGGCAGTCGTGCTTCTTCAATCTTTGATCTTCCAGCTCCAGCCGCGCAAACCAGCGCTGGTGGGACTGCCTGCTCCCTCCTCCCGTGGCCGGCTGTGCTGCCGCCAGGCCATCCCTCTACCCACCCGCATCCTGTTATTTTTCGGCGCCGCCAGCCTCACCCTGCAGCCGACCAGTCAGCCCTCATACTCCCCTCAGCATGGGCATCCGCTGCTGTGGCAGCTCCGGGTCATTCCCTTCCTGGGCCTCGCCCTCGTCCATCGCGTTTGTGCTCTCGGCGCGGCGTGGTCAACATGGTCAACAAACAACAGCCATCGGAAGAGGGATGTAAGTGGAGAGGCTGACAGTAGGGACCCACACAAGCAAGTGCCTCCTTATTACGCAAAAAAAATGATTGCTCCTGCTGACAGCTGGGACCCACCGGCTGTATCTTCGCATGGAAGTTAGTGCCTCCTTGTTATGTGAAAAAAACTATTCCTCCTGATGACAGCTGGGACCCGGCAGATTTGGTGGCTGACTTGTGGGCCTACCAAGCTGACGCGTACGCAGGGCTTTTTCAACTTAATCAACAAATGATTCTAGCAGCTGGACCGTTGGATGTTAATCCAACAGCCGTGCTGCTTCTTCAACCTCTGTTCTTGCTCCTATCTCCCATGGGCGGCAGTGCTGCCGCGCACCCGAACCAGTCAAGTTTCCCACTCCTCTCCATCTGCGACTCCACTGCTGCGTCTTCCCCATCTCCGGGTCGTTCCAGTCTGGGGCCTCGCCGTCGTCCACCAGCCTTGGTGCACTCGGCATGGTGTGGTCAACGTGGTCAACAAACGAGAGTCATCGGAAGATGATTGTACATGAAAGGCTGACAGTGGGGACGCACCACGCCCATGGACGTATGCATGCAACTACATCCTTTTTACCCTAAAAAATAATGTTTTCTCCCCCTGACAGCTGGGACCCACCAGCTACATCTTCGCACGCAACGAAATGTGTCCTTATTACGGAAAAAATGAATTCCTCCCCCTGACAGGTGGGACCCATCAGCTATATCTTCGCATGCAAGGAAGTGCCTCCTTATCCTCTCTGATAGCTGGGACCCACTGGGTCGAACTGTACGTAGGGTTGTCTGTCTGGTAGCGAACGTGTACGTACATACTGGTCGATCGGTCTCTCTGCAAGGATGAACCATGGCCGAGCAAGGAGCGGCACGTGTGACGTAGCAGTTGAGGCAGTCCTGTATAAATCATGTACACGTACGTACAGCCACGCTGCAAGAAAGTAAATATGGCTACGTAAGTAC